>CM073582.1:89682221-90282221 GCA_037074715.1 Magnolia kwangsiensis
TACCTAAAATGATCTCTTCCAATAGATGGACAGTGTAGATATCATGCATACATCATAATAGGGCCCGCGGAGCTTGGTGATGTCACCTCCTTAGCCATTTGGCTATTGACATTGATAGTATCTAATCGTTGTCCCTATTTATCTGGATCATTTTAAGGCATGAGCCCAAAAAATGAGGTAGATCCAAATCTCAAGACAACACGTAGGAAATAGGGTAATTGAATGTCGACGACTAAAAACCTCTTGCATGACGTCCAATTGAATGTTGATTGCAAAAAACCTCTTGTTGGCCACAGATCAAGCTGATATTTATTTTGGTATTTTTTTTTTATTTTTTAATTTTTTAATTTTTTAACTTTTTTAATTTTTAATTTTAATTTTTATTTTTTGAATTTGTATGAGGTCATTATCAATAGGTTGGATGGTAAATAAACATCATGGTGGGCATTACAATAGGCTTTGCAAAGTTTTTACAATGGGTGTTTAATCTGCACTGTTTCTTAAGGTATGGTCCACCTAAGATTTGGATCTGCTTAACTTTTTTTATTATGCTGTAATACTTCAAAATTTTTTATGCTCATGTATGTATGCAAGTACTTAAACATATGTACATACTCATTTGAAACACATGCATTTAGAGAACGACATTTAATTAGAATTTTCATCTTTTACATATGTAAATCTTCGAGACCCAATATACATTCACCTGCTTGATGTAACTTCTCACCGGCCATAATAAACGCTCCCCATCACTAGACTTTCGGACCGCTCTGTGATAAACCAATTCAAAATCATCATGTCCATTCATATATCTACCAATATGTAGATTTAACCCATCCACCTATCTATTACCCATGTGTTATCCGATCCAACCGTTCAATTTCTAATCAATCCGGTACAATCTCATAATTTTCAAGCTGAAATTGGACCGTGGCAACTCGCTTTCCCAATCATCCTACACAATCCATCTTCCTTATGTTCAATTGCGCAGTCCATCTTGACCCGACAAGCTTCTCGTCGCAACTTTGGCAGAAGTGGGAAGTTAGGTGGGGCCACCATGACATTGTCCATGTATTTTTCCTCATCGTTTCAGAACATGGGACCAAAAATGAGGCTGATCTAAAACACTTATGTTTTCATTAAGGTGCGTGGGGCCTTTGGAGCATTGGGTTAGTAAACAAACGACCTAACCCCAGCACATCCAAAACTAAAGTGGGTCACACAAAAGGAAACGACTGGGATGGAAATGCACAGTGTTGGACGCAGAACTCCTGCAAAAGGCTTTCGCAAGAAGTTCCTGCATTGGGATGTTATTTTTCTGAAAAATTTACCCTATTCATCCGTTTTTCCATATCATTTTAGGACATGATACCAAAAATCAGGTGGACCCAAGACTCAGAGCGGCCATGCAAGAAGGAAAATGAGAGAAAAGTTGCCTACAAATAAAACTTTATTGGGCTCCACCTTGATGTTTATATGCCATCTAATCACTTATAAGGTCATTTACTCTGGGATGAAGTGAAAACACAAATAAACTTAGCCTGATGCAAAACTTTTGTAGCCATACAAATATTTAAACGGTGGTTATTGAATCTCCACCGTTTCCTCTTGTGCAGCCCACTTGAGCTTTTTGTCCACCTGATTTTTGGTTTCTTGCCATAAAATGATCGTAAAAATGGATGGATGGGGGTGAATTTTTCAGAAACATCATGGTGGCCCCACCTAATATCCCACTCCCAGCGCATCCCACATTGGTGAAACGTTCTTTGGGCTTACTATCATGTTTATGTGCCATCCAACTCATTCATAAGGTGATTTTTCAAACATGATTGGAGAGAAGAAGCAAATATCAGCCTGATTTAAAACATCTATGGGCCCACAAAGTTTCAATAGTGGGTGTCAATCCTCACTATTTGTGATGTGGCGCATTTGAGTTTTGAATCCATTACATTTTTTAGACAATGTCCTAACATGGACTGGCATAAGTAATGGATAGAGTGGATATAATACATACATCATGGTAGGCCCCATAGAGTTATGGTTAAAGGGGATTCCTATAACACCAAGTTACTGGAAGATGATAGGCAGGGTGGCAATGGTTCGGGTTCAGTTTAAGCCAGACCCACTTTCCAATGGGACATTGATTCTGGCCCAAATCCAACCCACAACCCATTACTCTTTGACCAGATCCAACCCACTTAAAATTTGTCAAGCCCAAACCTAACCCATTTACTTGTAATCAGGTCGTGTCAAATCCGTCGACCTAACCCAACCCAACATGATCATGTGTGGATTTAAGAATGGAAAATGGAGCTCAAGGTATGCACAAACGACCCCAATTAGTAAATATGTACAAACATGTGCACATCATATGGATGTTTATATACTTTTGGTCTATTTATTTGTTTTAGGTTTTCGACCAGATCTAGTATTAGAACTTTGGTATGTACCAAAATATTTGAAAACCCAAATAAAGTCCACTCAATCCCCGCGGTCAAGCGACTTGTGCCGGCCATACGGCCTATCCCAGTCACTTCAAAGTCCAGGCCTAAGTCAAAAGTGGGCCCGGCCCATTCAAAGAAAGAGAGATATAAACAAATGTGTTACATGTGTGCAAGATCTGGCTCATGTAAAAATTGTCACTTATAATTCAAGGGCTGTCAATGGACAGGCTCAAGCCAAGGAAAATCAAAATTTTGAATAGGCTCGTTGATAGCCCTAGTTATGACATGAACATATCCGTCCTGAAAGCAGAGCTGGCCCACTCATTGGTGGGCCACATGTATAGGTTGAATATATACTTTTAGTAACTTAGGTTCTAATGCTCCTTATACAAGTGTGGCCCATCTGGTGAGAAGATTGGCTTTATGGGTGAATGCATGTTAGCTACTGGCTCAGATACTCGGCAAGTTGGCATGTTTGCGATAAAAAAAAATCAGGCTGATTCAACCATCATGTAAACCACCATGAGAATTAGAAGCTTTTAGGTGGTTGTTCATTGGCTTTTATGGTATAGCCCAGGGTGTCATTTTTATGACCCTTGCTTTGGGGTCAAGTGATCTCCACCATGATAATGCAATTTGTGACAAATCGGGTTTGTGCAATCATCAAGTGGACCACACCACTGAATGGTAAGTGAGGCTGACCTGATTGTCTAATTTTTTGGACAAAACATTAGTTTAGTGTGAACTCTTGAATGGACCATTCAGATCAGTGAATCCTCCATGTTGTGACCACAACATGAATGGGCCATGCACCATCCTGGCCATCAAATCTTTTAATGTTTTTAATTTGGGTGTCATGCTTTGCGTGTTGTATTTCTAATTGTTTATTTTTACCTTTATTTGCTCACACTTGTTTGTTGAAATTCTAGCATTTGATATTTTTCATTTTCAACCATATAATAAATATCCACCAATCAGATGGTTAGATGATCAAATAAGCATACATGTTTTTTTGTTCATGAAATATTTAAAAATGAGGTCATGAGTTGGGCAGTTTAATTTGATTTACTTGCAATTCAAGTATGCAAATTGTGGGTTCTAAGTGCCTGGAAATGATCCATCAATATCAGTTGGAGCAGTTAAAGTTTTTTCTCTCATAGAGAAGAGGCATATCCATCATTATCGGCTGGAGAGTTTAAAGTTTGTAGCTCACAAAGATGAGGCATATGGTGATTTGGGAGCTTGTAAATGAAAGTAAATGGAATCTATATCACATTTACTCCCATTTCAATGATTCACAACGTTGTGTTTGGATGGGAGTAAATGAAATGCATTAGAATTCAAATACACTATTTATATGGACGTAAATGAAAAGAATTGAAATTCATCAAAATTTTTCAATATATTCATAAGAACATATGTAATATTTTAAATCAGTTTTACTATCCCAAATCAATGTATATATGTGATATATGACAAAATAATTATAATAATACCATTTAAAAGCATTTCATCTCATTTGCTACCACCCCCCCCCCCCCCCCCCCCCCCCCCCCCAAATATATATATATATATATAAATTTACATTTCTTTACACAATTTAATTAAATACAAAGCCCAACGTATGATCGAGGGCTTGTACTCCATTTATGTGAGCAATCAGAAAGTGTAGTCATGTTAGAGTATACTCGATGCAATGTTTTATTGAATGCTATTGACCCCTGTGGTAAGATGACTTAGTAAGACTGGATTTGGAAATCTAGCTGTCGAATCAACCACCGGTTGTAATTAATTATTAGGCTATTTGTGAAAGGGTTGGGATGAGTCCTTACTGATATATTCTTTTTGTCTTGCATTAAGAATTTTTCTTTCACCACTAATTTCTTTCTTCAAAGAAAGAAGGTGAACAGATAGACCAAAAAGGTTAAAACAATGCCAATTTTATTAATGTCTGGATGAGGCTCATTACATCGACAAAGTAAAACATAACTAGAGATAATGAAAAATATAATACTTAATATATTCGTATGAACATACGGTCCAAGCAAATGGTCAACATGGTATTTTAGAAAGATTGATTGCTTAAGGACTTTGTTGATTGAGATCCAGCAACTTAGGGTTGTGGATGTTTATGCTAATCCTACAATACCATAGTGATGGCATTGAACATTAGCAATCCATGCTAAGACAAAGCTATGTTAATATAAATATAAATATAAATGTAAAAAGAAAATAAATTTTGTTTGGTGTGGGTCTTGAGCTCTTTATCAAGGAAACCCTCGCTGGGGTTTCCTTGATGGACCAAATACTTCATATATACACCTTGCATTTCAAATAAGGAGATCTTCACAAATCTAAAATTATTGATTTTCATATCTCCACTTTTTATTTACATGGTCTCCCTATAAGATATTCAAGATCATTGCATCTAGATTTGGGCTCAATCAGAATCATCTCCACCCTTCCTCACGGATCTTAAATTGATCAGGTCATTTTTGCATCCGAATGACTCGATCAACACCATCTCCACCCTTCCACAATATCGCTCCCTTCTGATCATGGAGCTAGTGGGACCTGATCCACCAGATACTGATCTTCCATTCTCTTGATTCCGATCAGTCCATTAGTGTCAATCCTCTCCTGATTTGGGTTCACATTACAATCAATCTACTTGAATACTATTCGATTTTTAGATATTTAGAATCTTCATGCTCACCTTAAGCCTTCTAAATTTCTCAGGGAAGATCTCTCACTTTAAAAGGATAATAAGAAACAACCTTTCTAAATGTATCATAGCCAGACCCGTGATAGAATTCTTTCCCTCGATAAGTCTTTTATAGACGTGTCGGGTACTTTGCCTTAATGTCATATCACACGACTTATAGTCACGTGTCATTCAACTTTTCACTCTCCTAAATGCATATGTAAGGTTTTGTGCCAACACATTAATAACAGAAGACTCATTGCTAAGGAAAGAGGAGTGAAACACGCCTTCAAGTGCAAGTATGATTTTACCAACATTATGTGGTGACTTGCTATTGGTCCATGCCAATGCATAAAAAATGAGTGTAAATACAGATATGAATTTTCAGTATTCAATACATTCATCAAAATTCTTAATTAAGATGAACAGTGGGAGAAGGGATACCTAATTTTTTGCCATTCTTGTTGATCAAGTTATATGACTTATGGCTAACCTTTTCCTAGTGAGCCCAACCAAAGTGAATAGAAAAAACTATATTGACCTTTGTCTCTAAGACGTGCTAGAGTGGGACTGTGTTTCCTACAATGAAGTTGATCTTCCGAAACGCGTGCTTGTCAAAGGATTCCTCATTGGATTTTGATGTTGTTTCATATACCTTTTGATAAGCTTTTTAAAAGCAGTTTTCTTCCAATTCGAGTAGTTGCCAAGACATATGAGGTAGATTGATGCTTTATCATCTTGGATGCTGAGGTAAAGTGCACTCATCTCCATGGGCACTAGAAGTCAAACCAGCCAAAAGGTTTTTTGGTATCAAACTTTTTCTCAGGCATCCGTCTTTCTGCCAATGCTTCTTATAATGGACTTGAACATTCATTTCGTTCCTATGCAGATAATAGATGAGAATGGAAAGTTAGAATTTTTAAGTATTTATCATCTAAACGACCCCACACATGCGCACACATGTAAATAGGTCAAATATCCACGGAATCCAATCCACTCATCAGGTGGGGTATGACATTACCAGGCCCTATGCCAAAAAAGACGAAATTCTTCTGATTAGGTGGGCCACATTTTCAAACTGTCCACTTTCATCATACGCGTGTAGTCCCCCTCACGAGTGGACGAGAGCTTGATTTCTAGACCAGTGTATATATTACATGGCTTGGACTGGATCAATAATCTTGATCTGTCACACGTGTGGGACATTTGTGTGTGAATCGCTATACTGGTTCTCAGCTTCTATGATATGGTGTAGAGGCCGAAGATTTGAAATATGATAGAGCCATACACGTGTCATTGAGACTTACCCTTAAGATTTGGTAACCACTACGAATGTTCCTTGGCTTAAATTGCATTAAGAATTCTATGAGGTGGGGCCTTATTGATCAACGGTCTGGATTATCCAAAGGGTTAGATAATGTGATCGGGTCTGTACTTAGTTGTAATACATGCAAAATCGTGTAAGGGGAGTTTGCTGCAACTGTGATATACACAGTTTTGGAGTTGAATCGGGATTATTAAATTGGTGTGCATGGTGACATAGGGAGAGGAGTTTTGATGGATTTTAAACTCTTCTACCCTCTACAACAACATAAACAAGGACCCTTTACAACTGTGTAGACAAGGCTGGTCTCTAATCCTACATACAAAATAAGCTTTATTCCCATCCCATTGCTTTTCCAAGGGTGTTGTAATGTCGGAAGACTACAACATCAAGTGTGTAATGGCATCCCAATCAGGTACGCAATGAATTCAATTATTTGATCTCCATGTTCGATTCCTTTGTAAGTTGGTATACAGTTAAGGATTGCACCAATCCATTGGATTCCGTTTCGGTAGTGAACCCTCAACTACCAACCCTTGGATAAAGCTATGTAGAACCACTATAATGTATGTGTTTTATTCATGCTTCCCATCCATTTTTCTAGCTCATTTTAGGACATGGCCCAAAAAATGAGGTGGATCCAACCCTTAAGTGAACTGCATGGATTTATACAACATAGGAAACAGTGGGGATTGATCACCCACCATTTAAAACTTCTCCAGGCTACAAAAGTTTTAGGTAAGGCTAATATTTGTATTTTCCCTTCATCAAGCTCTGTGTTACCTAATCAACTGGTTGGATGGCAAATAAACGTTACAGTGGGACCCTAGAAAGTTTGGAATGGTGGATATTCCATTAGCACTTTTCCTGTTGTGTCAACTTGAGATTTGGATCTGCTTAGTTTTTGGGCCCATGGCTTAAACTTTTTGGTGGCTACAAAAGTTTTAGATTAACCTGATATTCGTGTTTTCCCTTCATCCAGGTATGTGTGACCTTATCAACGGATTGGATGGAAAATAAACATGCTGGTGGGCCCTAGGAAGTTTTTAATGGTGTGCATTTAATCATCACTGCTTCTGTGGTCCACCTGAGATTTTGATCTACTTCAATTTTGCGCTCATGGCCTAGAATAAGGTAGAAAAATTCTATAGATGGCGTGGATATACAATACATATGTCAAAGTGGGCCCCACAGTCACGACCTCACCGAAGGTTGTGCTTCCCTGACCCCACCTCTCATTTTGGTATACCATGTGTGGTGGTGAACCGTCTGTTTAACACACCGAATCGTGCACGCATACAAAACAAGAGCTTAGTTGAGTCTACACGCATGTACCAGCAGCCCAACTACATGCTATGACGTGGGTCACCGTAGCATGTGAGTGCAAGATCCAAGACGTCCATTCAGTGGATCCCATTATGAAGATGATTTGACCAAACAATAAGGCTAGTCCACTTACAAGATTGATCACAATTCCCAAAAGAGATCAATGACTGAAAAAAAAACAAAAATAACAAACGTTTTCTTGTCCACGGGCCTGTTCTAACATTATGGCCACTTGAATAGTAGATGAGACTGATTTTTTTGGATCAAATAACGGACACGAGGAATCCAATCTGATAGACGGCTTAGATCTTGCTTTCCGACACAATACCTTCGGATGCAAACTCAGAACCCTGCATTGAGTACTGCAGGGTGCTTTCAGTAACACTACTGGATCCTATTGCAATGGGAGCAGATTAGCTGTTACCTGATAACACTTTAGTGTGTGTTATTCTAATTGTGTGAGGGGATGTATTTGTTGTATATCTACTCCGTCCATCTGTTTAGAACGTGAACCAAAACCTTAAGAAGATCCAAATCTCAGGTGGACCATACCACTAGAAACAGCTATGAATGACCATTAAAAAATTTTTGTGGGCCAAAAAGTTTTTGATCAAGCTGATCTTTGTATTTTCGTTTCATCCAGGTCTTCTTGACATTATCAATAGGTTGGATGGAAAATAAACATTAAGAAAACTCATAAGGGACTCTTTGGAATTTTTATGGTGATGCACTCAATCACCACTGTTTCCTGTGGTGTGGTCCACCTGAGATTTGGTTCTACTTAAGTTTTAGAAACACTTCCTGAAATGGGCTGGAGAAAAGGATGGACGGCGTGGATACATAACACATGATCAAGGTGGCCCCACACTAAGGGTAACACACCCGGTGTTACCCGGGTAACACCAAATCTGCTCCCTATTGTAATATGTGGGTTACCCACTCTCCTGTATCTGCATCTTATTGCAATATGTCTGTCATACACTATCTCATAGTGGGAATATTTTCTTTAAACCAAAAGGAAAAGCCCTGTGCCTTCTTAGAGAAGCATGGAAGCAGAATTTTTTTTTCGGTGAGTTAGACTAATCCAGAAGGAAATAATAATAATAATAATAAAAGACTTTGATAAGCTCACACGGCAAGAGAAGTGCATGCACTCGTTCCAGCGCGAACCGAAAAATGTAACATTGCATGTCAAGGCTTGCTTGTAAGAATTTTATAAGGTGGGCTTTGTTGATCAAGGATTGTCTTAAGGGTTGGATAATCATGCACAAGATCCTACTAAGTTGTGATACATACAGAAAATTCATGTAATGGGTTAGATACTAGAATTGTAACACACAAATAGTATCTAAGTGTAACTGAGATTGCCAATTTGTGTGGAGTCATATAGGGAGAGGAGTTTTGATGGGTTTCAAACTCCTCCGCCCTTAATAAGTATGAAACTAGGTTGAGTCTTCAATCCCATACATTGACAGAATCATGAATCCTATCAAAGCTTCTCGAAGGGTGTAAGGAGAGGAAGATTGCAACATCAAGCCTACAATGGTGGTGTCTCAATAAGGTATGCCCTATAATTCTTCATATCCGATGTATAGAATAGTCCTTGCAATTCCGTATACAGTTTACTTTCCTTGCATGAAAGGATGAATTTGTCCCTTTCAACATGGATCCTCCGTCTGACACATGCATGTGGCCAATGTGTCATAGGTGTATGAAATTGAACCTTTTTTAATGATCGGTCACCATGACGGTATCTTCTTATGTAAAAATTAAAACATTGAACTTTATTGTATGAATAAATGAATAGTTACAAAAGAATTATTTTAGTTGTGAAGCTTTGTATTACATTGGTAACCTACATAATAAGTGTATTTATTTTATGGATTTTTAACAAAATAGTCTTGTAGTTTTTTCAATGCTAGTATTTGGCCTCACTTCTTATTTTCTTATATTTTGGGTTTTTTACCGGTTTTGAAATGTCGCAGGGATGAAAATGCCCATGCTATAAGCCTGTTATTTGTAAAGTGGTTGAATGCTTGAAAAGTGAAGATGACCCCTTTTAAAAGTATGGAGTGGGCCTCATTAAATTATGATTGACCCACTTCACGAGATATTTGATCCACTCATTTTATTTGGCCTGTCTTAAAATCACAAAAGTGTTGAGTCTAATTGAATTCATGTATAGTCAACAAAATTTATTGACTTTGGGCGTTTATTCCCAATTGTTTCCTTTGGTGTAACATGCCTATGATGAGCTTTTTTTCTCTTTCTTGAGTTCATGCCCTAAAATTAAAATTTTAACTGAATGGACGGCATAGATTTCACGCATGATGACCTGTAGCCCCACAAAAGCTGTCAATGTATCCTTTTCTAGGCCCAAGACACCACCAAGCACTCAATAAAGATTTTTTTCAGGGGGGACTACCTATTCTGACCGTTTGAACTATCAACTGTGGGGCCACCTATTTTGGCCAACCTCTGGCAACCATCCGAAGTTATCTTCGCTTTTCCTTCAACATTTTTTATTTTATTTTTTATGAGATATCAGTTGGAGATGCTTATACAAGTTTGATATTGAAAGAAGGATTGAAGTTTGCAAATTTGATATGTTATCATTTGTAATTTGATGAGAATTTGATATTAGCGGTTATTTTTTGTAGAGTTTATTTTCTTTTGAGTTTGATAGGCGATGCTTAATGAAAATGACAATATTCACATTGGTGATCTCATTGAAATTGGACAACAATGATCCTTGTGCCTTACAATGGCAATCTTTGTGCAATATTACGACGACGATCTCGTTGAAAATGCATAATGGCAATCTTGTTGAAAATGCACAACAAGGATCCATTTAAAAATGCACAATGGTGATCCTTGTGCATTACAACAACGATCAATGTGCACAACAACGATCCTTGTGCACAATGAAGATCCTTTGTACAACGGTGATTCTTGTGCACAACGACGATCTTGTGCACAACAACGATCTTATACATAATAACAATCCTTGTGCACAATGGCGATCCTATGCTAAACAACGATCCTTATGTACAACGGTGATCCTGTGCACAATGGAGATCCTTTGTACAACGGTGATCCTTGGGCTTTACAATGCCGTTGTGATTTTTTAGCGGGATCACTGTTGAAATGCATAACGATCATTGGACAGCTAATGTGGTCCCACAGTGAAGAGAAAACTATGTCAAAGGTTTACAAGAGTGTCGCTGAAGAGTGTGTTGGCTCTACAGACTACCTTCCAACAGTTGGAATTGTTGGTGGTTTCCCATTTTGGAAAAAAAAAACTTGGTAATGAAAATGGGCCTCAACGGCTTCTTGGGCCCACAAAAGAGCTTTCAGACATGGGCCCACAGGTCATCTTGAGTGAAATACAGGCCATCCATTTGATTGGAGTTTTAATTTCAGCGCATGGTCTTGAGAATGTAGGAAAATCACATCAAGGTGTACCATAATAAAGAAGCAATTGTGAATAAACGCCTAACCTTAATGCCATTTGTTGGCTATATATAGTTTCGAATAGGCTGAAATTAATACCTTTTGTGAGTCTAAGACTAGCCGAATGAAATGAGTGGACCAAATCTCTCATAAAGAGGGCCTAATCATGGCTTGATGGGACTCGCTCCATACTTCTGTTTGAGGCCCTCTTAACTTCTCCCTCACTTAGCCATATTGGGCCCACTCCACGAGATATTTGATTCACTCATTTTATTTGGCATGTCCTAAAACCATAGAAAGCATTGAGTTGAGTTTAATTGAATCCTTGTATGGCCAACAAAATCCATTAATGTTGGGCATTCATTCCCAACTATTGTGCTCAATCACCTTTACCATAGCATGTATGAAGAAACTACAAAAGGATTTCACCACTATTTTAGTATTTTGGAACAAAGTTTATTAAATATATTCCAACAAGGGTAGATTTTACTTTCTTTAGCCACCACAACATCCTGTGCCCCAAGATTAATTATTCTTTTACTAAATATATGAAATTCTTTCTTTCTTTTACTCTCAATAAGTCCAATAATTCCTTCAACCCCTTTAAAGATAAAGAGTTGGGTTGACGTGGTTCACTAAAGACTACGAGTCAACTGACATCGAGATGGAAACCCTCAAAGATGTGACTTGAAAAAGATATCCAATCTGTAGAGACCTACCATATGGCGGTATTATACATACAAGTGTTAATGCTAAGGCCGACATTAATGAACAATATTTTCCAAATCTTCTTGCTCGTCAATTTGGTTTGGTTCAAGGTATGTAACACCTCGAAATTTTTAATACTTGACTATTGAAAGTTCTCGAGTGTTACCATACAATTTAATTTGTGTGTGTGTGTGTGTCATCAATTTAGTCTATCATAACCTTATATCTATTCTATAACATGAATCCGACCGTTGGGAATAATCTTCATCCATAAATTAAGTCATTCAACTATTGATTTTTAAAACAGGAATATCATATATCAAAGTATTCTCACTTGTCTATCATAATCAACTGTTCAGTTAACTATTTACCACTAGGTAAACATATCTAGCTAACTATCCACTTTGAGTCTGTACCACCTGATCTCTACATCCTCTTGTACACATATCGAATCACGATATTGATCTGTTCATCTTGTTTACCACTTATGAATATGCTTAACCTATCATGCCCCAAACTTGGAAATCGGGCTTACAAAATTTCTGATCGCTGAATCCGGCGCCGACAGCCTCTGTAGTATCTCATTCTCGGCTACCAGTGCCCATTCACAAGGTTCCGATCCTGGGATACTATGAGGAGGATTTTCAACATCAGTTTGATTCGTAATAAGCATAACCAAAGACAACCCACAAACAACAACCAAAAACTCCATTACATTTTCACTATGATAAAAAAATTTACAAGTACAATGAGCATAAAGGAAAATACAATGATGATAGACCAAAAGCTCCAATATAATCTGTCACGTGCTCAAGCCTCAGTGCTACTGCGATCCAACGTCACCTACACGCAACGGTCGTGCATAAGCTTATAAAAAGCTTAAAGGGTGGTGAAAGTGTGTGCGCAAGGTAGTAATATGATCATGCAATATCAGAGTAATGCGGAATATACTAATGAATTTATAAATACTGTTAGCCGTACCAAGGCTATGTGATGTAAGGCATGAATGATGTCAGCCATACCAAGGCTATGCGATGCAAGATACAAGTCAAGTATACAAATTCTCATCTAAGTCCACAGATCAATATAGCTCAAATCTGAGATATCACCGGGGTTTAGTACACTCTAAACCAGATCGCCGCCTCATCGCGCGCAATAAGGTAAGTGGAAGAGACCTCACTATCCGTCTGCCAATATCGGGCTCGACTCGTTGATAGTGGACCCATTCCTCGAGCTGGTCAAACTCAGCCTAGCTTTGTCCCCTCCTCTCGGACAGGTAAGGCCGTACCCCCTTCCAACCGACCACGACACAGTGAAAAGTGCGACCTTCTGGTAATCGGCACTTGGCACTCATGCACCCACTCAGTGTAGACGTTGGAGCAACCTCCTGGTACCATAAGGGTTTAGGAACTTTTACCCAGGGATATCTTTAACACCTTATGTAGAACAAAATTTCTGGTATCCAATCCTGCCAACCAAGATACGCCTGTGGAGGCTACGACCCCAATGTCGCTAGGGTGTACAGTAACCATATCAAATAATGCGAATGCATGGATCACACTATCCAGTCATGCAGCAATCCTGCGCATATCGTGCACTCATGTAAGGTAACACCGCCTATTCGGGAGCCCCTAAACAATCTGCCTGAAGGCATATGCTATGATCAAACATTCCTTATATCAAGCAGATATATGATGTGTATGGGTGTGAGTCATGAAATTATATTAGACATGTTATAAAGTAATAAACTATCCTTACAACGCAGATGAGCGTAAATGACCTACATACAACAAGTACGAGCCTATCAGCAGGCCCCAAGGGAAGTCATAATGCAGACATTTAACCAACACTATACTTGTAATGTGGACGTTAAACCAACATTGCTCCCAAGGCATAGCCCGTCGTGAAACATCCTTACATAAACTGTGTTGGGATCACACATTGCAATGGACATTCGGTACATCCCATTGGGCCTTAAATATATCAAATGGGCCATATCATATGAGCCTTATATTCATCAAGTGGGCCATATCAATGAGCCGCACCAATGGGCCTTATGTACATTGCAATGGGCCATAACATGTGGGCCTTAGAATGCATCAAAATGGGCCTCGTAACATGGGCCTTATATATATTAAAGTGGGCCTCAACCAGGGGCCACAAATACATCGAAATGGGCCTCATAACATGAGCCTTACATCTACATCAAATGGACGGCTGGACATACACATACCACGTGGTAGCCCCACACGTGGAGTGGGTCCCACTAGCATGCATCGTGGGGGGGGGGGGGGGGGGGGGGGGGGGGGCATCTAAATGGAAGGACGGTGTAGATGGGTCCCATGGACCCCACGTCAGGGTACACCCATGTCAGTACACACTCCATGTTAGCCACCGTCCTAGGGAATAAACCCTAGGACCTCAGCATGAAACGAGGTATCTTTCACTCGGTCTGCCAGTGAGCTAAGGGTGTGGGCCCCAGCGCTGAAACGAGGTATCTCCTCTCAGTCCACCAGTTTCGCTGTGGGCGTGGGTGGGTTCCACCATTGTATCTCCACCCAGTTTGCCAGCGAGCTATGGATCAGGGTGTAGAAGTGGGCCCCACAGGGACGTGGCCCACCGTCCAGAATGGTGGACGGTTTGGATAAGGCACATACATCAGGGTGTGGCCCATTTAGATGGGTGGAGGACGGGAGTGGATCCCATGGACCCCACCATTAGTTCACACCCATGGCAACACACCCACTGCAGTACACACTCCACTGTTAGCACGTCTAGTGTCCCAGGGACGCTGGATAGGGTGGATATAACACAAGCCTTTTGGTGGTTCCATAGGGATGTGGCCCACCTAACCTTTGGATCAACATGATATTTGTGTTTCTCCTACATCCAGGCCCACCCACAGGTGGTCAGTAAAGTGGGCCCTACGGATGAGATGGTCATGGATCATACATCATAGTGGGGTCCACAATGCAAGAGATAGAGAGAGAGGGAGATCGGTGAGTATGGAGGGGCCCCGCCACTATGGGTCCCTCTTTGATATAAAACCTATACCAAGGTGGGTCTCATCATAAGTGGGCCCTTACATCACAAAAAATAGAGAAATGGAGATCCAAGATCACCCATCGGCTTCTTCATGCACCCTAGGCTTCCTTAACTCCTTAGCTTTGATTCCAACGGAGGAGATGAGGTTTGAATGGTTGAGATGGGAGATGAAAGGGTAGGAAAGTGGGCCACCTTTGTTGCTTGGAAAATCTTGGAGAGGATCATACGTATGGTGCTTCTCTTGCTTGGAAATGAGAGAGAGAGAGAGAGAGAGAGAGAGAGAGAGAGAGAGAGAGAGAGAGAGAGAGAGAGAGAGAGAGAGAGAGAGAGAGAGAGAGTGATGGGTGATGGAGTGATAGATGTGGTGAGTGATGGGTGTGTAAGAGATTTTTGACTTTTGTGGAAAATGTTGTAAGAAAAGTATGGGCTTTGTAAGAACTTTTTGACTTTTGTGGTTGCATGAAAATGGGTGAAAGGTGATGTGTACTTGACATGATGGGATTAATTGATTGATTGATTGATTGATGTGATAAGCCGTAGAGATTCTCTCAGAATTTTCACGTGCGACATTTTCCTCGTACCTAATGTTGGCCCACATCTCCTGATCAGGGTATCGCCTTGGCGCGCGAATCGGGACATCGGAACCGCTACGACGGCGCGGTCTCTATGGTACAAGTCTTGCGTTGAGTTGACTTAAGTTGACGGCTTACAAATTAGGGTCGCGCACAAATACCGGTTAATGGTCGAAGGTTGTCGGAATTTGACTAGGAAAATTGCGGAAGCCTATGGAACGGTACGGTCTAAGATATGGGTCTTACATAACTTACCATCAAAATTACAATATGACGAACTTACATATGTGAACAAGCCACTTGAATATAATGGTATACATGTTCTACCTCTTGATCTTTCTAAAAATGCACTGTGCTCATCTGTTTATGAAATTGATCGTCATTCACCTACATACATATATTACTAACCATTAAGTTTTTCTATTTTGACATGTCATCTGACCATCCATCATGTTGTTTGATATATGTTTCTCGCCTTAATAAATAATAATTTTAACTTATTTAGTGAATAATTATTTATTTGTGATTATTTATATATGAGTTCTTTTATAAGAATTGCTTAGAAACATGTCTATTACTATGCAGAAACATTAGATTTACCAAAACTCTCAGATCAACAATAAATACGAAAATGTCATTAACCTAAATCCTTGAATTCTAAATCACATGGTTCTCATAATCCGTTAGATGTGAATTTTTATACCATACCTATGTATTATAAATTAACCATACATGTCGAATTTTAGCCTATAGATCATTCTAAAAGTAATCCAATTGACAAATCAACTCCTTAATCGTTGATTTCAGTGTCTATCAAGTGAGGAAAGCTCGTGGGTATTCATAGTTAGAGCTGGGCATGGGACGACTTGACTCGGTGGACTTGACTCGTCAGACTCGGTCAGACCTGACTCAACCCAAATTGAATGGTTGAGTCGGTCCGAATTGAGTAGCCTTAGCCCAATCTGAAAACAAACCAAGTCGAGTTTGAGTTACTCACTAACTCGACCCGACTCAACCTAAAACTCAATCTGGTTAGACTCCCGATCCGAAACTCGACTTGATTCGGGTTGTCGGGTGTGAATGGTTCTATATATGTGGTTGACCTCATGGGAACTTCCCATGAGGTCAAGCTGTGTGGGCCCCACCCTGATGTGTGTCGAACATCAACACCGTGCATTTGGTGGGTCCCCTTTAAATTATAGTATATCCCAAAAATTAGCCGTATACGGTTCTTAGGTGGGCCATACCATCTAAAATCATGTGAAGACATGCCTAAAACATAAAAAAGCACTTGGTGAGGCCCATATGAAATTTGGATGCATCTGAAACTTGGTCTGACCCCTCATCCAAGTGGGACACACATAATGAATGGGTTGGATTTGTGAACCACATCTCGGTGGGCCCAACAAATGATTATGAATGTTTTAATGGGAGGGTAACCCCTCTTAACTTTTGGATGTGGTTTGGCCCACACAAGTCATGGATTGACTTGATTTTTAAGATCGAGGCCCACCATGGAATGGTGCATATGACAGATGGGGTAGATGTTCGACACGCACCACGGTGGGGCCCACACAACTTAATCTTATGGGAAGTTCCCATGAGGTTGACTGTAGAGAACTATTACCCATATATATATATATATCGCCACTCCCTCCCTCCCTCCCTCATCTTTCGAGCTTGGGCCATGGCAGGCGATAGCCTCTCAACCAACAGTCAACCCACCTAACCACCCCGTCGTAGCCGCTTGATCAGTAGACCGAACCTTTTATTTTCTTTTAAAGGTAATTTTAAGTATTTTTTATCTATTAATTTTTAATTTGGCTAGGCTGTCTCGGGTATGTCCGGGTTGGCTCTAGTGCAGCCTGGTCTCGCTGTGGTGTGTCAAAGCTAGCTCTGGTGTGGCCTAGGCTCGTTGTGGTGCATCTGAGCTAGTTTAGATGCGACCTGGGCTTGCTATGGTGCAGCCTGACTGACTTGGGTGTGCCTGGCCTGACTGTGGTGCGTTTGGGCTAGCTCGGGTGCAGCCGGCCTCACTGTGGTGCATTTGGGATGGCTCAGGTGCGTCCTTGATGTCGGTGGTACATCCGAGCTGGCTTGGATACAGCCTTGATGTCGATGGTGCGCCCAGGCTGTATCCAAGCCAACCCGGACAGCCTGGGCGCACCATCGACATCAAGGCTGTATCCAAGCCAGCTCGGGTTTAGATATTAGAGTTAGAGATTAGATATTAGGGTTAGGGTGCTGCCGGGCTAATCTCTAACTCTAATATCTAAACCCTAACCCTAATCCCTAAATCCTAAAACCTAATCCATAAAATGTAAACCTTAACCCTAAAACCTAATCCCTAAACCTTATCCTACACCCTAAACCCTAATATCCCTAAACATAAACCCTAAACCCTAAACCATAAAACCTAACCCTAATCCTTAATCTCCAAACCTACACTCTAAACACTAAAACCTAACCCTAACCCTAACCCAACCCTAAACCCTAAACCTAAATCCTAAACACTAAAACCTAACCCTAAACCTTAAAACCTAATCCATAAACCTAAAATCTAACCCTAACCCTAATCCCTAACCCTAATCCCTAATCATAAACCCTAAAACCTAAACCCTAAAGGTCTACACCCTAAACCCTAAATCCAAACCCTTAACCCTACTCTCTAAACCCTAAGATCTAAACGGTTAAACCTAATCCCTAAACCCTAAATCTTAAATTGCTAATGTGTTTTATTTATTTGAATTAAACAATTAGTGATTTATTTTTGTGAATTATGGATTACATTGTTTATTGCTTATTTTATTATTGTACACTAGATAGTTAGCTTAATATATATAGATTATATTACTTTTTTCACTTAGATTATTATTGTGTATTAGATAATTAGCTTAATATGTATAGATTACATTGTTTATTGCTTAACTTATTATTGTGAGTTAGATAATTAGTTACTCATTTGAGAATTTCTATGTAGCCAAACATAGATATAATATGTTTTTGGTGGCATAGAAATCGCTTAAATTGTCCCATTTTGGATTGTTTAAGGTTAAAGAGATAGTATGCTTTCATATAACCCATTATTGAGGGTCAAATATTACATATCAGACCCTAGTTATTGCTTAGATTTACGAACATGATACTGTTTAACAGCTTGATTTACTTGTGTTTGTGTTGCAAGGTGACTTTAAGAACGTGGATTGGAATAGGGTGTTTAAAGTATGAAATTAATGATCTAATGACACCAATGTAAGGGACGGTCTCCAGGGGACCAAGATCGATGGAATTACACGCTAGAGATCCATGAAAATCGGTAAACTGAAGGTCAAGTGGCCCAAAAATCATCCAGAATGCAAGATCATAGGATTTTCACTCTGTTCAGCTTGAAACTTCATATATGGCTTGAAGACCCTAAATAAACCATACATGTCAAATTTCATCCATTGGATCCTTGTGGAAGTGGCCCAACAGATGGATCAGCCTCTAAAATCCTGATTTGGGGCCCACTTGATTCCTGGATATGCCTTAATTTTGGCTCCAACCCCTTAAATGAGGTGGCAAAGCAGATGGTCGAAGCGGATGTCTTATATACATCACAGTAGACCCCACTTGAGGGTGTGAATGTGCACAGTGTGCACGGTCCAGACGAGCACTAGAATTCGCAAAATCGGTCAGTGTGTGTTGACCGATGTTTTTTTGAAAAAAATTTAAAACCCAACAGAGGCCGCACGTCCGACCTCTGAGATGAGTTGTGGGCCCCACTTATCATCTAGTTCGATGATCCGAACCGTCCATTGCACCAAGGGGGTAGCTACAACCCTCTCTAAGCTCGTCTTTCAACCCCATGCAAACGTTTGTGCGTTTTTAACCATTAAACACATAATGAATAGTGGAGTAAAAGATTATGTGGACCGCACCGAATCAACTCCAAAAACACCCCTTCCTGGGTTCATTTTCATCCCAAAACCAATGGACGGAGTGGATTGTTCACTTGACTTCAATAGGTGAGCCAACAGAAACCGTCAGGGGCTTTTGAGGAAGCTTTATTTCGCACAGGGACCGACGGATGAAATGGTGGGCCACCATCATCACACATCGTGATGATCCAAGACGATCATTGCAATCAGGAGGTCAAACCGACCGTGCCCTGAGCTGTTTCTTAATTTTCTTAGATGTTGCATGCATATGAAGGCTTCGACGCATGTTGGATGACACTAAACAAACATTCGAGCGATACCACGTTTTGAATCCAAAACTATCCATCTGTGACTAGTTTTTCGAGCTGAGTCCAATAGACGGACTGGATTTCACCGATGAGACAGATCATCAACCCCACCACTGTCACAGTGTAACGGTTTTTTTTTTACGCAAGCTCTGTTTACGTAGTCCGAAGAAACCCAGATTTTTCAGGCTTTTGTGCATTCATAGATGGGATCAGATCACTGATCTGGACCGTCAATTCTTTGTATCAGGTGGGCATAACTCCAGCCATGAAGGCAGAATCAAGAAAACTTCTCACCATTCCATTTCACAGGCTATTCACACGAGTTGAGTAAATAGATCCGGACGCTGTAGCTGCATAAACGCTATCCACCGCCTCTAGGTGCGGAAGCTCCATCCGACCGACCTCTTACTGCTATAAAGAAGAAGGGAGATAGAGAGAGATCATCCATCAGAGGCTGGCAGCCAGTTGTGGACATGGGCAGAGGCAAAGAGAGATAGTTAGAGTTATTTATTTATTTTTTTTCTTATGTTTTTATTTATGTTTTTAAGAGATTCTAGCTTCTCCATGTCTGGCTAAACCTCTTAGATAGGGCTAAGAGGTGAAGCTTGTAATGTGATGGGAGGACTCGTTACTTGTACCTTTTAATTAGATTAAACTGATATTTGATTTTAGTTAATTAAGGGAATATTTTTAGTTTTCAATGGTCTGTTGTGACTGAAATTTCAATGGGTCTGCGATAACTTTGAGCATGTTCCTATTCCTTTTATGTTTATGACGTCAGGAGGCCCTGTTGTTCACCATCATCTCCTGGGCATGGTCAGATGATGGTCCCCTTCCTAACTCTCATGCATTGTTAATTGGTTGGTAATTAATTTAATTCTGTTGTTTGCTTTATCTCCTTGGCATGGTTTGGTGATGGAATCCATTCTAATTCATATACTTTTCATCTCTTGCAACTGCATCAAGTAAGTTCAATTTAATTTCCATAATGCAGGCATAAGATCTCCCTAATCTCTATAAGTGGATCCTCTGAATCCCTGGTTTCTCTTCTCTAAATTCTCTTAAGTTTTAGATAATTATTTTACAATTATTTCTTAAATTCTATTTGATTTATATTACATCTTAGTCTAACTCTAGTTCTACTTAGTTTTAGATTACGTACAGGTATCAGTCCCTTGGGATTCGACTTCGGTCTTACCGAGTTTATTACTACATCACCACCTTGCACTTGAAGAGTGTACAAGTTTTTGACACCGTTGCCGGAGACTGATGGATACGTATTTCTGAAATTAATTGGTTTTAAAATTAGATTAAGATTAGGATTTTACTAACTGTAGGTTTAGGTTTTTCTGATTTATAGAAACTAACCTATTTTCTTGTTTTGTAGAATCTTAACATAAACAACTAATTTAGTAATCCCTTTCTAAATTCTCTACTTTTTCTATTTTTTGAATTAGAGTTTTTAAGAATTTTTTCTTTTTTTAGAAACTAACTCATCTTTCCTATAATTTTTTTATTAACTTTCTAATTCTAGGATTTCTTTTGTTTTTAGCAACTAACATACTTTTTAATTTTAGGTTTGGAACTTTCTTGGATTAGAAACTTTCAAATTTTAGGATTTCTATTTGTAGAAACTAATTTATTTTATTTCCTTCTGCAGGATTTTAACTTAGGACCTCTAATCTAGTACCTTCTTTCTAACTTCTCCTCCTCTTACTTTTCAGATTGCTGTAGGATCTTTTCTTCTATTTTTCTTAGGATTAAATTTAGATTAAGGGTTTCATCATGTATAGGCATGAGTGGGAACGTCAGTATGCTGAGAAGAATAACCTATTTTGGGATGATGATGATATAAATTAACCTATGTCTCAAAAATTTTCTAAAACTATCATTGAGAACTGATTAAAATATAAAGATCCACCGGCTAAAAAGTCCTTACGTGATTATATGTAGGAGAACAATTACACCCTATGGATTAACAAAACAGTATGTGAGTGTTGGGGTTATCATAACTATGGTTGTGAGAATTATTATCATCCATCCGATAAAAAGAAAACAATGCGTGATTATATCATGAGTGATAATAAGTATTATCAACCATCAGATTCTCCCACCTATGATCCGTATGACTATAATCAGTGGAAACATCGAAATTGGGAAAATGAACGAACAACATGTTATAATGATTATTTTCTTGGATTCCCTACATTTGAGATCCAACCAGAAACGATCCAAGAGGATTCATTTTAGCTTGACATGGGCTTTCTTGAGAAAATTCGAAAAGCAATGGAAACACTCAATTTGTGCATCGAAAGGATAGAGGAAGCTTGCTCATCCCAACCATAACCTAATCTAAAAATACAATGCAAGGAAAGTAATCCTCACTCGCTTTTGAAAAACTCTGAAGTTTGAAATGAAGAGTTGAATTACATTAACAAGCATGTGGTTCAATTTCCCGATAAGTTGATCTCGATGACTGTTCAAAAGAATGGGGAAGAAACATGGTCTTTCAAATATAATGATGATGACACGCTTCCCTCACAGGATACACTAGATTCCAATGATGAAGAAGAGATTAGTTTATGTGAACCTTAACCCATTCTAGGTGTAAAATGTGAAGAAAGTGATCTCATCCCAAATGTGCACTACACTGAACTAAAATATGAAGAATATTGGGACGACGATCCTGAATGTGCAGCCACAGTTTCCTTGGAATGCATCTCAAGTTTGGTCCAGGTCAATGATCAAGACATACACGAAGTGGTCGGTCATAATGAGCCACTCCCCTCACCTGACATGTCTGATTCAAAGGTGGAGGATGAGCCCCTTACAATCGACCCTTCTAACTCTTGTGAAACATGTTTGGACCAGTCCTCTGAATCAAATGATGATGTGATTTAGGAGAAGGACGAGTTGCTCGCTATGACCCTGAAATTTGAAACCACTCAATTGAGGCCACTATCTGAGCTGTACATGTTTGACAATTTAACGCCTCGATTGAGTAGTCTCAATGAACAAATTAATCACATCGATGCTTCCCCTATTGATTTTCAATCTGTCTGTGCAGGACTGGAGGAAGAGAGCGTACATCCGGCTACTTTCAAGGATGATGGATTCCTTAGGCAGATCATCACGAGCTACAATATGAAAAATAAGTCACACTCAGCTGAACTTCCCAACTCTTGGGATTGCTTGGCACACTTTGTAGGTTCAAACGATCCCATGTCAAAAGATAAAGTGGATGCCTTGCAAGACAACATGTTGGTAGTTATTACTGACCGAGAGAACCCTTATTCTGAAGCATCTTCTTCCCCTGATCTTAAACGTCTACCATTAAAGGAGAGAGAGCTGACAATGGAACCGAAGTCTGATACTTCGGAATGTGTTGGAACTACATCACTTCTTAAAGAGTTTTCTAAACTTTATTTACATGTAGTCTCTGATTCACCATGGGATACTAACGTTGAAACTTCTTCTATTATAGGTGAATCATATATATTCTGGATATCTCAAGTAATTCAATGAAAAATTTCTTATGAGGTACATAAGTCTCTCTGGAAAGTCACGCTCTAGGGCGCCTAAGCCTATTGTAAAAAGGGCTTTTGGATGATTCTGTTGAGAAACTTACTGAGAAACTTATCAAGATATTAGCCGGAAGAGGAACCTTGCGGCATGATCGAATAGTTTTTCCTTGCTTTCATAGGACTAAGTAGTTTGTTTTATGCTGTTTTAGGATAGATGGTAAACTTAGCGCTCCTAGGAGGTAACCCAGCTTTTCATTCCATTTCATTTTTCTAGTTAATTAGTTCAATGTTTGTGGGTAATATTGCTGCAAACCCTCATGAGACTACAACTCGTCCATTAAGGGCAACCTAGGGGTTTAAAGGCTTATTGCATACGCTAAATGCAATCGAGAGTACTTGCGAAAGTAGTGTAGGTAGGATTTTATTTTTGTTATTTTTTTTTTACTTTTGTTGGTTTTTCTCTTGTGCTGACTCGCTCTTACGTAGATATTTTTGAAAACTCTCTCGATTCGTTATTCAAGTACTATCTTTCCATCACTTCTCATTTACTTTTATTGTCCTATGTGCATTGCATGCTCATATATCTTCTACATTGAGGACAATGTTGATTTTTGGTTGGGAGTGGGAGATTAGGTTACCTAATCAGTATTTTCTTGGTGTTGAGCAAAAAAAAAAATTGTGAAATTTTTTAAAATTTTCTGGAATTTCTTATGAATTCAAAGTGATTTTGATAGCCATTTAGGGCACTTAGAATTTCAAGATACGTAATGTTGGTAATATATGACTCTTGAATTTAGTTATCTAGTAGATTTCACAGTTAAGCCTGAATTGTTAATTCATGATTAGAAGTTTTAAACATTGATTGAGTCATGATTTCACATGTCACATCTCGCTTTCACATTAAGATTTCAGTTTGATATCGAAGGGTTAACTTGGTAATCATTAAGCATGAAAGGAACTATCTTGGAAAATTTGCCTGTCATGATTAATAAAGAAGAATTTAAGAAAAAGAAAATATCCAGATTTGGGCGAATGGTCTTCATCATAGATTTGCTCCCTATAGGTGAAGGTTTGATTCACCAAGGTTGACCTTCAAAAATTATTAAGCGACTGGTCTTTACCATAGGTTTGCTCCCTATAAGTAAGGAGTTGATTTCTCGCCATGGCATTACTTTTAATGAAAAAAAAATTAAAAGATGGAAAACTGAAAAGAATGATCTGTGAGATAAATTTTGGTTATCATGCTTTCTCTTGTTGGTTATCAATGATATCCTAAAATAGAGAGTGAATTTTAATGATGATAAGCTATGATTGCACTATTCACCCATGGAACTCAATGTTTGGAATTGTTCTAATTAATGGATTAATATTTGAACTTAATTATGAAATTTATTGTGCGCTAAAGTATAGGAGAAAGTAATACCCAACATTCATGCATTTTAAAATTCTCGTATCTGGATAATTTTGCAAAATTCACTCGAGTACATAGAAATTATCCTGTAATTCTCAACTTATTTTTCGCATACCTTGCTCGGGACTAGCAAGATGCTAGTTAGGGGTTGTGTTGAGGGTCAAATATTACATATCAGACCCCAGTTATTGCCTAGATTTACGAACATGATACTGTTTAACAGCTCGATTTACTTGTGTTTGTATTGCAAGGTGACTTTAAGAACGTGGATTGGAATAGAGTGTTTAAAGCACGAAATTAATGATCTAATGACACCAAGGTAAGGGAAGGACTCCAGGGGACCAAGATCGACGGAGTTACACGCCAGAGATCCGTGAAAATCGGTAAAGAAGCTCAAGTGGCTTGAAAATCATCCAGAATGCAAGATCACGGGGTTCCCACTATCCGTTCAGCTTAAAACTTCATATATGGCCTAAGGACCCTAAATTAACCGTACATGTCAAATTTCATCCATTGGATCCTCATGGAAGTGGCCCAATGAACGGATCAGCCCCTAAAATCCTGATTTGGGGCCCACTTGATACCTGGATATGCCTCAATTTTGGCACCAACCCCTTAAATGAGGTGGCAAAGTAGATGGTTAGAGCGGATGTCTCATATACATCACAGTGGACCCCACTTGAGGGTGTGAATCTACACAATGTGCACGGTCCAGACGAGCACCAAAATTCACAAAATCGGTCAGCGTGTGCTGACCGATGTTTTTTTTAAAAAAATTTTAAAACCCAACAGAGGTCGCACGTCCAACCTCTGAGATGATTTGTGGGCCCCACTTATCATCTAGGTCGATGATCCGAACCGTCCATTGTACCAAGGGGGTAGTTACAACCCTCCCTAAGCTCGTCTTTCAACCCCATGCAAACGTTTGTGCGTTTTCAACCATTAAACACATAATGAATAGTGGAGTAAAAGATTATGTGGACCGCACCGAATCAACTCCAAAAACACCCCTTCCTGGGTTCTTTTTCGTCCCAAAACCAATGGACAGAGTGGATTGTTCACTTGACTTCAATAGGCGAGCCAACAGAAACCGTCAGGGGCTTTTGAGGAAGCTCTGTTTCGCACAGGGACCGACGGATGAAATGGTGGGCCACCATCATCACACATCGTGATGATCCAAGATGATCATTGCAATCAGGAGGTCAAACCGACCGTGCCCTGAGCTGTTTCTTAATTTTCTTAGATGTTGCATGAATACGAAGGCTTCGACGCAGGTTGGATGACACTAAACAAATGTTCGAGCGATACCACGTTTTGAATCCAAAACTATCCATCTCTAACCAGTTTTTCGAGCTGAGTCCAATAAACGGATTGGATTTCACCGATGAGACAGATCATCGACCCCACCACTATCACAGTGTAACCGTTTTTTTTTTTTACGCAAGCTCTGTTTATGCAGTCCGGAGAAACCCAGATTTTTCGGGCTGTTGTGCATTCATAGATGGGATCGGATCACTGATCCGGACCGTCGATTCGTTGTATCAGGTGGGCATAACTCCAGCCATGAAGGCGAAATTAAGAAAACTTCTTACCATCCCGTTTCACAGGCTATTCGCACGAGTTGAGTAAACAGATCCGGACGCTGCAGCTGCGTAAACAGCTATCCACCGCCTCTGGGTGCGGAAGCTCCATCCGACCGACCTCTTACTGCTATAAAGAAGAAGGGAGACAGAGAGAGAGATCATCCATCAAAGGCTGGCAACCAGTTGTGGACCTGGGCAGAGGCAAAGAGAGATGGTTAGAGTTTTTTTTTTTTTTTTTTTAAATATTTATTTCTTATGTTTTTGTTTATGTTTTTAAGAGATTCTAGTTTCTCCATGTCTAGCTAAACCTCTTAGCTAGGGCTAAGAGGTGAAGCTTGTAATGTGATGGGAGGACTCGTTGTTTGTACCTTTTGATTAAATTAAACTAATATTTAATTTTAGTTAATTAAGGGAATGTTTTTAGTTTTCAATGGTCTGTTGTGACTGAAATTACAATGGGTCTGTGATAACTTTGAGCATGTTCCTATTCCTTTTATGTTTATGACGTCAGGAAGCCCTGTTGTTCACCATCGTCTCCTCGGCATGGTCGGATGACGGTACCCTTCTTAACTTTCATGCATTGTTGATTGTTTGGTAATTAGTTTAATTTTGTTGTTTGCTTTGTCTCCTGGGCATGGTTTGGTGATGAAATCCATTCTCATTCATATACCTTTCATCTCTTAAAACTGCATCAAGTAAGTTCAGTTTAATCTCCATAATGCAGGCATAAGATCTCCCTAATATCTACAAGTAGATCTTCTAAATCCCTAGTTTCTCTCTTCTGAATTCTCTTAAGTTTTAGATAATTATTTCACAATTATTTCTTAAATTCTATTTGATTTAGATTACATCTTATAGTTCTAGTTTTACTTAGTTTCAGATTACGTACAAGTATCAGTCCCTTGGGATTCGACCTCGGTCTTACCGAGTTTATTACTACATCACAACTTGCACTTGGGGAGTGAACACCCATTTAAATGTTCATGCCTGATTTGTGCTCCACTCTCTATTTCTTTTTGGATATGTTTCTTTCTTTTCATTTCTTATGTCTAATATCTTCATATTGCTTAGATATTTGACATCAAAATTAAATGAAAGATCAACTTATTTGAAGAAACATATGAAGATACTGCTGAATTTTTAACGTGGGCATTTAAATAGGAATATGAAAGTATTACAATCTATACAACTTTGGATGGGTGACTAATTTAAGATTTAGTATAAACTTTTAAAGTACTATAGTGCTAATGCTAATCTCATTTAGTATCTTTTAATTAATAGATGGTTAGTGAGAAAATTCTCAATACCTCCGGCTGTTTGTCAGTCACATTACCGATGATCTTGGATGATGAAGGAATAGGTTTAGAAGATGAAGAGGTGTCTATTGATATTAGTACCTCATAATTACAAATTTTAGAAAAAGAACAAAAAAAAAAAAGAGGATCGGTAGTGTGGAAATATTTTGAAAAGCAACCCTGAAAAATGGCATGATGAAGATATAATGCAAATACCGCAAGGCTCATATGCTAAACAAGTAGATGGGTCGATCACAACTCTGAAGAAACACATTTTAAAGTGTCATAAAAAAGTGAGAAGCCATACCTCGTGGCAACAAACATTTTCATTTACCCAATCTTTACTGGGTCCGTCGCAAGACATATTGTTCATCTATAAGTATAACAGATACCATGTGAATGAGTTTACAACAAGATTTATTATTGCCAATGAAAGACCATTTCAAATGGTAGAGAGTCATTCTTTTGTCGAATTATCCAGAGGCCTTAACCCCAGATACGAAAGGTCTCTTGTACAATAATAAAGAGAGTGTGCATGGAGATGTATGCAAGTGAGAAGGTTAAGTTGAAAGGATGGTTGGAATTGGATTCCCGAGTCAGCCTGACATCAGATTTGTGGATGGGGTTTAATCAATGAAAGGGGTATATGTCACCAACTACTCACTATATTAATGTGGGATGAAGGCTTTGCAAAAGAGTTATAAACTTTCGTTATCTTGTGTCTCCTCACACTGGATTGATGATTTTAGACCGCATCAACAAATGCCTTGTGAAGTGGGGTATTGAGAAGAAAATCTCATCAATAACTTTAGATAATATCTCTACAAACAATAGTGTGATAACAAATTTGCAAAACTAGTTTAGGACCACCGGTGACTTGTATTTTGGTGGAAAAATATTTCATGTTAGGTGTTATGCCCACATCTTAAACTTGATTGTACACGGGATTGACTGTGTCTAATGTGGGGGAAAGAGAACTCTGTTGATGAAGAGTTCGAAGAAGAAGAGAGTGAGAAGAAAGATGAGATAATACCTGCAACAATTACATGAAGTAAGATGAGACAATACCTTATATTTCTCTTCTATTTGCTTACAATAGGATTTTAATAGTTATTATTCATGGACTTAAATTGTAATATTTGATAGGTAGATGAATATTTTTCTATTTTCATTTATGCTTTTAAATTAGTTAATGTTACTTAAATCTCATATGATTGGCTGATTGCATTTATTTATCTTCATTCCTTAATTATTTATGTTGCCTTAACCTAACCAAATATTTTTTTCCTTTCAAAATACACACCTATAGACATGTCATCGAAAGATGATCCAT
Source organism: Magnolia kwangsiensis (assembly GCA_037074715.1). Taxonomy (NCBI): domain Eukaryota; kingdom Viridiplantae; phylum Streptophyta; class Magnoliopsida; order Magnoliales; family Magnoliaceae; genus Magnolia; species Magnolia kwangsiensis. The sequence goes on from CM073582.1 coordinate 89,711,172, forward strand.
CAGCATATATTTAGAATTATGGATCTTAAGTTTACTCCAATGATAGAAAGATAAAGTTGTAATGCAAATTGTGTGGAAAATAATTTGTAAACAAAACAATTTGGTTAAAATTATATACATTTGGCTTGTCAGGGAAGAGACGTTGCCCCATGTAGTAAAGCTTCTCAAGAAGTCCGGAATTTATTTTGAGTCATTCTCAACTCAAATAAAAAGACTTTCTCCATCCCTTTCCCTACGACCAATAAAATCAGTTACAGAAGATATAAAAGTAAGCCTATTATAATTGAAGAATGGTTAAGTAGAAGAACTGCTTCCACAGTTAGTAAAGAAGAAGAAGAATGACTATTAAGAAAACGAGAATAATAAGATTATAAAGAAGTCGTAAAACAAAACTTGAAAATGACATCTAGGACCAGATGACAACATCAACCCTTTCCGAGACAACATGATGCTGAAGTAGGCTCAAGTATGAGAAATAAGTCAAGTGATAAATCATAAAAGTTTCTTAAAAGTCTAGCAATATTATATAGGCGATTGGGAATCTCATATATCTAGGACCAACTGACAACATCAACCCCCACTGAGAAAACATGATGCCGAAGCAGGCAAGAGTACAGGACATAAGCCAAGCGATAACTCATCGAAGTTTCTTAAAAGTCTCGTTTCTTTCTATAGGCAGACGGGAATCCCGTACAAATCAGATCGTAAAAACAAGTTGAATTTATGAATGAGGACGATAGAAGGTATCTCCACCATCCGATTCAGCAGAGGTAAACAACTATATTTTAGACACCTTCAGTTCGAAGTTAGTCTAGAGTTCTCCCATAGTTTAAACAATAAAAAGAGAACCAAAAGATGATTATGCTGATGAAAGTGGAGGAGGGAGTTACTATTATGGACAACGTTACTCATGTTACAAGCCACAAAGGCATTCATTATACATAGGATATTGAATTAATGGAAGATTTATTGATTTGTATGCGGATGTGGTTTATTTACGTATGATTTTTTACAATATTTATTTACTTTGTTCATTTTATGGACATGGTTTATTTATTTATGATTTTTGACCATGTTTATTTACTTTGTTCATTTTATGGACATGATTTATTTACTTTTGATTTCAAAACAGGATCGAGTAGGGTCATCCCTAGCCCGGTCCAACTCGACTCAATGCCCAGCTTTAATGGATCTGACATGTTTTAATGATAAAATATTCAAAATCATGTGTATGAAGTAAAGCTAAAATTTTCAATCACTTCTCCTCTACTCTCCCATTTAGTGTTATGAGATTAGTCATGCAAAAATTAAAATGAGCACAATCGCATTTTTTGCATGTTGCAATGAAAAGAAGACCCCCTAGATGCTTTTAAGCGACATCAGTATTTTGAATATAGTCTGGACACTCCAAGACTAGATTTTTAAGTTTGGTCTCAGCCCTTAGATTAAGTGTTTGAGCCCAAGCCTTTGTAGCATTTCCATAGTAACCCAGCCCGATGACCCTATCTGACTCAATGCTAAGTCAATCTCCAAGGCTAGATTTTTAAACTTGGGCTTAAGCCTTGAGTCAAGTGTTTGAGCCCAAGCCCTCATGGCCTTGCCTTGGTAACCCAACCTGACGAGCCGATCTGACTCACTGCCAACTCAATTCGACTCAATATGTCTGACCAGGTTGGACTCAGTTTGGATCAGTCTAGCCCAAACTTGGACTCGAATCGAGCCAGGCATGTTGGTTTCGGTACTAAGTTGGATCGAGTTCAGGTCAAGCCTTTTTCAAAAGTAGACCGAGTTGGGTCCGTCCTAAGTCCATCCAACTGGATGCCCATCTCTGGCTGGAGGCATAAGCAATTATTTTTCTACAGCCGCCTAACATGTTTGAACATTATCTAGTCATGCTTGACGGAACCCCATCCTTAACAGCTACATACAGTCCAATGGGAGCATCCTTTCCCTCAATGAACGGGCGCATATAGTCCAATCGAAGCATCCTTTACGTCAACGAACAGCTCATAGACTGACTAAAAAACATAGGTGTGACCCATCTAATCGTTTCACGTATCTTTAGCATCAAATAATCAGAAGGGGAGTCAAACAATCACAAACAGCATGTAACAGGCGCTCAGAAATTGCATAGCTTAATCTGATTCGTAGACAACTGTTTGTTTAATAGCACAGCACTATTGGATTTTTTCATCTTTAACCGTCCAATATTTTTCCACTAATCCAACACGTAGATAAAACATAATTTTCAGCTAATGATATATCAAAACAAATAACCATAATTTATACTGTTTAATTAGATTATTCATGTTCCAAATATAAAAATTTTAAGTGCCCGTGTATCATCTATCAACCTCGGCCAGAGTACGAAAAAAGAAGAGAGTTGGAAGCCATGATGGAGACGTATTCTTTATAAAATCACCTTCTCCCCATTGGGCCTTGCACCCACTTCGCGCAGCTCCGTAGCCAACGCACCCAAGTCCTTGTAAGAACTCCCGCCTTCTTTGACCGCACCCTTCGCTGCCCGGCTCAGCTCCTTGGCTCGGGCCCGTTGAGGCCAGGTCCAACTCACGGACTCAGACACGGCCCGAGCCAACTCGACCGAGTCAGGAACTGACTCAGCACCTTCGCAGACTCGCGTTGCGATGCCCAAATGGTCCTCAAGCAGACCGGCGTTCAAGAACTGGTCAGCGCCCATGGGCCACGCCAGCATCGGCACGCCCGCGACAAGAGCCTCCAGCATCGAGTTCCACCCGCAGTGAGTCAGGAACGACCCGGTCGACCGGTGGCCCAGTATCGACACCTGTGGGGCCCACCCCCTGATCACGAGCCCCCGTCCAGCCACGCGCGCCTCGAACCCGGCAGGGATCACACCGTACTCCCCCGCCACGTGACCGCCTGTGGGCTCCTTGACGGACCACACAAACCGGGCCCCACTCGCATCCAAGCCGTCCGCCAGCGCCTCCATCTGGCGCCGAGTCAGCACGACCTGGCTGCCGAAACACACATAAATCACCGATCCGTCGGTACACTGGTCGAGCCAGCTCATCACCTCGCCAGCTGGCAGCGAGCTTGCTCCGCCACGTTCCGTGGGACCCACATCGCCAGAAGGCAACAGGGGCCCCACCGCCCACACGCGCGCGTGCCCCAGATCCCTCCGCAAGTGCTCCAGATACTCGCCTTCCAATTCACTGAGCGAGTTGAAAACGAATCCCCAACTCACCAGATTCGCACGCATCCCCTCTTTTATGAATTCCGAAACTGGGTCTCCCTCCTTGTAACTCCTATACAGGGATGAGAGATGTTTCCAGGGGTATTTCGGGGAATTAGGGATGTGAGGGAAGGATAAAGAGGAGTCCACGTCAGCGGGGTCTGGTAACTTGGGCATGGTGCGCCAGAGGGAGTTAACGACCGCGAGCGTGAGGGCGCCAGACGGCGAGAAGACGACACGTGGGATTCCGATCTGGCAGGCGAGGCGGTGGGTCCACCCAAGGAAGAAATCCGAGATGATGGCTGTGGGTGGAGAAGGGTGGGATTGGAACCATTGGAGGATAGGATCGTAGAGTGCGCCCAGGGCGTGTATCATAGAGCTGAAGGCATTTTTGGAAGAGAGGTCCTTGGTGTTCTCTACGCCGGGGGGTATGGAGGGGTATTTTGGGAAAGGGAGGACCAAAGTTTGGATGGAGGGGCATTGGGAGAGGAGTGGATTGAGGATGGGGAGATTCTTGGGAGTGACGAGGATTGTGATGGACAGACCACGGACGGATAGATGATAGGTTAGGTCGAGGAGGGGTATCATGTGCCCCTGCGCAGGGAAAGGGAATACCAGGATATGTGCGCCGCTGGGGTTCGTCATCTCCCTTCGTTCCTTCTCTCGAGTACGCGGCGCATCCTTTTGTAGCGTACTGGATGAGATATTTAGTCAAGTTACTTAGAACCGGACATTCTCTCTTTACCACTGTTGCACGCGGAATGCTCCGTGGGATCCATCATGATACGTCTGTTTCATCCACGCCGTTCATCTATTTTTCCAGATTATTTTAGAGTGTGAACCCAAAATTAAGTAAGATCTAAATTTCAAGTGGACCACGTCACAGGAAAGAATGTTGATTGAATGGCCGCCATTAAAAGCTTCTTTGGGCCACAAAAGTTGTAGATCAAGCTAATTTTTTTTTTTTTCCCTTCATTCAGGTCTGTATGACCTAATCAGCAGGTTGATGTCAAATAAACATTACAGCTGGCCATGGGATGTTTTTAACTGTGGACATTCAATCAGCATTATTTTCCTGTAGTGTAGTCGGCCTGAGATTTAGATCTGCCTTCTTCTTCTTATTATTTTTATTATTACTGTTGTTTTTGTTTGTGGATCCAGCATTAAAATGATCTGGAAAATGGATGAACCTGTAAAACACATACATCATTATAAAGCCCACATAATATCGACCACTAGCTGGCTAGGGTCATTAGCCAAACCGGGTCCAGCACGGTTAGCCAAGTTCTTTTAAGTCTATCGGGGGTGAATTCCCAGGTATAGGCTGGTAGACTCCTAGGAGTTCCAACACCCCGTCCATGTTCGAGTATCCATAGGGGGGTGAATTCCCAGGGGCAGGGAGTGACTGTGTGGGGTTGTGTGCGGGTGCGTTTGTAGGGTGTCTGTGTGCGTGTTTTTATTAAAATAAATAAATAAAAGAGTTCTTTTAAGTCTATCATCATGGTTGGTGTTTACCCTGCTTAGTAAGGGCACATGGCAGCAATATTTAGATGAAAATTTTAAAGCGATTAAAATGTAAAATTGATTGTTAAAATGTAAGATGAATAATTTATTACTATCAATTCAATCAACATGATGCCACGTCTGATTGAGAGCTTGTATTCAAATTTCATGTGTGGTTATGATCCGTGGACATGCCAGGGTCTACTGGATTTAATGTTTGATTGAGTGTTGGTGCCCCCACGTTAAGTCAGCGTGATTAGAGACAGGACGCAGGATTCACTATCCTTTCAACTACCGGTTGTGATAAGCGATCAGGTGACTTGTGAAAGGGTAAGGGTTAGTCCTTTCAAATAAATTTTTTTTATCTTGGGTCAAAGGACTTGTTCTTCCACCAATACAATCACAATACATTTCATAACAAAATGAAGATGAACAAATAAATAAAAATGGTTGAAAATTTTTGAATTCGTTAATTGAATATATGGCTCATTACAATTGACAAAGTGTTGAAGACAACTCAGAAAAATAAGCAATTGAGAGATAAATACTTAACTCGTCTGTCAGAACAAATGATCGAAGTGAATGGCTAATAGGATGTGATCAAATAGTTGTGATCGCCTAATTAAGAACTCAATTGATTGGGATCTAACAACTTAGGGTTGTGGACATCCAATCTAATCTTACGGTACTGTAGTAATGGACACTGGAGAGTAGCGATCTATGCTAAAGTTAGGTTAGGCTATACTAAGATAAAAGACAATAAATTAAGAAGTAGATATATCTGTTTGACATGTGGCCTCGACCTCTTATTCGTGCGCTCCTTTTATAGCATGTCGAAGCGGTAAAACCTTCGTTGAATTTCCTACCTAATCTTAGATCCTTCGCATTTATGACATGCATTCTGTTACGCCCCAAACCCGAAAATAGGATTCACAGTCCGATCACCGAATCCGGTGCCGACAGCCTCCGTAGTATCCCATTCTCAGCTCCTAGCATTCATATGCGAGATTCCAATCCTAGGATCCTACAAGGAAATTTTTTTTTCCTGATGTACATTTAACTTGTAATAAGCATAACCACAAGATTACCCAATTCACAAAGGCAATATCGTCATCACATATCCACTAATATAATCATTTGAGTACAATACTGAAAGAAAAATACATAAATAGAAAATTAAGCTCCAGAAGATCACTACACGCTCCAAGCTCAACATTGCTGCAACCTAACATCATCTGTACACATCTATCGTGCATAAGCTTATAGAAGGCTTAGAGGGTGGTGTAAGTGTGTGCACAATGTAGGTTTCAAGTATTCAATACAATGCCATCATCATACAATATCGAAATTACTGGTAATCCATAAATCGTATATTATCAGAATAAGCAAAAATACTGACAAGAGTAGGAATTGTCATAGTAAACAGAAATACAGACAAGATCATAAATCATACGATAAAAAAGTAAGCGGAAGTATGGACAAAGTCCATAAGTCAATCAATATCAGAATACGTAATATAGAACAGCTATGCAATAAGGAGTTATAAAAAGCCAAATACCAGATGCCGAGGATGCAATGCAATATACAAATCTTACTAAGTCTGTCTAGGTCATATAAGTACAGAAATATAGCAACTCAAAATGTCATATACTTACAGATGTAATGCAATATGCGATGCGAATGAAATGACCATACTGGAATGTGAAGTCGGGATGATAGCACATAGTATCACAGGCTACGGGGTCCACCACAAGGGACTTTTATCCAAACCAGTCTCATATATAAATTTGAATAGTCAGACTCAAGGTGGTAAACTCCTGATCTCAGGTTAGTCGCGCACCCAATTGAAATCCTTGTCATAACGAAGGTACACAACAATTAGTTGCGCACCACCAGCCCAAGTGGATAGTGAATAAATGAATGAGCATGTAAGTCCTACTCAATAAGTCCACATATCAGTGCGGTTCCTCTCTAGAATTATCACCGGAGTTTATTACACTCCAAATGGCACTGTCCCTCTCCTAACAGCATAGTCCAAGTAAGCATAGGAAACCTCACTATTCGCCTAGCCAATAGTCTGTCAATACCTATCCGGCACGTCGATAGCGAACCCATTCACGAGCTGGTCAAACTCATCCTAGCTACGCCCCCTACCCTCGGGTGGGTAAGGCCACACCCCACCCAACCAACCACGACATAGTGGGAGACACGACCTCTTAGTATTCGGCACTCAGGCTCTCATGTATCCACTCGGTCTCGACGTTGGGGCGTCTTCTGGTACCAAGAGTGTTTAAGAATTTTCACTTAGGGCCATCTATGACAGCTCGATACTAGAACAAATTTTTGGTGTCCCTTCTGGCCATCCACGACATGCCTGTGGAGGCTACGACCCTGATATCGCTAGGGCATACAGTAATAACAACACAATGCAAGATGCATGAATCATACAATCCAATCATGCATCAATCCTGCGCATCCCGCGCGCTCATATGAGATAACCTCCACCTACTAGGGAGTCTCATACCATCCTGCCCAATGACATATGCAATGGTTAATCACATCTCATAACAAACATGCAGATGATGCGTATGAGCATTTATCATGATTTCATGTTGTTACATACTCATAATCGGTATCCACGATCGGCCTCAACAATGTGGACATTTAACCAACATTGTCCCCAAGTAATGGCCCACATAGAGCCAAACATATAATGGGCCCATAGCCCTACACAAAGACCTAATTACAACACAATGGGCCTTGCTCATGGCCACATATACACAGCAGGTGGGCCTCGCTCATGGGCCTATTACATATCACAATGGGCCTTGCCCATAGGTCACGAATACATCACAATGGGCCTTGCCCATGGACCTCAAGTACATCATAATGGGCCCCATCACATAGACCTTGTCACGCCCCAAACTCAAAAATCGGATTTATAGGAATCTCAATCGTCAAATCCGGTGCCGACAGCCTCCGTAGTACCCCATTCTCAGCTCCTAGCATTCATATGTCAGATTCTGATCCTAGGATCCTATAAGGAGGATTTTTTTATATTTGAAATATACATTTAACTAGTAATAAGCATAACCACAAGATTACCTAATTCACAACGGCAACATCATCATCACATATCTACTAATATAATCTTTTGAATACAATACTGAAAGAGAAATACATAAATAGATAATCAAACTCTAGAAGACCACCGCACGCTCCAAGCTCAACACTGCTGCAACCTAACATCACCTGCACGCATCTATCATGCATAAGCTTATAGAAAGCTTAGAGGGTGGTGTAAGTTTGTGCACAAGGTAAGTGTCAATTATTCAATACAATGTCATAATCATACGATACCGAAATACTGGTAATTCATAATTCGTACATTATCGGAATAACCAGAAATACTGACAAGTCCATAAATCAATAAATATTAGGATACGCAATATAGAACAGTTATGCAATAAAGAATCATAAAAAAAACTAAATATCAGATGCCGAGGATGCAATGCAATATACAAATCCTGCTAAGTCTATCTAGGCCATATAAGTGTAGAAATATAACAACCCAAAAATGTCATATGCCTGCGGATGTAATGCAATATGTGATGCGAATGAAATGATCATGCTTGGAGTGTGAAGTCGGGATGATAGTACGTAATATCGCAGGCTACGGGGTCCGTCACAATGGACTTCTATTTAAACCAGTCCCATACCTAAATTTGGATAGTCAGACTCAACATGGTAAACTCCTGATCTCAAGTTGGTCGCGTGCCCAACCGAAATTCTTGCCATAATGAAGGTACACAATAATTAGTTGCGCACCACCAGCCCGAGTGGATAGTGAATGAATGAATGAATGAGCATGCAACTCTTACTCGATAAGTCCACATATCAGTACGATTTCTCTCTGAAAAATCACCGGGGTCTATCACACTCCATACCAGATTGCCGCCCTATCGCGGGCAACAAGGTGAGTGGAAGAGACCTCACTATCTGCTTGCCAATATTGGGCCCGGCTCGTCAATAACGGACCCATTCCTCGAGCTGGTCAGACTCAGCCTAGCATTGCCCCCTCCTCTTGGGCAGGTAAGGCCGCACCCCCTTCCAACCGACCATGACACAGTGGAGAGCGCAACCATCTGGTAATCGGCACTCGGCGATCATCTACCCACTCGGTCTAGACATTGGAGCAACCTCTGGAACCAAGAGGGTTATGAGACTTTCACCCAAGGATATCTATAGCACCCCATGTAAAATAGATTTTCAGTACCCCATCTGGCCATCCATGATATGTCGGTGGAGGCTACGGCCCTGATGTCGCTAGGGCATATAGTAATCACAACACACAATGCAATATGCATGAGTCATACAATCCAATCATGCATCAATCCTACGCATACCGTGCGCCCATGTGAGACAACCACCGCCTATCAGGGAGTCTCATAACAACCGGCACTATGACATATGCAATGGTCAATCATATCTCATAACAAACATGCAGATGATGCGTATGGCCATGTATCATGATACTATGCAGTCACATACTCATAATCGGTATCAATAACCGATATTGACAATCGACATCGACTATGTGGACATTTAACCAACATTGTCTCCCAAGGAATGACTCACATAAAGCCTAACATACAGTGGACTCATGGCCTCACACCAGGGCCAAATATACAACACCGTGGGCATCACTCGAGAGCTTAATACACATCGCGATGGGCCTCACTCATGGGCCATATATACATCAAGTTGGGCCTCATCATATGGGCCAGAATAATATCACAATGGGCCACGTCCCATGGGCCTCGTATACATCATAATGGGCCTCGACAATCGGAATCGGCCTCAACAGTTGGAATCTCCCTCAATACCCGGCCTCGACAATCAAAATCGATAAATCGATCATGACAATCAGAATCGACAATCGGTCATGATAAACGGCCTCGATCACTAATCGACAATCGGCCAAGTCAATCGGAATCGACAATCTGTCAAGATAATTGGCCTTGATCGATAATCGGCCTCGATAATCAGTATCGGTCAATCGACCATGACAAGCAGAATCGGCAATCGACCATGTCAATCGACAATCGGCCACGATCGATAATCGGCCTCGACAATCGGTAATCGGTCAATCGGCCACGACAAGCAGAGTCGGCAATCGGCTACGTCAATCGACAATCGGTCACGATTGGTAATCGGTCACGATAATCGACCCTGACAATCGATAATCGGTTAATCGGCCACGACAAGCAGAGTCGGCAATTGGTCACGGTTATATCAAATCCGATAACACGGAGTAATCCGTCTACGACGAATGGGGCCCACTTATTTGGGTTAACCCATAAGATAATTATGAGAATAGGCCTAACAAGGCCTAAGGGAAGGTCACAATGTGGACATTCAATCATCATTGCCCATCAATGTAGACATTCAACCAACATTGCTCCCAAGGAGTGACCCATATGGATCCATACGAATAGTGGCCCATGGCCTCACACAAGGACCTAATATAAGGGCCTCACTCATAGACCTCATGTACATCACAATGAGCCACAATACATGGGCCCCATTCATGTCAAATGGGCCGCAATATGTGAACTGAAAATACATTTCATCGGGCCTTACTAAATGGGCTGGAAATACATCACAATGGGCCTCGTATACATCAAATGGGCCGCATCAACGGGTCGCACCAATGGGCCTCATAAACATTGAGTGGACCACATTAATGGGTCATGCTAATGGGCCTCATAAACATCGAGTGGACCACATTAATGGGTCACGCTAATGGGCTATAAGTATATTAAAGTGGGCCTGACGGATGGACCACAAACACATCAAAGGTGGGCCTCGCACATGCATCAAGTGGGCCCTGAAAACTGATGGACGACAAGGATAAACATACATCTCATGGTGGGCCTCATGGATAGTCCAAGGCCCTAAACAGATGAACAATATGTTTATAACACATACTTCATTGTTGGTGTTGATCTGCATCATTGCAGATGCATGGCGGGAAGACCGCATATCATGGCCCCATGTGCTAGATGTAGCACACGCGAAAGGTGGATGAAGAACCACTATGCATCCCATGGATGGTGTAGACGTGCAATTCATCGCCAAGGTAGGGCCCACCCCACACGTGCAACACATGTGGGTGGGTCCCACATCCCCAAAACAGTGGATGACATGGATATCAACCACATATATCATGATGGGTCCCCACAACACCGTCCAGACATCTCTGGACGGTGGGGATACAAAATACAGATGTCAAGGTGGGTCCCACAAGCGTGGCCCACTGAAGATTGAATCCACTTCAATTTTGGGTGGTGTGGAACGCACCATACGTGTGGCCAGGCTCTACGGTCTAGAAATGCTGGACTATGTGGATATAGATACAACAAGGTGGCTGCCACCGTCTACTGGTTGGACGACGCATAGACCCATACATCATGGTGGTGTCCATCGTCCAGATCACTGGACGGTGGACGGTGGAGATAAGACACGTATCACAAGGGGGGGGGGGTGGATGGAGGCATACATCACAGTGGGTCCCACGTGGGACCCACATAATATAATATTATATTATAAGGTTATATATATATATATATATATATATATATATATATATATATATATATATATATATATATATATATATATATATATATATATATGTTACAATGTATTACGTCCAGGCCATCAGACGTTGCTTGTCCAGGACGGATGAAAGATGTACATCATGGTGGCCAGCACACCGCACATACATCAAGGTGGCCACCCACCGTCTAGAGAGAGATGGACGAGGTGGATAAATGCATCACGGTAAATTCCCACCTGTCCAAAATGGACTGTGGAAAACATATGCCTCACGTGCGGGACCACACGGATGAACGGACAGTGTGTATATACAAAACATATGCTAAGGTGGGTCCCATGGTTCCGTCCAGATGGACAGACTGCTTGGATATACAATGCATCATGGAGGGGCCCACACAAGTGGACAGTATAGATGAAGCACATACGTCGGTGGGGTTTGCATGTCCTGTGTGAATGAACGACTGGGATTCATTCATAAAGGTGGGCCCACGCGGGGCCACCACAATATTAGATAATATGTTATAATAATAATTATTATTAATATAATATCAGATCTAACAGCTGCTGGACGTCAGTCTAGCAGCAGGTTGATCAGCTAGACTTGGGCCGTTGGATCTGCCCATCTGGGATCTGATGAGGAGGGTGTGGATGTACTACACACGTGCATACATATTAGGGTGGGGTCTACGCATGTGGCCCACCAAAATTTCAAATCCACTGCAGTTGGGTTGATGGTGTAGATCAAACACCCATAGCACAGCGGCCATGCTGCTCGTGAGATGCACAGATGGATGGTCTGGATCTTGACGTGCATGTGGGACCCACATGACTTGCTGACGTCATCCCAGCAGCCGTACGCTGCTGGATCCCCACGCCAGATGGATGGTGGGCCCCCAAATACACAAATCATGGTGGATCTCATCTACATCCAGACCGCTGGATGGTCTGGATCTTGACGTGCATGTGGGACCCACATGACTTGCTGACGTCATCCCAGCACCCGTACGCTGCTGGATCCCCACGCCAGATGGATGGTGGGCCCCCAAATACACAAATCACGGTGGATCTCATCTACATCCAGACCACTGGATGGTCTGGATCAAACGGATGGACGGTGTTGGCAAGAGGTGGGCCTCACGTCCTAGCTGGACGGACTGATGGTGTGGATGAAAAACATGCGTCAATCAGGGCCATATGTGTACGTTAGGTGGGTCCACACGTGTGAGACCCACACGCTTTGAAATAAAGCTGATATTTGTGTTATCACCTGCGTGTAGTCTTAGCAGGATGTCCAATGGCCGGACGGTGTGAAAGCCACACCTGCATTAATACGGGGTCGATGTACATGTGGTTCACCAGGTACGCACATCGAGGTGGCACACATACAGTACGTGGGGTCCACAAATCATGCCGTTATTTGTGTTTTTCCCTCTAGCAAGGCCTACCCAAAAACGGGCAGCAATGTGGCTGCTATGTGGCCCCCGGTTGGGTCCACTTTGTTGGACGGCATAGATCAAACTCATCATGGTGGGCCACACAAACACACATCACACCAAAAGGCAAAAGAGAGAGAGAGGGAGAGAGAAAATGGTGGAGATGGGAGGGACCCCGCCACTATGGGACCTTCTCTAATACAAATCATACATCAAGATGGGTCCCACCAAATGTGGGCCCTCAAATCATCAAGATCATGTAAAATCAAATAATGAAATATACCCACCTTATGATCTTCGTCTTCCTTCTTTCACCAATGCGTTCAAGAGCTTCAAGGGGTGTGATTTAACGGTTGAGATCGATTTTGGAGGGTAGGATTGGGTGATAGGGAGTGGGCCACACTTAGTTTCTCTCATGGAAGCCATGGATGTCCAAGCTCTCATGGTGCTTGGGAGAAATGAGAGGGAATGAGAGAGAGAGAGAGAGGTGATGGGAGAGAGGTATGGGTGTGATGGGTGAAAAGTGAGTGATGGGGGGTACTTTGTGTAAGGGAGTGTTGACTTTAAGGGTTGCTTGGGGATGGGGTGATGTGTACTTGACATATGACATGATTGATGGGATTGATTTGAAAGGTTGTAGAGATTCTCTTGAGATTTTACAAATGTGCGGCGTTTTCTCGAACTGAACACGGGCCCACATCTCCTGGTCTAGGTATCGCCTCGGTGCGTGAGACGCGACATCAGAACCGCGGCGACAGTGCGGTCGTCAAGGTACAAGTCTCGAGTTGAGCCTACTCTGAAATACGAGATATGACTCGGGATCGACCGCAAATGTCAGATAAAGGTCGAAGGTTGCTGAAATTTGACCGAAAGGACCGCGGAGGTATATGAAACAGTACAGGCTAAGATACGGGTCCTACAGACCTCCTACTCATCACATTAGGTTTTAAACACGAGCTGTATATACATTACACAGGCCGAATATACATCTCAATGGGCCTTAACTACGGGTCGCATATACATCATATAGGTCTCAACAATAGGCCTTGCCAATCGAAATCGGCCTTAACAATCGGATTCGACAATCAGAACCGACCTCGATACTTGTCCTCGACAATCAAAATCGGCCTCAACGAATCAGCCTATACAATTGGTATCGATGGGAATAGGCCTAAATAGGCTTAAGGGAAGGTCACCATGCGGACATTTAACCATCATTACTAAAAAATATGGACATTCAACCAATATAATTCCCAAGCAGTGGTCCACATAGAGTCAAACATAAGGTGGGTCCAAATATCCTACAAGTGGCCTTAAATAATCATCACAAGTGGGCCTTACACATGCAGCACATGGGCCTGCACATCACGGCGGGTCGATACATTGGGCCGCACCATTGGCCTAATATACACATCATGGTGGGTCGCATCATTGGGTCGCACCGATGGGACTCATATCCAACAAGTGGGCCGCATCAATGAGCCGCACTAATAGGCCTTATACACATCAGGTTGGGAATCGATAACTGGGCTGGAAACATATCACAATGGGCCATGACATATGGGCCAGAAATACATCATAATGGGCCTTGACCCATGGGCCAAAAATATATCTCAATGGGCCTTACTAAATGGGCCACAAACACATCCTAATGGGCCTCAACCATGGGCCTCTAACATATCATAACGGGCCATAACCATGGGCCTCAAACGACCATAACCATGGGCCTCAATAAACATCGCAATGGCCCGTAACCCATGGGCCTCACATACGTCATGTGGGCCACAATACACGGGCTTTGGATACATCCCAATGGGCCCCAACACCGAGACCAAGTATACATCATATTGGGCCTCTAACATGGGCCATATATACATCGCATCGGGCCTCGACATCTGGGCCTTAAATACGTACATCATGTGAGGGTCACATGAATGGACGGTGTGAATATACAACATATATATCACAGTGGGTCCCACTATGATATGGGTCTCCTAGGAAGGTGGAGGGTTTGTAGATCATAATGAGAGCTAGGATTACTTCTAAAATCATTTCAATAGTTATAGGTGCAACATGTGCATCACTATACACAATCACTCTATGGGGGTACATGGCTCACTAATGGTAATTAGCATTGTCCAAAATTTTCCCATGCAAATCAACACCTCCTAGAAATTGCCCAGCACCATCCAAACACTCTGGACGGTGTGGATACGAAACATACATCGAGGTGGGGTCTGCAGCACTGCTCAAACACCATTCGGCACCGTCCAAGCATGTCTAGCATCGTCCAGATCATCTGGACGGTGTGGATGAAACAAATACATCACTGTGGTCCCCCCGTGGGTCCCATAACATATACATGTATATATGTGTAGTAGTAGTAATAATAATAATAATAATAATAATATAATACTATCATTATATCTAATCAGTGCCCAGCCCTGGAAGGGCGGCCTAGATAAAAAATATATACATCACGTGCGCTCAAAATACATCATATCGGGCCTTATCAAGTGGGACCCAAATATATCAAATCGGCCTCATCAAATGAGCCCTTATAAATATCAAGGTGGGCCTCAACAAACGGTCACACAAATGGGCCCCAGGTATATCGAATGGGCCACACTCAAATTATAAGTGGTGACAATGATTTCCACAATTAAAATTCTTAAGGCCCACGATAACATTTATTTCCCATCTACTCTGATCATAAGGTCACAATGACCTGAAAGGGATTTTAATGGTGGACGGTCAAACCCACCGATTTCTATAGTGTGGTCCACCTAATCCTAGATCTGTCTTCTTCTTTTTTTTTTCTTTTTTTTTTTTTTTTGTCTCAAGCCTAAAATAAGTTTTCAAAATGGTTGGACAGATTGGATGAAACACATGCATCATGGTGGGTGCTATAAAGGCTCACCATCATGTATACATTATATAATATAAAATATAAATGATAATATATATATATATATATATATATATATATATATATATATATATATATATATATATATATATATATCACAGGTGTAGCCCACACGTGGGGTGGGTCCTAAATAGATGGACGACATGGATGAAACATATACCACATGGTGGGATCCCCCTGCCATCCAGCAGCCAGCTAAAATGGCTGGACGACGTATATAAAACATATAAATCTAGGTGGGCTCTACCGTCCACAGCAGTGGACGGTGTGAATAGAACACATACATCACTGTGGGTCCCACGTAGGGCCCACCATAATGTTTATATGCCATCCAATCCGTTGATAAGGTCACGTGGACCCAGATGAATAGGAAAAACAAATTTCATAATGTTCTAAAACTTCTATGACCCAGAAAAGGGTTTCAATGGTAGATGTTCAATTACAATGTTTCCTGCCGTGTGGGCCACCTGAGACCCACACGTGGCTAATTTTTTTGGGGTGGCCCACAGACATAAGGGGCCCTTAAAATGCATGGCGTTGATGACAACACGCATCATGGTGGGGCCCATGGTTGGGACCCCTGCCTCCAACGCATAAGCAATGGACGCTGCTGGCATCCTTGGCTGTCAGCGGTAGCACTTGCTGCTGGTGTTGTTGTTTTTCTTTTTTTTTTTTTTTTTAAATTATATTTTTCTGAAGAATTTCTTAGGTGGGGCCCTCATTAGAGAAATCCATCCTAGTCATTGCACTCTACAGCTCAAGACAAACCCATCAAGTCCAATATTCGATGTGTTTTGGGCGTGTAGAAATATCAGAGTGAATTTCAATGGTAAAGCCATTGTCTTTTATGCTATGGCCCGCCAGATGATTGGATTTGACTTCATTTTTTTGGCTCAACGCCTAAAATGAGTTGAGAAATGGAATGAATGGTTTGGATAAGGTGCATACATCAAGGTGGGGCCTGTATGAGTGGCCCACCCAAAAAGCTTAAATCAAGTTGATTTATTTTTCTTTACAAATCATGTCCAGAGACATTGCCCACCGTCTGTTCACACTTTACTGTGAAGCCCATCCAGCATCTAGGGACGCTGGATGGTTGTATATAACACGTTTAAGGTGGGCACCACCCATAGACATGCTACTAGGGTGGGCCACCAAATGTTTGGATGGTGTGCATAAGACACACATCAAGGTGAGGTCCATTTGATGAACGGTTTAGACATGTCACAACTCATTAAGTGAGACACACAATCACATCTTCACACACAAAATAAATGATGAAGAGAGGGAGAGAGAGAGAAGAAAGCACCCACCTTTTATCTTCTTAGATTTCTTCTTCCATCAACGTATCTTAGAGCTCCAAGGGATGCATTTAAACGATGAAGATTGATTTTAGAGAGTGGGATTAGGTGGTAGAGAGTGGGCCACGCCAAGCTCCTCCATGGAAGCCATGGACGTGGGTTGCTTGGAGAGAGGAGCTTGAAAAATGAGAGAGAGAGATGAGAGCGAGAGGTGTAAGAGAAGTGATGGGAGAGAGGATGGTGAGGTGATAGGAAAGTTGACTTTTGGGATTGTTTTTTGTAATTGGAAATGGGGAGAGTAATGGGTGTACTTTTGATAAATGAGGTGATTGATGTGATGGATTCTCTCGGGATTGCAACGTGCGGTGTTTTTCTCGAACTGAACGCTGGCCCACATCACCTGGCTAGGGTACCGCATCAGCATGCAAAACGCGGCATCGAAACTACGGCGACAGCATGGTCGCACTGGTATAAGTCTCGGGTCGAGCCGACTTTAATATATGGGACACGTCTCATGATCGTGCATAAACGTCGATAACAGATCGCGGGTCTCAAGAATTCGACTGGGAGGATCGCGGGAGCCTACAGAACGGTACAGTCTAGGATACGGGCCTAACACATTCCAAGAAGGAAAGTCTTCAGATAAATATGAAATTGTTAATTTTTTGGATCTTCTTATCATAACTGATCCCTTTATAGGATATCTTTGTGGCTAACTAATCAGACTTGAAATCAATTAGGGAAACCTCTAAAGCTAATCTCAGACCCCAAATTGATTATAGTCATGCATTTAGATGGTCTCTCTGTCTCTTCTGATTATGGTGTTGGACTAACCAGATCTACCTAATACTAATCCATTATCGGAGGTGAGTTAGATCATATCTTTCATTGAGCTCTCACATTCTCTTAATTTCGATTGTTGTATAGCTTAGGATCCGATCTAGTTGATGGCTATTCTCTCCTTATTTGGGTCCATATCATATCTGGATTTTCTTGGATAAAGGTTTAACCTTCGGATCGAAACCTTCGTGAACGTCACAAACTCTCTCCAAATGTCTCTAGGAAGATCTCCCAGTTTGGAAGGACTATGAGAGGTGGCCTCATTGAGTGTGTCATAACAAGATCTGTGATAGTATACGGTCTCTCGATGGGTCTTTTATAGTTGTTTCAGGCACGCTGCCTCATTAATTAGCATGTTAATTGTGGCCACATTTAATTTATTGATTTTCTCCTCTAACGACATGTGTATGGGTTTGTGCCTTCGCATTAATAATAAAGAAGATCAATCGAAAATATCTTCAGATGCAAGTAGGATTTCCACCAGTACTAATCTTGTAGTGTCAACACACGGCGGCTTTTCATTTGTCCATGTCAGGGCGTTGAAAATAGTTGTAAACAATACCCCTACGTCCCTTTGTATCGGGATATGCAATGAGACGTTTGACGCTTAAGTTTTGGCGGCCGTTCCAATGTGTGATGCATGTCAGCATGGGGTTCGCGCTCAACCATCGTGTAAGTTAATGAGAACGTTGAAATTCTCCTAGCATGATTGCTAGCTTTTAATGTGGATGTGAAACTGTAACACCCTGTACTTTTAGGACTCGGGTGTTAGGATGTAAACCTAATCTAGTATAAACACCAATCAAGCCATCCGTTTCTAAGATAGATTATTGAGTCATCAGAGAAGCTTAATTTAGGATTTTAATAAACTTGCTAGACAATTGAATTTCACGTTAGTTATCATAGGCTTTAGACCACCACCATCCACTACCTTGTTCGAATTATGCCAAACGGTTGTAAGAGATATCATCGGTTTAGATTATACACCTATTCAACCAATAAATCGACCCTCCAATTATTCATTATGGATCATGGAACGTCCTGATTAATCCACTAGCACTAGAGTCCTTTGAGATGGGACTTAAGGGGTTGAATCATCATGATCACCATTGGTTTTCATATGAGCAATCTTTAAGGCCACTTGATTACTAAATATTTCCAATGATTTTCACCTAAACTAGGTCGAGAACCTTAGAAATCATCACTGATCATACTTTGTAATGATTCGACCGTCAGATCTTCATACATCGTAAAATAACCTATACATTTAGAAAGCATAGCTCACTTACAAATTTAAATCTTTCTTATCAAGCCCTACAGTAAATAAAAGGTGTTGATCAAGATGCAAACCATGATATACACTTTAGAAAATAATAATAATAATAACAGTAATAAGGATAGTAATAAGCGGAAACAAATAATGATACGTGTAGTTTATACTAAAATTAGCATTAATGTTAATATCTACTTAGAAAATCATTACAAAAGACATACGAATAGCCATTGGACCCTTTTAGCCGTTAAAGTTTGATTTCGAAGAGACCCAACTGTCGGATTGATGAAATTCTACCAAGATGACCCAAATCAAGTCATGGGCCCCACCTAGGCTTTCGATTTGACCGATCTTTGATCAGAGGCCTTTAGTGGGGCCAACAGAACTTAATGGATGGAGGGGATTTAGAAGGTACATCACGGTGTACCCCACTCATATGATGTCTGTGCATAGGGCGTGTGCACACGCGGTGCATCGGACCGTTGGCTCGGGTTAAACGCGGCTGACCCGCGCCTTCTTAAAATAGAGAGATCTCTGTTTCTCGTCAGTGGACGGACGATGTCCATGTTTTCGATGGTGGCCCACAAGCCAAGGCCCACGTACATGATCAGAACCGTCCATCTTGTGTGGATGGTCTTTCTAACCAAAACCCACTTGATCCCACAACTGGGATCACACATACATACGCATGAATTTTGCTACAAGCAGGTCCTACAAGCACCCCATTTCCAGAAAAGGAAACTGCCAGCTGGCATGATCCATGTGAGCCCTCCTCTCTTAATCTTAGCCATCAACGTGGCCTAATCCTAGCCCTACAAAGCTAGGGTTTCATGCAAAGAAGAGGGAGAGACCTAAGTAGCCACACCAATGCCTGACTTTTCCAAGAAATTGGCCAGAAGCTCCAAGCTTAAACCCATCAGAAAAATTGTCAGCCAAGCTTTGATAGCTTACTTCAGCAAGCTCTATTAGCCCCCTCCACACCATCTAACAACGTCGAAATGGAGAAAAAAACATAGTCTTACAATCCGCCATTAACAACAATCATCTTCCCAACCGCTCAAAACTGTGTCAGACTCAGTTGGGGTGTCGCTTACGGGCTCTCACCATCTAGTGATGGTGTTGAGAGTGACAAATGAAGAAAAGAGGCAAAGGGAAAGAGAAACCAAGAGAGAAAGAAAGAAGAAGAAATAGAGGAAGAGGGAGCTGCATCGAGCTGACCCTCCCGAGCCACCAGTTGGGTCGAGTCTCACCCACTGCTGGACATTTCTAGCAGCAGAAGGAGAGAGGGAGAGAGAAAGAAAAGGAAGAAGCAGATAAAGAGGGGGGGGGGGGGGGGGGGGGGGGGGGGCTGTGTTGCACCTGCCATCGAGTGGTGGCCAGGGTTAGTCCAAGTTGGACTGGTGTGGCTTGTATCCAGGCTTCGTAATAGGCCAGGGAAAGAATGACAGAAGGAGAACAGAGAAGGAAAGAGGAGAACAAAGGAGAAGGAATGAGAGGCTGCCATGTGCGTTAGCTTGAACCGAGTCAAGTCTGACTCGCTGCCCGTTTTTGAGCAGGTGCTATGTCGACTGTTCACTCCCCAAGTGCAAGGTTGTGATGTAGTAATAACTCGGTAAGATCGAGGTTGAATCCCGAGGGACTGAAACTTGTACGTATTCTGAAACTAAGTAGAACTAGAACTAGACTAAGATATAATTTAAATTAAATAAAATTTAAGGAATAATGGTGGAATAATTTAATCTAAAACTTAGGACATATCAGAGAAGGCTAACTAGGGATTCAGAGGATCCACTTGTAGAGATCAGTGAGATCTTACACTTGCTTCACGAATCATGGAAGTTAAACTGAACTGCCGTTGATATAGTTTTAAAGGATGAAAGGTATATGAATTAGAATGGATTCCATCACCAAATGATGCCTCAGGAGACTATGGCAAACAACAGGATTAAACTAATTACCAACCAATCAACATGCTATGAAAGTTAGGAAGGGTACCGTCATCCGACTATGTCCAGGAGACGATGGTGAACAACAGGGCTTCCTGACGTCATAAACATAAAAAGAAAAAGAAAATATTTAAAGCCAATGCAGACCCACTGTAATTTCAGTCACAACAGACCATTAAAGACTAAAAATATTTCCATACTAATCAAACTAAAATCAACGTCAATTCATACATTAAAATTAAATTAAAAGCTTAGAATCTCCCATCTCACTACAAACTTCACCTCTTACCCCTAGCTAAGAGGTTTAGCCAATCACAAGCATGATTAAACTAAATCCTTTAAACAAAGCAAAATAAAAGAAGAAGAAAAGAAGAAAGAGAAACACACTATCTGTCTCTCTCTCTCTCTCACGCTAAAACTCAAGCCGAGATGCACGTTCCAGCCTCTCTCCTTCTCTTCCCTGCTTCACGTCCAAGCCAACAGCCATCTCTCTCCAAGCTTGAATTGAATCCCCCCCTCTCTCTCATCTCTTCTTCCTTTATAGTGTGCACTGACGGTGGAGAGGCACCAACGTTGCTGCTATTTACGTAGTAACTGTGCGTAATTGAGTCGGCGAATGTACATTGCTGCTTTTTAGCCTATGGATGCAAGATCCAAACCATTCAATCACCGTTGCTTTGGTCGGCCATCCCCTAGAATGTTTTTGGACGGTCAAGATCGATGGATCGATCCTATCCATGATCACAGATCATCTCAGAGCGTTCCGAGCTCCTCGAACGTGCGAACAGAGCCTGCGTAAGTCATCTTACGCTGATGTGTTGATGGGGCCCATCATCGGTATCTGTTGAAGAATCCAATCCATTCATCAGATTCCTCTCGAAATTTTAGTTGGAACGGTGTACTTTTTTTTCTTCTGTTGATGAGACCCCCAAGAATTCCAGTGCAACGTCTATCCTTCGTTTGCACGGACAAAATCAGATCCTCGCTCTTTCTTGAAAGATTTCCACCTAGGCCTTGGTAAGTGGGGCCTATTAAGTCTGATGGATGGTCCCGATAGAACCATTGATCTACGATGGTGGCCCACAAAGATCGCCCGTAGGCTCTGTTTGCGAACAGAGCTTGCGTAATGCTGCACTGTGATGTCGATGGCCCTCACCTTGATGTTTATGGAGAAATCCATACCGTTCATTCGACTTGTGGCGAAAAACCACTTAGAATTGTGTATTTTTTCTTGATTTTAGTGTGACCCACCGTAGCAAACATTTTCACCATCAAACCTGCGATTTCTGATGATCAGCGCGCGTACACGTGCATGGGATCAAAATTCCACCTAGGTGAGAGTTGTGGCTGCGCCCTTGAGTGAATGGACGGTCTAGATCATCCATTTGGATGATGAGTGGGGCACACAATAAAAAACCAGACGGACGCGGTTCGTTCACTGGTGTAAAAAAGCAGGAAGAAGGATTTGAGTCGGTCAGCGCAATGCTGACCGACATTACTTTGTTCGGTGCACGGCGAGTAGTGTACAAACAATGCACACGCATCTCGTGTGTAGGTCCCACGGTGATGTATTCCAGAGATCTGATCCGTCTAACCATTTCATCATCTCATTTAAGTCGTCGAGTCCAAAATTAAGGTGTATCCAGAGATCAGGTGAGCCCCACGTCAGAATTTAAGGGGCTGATCTGCCCGTTGAGCAACTTCCACAAGGATCCAATAGTTGAAATTCGATGTGTACGGTTAATTTATGATCTTCAGGCCCTATATAAAGTTTCGAGCTGAACAGATAGTGGGAACCCTATGATCTTGCATTTCAGATGTCTTCCGGGCCACTTGAGCTTCAGTTTCTTCGATTTCTGACTTGTAAATCCGTCAATCTTAGTCCCCTGAGGTCCATCCCTTGTCTTGGTGTCTTAAGATCGTTAAATCCATGCTTTTAGCACCTTTTTCAGTCTATGCTCATAAAATCACCTTGCAACATAAACATGATAAAAACGGCCGTTAGACAGTATTATTTTCGTAAATTCAGGTAATAACTGGGGTCTAATATGTAATATTTGACCCTCAACACAACTCCAAACCGACATTTTGCTAGTCCCGAGCAAAATATGTAAAAAATAAGTTGAGAATTATATGACAATGTTTATGAACTCGAGTGATTTTTGAAAATTAAACTAGATGCTAGAATTTTAAGATTAATGAATGTTGGGTATTACTCTCTCCTGGATTCAAGCGCTCGGTAGACTCATAGTCAAGTTCACAGTATCAATCAATCAATTAGAACAACTTTAAACATTGAGATCCATGGTTGTATAGTGTAATCTCGGCTTATCATCATTAAAATTCACTTCTCTATTTCAAGATATCATTGGTAATCAATAAAAACTTCATAATAACCAACACTTGCCTCAAAGATCATCCTTTCATTCTTTCAACTTTTGATTTTAAAAATAACATCAAGAAGATGAATCAAATCCTCACCTACAGGGAGCAAACCTATGGTGAGGACTGTACCCCCACCCCTTTTCACATATCATTCATGGAGAATTAAATCTACACCTATAGGAAGAAAACCTATGGTGAAGATTATTTGTCAAAATATTTTTTTCCTTTAATTGATCATGATGGGCAAATATCAAGCGGTTTCCTCACATGCTTAGTGATTACCAAATTAACCCTTCAATATCAAACTGAAATCTTAATGTGGAAGCGAGATGTGGCATGTGAAATCATGACTCAACAATGTTTATAACTTTTATTCATGAATTAACAATTCAGACTTAATTGTGAAATCTACTAAATAACTGAATTCAAGAGTCATACATTACCAACATCATGTATCTTGAAAATCTAAATTAAGGATATCCGTCAAAATCACCTCGAATTCATAAGAAATCACAGAAAATTTTTTAAAATTTTCACAATTTTCGTTCATTCACAAATTTCGCTCAAGATCAAGAAAATACTGATTAGGTAACCTAATCTCCCACCCCCAACCAAAAATCTATATTGTCCTAAATGTAAAAGATATATAAGCATGCAATGCATATGGGACAATGAAAGTAAAGTGATGGGAAGATAGTACCTGGATAACGAATCGAGAGAGAGACTTTCCAAGAGATTGCAGCATGGAAGCCAGTCAACATGAGAGAGAAAGTAAAAAAAAATAAATAAAAAAAATCCTACCTATACCACTTTCGCAGGTGCTCTCGATTGCATTTAGCGTATGCAACAAGCCTTTAAACCCCTAGGTTGACCCTAGTGGACGAGTTGTAGTCTCGTGAAGGTTTGCAGCAATGTTACCCATAAACATTGAATCGATCATGCCGCAAGGTTTCTCTTCCGGCCAATATCTTGATAAGTTTCTCAGTAAGTTCCTCAACAGGATCATCCAAAAGCCCTTTTTGCAATAGGCTTGGGCGCCCTGGAGCATGACTTTCCAGAGAGACTTATGTACTTCATAAGAAATTTTTTATTGAATTGCTTGAGGTATCCGTAATATATACGATTCACCTATGACAGAAGAAGTTTCAACGTTAGTATCACATAGTGAATCGGAGACTACAAATAAATAAAGTTTAGAAAACTTCCTAAGAAGTGATGTAGTCTCAACACATTTCGAAGCTCCAAACTTCGGTTCAATTTTTAATTCCTCTTCCATTACTAATAGATGTTTAGGATCAGGCGAAGAATAAGGGTTCTCTCGGTCAGTGATGACTACCAAGATGTTATCTCGTAAGGCATCCGCTTTGTCTCTTATCATGGGATCGGTTGAAACTACAAAGTGTGCCAAGCAATCCCAAGAGTTAGGAAGTTCAGCTGAGTGTGACTTATTGTGGCTTGTGATGATCTGCGCAAAGAATCCATCGTCCTTAAAAGTGGATGGAGGTACGCTCTCTTGCTCCAGTCCTGCACAGACAGATTGAAAATCAGTAAGTGAAGCATTGATGTAATCACTCTGTTCATTGAAATTACTCAATTGAGGCGTTGAATTGTCAAACGTGTACAACTCAGATGGTGGCCTTAATTGAGTGGTTTTAAATTCTAGGGTCGTAGAGAGCAACTTGTCCTTCTCCTGAATCACATCATCATTCGATTTAGAGGAGTGGTCCAAACATGTTTCACAAGAGTTAGAAGGGTCGGTTATAAGGGGCTCATCCCTCACTTTTAAATCAGACATATCAGGTAAGGGGAGTGGCTCATTATGACTGACCACTTCATGTACGTCTTGGTCATTGACCTGGACCACACTTGAGATGGATTTCAGGAGAACTGTGGCTGCACATTCATCATCATCCCAATACGCATCATCATCCAGTTCCGTGCAGTGCACAGTTGAGATGAGATCGCCTTCCTCACATTCTATTCCTAAACTCAGTTGAGGTTCGAATAAACTAACCTCCTCATCATTGAAATCATGTGCGTCATGTAAGGAAGGTGTGTCATCATCAATGTATTTAAAAGACACCCATGTATCTTCACCATTCTTTCGAACAGTCATCGAGATTGACTCATCGAAAAATTGAACCACATGCTCATTAACGGAATCCAACTCCTCATTCCAAATTTCAGATTCTTTGAAAAGTGAATGAGGATCACTTTCCTTACATTGTATTTCTGGATTGGGTTGTGGTTGGGATGAGCAAGCCTCCTCTATCTTTTCAAGGCGCGAATCGAGTGTTTCCATTATTTCTTGAAATTTCTTAAGACAAGCCATGTCACGCTGATATGAATCCTCTTGGTTCGTTTCTAGTTGGATCTCAAAGGTACGAGATCCAAGAGAATAATCATTATAACATGTTGTTGGTTCATTTCTCCAATTTTGATGTTTCCACTGGTTATAGTTATACGAATCATAGGTGGGAGAATTTGATGGTTGGTAATACTTATTATCACTCATGATATAATCATGCAGTGTTTTCTTTTTATCGGATGAGTGATAATAATTCTCACAACCATAGTTATGATAACCCCAACACTCATGTACTATTTTGTTAATCCGTGGGGTGTAATTGTTCTCCTGCATATAATCACATAAGGACTTCTTAGCCGGTGGATCTTTATATTCTGATCGGTTCTCAATGATAGTTTCAGAAAAGTTTTAAGACATAAGTTGATTTATCTCATCATCATCTCAAAATAGGTTATTCTTCTCAGTATACTGACGTTGTCACTTGTGCAAATACATGATGAAACCCTTAACCTGAATTTAATCCTAAGAAA
The DNA here is from genome assembly GCA_037074715.1 of Magnolia kwangsiensis. Classification (NCBI taxonomy): domain Eukaryota; kingdom Viridiplantae; phylum Streptophyta; class Magnoliopsida; order Magnoliales; family Magnoliaceae; genus Magnolia; species Magnolia kwangsiensis. The sequence goes on from CM073582.1 coordinate 89,737,452, forward strand.
AATAAAAGAAAAGATCCTACAGGAATGTAGAAAGTAAGAGGAGGAGAAGTTAGAAAGAAGTTACCCGATTAGAGGTTCTTAAGTTAAAACCTGAAAAACAAAGTAAAATAGGTTAGTTTCAAAAAGTCTAGGAAAATTTCTAAGAATAAAACCTTAATTCTAAAAATAGAAAAAAAAATAAAATTAGAAAGATATCACCAATTAGAAGTTCCTATCTCAGAATCCTACAAACAGAAAAGACAAGTTAGTTTCTAAAAATCAGAAAGAAAAGAAAATAAATCTAAATCTATAATTAAAACCTAATCTTAAACCAATCCTAAAACTAATTAATTTCAGAGAATCGTAGCCGTCAGTCCCTGGCAACGGTGCCAAAAACTTGTTCACTCCCCAAGTGCAAGGTTGTGATGTAGTAATAACTCGGTAAGACCGAGGTCGAATCCTAAGGGACTGAAACTTGTACGTATTCTGAAACTAAGTAGAACTAGAACTAGACTAAGATGTAATTTAAATCAAATAAAATTTAAGGAATAATGGTGGAATAATTTAATCTAAAACTTAGGAGATATCAGAGAAGGGTAACTAGGAATTCAGAGGATCCACTTGTAGAGATCAGGGAGATCTTACACTTGCTTCACGAATTATGAAAGTTAAACTGAAATGCCGTTGATATAGTTTTAAAGAGATGAAAGGTATATGAATTAGAATGGATTCCATCACCAAACGATGCCCTAAGAGACTATGGCAAACAACAGAATTAAACTAATTACCAACCAATCAACATTCTATGAAAGTTAAGAAGTGTACTGTCATCCGACCATGCCCAGGAGACGATGGCGAACAACAGGGCTTCCTGACGTCATAAACATAAAAAGGAAAAGAAAATATTCAAAGCCATTGCAGACTCACTGTAATTTCAATCACAACAGACCATTAAAGACTAAAAATATTTTCATACTAATCAAACTAAAATCAACGTCAATTCATACATTAAAATTAAATTAAGAGCTTAGAATCTCCCATCTCACTACAAGCTTCACCTCTTAGCCCTAGCTAAGAGGTTTAGCCAATCACAAGCATGATTAAACTAAATCCTTTAAACGAAGCAAAATAAAAGAAGAAGAAAAGAAGAAAGAAAAACACACTATCTGTCTCCCTCTCTCTCTCACGTTAAAACTTAAGTCGAGATGCACATTCCATCCTCTCTCCTTCTCTTCCCTGCTTCACGTCCAAGCCAACAGCCATCTCTCTCCAAGCTTGAATTGAATCCCCCCTCTCTCTCATCTCTTCTTCCTTTATAGTGTGCACTGACGGTGGAGAGGCACCGACGTTGCTGCTGTTTACGCAAAAACTGTGCGTAATTGAGTCGGTGAATGTACATTGCTGCTTTTTAGCCTATGGATGTGTAACACCCCAGATTTTTACCAACCTAGGATTAGACGTCCTTAGGCAATGGGCCAACCATGACGCCTCGGTAACCTCTCAGAACCCAATTCCAAAGCCAAAGAAATCATTTAGAACATAATTCTTTAGAATTTAACGTGAATTAGCCAGCGCTGCACTAGATTTCCTACAAAATTAGCACCAACCACTTTAAATACGATCTGTAAGACCCAAAACCTCTAGAATCGTTGACGCTACGTTACCCTAAAATATAAGATCAAACTCTAAATCCGTTTACTCTCGGGATCACTTTGAAACTTCGTATTGGATTTAGACCGCGTGTTGAGAGTCTGATATCTACAATCTTAGACCATTACGACCGCCTTGTTGGACTTGACAATCGTTTCGAAAATCAAGCCCAACTGATGTTCTGAGGCTATTTCATTGAGACTGGAGCAGGGAGTGTGAGAAAGAGTGAAATTCATTAAAAATTAAATATCATTTAAATAAATCTGGCACGTTTCGCTTGCGGGTTAAGTATAAGCATTCAGATCGTTGAAATCTGACCCAAATATACCCTCGGATCAGGGAACATTTCTCACTCAGGTCAGTGTACTTGGAATCCTTGATCGAGTCTCCGTGACCGCTGAACTGAAACTGATCCGCCATGTGCGATCTGAAAACTCTACAGGACTGAAAACTTGGTGTGAGCAGGATCTAATATCCATGAGCTTAAGTCCGACCGCATTCGGCCAGGGGACCTCCTGAAATGCTCTTTTGGATCGGAAAAGACCCGATTTGGCTATAACCCAAGTATACCTTGACTTGGAGTCTGTTTTGGTTATGTTTGGGCTTATAAAAGGGGCTTAAACCCTTAGCTTTCTAACCCATACGAATTTGGGGAAAACCCTAGGAGAGAGAAGAGAGAAAAGAGAGAGAAGTGAGGGAGAAGCTGGTGATTTCTCTTGGGATTCTTCCCTGCTGCTCTACGTGCTACATCCACCATTTTGTATCGCTTTTCCGGCGACCCCGGCTTCGTTCTAGGTAAGAAAACCCTAACCTTAACCTGTTTTAGGGATTCTACCAATACAAGTAGTGAATTAGCTGATGTATCTTGTGTATTAGGTCGTCATATCTCCGTTGACGAAGCGTAGACTTCCTGTTCGATTCGTTACACTTCTACGACGAAAGGTGTGGATCTTAGACGCATAGATTAACCGTTTTCAAAGCTTTCAATGCCGTTTAATGGTATATTGCTGATGAGAATGCTATTTGACATGTACAACATGCTGTCTGTTTTTCATTCCGTATACGTACAGAAAATATGAGATTTAGGGTATTTTAGGTATTTGTAGGAAATACTGTATACGTACGTATTTTACCGATGTGATTGCCATGAGTATTTGTCGTGTACCTATACTAGTTATACGTGTATGATTTGTTTGACAAAGAGATTCGCCCTAATGCACATTTGGCCGACATATGCTATGTAGACTAATGTGCGTAGACTAAGTGTTTGTTAAAATGCCTAAATCAATATGATTTATGTCTGCCATATATTTTGAATGTAAGAACATGATTGTGTGTACTAGAAAACCCCTTGATATACGGAGCTGTCATATTATATGTTGAAATTAACATATGTCAAGTACGTTAGAGTTGTGTAGTCTAAGTGTTAGTATAAATGTATGTATTAGTGCATTATTGAGTAAATGGTGTTGTAGATTAGCGTTGAGATTGGATTCTCAACTAATTTGATGATGTACATGAATTCCTCCATGCTTGTTGTATTGAATTGATTACCTTATGTTTGAAATACTCGTATATGGTTAACTGCATATGATGTATGTTATAACATGCTGATAACATGCTGGAATGTCTTGTATTTCGATTCTATCTCTCTCACGTGATTATTGATTCACATTACATGTGCTTGGGGCTATACTCTAGTCCAGGCAGTCGGTAACAGTTTAGAATTCGTGGTTGGATTCTATTTACCACGAAGGATGTGTATGGCAAACCCGAGTCTTACTAGAGTTGTCGACAGTGGTTAGGCCACACGAAGTGCTTGTGCACTTCATGTCGGTCGATTCAACGTGCGCTCGTGCTAGTCGGACTCATCAAGTAACCCGACTGACCATTGTATGTTCACCTTGTATTCGTCATAACTGCTTGAACCTAAGGTACTAAACTTACCATTGAAAAGCCCCTCTAACCTTGGTACCTCGATCCCCTAAGACTCATGAGCCGAGCATGGTGGTATGGGACATCGTGGTCGAGCTGTTAGCCCACACTGGGGCCACAAACCTCCCCGTAGTGACCAGTGAGCACCCTACTCTGAGCAGATTATGGTGGTATGGGACACTATATTCTTGCTGTCGGCCTACATTGATAAGGTGATGAGGGAGTGGAGCAACGAGTGCGAGTAACAGTCCTGACAGCCCTTTATAGTGACCTTGAGTTTATTCTGACACCGCATGGGGGCGACGAGTCTTGATGCAGTCTTAAGAATATAAACTAGGCCTGTATTGATAAGGTGATGGGGGAGCGGTGCAACGAGTGCGTGCAACAGCCCTGGCAGCCCTTGCAGCGACCTATAAATATATCATCGTATGAGATTACTAGGAGTGACGACCCTAGACAGGATCATTGTTTGGGTATTGATATAAGGGAGGTACCTTAGTTTTCCAATCCTGCTGTATGAAAAGGACTAATAACAACTCAGTAATCATATCTACGTCGCACTGCATGTGCCTGAAAATGTGGAGCACTGTGGGAAGAAAGCATGCCGCGGACGCAGATGGTGTCGCACGAGGGAGTATGTCGGTGAGGGCATCCATCATGTCATTTCATCCATGCATTAATCACAGTATTTAAGAATATTTGTTTTGTTTGCTTTATCATTATTGCATGATGGATTTGATAACATGTTAATCTTTGTTCTATGATTCCACTGAGTTAGCTACTCACTCCCACGTTACGGGATGGTGTTCCGGACACCCACCAGTCCCTATTTTAGTTTCAGATGAGGGCGCTGCTTGTGGAGTGGAGCTAGACTTGTATGATGCTGAGGAGGACTTCTCCTCCGTGTTTTGATCGACGGGATTACAGGGAGGTTGATTAGATGCCATGACACTTGTCATTTTATATTTTTGGAGCACTCATGTATATTCTTTTCTTTCTATTTTGGAGTATACATGTATTTAGTTAACCTGATAACATGTTCACACTCTGGAGACTTACAATCATTTATATATTCTATATATCTATCACATTCTTCCACTTGCTAAATTAACTGTCTCTGGAGTATGATATGCTGTTTTGGCTTGATACACCTCATGTTTTATGTACTATTACCGCCGACATTCATCCATCATTGAAAATGTTGCATAAGTGATGTTCTGGAACTCAGAAGTTGGGTTTCTACCTGACCCCCAATTTTTGAGGCGTTACAGGATGCAAGATCTAAACCATTCAATCACTGTTGCTTTGGTCGGCCATCCCCTAGAATGTTTTTGGACGGTCAAGATCGATGGACCGATCCTATCCATGATCATAGATCATCCCAGAGCATTCCGAGCTCCTCAAACGTGCAAACAGAGCCTGCGTAAGTCATCTTACGCTGATGTGTTGGTGGGGCCCATCATCGGTATCTGTTGAAGAAGCCAATCCGTTCATCAGATTCCTCTCAGAATTTCAGTTGGAACGGTGTACTTTTTTTCCTTCTGTTGATGAGACCCCCAAGAATTCCAGTGCACCGTCTATCCTTCGTTTGCACGGACAAAATTAGATCCTCGCTCTTTCTTGAAAGACTTCCACCTAGGCCTTGGTAAGTGGGGCCTATTAAGTTTGATGGACGGTCCCGATAGAACCATTGATCTACGATGGTGGCCCACAAAGATCGCCAGCAGGCTCTGTTTGCGAACAGAGCCTATGCAATGCTGCGCTGTGATGTCGATGGCCCTCACCTTGATGTTTATGGAGAAATCCATACCGTTCATTCGACTCGTGGCGAAAAACCACTTAGAATTGTGTATTTTTTTTTATTTTAGTGCGACCCACCGTAGCGAACATTTTCATTGTTGAACCTGCGATTTCTGATGATCAGAGCGCGTACACATGCATGGGATCAAAATTCCACCTAGGTGAGAGTTGTGGCTGCACCCTTGAGTGAATGGACGGTCTGGATCATCTATTTGGATGATGAGTGGGGCCCACAATAAAAAACTAGACGGACGCGGTTCGTTCGCTGGTGCAAAAAAGCAGGAAGAAGGATTTGAGTCGGTCAGCGCAATGCTGACCGACATTACTTTGTTCGGTGCACGACGAGTAGTGTACAAACAATGCACACGCATCGCGTGTGTAGGTCCCATGGTGATGTATTCCAGAGATCTGATCTGTCCAACCGTTTCATCATCTCATTTAAGTTGTCAAGTCCAAAATTGAGGCGTATCCAGAGATCAGGTGGGCCCCACGTCAGAATTTAAGGGGCTGGTCTGCCTGTTGAGCCACTTCCACAAGGATCCAATGGTTAAAATTCGACGTGTACGGTTAATTTATGATCTTTAGGCTCTATATAAAGTTTCGAGCTGAACAGATAGTGAAAACCCTATGATCTTGCATTTCGGATGTCTTCCGGGCCACTTGAGCTTCAGTTTCTTGGATTTCTAACTTGTAAATCCGTCAATCTTGGTCCCCTGGGGTCCATCCCTTGCCTTGGTGCCTTTAGATCGTTAAATCCATCCTTTTAGCACCTTTTTCAGTCCATTCTCATAAAATCACCTTGCAACATAAACATGATAAAAATGGCCGTTAGACAGTATTATGTTCGTAAATCTAGGTAATAACTGGGGTCTGATATGCAATATTTAACCCTCAACATCGAATTAGCTCGACCAAGCAGAGTCAGGCTAGCCAGCTCGAACCTAGCAGGAAACATCACTCTTCTTCGCTGTTGCATACCAAGTCAGCTCCAATAGGGTCATCCCAACGGACTCAGAGCTGAAGGAGAAAATACAAGGCACTGCAAAATGAAGTCCAGATGCTAAAGGATGAGATCATCCGAATGAAGGCGCAACAAAACCAGCAGCTGCTCCTTAACATGGTGGAAGCCACCACGGCGCCCGAGGAACGACCACAACAGGTCAGTTCCCGAGCTAAGGGGTCACAGCACCGTCCGCGAGCTCCCACCCTGTGCACAATGTAGTGTCCTAAAACCGATCCGCCTGAGTCCCAGAGCCTGCTCGGGATGTAGAGTCATCCTACGTGTCTGTCACTTTAGCTCTGGCTCCCACCGACCTTCGCCATCGACTGGAGAGGAGAAGACAGGACAGAGCACCCGTGATGATGGAGGGCCCCCAGGAGATGGTAGCAGAGAATCAAAATCCTTGGGAAGCTCAATTTAAGGAACTCTGTGACCAGTTTGAGACGTTTCAGAAGAATCAGCGATCTGCGTCCATCTCAACTGTTGTCCAGGTGATGATGGAAGAGACCGAGCCTCCCTTCACCTCAAGAATTATGAGTAATGTGATGCCGCCGAGGTTCAGGATGCCTCGTGTCATCCAATTCTTTGGGTCCAAAGACCCGTTGGAGCATGTTGAGTTATACTGTTCATGGATGCAGATCTAGTCAGCCACATACGTAATGATATGCAGGGCCTTCTCGATAACCCTTTCTGGATATGCTTAGAGTTGGTATCGACAACTTAAACCAAAATTGATCGGCTCCTTTGTCGAGCTCAGCAAATTGTTCCTTACCCAATTTATCTTTGGTAAGAAGAGTCGAAAGCTGACTACCCACATATTTACCCTCAAGCAGGGGAACAAGGAGTCACTGAAGGACTTCATTGCCCGCTTCAACAAGGAGGCATTGTTAGTGGAAGACTATGATGACAAAATGACACTTCAGCCATGTTCAGCGGGCTCAAAGAGGGGAAGTTCACTTTCTCGATAGGTAAGAATCCACCGACCACCTGGCCAAACTCATTAGCAGGGCTCAAAAATATACTAACACCGAGGAGTTCTCCAACTCCCGTAGGAACATACAAGTAGCCGAGCAGTCGTCCAAAGAAAAGCGACTGAGGAATGAAGAGCCTCAGTCATCTAGCAAGAGGCCTGATGATCTTACCACTCGTGATCACCGACTAAGAAGGAAGCCTGAGAGCAAATTTCATTCCTACACTCCTCTCAATACATCTCTTGATCAGATCTTGTTAAATATCAGGGGCTAGAAATTCCCAAACTGGCCAGTTTTGCATGAAGACTGACCTAGAGAACTGAGATAAGCGCAAGTACTACCGTTTTCATCGTGACCACGGTCACAATATGAGCAATTGTATGGATCTCAAGGATGAGATCGAAACCCTTATCCATAGGGGTCATCAACGACGATACACCAAGGAAGAGAAGTCAGCTCGAAAAGAAGAACGGCCGAGCAAGACTGCAAAGAACCTGTCGAGATCCTTACCATCTACGACAGCTCGTTTGGTGGAGACATTTCGAACAGGGTCCGTAAAGCCCATTCTCGAAGTTCAGATCCCAAGAACTATGTCCACCTGGTTAAGAGGCCGAGGAAAGAACTCCGAATCAGTCCTGTAGTCTGACTTTCACAGAGGAGGACGCGCACGAATTCCAACATTCACACGATGATGCCCTTGTGGTGACTATGACCATAGCCAAGCACAAAGTTTACCGCATTCTGCTTGACACAGGGAGCTCGCTCAACATTATATATTCCAAAGCTTACGAGAAAATGGGGATCGAAAGGTCATGCCTCAGACCCTTAAAAACCCCTATGCATGGCTTTGTTGGAGATAGGGTGATCTCCGAGGGATCCATCGCTCTCCCTGTAACAGCAGGAGAAGAACAACATCAAGTCACGCTTCTCATGGACTTTCTTGTTGTCAATGTGCTATTAGTGCACAATGTCATTTTCGGCCAACCTTCCCTTAATACAATCAGGGTGGTTGTGTCTACATACATCTGATGATGAAGTTTCCCACCGAAGGTGAGGTTGGATACCTCCGAGGGGACTAGCATGAAGCTCAGAGATGCTATGTGATAGCTGTGAGAAAATGGTCGATAAAACAGGCCCTCACCATCAACGTCCTCGATCCCAGAACTTCCACTGAAGATCCCCCCAAGGACCTAGAGACCGTCCCGCTTGAGGAAGCCAACCTGAGCAAAACTGTTCAGCTCGAATTTTCACTGAATTTCGAGCAGAGGTCTTAGATGCTGACTTTCCTACAACAACACAAGGATGTCTTTGAGTGGTTGCACGAGGATATGCCGGGCATCTCTCCCAACGTTATGGTTCATAGGTTGAACATATATCTGGACCATAAATCAGTGAAACAGAAGAGAAAAGTATTCGATGTCGAGAGGCACATGACCATAGCCGATGAAGTCTCTAAGCTTCTCAACGTCGGCTTTATCGAGGAAGTACATTATCTGGACTGGATCGCCAATGTGGTCCTGGTGAAGAAGTCAAGCGAAAACTGGCGGGTCCGTATAGATTACTCAAATCTGAACAAGGCCTACTGTAAGGACAGCTTCCCCATACCTTGGATCGACCACCTGGTGGACAACATGACTGGACACAAGCGACTTTCCTTCTTGGATGCTTATTCTGTGTACAATCAAATCCCAATGCACCTCCCAGACAGTCAGAAGACTACCTTCGTCACCGATAAAGGGCTCTACTATTACCAAGTCATGCCTTTTATCCTGAAGAATGCTGGTGTAACATACCAGAGATTAGTAAACCAAATGTTCGCTAAGCAGATCGATCAGATAATGGAAGTTTATATCGATGACATGCTCGTCAAGAGCGTCAGAGCATCTGACCACCTTGCGGACCTCGAGGAGACATTTTCAATCCTTCATAAGTACCGCATGAAGCTGAACCCGGCCAAGTGTGTCTTCGGAGTCGGTTCGAGTAAGTTCCTTCGGTTTCAAGTCAGCCAGAGAGGCATCGAGGCGAATCCCAAGAAGATAAAAGTGCTGCTCGACATGAGCTCGCATCGAATAATGAAGGAGATCTAGTGTCTGACTGGCCGAGTAACAACGCTTGGTCGATTTATTTATAGAGCAACAGACAAATGTCTCCCCTTTTTTCAACAACTAAAAAGTCACAAGAAAGCCGAGTGGACTTCTGAATGTGAGCAAGTGTTCCAACAGCTGAAGCAATACCTAGGTTCGCCTCCCTTGTTGTCGAATCCAGAAGAGGGTGAGTCCCTACTCTTATACCTAGCGGTCTTTGCCTCCACCATCAACTCTTCACTCATTAGGGAGGTGGGAGGCAAACAATATCCTATCTACTATGGAAGTAAAGCAATGGTATCCGCCGAGACCATGTACCCAGACATGGAGAAATTAGCACTCAGCTTGATCTTCTCAGCATGGAGGCTGCGCTTGTACTTCCAAGCACACACTATCATCTTCCTGACTGACTCCCCCCTCAGGCAAGTCCTTTAAAAGTCAGACATCTCAGTTCAACTGATGAAATGGGCGATAGAACTCAGGGAGTTCGACATCCAATATCGTTCGAGGACTATAATCAAGGGCTAGGCTATGGCTGACTTCATAGCCAAGTTTATCATCCCGAGTGCTGATACCTAAGTAGAAGTAGCTCACACAACCCCACTTGTTCTGTCGCCTGCCGATGATCTGGAGTAGGAGCAGAGGTGGGTCCTTTATGTTGACGGATCATCAAATGCCAAGCGAGCTGAGGTAAGAATCGTCCTGGTCACACCCAACTCTACAACTATTCAGTATGCTATCAAGCTTGGTTTCAGAGCCTCCAATAATAAAGCAGAGTATGAGGCCCTGTTAGTAGGACTCAGACTAGTAGCCATTATAAGGGTTCAGTCCCTTGAAGTGCAGTGTGATTCTCAACTTGTAGTGAACCATATCCCCACCGAGTATGAAGCCAAGGAAACCAGGATGGTGGTCTATCTAGCCGAGGCCAGGAAAATGATAGAAAGGTTTTGGAGCTACGCCATCAACAAGATTCCGAGGGCAGGGAGTTCTTGAGTCGATGCCCTCGTAAGGCTGGCCTCGACCACAGAAGGAAAGATTCTGCGGATCATCCTCATAGAATTCATGGAAAGCCCAAGCATTGACTGAACAGATCAGGAAGTGATCAACCTGGTGGAAGCTACCCCAAGTTGGATGGACCCGATCTACAACTAATTGGTATCTGGTGAGGTCCCCCATGACAGATTGGAGGCACGACGCCTAAATATTAGAGCGGTCCGATGCATTTTCTTGGACGGGGTCTTATACAAGAAAGGGCACTCATAGCCCTACCTCAGATGCCTCTGACCCAAGGAAGCGGACTATGTGATACGTAAGATCCACGGAGGCATCTACGAAAATCACTCTGGTGGCCAAGCCTTAACTCTGAAAGTACTCTGTTAGGGGTATTTTAGGCCTACCATTCGAGAAGACTCGAAAGATTACGTTCGAAGGTGTGACAAGTGTCAGAGATTCGCCGCTATACCGAGGCAGCTTGCAGAAGAAATGACCCCCATGAGTGGACCATGGTCATTCACTCAGTGGGGGAATCAACATCATCAGGCCTTTGCCCATAAGGAAAGGACAAGTGAAGTTCGCTATTGTCGTGGTCGAATACTTCACTAAATGGGCTGAGGCCGAACATGTGACTAAGATCACCGAACAGAAAGTAATCGACTTCGTTTGGAAAAATGTCATCTATCGGTTTGGAATCCTATGCACCATCGTTTCTAATAACGACAAGCAATTCGACAATGATAGGTTTCGAAACATGTGCAAGGAGCTCGACATCTCGAACACTTATTCTTCACCTCGGCATCCGCAGTCAAACGTACAGGTGAAAGTCGTGAACAAGGTCATCAAACACCATGTTAAGATGAAGTTAGAGAAAGCGAAAGGCAACTAGGCAAATGAGCTCTCATTTGTCCTTTGGGCCTATAGGACTACAGCTCAGTCGTCCACCGGGGAGACCCCCTTTTCGCTATCTTACAGGTCGGAGGCGATTGTCCTAGTCGAGATCAGCCTCCCTATAGCTCAGGTCAGGAACTACCAAGAAGATCAGAACGCAGAGCAGATCGCAACAAACCTCGACTTACTCGAGGAAGTTAGAGATGTCGCCAGACTCAAAGTCACTGCTAGGCATCATCAAGTGGCACGATTCTACAACTCAAGAGTCAAAACAAGGCGGTTTCAACTAGGGGACTTTGTCCTCCACCGCGTTTTCCAAAATACAACAGAGCTGGGAGAAGGGACGCTCTGGTCCAATTGGGAATGGCCTTATCGTGTGGTCAGGTCGACCCAACCAAGCTCCTACCACTTGGAGAACCTCAAAGGGTGACAGCTCCCCCACTCCTGGAATACCGAACATTTGAAGATCTACTATCCCTGAAGATCTACTGTCCGTTGAAGGCCCTCAATAGGCCGTTGAATGCCCTCAATAAATGTACCACTCGGAGCTATAAGCTTATTAAGGCCTTTAATAAAAAAAGGTTCCTTCTTCTCTCCATCGTCTGCTTACGCTATTTATTTCAGGTTATCTACAAATGGAAGAAGTTAATTCTCATAAGCAGAGGCTAACTTAACGAACTGATCCCTTCAAGAAGGGGTCGGGACATTAAACCCATGAAAATCTACATAGGGATCCCCTCATACGTAAGGAAAAAGCCTGAAAATGACCTGATTCCCTGAAAAAGGGGTCAGCTCATCATGTAATGACAAATCTATGAAAATGACTAAGGAGCGCGCCATTTGGGGGGGGTTGACCCCTTAAGGGGTCGGTCATTAAATATTAACATCAAAGAATTATCACGACAATCAAACACATGCTAACATGCTGTCTCCCAATAATCACCATTCATTCAAAAAGTCGTCATCAAAAGTTATACATGTAAAAAAAAAAGAGGAAGTCTCATTCCCTCCCGGTGGAAGGACTAGCCACCGAGCTGGGGGGCTGAGCGTCGAGAGCGGCATCAACGACAGGGGGGCACTCTCAGGCTCATCAGCTGCGACCGGTTCAACATTCTCGACATTGTCTGCAAAAAGAGCATTGAGGTCGAGGATCGGATGAAGCTTTCAGACCTCAACAAGGAAAGCATCGAAGCTGGTGTCATAGCCAAAGTAGTACAGTTTTTTCAGCTCCTTGGCCCTCTCAACTAAATCCTTGTATTCAGCCATGGCCGTGGCAGCTTGCAAGGCCACACGAGCTCGAGCTCTTCTCGTAGGGCCGCCCGGTTTGCAGATGTCACAGACTTGAGGATGATCAGCTGCTAGGCCAACTAGTCCACATTCATCTGTTGCTCCATCTCGATTTTCTCCTTCACCACCTCGAGCCTCGACTCGGCATCTGCGACCTTGAACTCTAGGTCTTTGTTCGCCTTGCACAGATGACGGACCTCAGGGTCAGCGACATCTTAGCGAGCTTGGAGTTGGTTGACCTCGCCTTGGAGTGCTAGCTCCCTCGCTCGACCCTCAGCAACATCCCTTCTCATTCCTCTCGCTCCACAGCAGAACCCTCCAACGGTTTCTCAAGCTCAGGCCTTTGTGCTTCGAGTTCGGCCCTCCGCACCTCTGCCCTCTCCACCACAAACTTGGCCTGCTTTGCCTCGAGCCGTTCCATCTCCTTCAACCTCTCCTTCACCTCCACCATCATAGGCAATGATTGGTAACTAACTGCTACGTAGTCATTCATGAAGTTGACGTGGCGTTGGGAGAGTATGTCGGCTATCTTTGACTTTGGTACATGCTTAACACCCCAGGGGTTCAGCAGAGCCATGTGATAATCGGGAGGTAGAATCTCTGGAGTTAGCTCGAAAGTTCCTCCGACCCCGCTAGCCGCGGAAGCTTGAGCAGTAGCCGCGGGCGTGGTGGCATATTTGACAAGGGCATCAGTTCGGGCGGCTAAGAACTCGACCTCAGTGGCAGCGTAGGGGTTACGGATCGTGTAGGGGAAGCCGTGCTAGGAGTCTCCCTTACTACCTCTCTCCCTACCCTAAGAGGAACTGCAATCGCCGAAGGTGGAGCCTTGGGGGTTTGGTGCTCTGCAGAAGGCGATAAGATGGTGATAGGCTCGACTCCGACAAGGGCCTCTGGAACTCATGCCTTAGGAGTAGGCGTTGGAGCAATAGTAGGGGATGCCTCGGAGGAGACTGCGATATGCACGGCTTCGGCTGGGGCCATGTCGGGCGTGGCTTCGGCTGAGGTCATGATTGCAGTCGGAACAACCTTGGCTTTAGAAGTCTTCCTCTTCTTCGGCGTCACCTTTGTCCTTGGCTCGGAGGAAAGGACAACGTCCATCGGAGGGCGCGACACAAGTGGCCTCCTCTTCGAACCACCTGCCTCCATTCCTGCTCAAAAAAAGGAAATCAGCCCAAGTAAAATCTACCGAATGTTAGTAAACCAATCTTCGAAGGTCCTTACCCCGCTTACCCAGGGTAAAGAGAATGGGCTGAATTCTACACAAGCCAGACGACACTAAGTTTTCCTGGCTGATGAGTTCAAAGCAGATGCGCTGGCTCTCAGGGAGTACTTTGACTCTGTCAACCTGCCGTTTTTGAAAAGCAAAGAGGTTGGGGCCCCCCCTTTGGCTGAGTTGCAAATAGAAACAGAGAATGAGTTAAAACATAGAAGGATAGATCGAACATCCAGTGCGACTAAAAAGGAGTGTTGACCTGGGTTGGTGAACTTGGTAGGGACTTGGACTTGCAGTCCGCGCAAGTTAGAGGCCGAGGCCTCCCATTCTCCTGACGTCCAGAACCACTTCCCTTTCTAGTCTTTATTAGAAGAGGGAAGTTGGGTTACCAGACTCGAGACACATGAAGGCCTAGCCGAGAAGTACCACCAGTCTTTATCCAACCTGTTGTATTTGGCCATGTACAAAAACAGGAACTCATCTGGTGTCACCCTCTGATTCCCTGCCCGATGCTAGAGAATAAAGGTGGAGGCGAGGATTCTCCAGGAGTTCGAAACCAGCTGCCCTGGAGCTATTCTCAGCTGTGTAATCAGCTCGTACAAGAATGGATGGATGGGAATTGAAGCCCACATTGAAGGGCACAAATGATGATAGCAATCTCCCCCTCAGCTAGAGTGCCTGCCTGGTTCGTGGGGGTAGGGGCTCAGATGTGCACTAAGTCAAGAATTTGATAATCTTTGCGGAGCTGGGTCATCTGGGACTCGACCATGATCGAGCCCCCAAGGACTAACGGTTTCGACTTGCCTCCCGAGGGGCCTACCTTCATCCGCCCCGCGGGATCTCTGAGAGCTCTCTTCAGTCTCTTGCCTCGGCTCTTGGCCCCCTGACTCACGGCCCTCTGGGTTGGGGTCAAAGTGTGGAGGAGTATGACCTCAAAAGGGCCTTCGGAGTCTCCTAGCTCCGAGGCAGTGGTCTCGGGTTCGAATTCTGAACTAGCTCCTCGGACCTCTTCCATTTCATCAGAATTGCTCAACATGATGCAAGGAAAAAGCGTTAAAGTGACGAAAGACTCATAGCGTTGTAGGTGATCTCCTCCGGTAGGAATTTTTTTAACCCTGACAGCTTCCTCTGAGCAGAATCACTTCTCCGATGGTCGGAAACCCTTTATCCGATAATGAAAATCCTCTTTCCAGTAGAAGGCGATTTTCGGCAAATGGTGATTTCCGGCATAGGACGATTTGGAAGGAAAGAGCAAAGAAAACGAGAAGTGAGTGCGCGAGAAGTGGGAGAGTGAGGATGGGAGGGATTTATATAACTGCCTCATTACTCGGTGTCATCATTGCAAACGCTCATTCCTGAAGTTGAGACGACTCGATGCTGGCGCCAAGGGACATGTGGAAGAGTGCTATACGTTCGAACTCACGCTTCGAGGTCGGAGTCTTCTCAGCATTTAATGTCATAAATGATGCAGGCGGCTCCTTGCTCCTCCACTTACACGTGGTGCTATCTCCTTTGCCGCGTCGATTGCGAATCGTAACTGTGTTATGCGTCCTTCGCTGAAAGGATAGAGCCGAAGGGTTGCAGCAGCTTTACAGCACGCGGGATCTGAGGCGTACGAATCGCATTAATTACGCCCTGATCATCTCAACCGCTATCATGAGCAGAGGCAGGGAGGCGTCGTTTCATTTTCCCAGGCGTTTACTCTCCAAGTTCGGACTCAGACCAAGAGAGTAGGGGGCTTGTGTTATGGAAAAATCTGAACAAGGATAATCGGGGGCAACCTGAGCTACACGAATCAGATAACGAGGCCTCGGAAGGAGGATATAACGCCAAGTAGGGGCTAACCCCTAAGTCACAACTCGGAACTACAATCCTGGTTGGCCGACTCGAATCCTCACCATCATCCGAAAATGGATGGCTGAGCCGAGCCCCGATCTTCGTCCTCAGCTTCATTCAGCAAACTCCGACCTCGGTGATTTACTGACAAGCTCCGACTGTTAGAATTTGGTCTTAGGATTACATAGTCTGAGGCCGAGCCCAGGCACGGATACATCGTATGTCGAGGTCGATCTTGAGCTCGGGCGAGGATATCCCGTGTCCCAAACTTGAAGACTTAACCTAAATTCATATGTGACTGAATATCTCGCACGAGGATACGCGCCCTTAAGACACGATATGCCGTACAATTCAAAGATTATGGATAATATCTCCATGATCACAATATCTCGCTAATTGAACAAATCGTGCCAAGATTAACGGACATAAATCGTTCAACCCACAAGTATAAATATCAGGAGACCCCAATGCTACAGGTATGCAATATCTCGCACCCTCTCTTTACATTGAACTTAAACCCAGATTCTTTACCCTGAGTTAGGCATCAGAGGGTCCCCCTCCTGAGTCAGGGTATCCTTTGCTCATCCTTTTGTATAGGACCAGGATTCATCGAAGGTTCACGACATTGAGTGGAGGGTCTGGTATTGATTTTGACCTAAACAAAAAAAATCCAATAATGCTATCCTATTTTAACAAACAGGTGTCCACCAATCAGAGGTTGGGATTACTCAAACAATCTGATTTGAGAATGCCAAAGTGTAGATGTGTTCCGCAATTTAATATAAAGATATGCATGCAGCTTCTGAGTTCTCATTACACACAGACTGTTATAACTTTTGGAGAAACGTTTGAAAACAAGATAGGCCACCGTTTGTTTTTTAGTCAGTCTCTATTAACGGTCCACCCAAGTAAAGGCATGTGTGGATTGTACTGCATACGGCTGTTAGAAATGATGCCCGGTCAAGCACGCTGGAAAGAGGAATGTCAGAGATGATGCCCCGTCAAGTAAGGTGAGCTAACTTCAAACATACGCTGCTGGGCAGAAGCGGATTAGGTGAGACCCTGGATCCACCTAGGCGGTGGGACTCTGATTGTGGGGCTCAGAGTAATGTATGTGCCCTAAATCCACACCGTCCAATCATTTTCGAAGCTCATTTTAGGATATGATCTTAAAAAATGAAACATGCTCAAATCTTAGATGGACCACACCACACCACACGAAACAGTCGTGATTGAATCGTACTATTAAAAGCTTCATGGATTACACTGCAATGTTTTTTTTTTTTTTTTTTGTTAGCTTGTTAGTATACAGTACTGTCAGTTTACACTTCATGGAGTATACTGCAATATTTATTTTCCATCCAACGTTGATAAGGTCACGTAAACCTATAGGAAGAGGCCACATAAATATCATGTTATCTGAATCTTTTGTAGCTCACGGGAAGTTTTTAATAGTTAATTACTACTGTTTTCCACATTATAGTCCATTTAAGATTTGAATCTGCTTCATTTGTTGGATCATGACCCAAATTGAGTTTTCAATACAGATGGATAACATGGATGTAGTCACATACATCAAGGTGGGCCCCACAATCAGGGGTCACCTTGATATATGTAGTGTATATCTGTGGGGCCCACCTTGATGTATGTCTTTTATATCTATGCCATCTATTCATTTTTCCTGGTCATAGTAAGGCATGAGCCAAA
This sequence comes from Magnolia kwangsiensis, assembly GCA_037074715.1. Lineage (NCBI taxonomy): Eukaryota > Viridiplantae > Streptophyta > Magnoliopsida > Magnoliales > Magnoliaceae > Magnolia > Magnolia kwangsiensis. The sequence goes on from CM073582.1 coordinate 89,754,798, forward strand.
AAATAAAACAGATCCAAATCTCAGGTGGACCATATCATTTGAAGCAGCGGTGACTGGCCATGAAAAGCTTCTTATGGGCTTACAAAAGTTTGAACTAAGCTTATATTTATTTATTTATTTTTCTTTTATCCAGGTTCATGTGACCTTATCAACGTGTTGGATGGCATTATGGTGGGCCCTAGATTATTTTCAACGGTGGGATGTTCAATCACCACTTTCCTATAGTATGGTCCACCCGAGATTTTAACCTGCTTCATTTCTAAGCTCATGCCCTAAAATGATCGGGAAAAACGGATGAACGGTGTGTGTATTGGATACATACGTCAAGATGAGCCCTACGGTCAGGGCCGCACCATCATAGGCGAGACCGGAGCTGCACCTAATCTACTCCCCTTTGTGTTGACCTATGTCGACATGGATTGCGTCGTGTAGCATACAGCACTGACATGGGGCCATTGCATATATGCAATCCACGCAGTAATCAGGTGCCGGGAGATGCAAAAGCTCAGGTGGACAACACAGATTGTATACATGGGTCACCGAGTGAAAAAATACATAGATTTTAGGTATGATTGTACATTGTTACCTGTCATTGTTTAGTGTGGCTCACCTGAGTTTCTTATACGGGTAATTCTAGGAATGTTTTATGAAAATGAGGATTCTAATCAAATGCACGGTTTGGATTTCAAGTAAGAATTATGGGTAGGTCCCACACAGCCCGCATGTGTGGTTATTACCATACATACGGACGTATGTGACCATAAACGTGCTTGATTGTTCAGTCGTCGGTTTTCGGTGTCAATGGGCCGGGTCGGGCTTATAGATTTTTTAATAGGACGCTGTTCAAAATCCGGGCCGAGACCAAGCCAGGCAGGCTCGTTGACAGCCCTAGTTTTTGGAAAAAGGATTACTGCGCCCAGATACCATGTGAGGGCACACCATGATGTTTTTAAAAAAATTCATCCCATTCATCCATTTTTTCAGATCATTTTAAAAGATGAGAACAAAAATCACGTGGATCGAATACTCAAAAAGTCCATATGAAAAGGAAAATTGGAAAAAGAGTTCTTCACCGTTGAAACCTTCGTGGGCTCCATCTTGATGATTATATGGCATCCAGAACTGTTTGTAAGTTCATTTCCACTGTGATGAAGTGAAAACAGAAAACTATTAGCATTATAAAAAACTTTGGTGGCCATACAAATATTTAAACAGCAGAGACTTTCTTCTTGTGCAGCCCACTTGAGTATTGGATCCATGTGATTTTTCATCTAATGTCTTAAAATGATATGGAAAAATGGATAAACTGGATGAATTTTTCAAAAACATTAATATGGTATGCCCCACCTAGCATCCAAGCACAGGAACTTCTTCTCAAGAAATTCACGTCCCCAAACAACTAGGAAATCCAGCACAAACGGGACGTGGATTAGGTACTACCCATCCTATCCGGAGCTCAACAAAAGTTGGGTTTAATTTATCCACATTGTCCATACATTTAACCATGCCATTTTAAGGAAAGCAAAAATAAAAGCAGATCCAAGGCTCAAGTGGACCATAGGGTGGAGATTAAATCCCTACTGCTTACGACTTCAAGGGCCACAAAAGTTTGGGATCAAACTAATATTAGTATTGTTCTACATGATCCTACGGACAGGATGGATGGGAGCCGATTAGCTGTTACAGAATAACATTTTAGTAGGTACTACCCCAACCGTGTGAGAATCACCTTGATGTATTTTTTTGTATATCCATGTTGTTCATTTGGTTATCTATATCACTTTAGAATGAGATCTCGAAATATATTCTTCCATTTGAAAATAAATTTCTTTAATAATGGCAAGAACAAACAAAAACAAAAATCTAAATAATGAATTGCCCATTTGTGCATGTTAGGTGAGTAACCCAAGATAAAAAGGGTAAAGTCATCCTAAATGGCTATGAAACCTAACATACAAAGTAACATTTTTTTCACGCAAAATGGGAAGAATCTCTCTCTCTCTCTCTCTCTCTCTCTCTCTCTCTATATATATATATATATATATATATATATATATATATATATATATACACACACTATTTTATCTTCTTCCTTTTCTTTTACATCAGTCCAACTCATCAAAAAGAAAATTCTATATCTATATTACTATAAAAAGCATGGAACTTGCTTTTTTAGTACATTTTCAATGCAAATTATGCACTGATAGTGCCTGCTACTAAATGGTGCTTTGTGGGACTCACAATTATTTGTGTTTTATTAATGTCATCTATCTTTTTTTAGCATTATTTTAAGGCATAAGTCCAAAAATGAAACATATCAAAATCTTAAATGAACCACACCACACTAAAGTAGTAATATTTGAACACATGCCATTAAAAAATTACTAAAGCCCACTGTAATGTTTATTTGCCATCCAACATGTTGATTAGGTCACATATACCTATATGAAGGGAAAACACAAATATCAGCTGGATCCAAAACTTTTGTGGCCCCTAAGAAGATTTTAGTGGTAGGCATTCAATCACCACTTTTTCCTATGGAGTGGTCCACCTGAGATTTAGATCTGCCTCATTTTTAAACTCATGCGGGGAAATAATATGGAAAATTGGATGGCCATGGTGGATTAAATACATACATCATGCCGGCCCACAGAGTACCATCCGTTGGCCAGACGTTACTAGAACATGCCAGTGTCCAATCCACATTCTAATTTTATACGCCTATGTCATATAGCGTGTCAGACGAAACTTAAAGAAAATAGCAAAATTATCTTTTGCTTTTCCTGACAAAGAAAATTCTACATCTATGCCACTATAAAAGGTATAAAGCTTGCTTTTTCACTACGTTTTCCATGCGAATATTGCATTGACGGTGTTTGCTATAAGATGGTGCTTTGTGGGCCCCATAATTATTTATGTTTTATCAATTTTATCTATTATTTATTTATTTATTTATTTTATCATTATTGAAAGTCATGCATGAGCCAAAAAATGAAACATATCAAAATCTCAAATGAAAGACACCATTGGAAGCAATGATAACATTAGAACATGTGACATTAAAAACTTGCTAAGGCCCAATATAATATATATTTGCCATCGAACTTATTAATTAAGTCACATAAACTCACATGAAAGGAAAACACAAATGTCAGCTTGATCCAAAACACAAATATGAATCGACATTCTAATTTCATACACCTGTCAGGCGGGCTCGTAGGCAGAGCTCAAAAATAAATGAGAAATCATCTTTTGCTTATGATGACAAAGAAAATTCTATATCTATACTACTATAAAAAGCCACGGCGTACTCTAGTGGGACCGAAAGCTCTTCATTAAAAGAAAATGACTCCAATGTGACAGTGGAGGACCGAAATATTGCAACTGGGCACATCACTATTATTAAAAACATCCTTGAAATGTACAATTAATGGAAGTGGATTAGCTATTACCTGTGGTGTTACCCTTACCTTGGGTCCACCTTGATGATTTGTTATATATTCATGCCATCCATCTGTTTTTTTCAAGCCCATTTTAGAATTTGGTCTAAAAAATTAATTCGATCCAAATCTCAGGAGGACCACACCACATGAAACAGTGGTGCGTGATTGAATGGTCATGGTTAAAAATATCTAAGTCTCATTTTTAAGTAGATCCATAACGTTTATTTACCATCCAACCCGTTGATAAGGTCAACCAGACGAGGAGGAAGGGAAAATACAAATATCAAGTTGATCCAAAACTTTTGTGGATTATAAAAAGTTTTTAATGGTCTTTTACTTCTTTTTCCAGTGGTGTGGTTCACATGATCTTTGTATCTTCTTGATCTTTAGGATAACGTCTTAAAATGAGATGAAGAAATGGATGGTCAGTGTGTATATTCAGAAAATTTTATCAAGGTGGGCTCCACAAGGTAAGGGAAGGGTAACATCCACTTAGGTGTTACCGGGTAACAGCTAATCCGGTCCCAAACTTAATTCCCATCTATACCTTCCTATGATTCCCCTCAATACTAATCAACTTATGCATTCTGAGTTCGCATCCCAAGGTATTGAGTTGGGAAGCAAGATCTAAGCGGTCCATCAAAGTGGATTTCCTGTGTCCACTATCTGAGCCAAAGATCAGTCTTGTCCACTCTTCAAGTGGCCACAATGTTAGAAACAGGCCCATGGACAAGAAAAGGTTAGTCCTTTATTTTTTTAGGCCATCGATCCAAAACTTGTAGCCTGGGAGAAGTTTTTAATGGTGAGCATTCAATCACTGCTATTTCTTATGGTGTGGTCTACATGATATTTGGATCTACTTTAATTTTGGGCTAATGTCATAGGATGAGCTGAAAAATGTATGGACAGCGTGGATAAACAACAAATACATCAAGGTGGGGCCTTTGGTCATAGCCTATAGCCTCACCAAAGTTGGTCTAATGCCCACAGATGAGCTAGAGCTAGGCCCATTACTATGTGGTGTGCCCCGTTGATTCTAATAAATCTACTTGTCCATCAGTTTTTCTGGATCATTTTAATGGATAGATTGAAATATAATGAAGATCCAAAAATCAAGTGGACTACACACTTAAAATATTGTTATTGAACCACTACCTATATAATGGAAGAACTCAGAAGACATGGAGTGTCCACCATGATATTTATGAGAAATCATGGTCCACTAGCTTTACTAGCTCAATTTAAGATGTGGGTCCAAATATGAGCTACATTCAATATTTAGGTGTGCCACACTACTTGAAATAATGGTATTGAACCCCCACAGTTGAACTAGCCATGAGCCCACATTGGTTTTTTGAAATATTCACCTGTCCAGCACTTTCTTGGTGTGATCGTATGGGGTTGAAATGACCTTTTGAACAGTTTAGATGAAATATAATTAGCACAGTGGGCCCTGGGAAGATTTTAATGATGATCATTCACCTCATTTTTGAGCCAAACTCCTAATATCATTTAGTAAAACAGATGGAATCAATGGAATTTTAAGAAACATCACAGAAGACCTTAGGTAGGTTGCATTGGTTTCACCCTGCCAATGAGAGGAGTGCAGGTGCGGATTTGGCCACTTCGTGTAACAACCATTTCGGTAAGACAGTGACTTTGGGCCCACCTTAATGTATGTGTTGTATATCTTTCCATTCGTCTGTTAATGGTGGGCGGTCATAATATCTTAAAATGACACGCCAAAAGGATGGAATGAGTAAATGTATAGCACATGTATCGAGTGAGCATTGTTTCAACAGCCAAGCGGGGGAACTTTTTCTCTCAATTTAAAAACATACTTACCCACATGGTTGGTTAATTGCAAACCAAAAATAGGCTTACTCGAGGCATGAGTAACTTATACGAGAACATCCAAATCTATAGCTCAAGTGGTAGACTAAGTGAAAGATACCTGGTTTCAACATTGAGGTCTTGGTATCCATTCCTTAGTAAGGGTGGCTAACGCTGAAGTGTGAAACGCCAGTAGGTGTACTAAGAAGCTAATAGAAAAGAGTAAAAAAAAAAAAAAAAAAAAACTTATGTGAAATAATTTGTCATCCAAACATGCCTAAAACTTAGGTGGACCCACTTATTTGAGGTTGTGGATTGTATACTGATCTTGCCAGTACCAACATGGCCATTGGATGGTATTATGTGGGGCCCACCATGATGTATGTGTTTTATCTAGTTGCTGTCTATCCATTTTTCCGGCCCTTTTAGGGCACGAGCCTAAAACTGAGCCGTCCATCTATATTGCCAACTCATTTATAGACGAGCACAAAAATGAAACGTCCATTTATTTTGCGTTGTTTTCAAGGCATGAGCACAAAAATGAGATTTCCGTTACCGAAACTACCGTTGCATGGGACAGGCATCTATGGCAGTGTAGTAAAAGTGGAGGATGAGTGTATTTTGACAAGCGGTGGCCTTTTTATCGTCCTGTTTGCTTATTATAGTAATTTCCACTGCAGATGGTTTATTTGCCTGAATTGACATGACAGGACGATGATGATATGCATGCGACCATCACACGATTGTTAGGTGCCAAGAACATACCACGTGGCAGCATGCACCAAACTTCCTAACTTTCACGGTTTTGTTGAAAATCAAATGAGAAGACACGTGGGATCGGTGATGTCATGTTACGTGGGACGGCCGTGATGCTAGTCAGAAATCCACTCCATCCATCTCCTTTCAAAGATGATTTCAAGACATACGGCTGAAAATGAGGTGAATCATTGAAATGGAGCCTGGTATGAGACCTTTTTCATGTTTTCACTTCATCCAGTGTGATTGAATTTATAAACGGTTTGGATGGAAAATGGAGTCTAATTTTACCTTCTAATCAGTCGAGCATATCCCGGGATTTTATCTTCTAATCCGTCCAACCAAGGGATGGGGTCAATTTTAATGTAATGACGGTGATATCAGTGGATTGTTTTACGATCTATGAGATTGCTTATATCCCGGGACAAGGTCACCGGGTCTGTTTGGCTCGTCACCCATGTCCTATGATATCGCGATCCCATCCCTCCTAATACTGTGGGATCAGTCTGGCCAAACAGGCCCTAAGAAGGTTTCAACCGTAGAATACTCTTTCCCCATTTTACCTTGGTTTTGTATCCACACCTCATTTTCACTCGCACTCCCTGAAATGATCTCTCAAAGCGAATGGACAGGATGGATTTCTGACAAATATCAAGGTGGGCCCACCTAGCATCCCTGTTCGTTGGAAATCCTACATCCAAAATTTTCGACCTGTGTTTTGGATCACCTCATTTTCGGTCACATGCCCTCATTTTTTGTCACATGCCCTAAAATGATCTCTCAAAGCGGATGATCGGATGGATTTTTGACAAACATCACAGTGGGCCCACCTATCATCCCAGTTCGCGGGAAATCATGCGTCAGAAAGTTTCAATTTAATTTGAAGCCCAGCAGGAGCCCGTAACGGACCAAAAATGTTCAACCCAAGCCCAATATGAAAGTTCTATATATAACCCGGCCAGCCGAAGTGCACAAATGAATATTTGAAAATTCTGAAAAATTTTATGGGGTAGGGCATCATTGTGATGGGTGTGTGAGATTGACTCTGGCTAATAAATGCTTAATCCCAGGTTACACGGTTAAAAAAAAAAAATAAAAAAAAAAAAATCAAACTTACCTGTGATTCAGGTGGTCCATATCAAAGGAAACAGTTTCAAGAGATACATCCACCGTTGATTATTACATGGTCCATCGTGATGATAATATAAAATCCACTCCAACCATTGATGTCTCACAAATATTTAGACATGGGATACAATATTTAGGCCTATCCATTATTTAGGTGCGCCACACCAAGGAAAACCGTTCAAAAGGTAAGCCTTAATCTTTAGACCTTTTTGAATCATATGGCTCAATTGAATTATGAATGGGACTGTTTTTTCGTCCATTCATCTAACATGGGTGACACAACTAATGGATGGGGTAGATTTTACATTAACACCAAGATGGATCCCACCCATGCTGCGACTCCTTCCGAAAGAAACACTTTCAGGTAACTCTATCTTCCTTACCATGACTGAGATGTGTGCTGAAAAGAAGCCGTAAATAAGTTGTCATCCTGGCTATGCATGAGATGCACACTAAAAAAGAAGCATTAACTCGTTCTTGCCATCCGTGAGATGCGAACTGGAATTACTCTCCTTGATATGCCCTCTTTTTTTTTTTTTTTTTTTTTTTTTTTTTTTTTTTAAATTTTTAAAATAAATTTTAAATGCACACTTTGACATGTGCGTGAAATTCACTCCGACCATGAGATGTGTAATTCTACTTTAAGCATACGGGTAAAAACTTATCTAAACCATGATTCAAGTGAGCCCCACCCAGGATTATTGTTGAGAGAGAATAGTTAAGAGAAACGTCCACCCTTAATATTTACATGCCCACTGTCCCCACTGTGATAATGATATAAAATCCACTCCAACCATTATATAATACACCAAAACTTAAGCAAGGCCCAAACATCACCCCAATCTATTATTCGGGTGGGCCAAAGGAAAGGAAATTGTTTTAGGGGTAAACATTGCGCTGTACATTGGTTCCATTTGTGTGGTCCAGTAGAAATACGAATGAGAATTGTTATAGGGAAAACCGAACTGACTTGACGTATGAGACACGTAGCAAGGAACTGTAAGAGCAGATTCCCTTAACTACCGAAGTGGTTACTACTAGGGAAGCTGAGTAGAGCAAAGAAACTCAACGGCCAAACTGAATCAATCAACCAACCTTTGTGAGAAAGTTCATCGACAAACCTCGACCACGGATGCCAACATTGACTATGGATGTCGACCTCAATCAACTACCTCGACCACAGACGTTGACCTCGACCTCAAATACCGACTCAAGCTCGGGATGGAAATATTCAGAGAGAAACTCACGTTGTATACAAGCCTGATTACCCAACGATATCCTAGCTGAAGATCACGCTAATCGAGGCATAATCAAATATATACTCGAGAGTATATTATTAGACCCCATTTATTACCTGAATTTACGTACATAATGCCGTTTAATGGCCCGTTTTGCCATGTTTGTGATACAGGGTGTAGTTGAAAGCATGAACTGCAAAAAGTTGCTAAAAGTATGAATTTAACAATCTGTTGACGCCACAGGCAAGGGACACACTCCAGGGGACCAAGATTGACAAATATACACGGTCAGAAATCTGAGAAAAGTAAGAAATTGAAGCTCAAGTGGCCTGAAGGACGTCCAGAATGCAAGATCACAAGGTTCCCACCATCCGTTCGGCTCGAAACTTCATACGTGGCCTGAGGACCATAAATTAACCGTACACGTCAAAAATCATCCATTGGATCGTTGCGAAAGTGGCCTAACGGGCAGATCAGCCCATCAATCTTCAATTTGGGGCCCACCCGCCAGCTGGATATGCTTGATAAGTGTTCTGCACGGTTAAAATGAGATTTTGAAGAAGATGGACGGAATGGATTTCACATAAACATCTGATCTTTTTGTGATTTCTTTTCTGGGCCACGTCAATGGACGTTCAAAACCACTCATTCTTGACTAAAATTTCGTTCTGAATCCAATGGACGGGGTGGATTTTCCAGAAAATGCTTCTGTGGGGCCCACCGACCACAACAGCGAAATGGTGCGAAAGGTTTCGCACATCCGCGAAAACTGACTTTTTTGGACAGTTTTGGCCCACCATCTTTTATCATATGGCAGATCTGAACCGTCTATCATGTAGAGGACCTAAGAAAGTACTAAGGGACGGTGTTTCTTTAGAATTTGAGCGAGAAAAGTTGCGTGTTTCATGGTACCGAACTTGGCTGCGAAAATTACACTCCGTGTCCTGCTACAACTCTGTCACTGACTCCAGCCTTCCAGCAGCTATAAAAGGAGGTTTTTGGACGTGGGAAGCATTCATTTAGAGTCTGGGGAGGAAGAACAGAGGGCTCGAGCTTGGATTTCAACGTGGGCAGAGGAGAGAGAGAGGAGCTTGGTTTTTTCTTTTCCTTTTCTTTTCCTTTTCTTTTTCTCTTTATTTATTTGGATTGAGCCCATCCATGGCAGGCTAAATCCTCCTAGCTAGGGCTAGGAGGTGAAGCTTGTAGTGAGATGAGAGATTATATGCTTTTAATTTAATTTTAATTTTTGAATTGAAGTTGGTTTTAGTTTGATTTTAATGAAAATATTTTTGGTCTTTAATGGTCTGTTGTGACTGAAATTACAATGGGTCTGCAATGCTTTGAATATTTTCTTATCCATTTTATGTTTATGACGTTAGGACGTCCCGTTGTTCACCATAGTCTCCTAGGCATGGTTAGATGTCGGTACCCTTCCTAACTTTCATACATATGATTGGGTGGTAATTAGTTTAATTCTGTTGTTTGCCATAGTCTTTGGGCATGGTTTGGTGATGGAATCCATTCTAATTCATACACCTTTCATCTCTTTGAAAACTAGATCAACGGCAGTTCAGTAATTTTCATAATTTTTGATGCAAGCATAAGTTCTCCCTGATCTCTACAAGTGGATCCTCTGAATCCCTAGATTCCTTACCTCTGATTTCTCTTATAAGTTTTAGATTAATAGTTTACAATTATTCCTCAATTTATAATTCAATTCAGATTTCATCTCATTCTAGTTCTATTTCCAGTTAATTTTAGAAAACGTACAAGTTTCAGTCCCTTGGGATTCGACCTCGGTCTTACCGAGTTATTACTACATCACAACCCTGCACTTGGGGAGTGAACAGGTTTTTGGCGCCGTTGCCGGGGACTGTCGGCTACGGTTTTCTGAAATTAATTAGTTTTGGGATTAGTTTAAGATTAGATTTTTTTTAGAATTTTTAATTCTAGGTTTAGAAGTAGTTATTTTCCTTGTTAGAAATTTTTCCTAACGTTAGAAACTTACTATTCTTCATTCTATCTGATTTTTAGAACTAACCTAATTTTTTTTTTTCTGTTTTGTAGGAAACTTCTAATTTAGTAAGCTCTTTCTAATTTCTCTTTCTTTAGAATTTCTTCTTTTTTTTTTAGAAATTAGTTTACTTTTAATTAGGACTTTCTACTTTTAGAAACTAACTTATTTTGTTTTGTTTTGCAGATTCTTAACCTAGGCCTCCAAATTTGGTAACTTCTTTCCATCTTTCTCTTTTTCTAGATTTCTTCTTTCTTTCTCTTAGGTTTAAGTTAGAATTTGAGGACTGAGTGTATTTTATGCCCCATTGGGCACGCGACAACACTCGACGTCTCGTGACTGAAGGAGGATTAGTAGAGGGGTTGACTGTCCATCGCAGGACTAGACACCACTTGAATTCTCCTGAGTTAGAAGACGTTATGGCTGAAAATCAACCTCAAGCACTACCCAAACCAGGGGTTGAGGAAGTACATGATGAGAATGAGGTACATCAGGCACCCCCGCCTCGTATTTTACGAGATTATTTACAACCGGCGGGGGTGAGTACGCCCTCATGCATGATTTTTCCTGAGAATACATGACATATGGACATCAAGCCAGGGGTTATCCAACTCCTTCCTAAGTTCCATGGGCTTGAGTCTGAAGAACCATACTTACATCTGAAAGAGTTCGATGAAATCATAGGCACCTTATACTTTCCTAATGTATCTGAGGATACTATTAGACTGAAACTCTTTCCATTTTCCTTGAAAGAAAAAGCCAAGACGTGGTTACATTCACTGCGTCCTAGATCCATTGACACATGGAATGATATGCAGAGGGAATTTATAAAGAAAATTTTCCCACATCATAAGACAATTACCCTCAGGAGAGCAATCATGAACTTTGCCCAAAAGGAAGATGAAACATTCTTCCAATGTTGGGAGAGGTTCAAGAATCTGGTTAATGCATGCCCACAACATGGCTTTGAAATATGACGCATTACGAATTTTTTCTATGATGGGCTAACATCTTCCATGCGCCAAATGGTCGAGACAATGTGTAACGGAGATTTTATTAATAAAAATGTCGACGAGGTATGGGATTACCTCGATAGTCTCGCTGAAAAAACACAATCATGGGACTATTATCCAAGGATGAACACTACGTCTAGGCCAACTCATTCAAGGGAAAAAGGAGGAATATATCTCCTGAAAGAAGATAATGATCTTAACGCTAAGGTGGCCAATCTCACCAGAAAATTTGAGGCCATGGAAGGAAGGAAGGAAAAGGTTAATGAAAGTGTTTGCGGCATCTGTGATTGCAACATTCATACTACTGAAAATTGTCCTTCAATACCTGCCTTTCGAGATGTATTGAATGAACAATCTAATGCCGTAAATAACTATCAAAGACCTTTCAATGGACCACCCTCTAATACTTACAATCCTGGCTGGAAAAATCACCCGAATTTTAGTTGGAGGAACGGACAAACTGCTACCCCTCAAGGTTTCTTCAATCAAAATCCAAATCAGGAAAAACCTCAAGAAGAATCAGTTCAAATTTCCATACAAGAGCTGGCGCGGACAATGCAAGGAATTTCAGATTTTATGCAAAAAATAGATTCACGTATGACGGCTATGGAAAAAGGGATGCTCCTTGCACAATCACTCCCTAATCTGAAACCGCAATACGAGACAGGTGATCCCAGCTCTTCAAATCAAATGGGGCATGCTAAATCCATCACTACTCTTAGGAGTGGGAAGGTTATTGATAAAACCCTTCCGGTTAGGCCCGAAAAGCCTCAAGAACCAGAAGAGGACAACAATGATGGATCTAGTGGCACCCCACAAAAATTTAAACCGGAACCTCTAGAAAAGCCAGTTGCTCCATTTTCCCAACGGTTGGTTGAACCAAAACATCTATCTAACTCTCAGGATATCCTAGAGGTGTTGAAACAAGTGAAAGTCAACATTCCTCTGCTTGACGTTGTAAAACAGATTCCTTCATATGCTAAATTTCTAAAGGACTTATGTACTACCAAACGACGGAAAAATGTTCAAAAGTAGATCTCCTTGACTGAGAAAGTGAGTGCCATCCTGAAACAAGATGTGCCGCAAAAATTCAAAGATCCCGGTTGCCCAACCATATCATGTGTAATCGAGAACTATCGAATTGATTACGCACTTCTTGACTTAGGAGCGAGCGTCAATCTGATTCCCTATTCGGTATACCAACAGTTAGGTTTGGGTGAATTAAAACCCACTCGAACCACACTACAACTTGCTGATCGTTCTGTTCGTATACCAAGAGGGATCATCGAGGATGTTTTGGTCCAGGTGGATAGATTCTACTATCCTGTTGATTTTATCATCTTGGACACCGAACCCATCAATGACACGAGCACTCAGATTTCCGTCATTCTTGGTCGCCCATTCCTGTCCACTTCAAATGCAATTATCAATTGCAGGAATGGTGTCATGACTATGTCCTTTGGAAATTTGACATTGGAATCGAATATCTTTTTCAATAATGGCAGCAACTCAGAGGATGATGACGATTTCCACGATGTTAACATGATTGATTCTTTTGTGGAAGATAGAACACCTCTCACCTTATCCTCTGATCCTTTAGAGACGTGCCTGGCCCACTCTCATGATCTTGATGATGATATAATTAGGGAGACGTGTGCCATGCTTGATACTGCACCGGTACTTGAAGTTAACCGGTGGAGGCCACACATTGAAGAATTGCCCCAAACTTATGTAGTGCCTCTACCGTCTAACCTCAAGCCACCGAAGCTTGACCTAAAATCTTTGCCCTCTGATTTAAAATATGTCTATTTAGGTCAAGATGAGACATACCCGGTGGTGATCTCTGCCCACCTGGAGAAAGAACAGGAGAGTATGCTGATATCTACTCTCATTGAGCATAAGGGAGCTCTTGGATGGACGACAGTGGACCTCAAGGGAATTAACCCATCGATTTGTACTCACCGTATATATCTTGAGGACAATGCAAAGGTTGTTCGGCAATCACAATGTAGACTAAATCCAAACATGAAGGAAGTGGTTAAGGCCGAGGTTCTCAAACTATTGGAAGTGGGAATCATTTACCCCATATCCGATAGTCAATGGGTGAGTCCAACTCAGGTAGTTCCTAAGAAGTCTGGGATCACCATCGTAGCCAATGCCAATAATGACTCGTGCCGACCAGAGTTACTACTGGTTGGAGAATGTGCATTGACTATAGAAAGCTGAATACCGTCATAAGGAAAGACCACTTTCCTTTGCCCTTCATTGATCAAATCCTGGAAAGGCTAGCTGGTCATTCTTATTATTGTTTCCTTGACGGGTATTCAGGTTATAATCAGATTGAAATCGCCCCTGAGGATCAGGAAAAGACCACATTTACATGTCCCTATGACACCTTTGCTTACAGAAGGATGCCATTCGGGTTATGTAATGCCCCTGCCACCTTTCAGCGATGCATGACGAGTATCTTTTCTGACATGGTGGGGAAATATCTAGAGGTCTTCATGGACGACTTCTCTGTTTTTTGTTCATCTTTCAGCGAATGCTTAGCAAGTCTTAAATGTGTGCTGAAAAGATGTGCAGAAAAAAACTTGGTACTTAACTGGGAGAAGTGCCATTTTATGGTTCAAAAGGAAATTATCCTTGGGCATATCATCTCATCCAAAGAAATCGAGGTAGATAAGGCAAAAATTGATCTTATCTCTAACCTACCTCCACCCAAGAATATCAGAGACGTGCGATCCTTCTTAGGACACGCAGGCTTTTACAGACGATTCATAAAGGACTTTAGTCTCTTCTCTCGTCCTTTATGTAATCTTCTTCAAAAGGATACACCATACGAGTGGACTGAGCAGTGCCAAGAAGCTTTCACTAAGCTTAAGGGCATGTTAACCACTGCACCTATCATGCAGCCACCTGACTGGAGTCTTCCTTTTGAACTTATGTGCGACGCCTCTGATTATGCTCTTGGAGCGGTTCTAGGCCAGAGAAAAGATAAGCGGCCTTACGTTATTCACTACGCAAGTAGGACTCTAAATCCTGCCCAAGTGAACTACTCGACTACAGAAAAGGAACTCTTAGCCGTAGTGTTCGCTTTGGACAAATTTAGATCCTACCTAATCGGATCCAAGATCATCATTTACACAGACCATGCGGCCCTTAAGTATCTTCTTTCTAAGAATGATTCTAAGCCCCGCTTGATACGATGGATCCTTCTACTCCAAGAATTTGATTTGGAAATCAAAGATAAAAAGAGAGTAGAGAACGTAGTGGCCGATCATCTTTCTCGCCTTAATACCTCTGATTCCTTTGAGGCGACCCATAGCAATGACATGTTCCCTGATGAACAACTGTTTAGAGTCTCCCATTCACATTGGTTCGCTGATATTGCTAATTATCTTGCTACAGGTGCCATACCGACACACTGGACGTCACAAGATAAGAAGAAATTTTTTACCAAGGTGCGTAACTTTTTCTGGGACGATCCATATTTGTTTAAATATTGCCCAGACCAAATCTTAAGGAGATGCATACCAGACGATGAACATCAGAGTGTCATCTCCTTCTGTCACTCACAGGCCTGTGGTGGTCACTTTTCTGCTAAAAAGACCACGGCCAAGATTTTACAGTGTGGCTTCTACTGGCCCACTATGTTCAGGGACACTCATGAGTTTTGCAAGGCTTGTGAGCGTTGTCAGAAATTGGGAGCATTGTCCCGTCGAAATATGATGCCCTTGAATCCCATCCTTATTATAGAAGCATTTGATTGTTGGGGCATTGATTTCATGGGACCATTCCCCCAATCATTTGGATATCTGTATATTTTGCTCGCCGTAGACTATGTCACTAAATGGGTCGAAGCAATTCCGTACCGCAAAAATGACCATCGCACGGTCATTAAATTTTTGAAAGAAAATATCCTGTCGCGGTTCGGAACGCCTCGAGCCATCATTAGTGACAGGGGCTCACACATCTGCAATAGACCATTTGAGGGTTTAATGAAGAAATACGGTATCTCGCATAAGGTGAGCACCCCATACCATCCACAGACAAGTGGACAAGCTGAGATTTTCAATAGGGAGATCAAACATATCCTAGAGAAAACGGTTAACCCTGATCGTAAGGACTGGTCAATCCGATTGATCGATGCCTTATGGGCGTACCGTACTGCTTTCAAAACTCCTATTGGAACATCTCCCTTTAGACTTGTCTATGGGAAAGCCTGTCACTTGCCTGTGGAATTGGAACATAAAGCATACTGGGCGATCAAAAATCTGAATTTCAATCTGGACAATGCTGGCTCGCTACGCAAACTTCAGTTAAATGAACTTGAAGAAATTCGGAACGATGCGTACGAAAACTCGAGAATTTACAAGCACAGGATGAAGGCATTTCATGATTAACATATTCTACGGAAATCATTTACGCCAGGTCAGAAAGTCGTCTTGTATGACTCTCGACTATATCTCTTTCTAGGTAAGTTTCGATCTCGTTGGACCGGCCCTTACATTGTTGTTACTGCTTATCCTCATGGGGCCGTCGAAATAAGAGATCCCGACAATGACAAGGAGTTTAAAGTTAATGGACATCGATTAAAGCCATTTGTTGAGACATTTGATTCAAAGGACATGTCCATGCCTCTGATTAGTCCTGTTTACTAGGACTGATCTCCTAGTCTGATGGAGGTATAAGTAGGTTTATCGCTTTCATAGGTTTAGGATAGTCGCTTTCATAGGTTAGTTAGTTCAATGTTTGTGGGTAACATTACTGTAAACCCTCACGAGACTACAACTCGTCCACTAGGGGTAACCTAGGGGTTTAAAGGCTTGTTGCATACGCTAAATGCAATCGAGAGCACCTGCGAAAGTGGTATAGGTAGGATTTTATTTTCGTTATTTTTGTTCTGCTTTCTCTCTCATGCTGACAAGCTTCCATGCCGTGATCTATTGAAAACTCTCTTGATTCGTTATTCAGGTACTATCTTCCCATCACTTTACTTTTGTTGTTCCATGCTCATATCTTTTACATTGAGGACAAAGTAGATTTTAGGTTGGGGGTGGGAGCTTAGGTTTCCTAATCAGTATTTTCTTAGTCTTGAGTAAAAATTGTGAAATTTTTAAAAAATTTTTTTTTTTTTTTAAAATTGTGAAATTTTTTTTTTAAATTTTTTTTGAAAATTTCTACAAATTCGAAGTGATTTTAACAGATATCCCTAATTTAGATTTTCAAGGTACATAATAGTGGATTTATGACTCTTGGATTCCGTATCTGTTAGATTTCATAGTTAAGATCGAGTTGCTAAGCCATGATTAGAAGTTTTAAACATTGATCGTATCAGGATTTCACATGTCACATCTCGCTTTCACATTAAGACTTCAGTCTGATATTGAAGGGTTAATTTGGTAATCACTAAGCACGAAAGGAACCAGCCTGAAATATCTTGCTATCATGGTATAAAAATTGAAAAGGTTGGATAATTAATCTTCACCATAGGTTTGCTCCCTATAGGTGTGGAGTTAATTTCCCATGAATGAGATCTAAAAAGAGTCAGGTGTACGATCTTCACCATAGGTTTGCTCCCTATAGGTGAGGATTTGATTCCCCTTCCTTGGCATTACTTTGAATAGAAAAATCAAAAGTTAATAGGCTAATCTATGAGGCAAGTTTTGGATTAGGTTTTAGTTATCATGAATTTTCTTGTCGGTTACCAATGATTTCATGAAATTGACGATTGGATCTCTTAATGATGATAAGCTGAGATTAGACTATACATCCATGGATCTCAATGTTTAAAATTTTTCTAATTGATGGATTGATACTTTAAACTTGATTATGAAGTCTACCGTGCGCTTGAGTTCAAGAGAAAATAATGCCCAATATTCATGAATCGTAGAATTCTAATGACTGGATTATTTCTCAAAAATCATTCGGCTTTACAGAAATTTTCATATAAGTCTCAACTTATTTTTCGCATATTTTGCTCGGGACTAGCAAAAATGCTGGTTGGGGGTTGTGTTGAGGGTCAAATACTGCATATTAGACCCCATTTATTACCTGAATTTACGTACATAATGCCGTTTAATGGCCCGTTTTGCCGTGTTTGTGATACAGGGTGTAGTTGAAAGCATGAACTGCAAAAAGTTGCTAAAAGTATGAATTTAACACTCTGTTGACGCCACAGGCAAGGGACACACTCCAGGGGACCAAGATTGACAAATATACACGGTCAGAAATCCGAGAAAAGTAAGAAATTGAAGCTCAAGTGGCCTGAAGGACGTCCAGAATGCAAGATCACGAGGTTCCCACCATCCGTTCGGCTCGAAACTTCATACGTGGCCTGAGGACCATAAATTAACCGTACACGTCAAAAATCATCCATTGGATCGTTGCGGAAGTGGCCTAACGGGCAGATCAGCCCATCAATCTTCAATTTGGGGCCCACCCGCCAGCTGGATATGCTTGATAAGTGTTCTGCACGGTTAAAATGAGATTTTGAAGAAGATGGACGGAATGGATTTCACATAAACATCACAGTGGACCCCACGTGCAACGTGCATGTACATAGCACGTTTGCACGCGAGCCGCACCGGAGCAACCAACGGGTCAGCGCAAGAGCTGACCCGTCTCTCTCTCCCTCTCTGCGTAAGGCGCAGCGAACGGACGGCCTGCGTCCATTTTGCGAACGGTAGTGGGCCCCACTCATTGCTCGTATGGCCAATCTGATCCGTCCACCGTGTAGAGGGGCTCGAATACTACAAAAATATGCTGACTTTTTGTACCCATGCGTACACACGTGAGCGATACAGAGGCCACAAAAGGGCTGCCCGGTAGCTTTCAAATCTGATCTTTTTGTGATTTCTTCTCTGGGCCACGTCAATGGACGTTCAAAACCACTCATTCTTGACTGAAATTTCGTTCTGAATCCAATGGACGGGGTGGATTTTCCAGAAAATGCTTCTGTGGGGCCCACCGACCACAACAGCGAAATGGTGCGAAAGGTTTCGCACATTCACGAAAACTGACTTTTCCGGACAGTTTTGGCCTATCATCTTTGATTATTTGGCAGATCTGAACCGTCTATCATGTAGAGGACCCAAGAAAGTACTAAGGGACGGTGTTTCTTTAGAATTTGAGCGAGAAAAGTTGCGTGTTTCATGGTACCGAACTTGGCTGCGAAAATTACACTCCGTGTCCTGCTACAACTCTGTCACTGACTCCAGCCTTCCAGCAGCTATGAAAAGAGGTTTTTGGACGTGGGAAGCATTCATTCAGGGTCTGGGGAGGAAGAACAGAGGGCTCGAGCTTGGGTTTCAACGTGGGCAGAGGAGAGAGAGAGGAGCTTGGTTTTTTCTTTTCCTTTTCTTTTCCTTTTCTTTTTCTCTTTATTTATTTGGATTGAGCCCATCCATGGCAGGCTAAATCCTCCTAGCTAGGGCTAGGAGGTGAAGCTTGTAGTGAGATGAGAGATTATATGCTTTTAATTTAATTTTAATTTTTGAATTGAAGTTGGTTTTAATTTAATTTTAATGGAAATATTTTTGGTCTTTAATGGTCTGTTGTGACTGAAATTACAATGGGTCTGCAATGCTTTGAATATTTTCTTATCCCTTTTATGTTTACGACGTTAGGACGTCCCGTTGTTCACCATAGTCTCCTGGGCATGGTTGGATGTCGGTACCCTTCCTAACTTTCATACATATGATTGGGTAGTAATTAGTTTAATTCTGTTATTTGCCATAGTCTTTGGGCATGGTTTGGTGATGGAATCCATTCTAATTCATACACCTTTCATCTCTTTGAAAACTAGATCAACGACAGTTCAGTAATTTTCATAATTTTTGATGCAAGCATAAGTTCTCCCTGATCTCTACAAGTGGATCCTCTGAATCCCTAGATTCCTTACCTCTGATTTCTCCTATAAGTTTTAGATTAATAGTTTACAATTATTCCTCAATTTATAATTCAATTCAGATTTCATCTCATTCTAGTTCTATTTCCAGTTAATTTTAGAAAACGTACAAGTTTCAGTCCCTTGGGATTCGACCTCGGTCTTACCGAGTTATTACTACATCACAACCCTGCACTTGGGGAGTGAACATATATTCCAACTCTAATACGGGAACCTCTAGCATATCTCACAGATCCACTCAAATATGCAAGCTGCTTAGAAAATTTATAAATACATTATCCCACCTAAGGGGGAAAGGTATGCACAAAGATCCCGACTTTAGTCACACCTACTTTGGGTTTATATACCTAACTTAGGTATCGTAATCGACACCCCCAGTGTCATTCATCTTTTCATTAAAGTGCAAGTACCCATTAGTTCACAGGAGGTATTGTAAGTGCTATTAAGTTTAAACCACGGGCTACTTGCATTAATTTCTTTAAATCTCAATAAGAGTAAACACACTTTTTAGAATCAGAATGTCAGAGTTTCGAGATAAAGGAATTAATAAAAAAAAGTTATAAAAAGATTATAAATACTGCTTAATAGCTTGACAATAAATGAGGCTTCTATCTCTCTCTTGAATAAGGACTTTGATAGGCTTGAATTCTATTTTCAGATTGATAAAGAACATCTATTTATAGGCAAAAAGTTTGTTTCTTCGATTCGTCTAAGGTAGTCTTTGACTGATCGAAGTACCGAATTCAATTCTAATCAGTTTTCACATTCGAACGAGATAAGATCTAACAGATCTTCGATTGGTTGAAGGTGATCTTCGACTAGTCGAATAGCCTCTTTGACTGGTCAAACAAGTTGAATCCAAACTAATTTTGGTTACTGGACTTCGAGTCGAGAAAATTTCGTTTAGTCGAAGGTGGTCCTTCAACTGGTCGAAGATGCAACAAAAATTCTGTTATACTTCAGCTGTTGCTTGGACTAGTTGAGAAATTCTTAGACTAATCAAGTCAAAACTTAGGTTAGTCGAAACTCAAGTTACAATAAGTATAAAAGTCCAAATTTAAATCAGTTTTGAAAGCCCCTAAACCTAAGGTCTTTCTAGGGTTTATAATACCTGTAAAGACTGAATTTCATAGGAGTAGAACTTCACACAGGAGCTTGACCTTCTACTATAACTTTCAATAAATTGAGTTAGGTCTTCAAGGAGCTTTATCTTCTAGTAGAACTTTCAATAGATTTAGCTTAGTCTTCAACTTAAGCTTGAGTTTGAAATTGAGCTTGAACATGAACTTTACTTCAACTTAAACATGAGCTTGGCTTGAAGATCACTTTGCTTAGTTATTTTGACAAGGCGAAATTTGACAAACTAGGTGTAAAATGTGCTTTAAACATAATACCACTTACAATCTTCCCCTTTGTCAATTTCATGACAAAACACTTAGTGTTACATGAATCCGAATGTTTCCCTGTATTCTTGTACTCATAATGTAGTTGAAGATTGCAAAAATTAGTACTCCCTCTCAAGTTGTACTTGTTAAGGGTCAAATATCACATATTAGACCCCAGTTATTACTTGATTTTATGAACATGATAATGCTTAAATACCCTATTTTAATCATTTTTTTGTTGTAAGGTGAATTCAAAGAGCTTAGACTGAACAAGGTATTAAAAGCATGGATTTAACGCTTTAAAATCACCAAGGCAAGCGATGGACCCTAGGAGACCGAGATTAAAGAATTTGCATGCCAGATATCCGAGAAAATTAAGTCACTCACGTTAAACGAGTTCAAAAATCATCCAGAATGTAAGATCACAGGGCTCACACTATTCGTTCAGCTCGAACTTTATATATAGCATGGGGACCATAAATTAACCGTTACACGTAAAATTTCAGCCATCGGATTCTAGTGGAAGTGGCCCAACGGACAGATCAGCCCATAAAACACTAATCTGGGGCCTACCTGATTTCTGGATATGCTTCAAATTTTGTCTCAACTCCTCAATTAAGGTAGTAAGATAGATGGTTGGAGAATTTCATATAAACATCACAGTGGACCCCACATGTACATCTCACATACATGGGGTACACGTGCGCTAGACATGCACCACACGCCACTTAGTCGGTCGGTGTGCACTGACCAACTTGCACCCGACCTCTCTCTCTCTCTCCTCTATGCAATCACACTAGCGGATGGACTGATGATTGTCGTTTCTTGCTTGTAGGCCCCACCCATCATACATTTTGAAGATTTAGACTATCCATTATGTCCAGGGGGGAGGTGTGACCCTCACCTAGGTGTCCCTTTGGCCCCAAGTAAGCGTACACACGTGGATCGCCAAAAAATACAGGTTGGATGACGAATTGATTTTATACAGTGGACCACATCAAAATTCGATAAAAATCACTCCCCAACTAAAATCTCACTAGGAATCCAATGAACGGATCAGATTTCTACGAAAACACCAATGTGGGGCCCACCGAGCATCCCAGCATACCTTATTTTCCTTAGGGACGTGCGTTCGCACGTCCGGCCCTCCGTGGGCCGTTTTGTGATCCCGATCATAGTCAGATGGCCGATCTGGACCGTCCATCGTGTAGGCCATCCCACAACGTCCCAGGGGACGTTGTTTCTTTAGAAAGAAAGCAAGGAAAGTGGAGAGTTGGGACGCCGTCATCTTGGCTGCATAAAAAAACTTTTGCAGCAGCTTCTAAATACGCATGCTGTTGTGCGTAAACAGCCATTCCATGCATCGACCCACGCACGCTATAAAAGAAAGAGAGGTGGCATGTGAAGATTATCTTTAGGACGTGAGGAAGAAAGAGAGAGAGAGAGAGAGAGAGAGAGAGAGAGAGAGAGAGAGAGAGAGAGAGAGAGAGAGAGAGAGAGAGGACGAATGACTAGGGAGTTCTTTCCCTTCTTGAGTTTTTCCTTCCCTTTTCCTTATAGTTTTGTGTAGATCTTTCCTTGAGATTTCTTTAGCATGATCATGTCTAGCTAAGCCTCTTAGCTAGGGCTAAGGGGTGAAGCTTGTAGTGTGATGGGATACTTTTTGTTTATGCCTGTTGTTTCATGAATTGATTTTGATTCTAGTTTGATTAGATGGAATGCCTTTAGTTTTTAATGGTTTGTTGTGACTTAAATTATAATAGATCTGCGATATCTTCTGGTATTTTTCATGCTATCTTCTGGTATTTCTCATGCATGTGTGGAGGTTATGATCGTATGGACCCTGTTGTTCACCGTCATCTCATGGGCATGGATGGATGATAGAATCCTTCTTTATGTTTATAACTCTCTCAGATTGGATGTGAATTGGTTAAATTCTGTTATTTACTTTGTCTCATGGGCATGGTCTTGTGATGGAATCAAGTTTAATTCTTATACCGTTCATCTCTTGAAAACTAGATCAAAGGAAGTTCATAGTTGATATTATATCTTCCATCTGAATGAAGATAGGACTCTGAGTCCAGACGTATTCTTGAATAAAGCATAAAATCTTCCTGATCTATATAAGTGGATCCTCTGAAACCCTAATTTCCTACCTTTGAATTTCACAAGTTTTAATTTAAGATTTCACCATTACTCTCTTAAAAACCTCTGCTAAAGAAAATCAAGTACCCAAAATCAATGATGTGTGGGACTACTTGGATAGACTTGCTGAAAACGCACAATCATGAGACATACCCAAAATCAAGTACCACTTCTAGGCTCACTCAATCAAAGGAAAGGGGCAAAGTATACCTTCTAAAAGAGGATGATGATATCAATGCTAAAGTGGCTAATCTCATAAGAAAATTTGAGGCCATGGAATCAAAGAAGGATAAGGGTAAGGAAGTTGTTTGCGGTATTTGTGGTTGCAACAGTCATACAATTAAAAAGTGTCCAACTATATTTTCCTTTCTAGAGGTACTGACTAATTAATCCAATGTCGTAAATAATTATTAAAGACCTTTTAATGGACCTACCTCCAATACATACAATCCTGGTTGGAAAAATCATCCAAACTTCAGTTGTATGAATGGACAAACGACTACTCCTCAAGGTTTCTTCAATTAAAACTTCAAATCAAGGGAAACTTTAAGAGGATCCGGTTCAAAAAGATATTTGAGAATAAGAGCTACTTAATCAGAATTCGGCACAAACGTTCCATAGTATCCATACAGTATTAGGAATGCTTATATCATCTATTCAAAGGATAGAGTCACAACTAACAAGTGGAGGAAAGGGGATGCTTCTTGCTCAATCTCTCCCCAATCCCAAACTACAATATGAAATAAGTGACCCCA
This sequence comes from Magnolia kwangsiensis, assembly GCA_037074715.1. Taxonomy (NCBI): domain Eukaryota; kingdom Viridiplantae; phylum Streptophyta; class Magnoliopsida; order Magnoliales; family Magnoliaceae; genus Magnolia; species Magnolia kwangsiensis. Next base: position 89,778,417 of record CM073582.1, read on the forward strand.
TCTTTTCAAATCAAATGGAATAAGCTAAATCCATCACCACTCTTTAGAGTGAGAAGATCATTGATAAAACCATTCCCATTAGGGCTAAAAAGCCTAAGGACCTGGAAGTAGACAAAGATGATGGATTTAGCCATGCTCCATAGGAATTAGAACTAGAACCTCAAGGGAAGCCGGTTGCTCCATTTTCCCAATAGTTGGTTGCATCAAAACCTCTCTCTAACTCTCAGGATATTCTAGAGGTGTTGAAATAAGTGAAAGTCAACATTCCTCTACTTGATGCCGTAAAACAAATACCTTCATATACTAAATTCTTGAAAGACTTATGTATGACCAAAAGACGACAGAATATTCAAAAGAAAATCTTCTTGACTGAGAAAGTGAGTGTCATCCTAAAACAAGATGTGCCGTAGAAATTTAAGGATCCTAGTAGCCCAATCATATCATGTGTAATCGAAAACTATCGAATTGAGCACGCACTTCTTGACTTAGGAGCGAGTGTCAATCTTATTCCCTACTAGGTATATAAACAGTTAGGTTTGGGTGAATTAAAACCCACCCTAATAACACTACAACCTGCTGATCGCTCTATTCATGTACCGAGAGGGATAATTGATGATATGTTGGTCCAGGTCGACAGACTTTACTACCCTATAGATTTTATCACCCTGGATACCTAACCCATCGGTAACACGAACACTCAGATTCCTGTCATTCTTGGTCGCCCATTATTTGTCACCTTAAATACAATTATCAATTGCAGGAATGGTATCATGAGTATGTCTTTCGGGAATATGACATTAGAAATGAATATCTCTTTTAACACAGGCAGATGGTAAGAGGATGATGACGATTTCCATGACATAAACATGATTGACACTTTCGTGGAAGATAGGACACCATTGACCTTATCCTCTGATCCTCTAGAGACGTGTCTAGCCCACTCTCATGATTTTTATGATGACATGTTTAGGGAGACGTGTGCTATGCTTGATGATGCGCTAGTACTTAAAGTTAACCGGTGGAGGCCACAATTTGAAAAGTTACCCCAAACTGATGAAATGGCTCTATCGTTTAACCTTAAGCCACCGAAGCTTGACCTAAAACATTTATCCTCTGAATTGAAATATGTCTATTTAGGTCAAGATGAGACATACCAGGTGGTGATTTCTTCCCACCTGGAGAAAGAACAAGAGAATATGCTCATATCTACTCTCATTGAGCATATGGGAGCCCTTGGATGGACGATTGTGGACCTCAAGGGAATTGACCCTTCGATTTGTACTCACTGCATTTATATCGAGGATAATGTGAAGACCTCTCGACAATCACAATATAGACTAAATCCAAATATGAAAGAAGTGGTTAAGGCCGAGGTTCTTAAACTACTAGATGTGGGTATCATATACCCTATATCCGATAGTCAATGAGTGAGTCCAACTCAGGTGGTTCCTAAGAAGTCTGGAATTACCATCGTAGCCAATGCCAATAATGAACTCATGCCAGATAGGGTCACTACTAGTTGGAGAATGTGCATTAACTACAGGAAGTTAAATACCATCACGAGGAAGGACCACTTTCCTTTACCCTTCATTGATCAGATTTTGAAAAGGTTAGCTGGCATTCCTATTACTGTTTCCTTGACAGATATTTGGGCTATAATCAGATAAAGATAGGTCCTGAAGATCAGGAAAAGACTACATTTACATGTCCTTATGACACCTTTACTTACCGAAGGATGTCATTCGAACTATGTAATGCCCTTACCACCTTTGAGCAATATATGATGAGTATCTTTTCTGACATGGTGGGGCAATATCTATAAGTCTTCATGGATGATTTCTCTATCTTTAGCCCATCTTTTGGCTAGTGCTTAGAGAGACTTAAATGTGTATTGAAAAGATGTGAAGAAAAAAATTTGGTACTTAACTGGGAGAAGTGTTATTTTATGGTTTATAAGGGAATTGTCATTGGACATATTATCTCGTATAAAGGAATCAAAATAGATAAGGCTAAAATTGATTTTATCTTTAACTTATCTCCACCTAAGAACATACGAGATATGCGATCCTTCTTAGGACACGCCGAGATTTACAGATGATTCATAAAGGACTTTAGTTTCATCTTTTAACCTCTATGTAATCTACTGAAAAAGGATGCACCATACGAGTGAAATGAATCATGGTAGGAAGCTTTCACTAATCTTAAAGGCATGTTGACCAATGCACTTATCATACAACCACCCGACTAGAGCCCGCCTTTTGAACTTATGTGCGACGCATTTGATTATGCTTTTAGGGCGGTGTTAGGCCAGAGAATAGAAAAGAAGCCCTATGTTATTCATTGCATGAGTAAGACTCTAAATCCTGCCCAAGTGAACTACTCAACTAAGGAAAAAGAACTTTTAGCTGTAGTATTCGCTTTGGAAAAATTTAGGTCTTACTTGATCAGATCCAAGATCATCATTTGCACAGATCATGCGGCACTCAAGTATCTTCTTACTAAGAATGATGCTAAGCCCCGCCTAATAAGATGGATCCTTCTACTCCTGGAATTCGATCTGAAAATTAAAGATAAAAAGGGAGTAGAAAACATAATGGCTGATTATCTTTCCCGCCTCAATCTGTCTGATTCCCTTGAGACAACTCATATTAATGACATGTTCCTTGACGAACAATTGCTTAGAGTCTCTCATTCACCTTGGTTCGCTAATATTGTTAATTATCTTACCACAGGTTTTATACCAACACATTGGACTGCGGAAGATAAGAAGAAATTTTTCACTGAGGTGCGCAACTTTTTCTAGGATGATCCATATTTGTTTAAATATTGCCCAGACCAAATCTTAAGGAGATGTGTGCTAAACGATGAGCATCAGAGTGTCATCTCCTTCTGCCACTCACAGGCCTGTGGTGGTCACTTTTCTGTAAAAAGATCACAGCCAAGATTCTGCAGTGTGGCTTTTATTAGCCCACCATGTTAAGGGACACTCTTGAGTTTTGCAAGGCTTGTAAGCGTTGCCAGAAATTAAGAGCATTGTCTCGTCGGAATATGATGCCCTTGAACCCCATTCTCATTATGGAGGCATTTGATTGTTAGGGCATCGATTTCATGGGACCATTCCCCCAATCATTTGGAAATCTATACATTTTTCTCGCCGTAGACTTTGTCACTAAATGGGTCGAAGCATTTCCGTGCCAGAATAATGACCATCACACGGTTATTAAATTCTTAAAAGAGAACATCGTTTCCTAATTCGGAACGTCTCGAGCCATCATTAGTGATAGGGGCTCACACTTTTGTAATAGACCATTCGAGAGTTTAATGAAGAAACATGGTATATCTCATAAGGTGACACTCCATACCACCCACAGAAAAGTGGGCAAGCTGAGATTTACAATATGAAGATTGTAACGCCCTGAAAATCGGGGGTCGTGTATACGCTCAACTCCCGAGTTCCTGAGTGTCACTTATCATCAATTTTATGGTTTCCTGATTAGTCAAGTTTAAACGCGCAGCTTGGAATTACTTGGAGCATGAAATGCAACCACAACTAGTCTACTGAAGTGAAAGAGATATATATATGTACATGTCCAAAAGAATATAAAGGGTTTGCCTAAGGCGTTGCCCAACAAAATTCATAAGAGAATCATATGTTCAAAAGAATGGTGCGCTGAGCCCATGACTCAATACCCTAGAATTCCTTCTCCCAAGCCGATGGAGAACCGCCCATCAACTGGAAGTAAGAGAACTCGTCCTCCTCCTCGAGGCTCGTGTCACCAATGCCCTCACACCCTACGTCACCTGCAATTACTGAAGAGTCTGGTTGGTGTTTTAAAACACCGTCCCAGAGTGGGAGTGAGTGATCAACTCAGTGGGTGCTATTAGTCTTAAGTTTTAACATGCATCAATTATAATATGAACTTAATAAAAAGCAGATAATCAATTATACCTAGCAACTCTTATTTAAAATACATGCATGCAGAATGATATGATGCATGCCCTCGCCACAACACTCCCTCGAGCGACTCCATCTAACGATCGCATATGTCAGCACTCCCTCAGAGCGACCTCGACTTCCGAGTCGCCACCCTAACTAATGCGATGCAATGCGACCATGTTAGCTGAGTTATTAATTAAGTCCATTCATCCAGTAGGTTTGGAAAATCGATACACCCCACGTATCAATGCCTTAAACGGGTTGAGAGGCCAAGCCCCCCAATGCGTGAGGTCGAGTCCTCGCGGTCTGTGATCCCGTCGGGTTCCTCATCCTCGACTTCAAGCACATGAGGAGTGCCAAGAGAAAGGAATCACTCGCGGTCACTACGGGGAGGTGCGACACACCAGCGTAGGCCGACATCTCAGACACAGTGTCCCATTCCACAATGTCCGGTTCACGAGGCTGTGGACCAATTTCAAGTGAGTTATTAATGGACTACAACTGTTGTAGGGTGGTTCAGGTTCCATACATATGTGAGCATACAGGGTTAACCAACAGGGTTGGTCAGTAATTAGGCTAGACCGCATGAGTCGGGCGAGCATGTGACATGCGACATCAGGTACAAGGGACCCATGTAGTCTAACTACTATCGCCCACACGCCCTCGTCCGAAATCCTGGGTTTTGCCTCAAGGAAGTCCTACCAACGGAACCGCCTTCGCTCTTCTCATGTTCCTGACCAACCCAAGGGTATGATGGTGATCCATAACATGCCAACTATTCAAGTTATCAGCTAGTATATCAACATCATAATTTCATGCAACTCAATTACACGAATCAAATATCCCTAACAAGCAAGCTACCGCTATCATGAAACAAAGTTTATATGAGTGAGTGGTTTTGTGAGGAAGTTAAGCACTTCCTCAATCATAGAAAATCATATGCACGAGTAGTGAATCATACATACCATGAAGCAACAACATATGGGAAAATTGAATAAGGCATGAGCATGTAATCAATCATACACAAAATCATGTTAGAGGCAAGAACACATCATGAGAGAGTCAAACATACAATTCCATACCGACATATAATTCCTAGGATTTCTCTAGATTCTTCAATCATAGCATCTAAGCAATCAAAATCATTAAACTCATAATAGAATTGGTGCTAGCCCACCTAAGAGCAATATTTCGCACCTATGGATCGTTGGAGATTCAAAAAATGACCTAAGATTGAGGCTTGCGGTCGATCGGCTGGAATCCCTAGAACAAGCTCTTGCATGTTAGAAGTCCAAGACAATCTTTTCTTAATACATGGATTTTCAAGAAGAAGGGGTGAAAGATCTTACCTAGACGACCCATGGACGATTGTTGAGGTTATGGAGGAGGGTTTCCTTTGGAGAAATGATAGGGAGTTGAAAGGGTTGATTCCTTTAGGCCCCACCTCGATCTAAGGTCCACCTTAGCTCTCATTCACTCTTTCTTTCTCTCTTTATCATTATCTTTTTCTCTCTTTTTCTTTCTTTCTTTCTTTCCCTAGGGCGAAAATCGTATCGGGAGAGGGGTGCCCAAAAGAAGGCCTTTTTATAATGTCAAAATTGGTGTCAATGGCCCTAAGGGCTAAGTTTTTACTATACTAGACCTATGGGAGTGTCTTTCTAAGATCTAAGGCCCACTATGGGGTGTACATATTGATATAAACCACAGGATAGGTGCTCCATGGCCCAATGAAGGGTCATGCAAAATTTGAGAATGATCGGATATGGAGTTTGACCATATGGTCCCGATCCTTAAGTGGCCCTATGAGGTCTATTCCGGTGATTGGAGAGGTTTTGGTGGTCCCCTGGCCATGAAACTTATAAGATAGGTGAACCATGGCCCGATGAAGGGCCATACAAATTTTGGAGATGATCGGATATTTAGTTTATCGTACGGGTTTGATTTGTGATCAACGGTTACCGTGCCATGATCGGGTTCCAGATTCTGTGGACGGGTGAAGGACACTACATTAGACCTTCACCATGAATTTTGAAGAAATTTGATGGCTGGAAGGCCTGGTGTCTTAGTTTCATTATCCCATGCCAGATTCCAACTATGGCCTTGGGTGGATTATTAAGTGCTGATGGAACGGCTCGAACAATTAACTTTTGGGTGCCCAATGAGTCCGTGGTCCACAATAGACCATAAGCCCAGTGAGATTTATGGTTCCCTAAAGTTTTATAATTTTCTAACCTTCCCATGTCGTTATAGGTCCCGCATGGGCTGTCGTCAGCTGTAAACTACAATCTGCCTTGGAGGCCCACACCAGGTCCTATCATGGCCTGTCTAGTTTACTCTAACGGTATAATCATGGGTTAATTAACATGTGATACCCCACCACGAGCAATTTAAACTAATGGTCCTGCGGCAAATCCTACGAGGACGACCAAGGATACTATGCTGATTGGACGGGACGTTACAAGAGTTGATTTAGTTTATTAGTTAAGATCCGGGCCTCATCTGACTCGGCTTTAGTTAGATCTTAAATTTAGTTATACTTGTCTTGATTAGTTATTGACGGGTCAGTTAGATTTGGGTCCTATGTGAGTAAATTATGGGGCTACACTTGATGTTCAAGCGATCGGGCGAATTCGTTGACTTCTTACGGTTGATTAATCGGACTTGTGCGGTTCTTTATTGGTACCACCCCTGTATAAACTAATATTGAGTGCTAATGGTTATTAAGTGATGTTATAAGTTAATTAATAAAAAAAATAGGATTTTTTGAAATCCAAAACAATAAAAAATTCGGAATGTTACAGAGATCAAACACATCTTAAAAAAGATGGTTAACCCTGACCATAAGGATTGGTTAATCAGATTGACCGATGCTTTATGGGCTTACCATACCATAAGACCCGACCCAAGTTCTTGCATGTGCATGTGTGTGTATAGGTATGCATTTCATTTCTCTTGGACACATGGTCCTACCGGACGAATCTCGGTGACCCGCGACTCTTGGATGGTGTTTGCGGTCATCCTTAAGTCCAGTCACGTAGGCCTGACTCAGATCAACCCGAGACCTATGTCATCTTTTATTCGCATCATCATTACGGTTCCAACGACATGTCTTCTGCGTTCATCCGATATATGGATCAAAAGTATGAACATTACATAGTATGACCCTTAATCATGTAGCCCACTTTAGTGGATTGCATATGGACCACCTCTCTTGGCATAAGTGCCTATGCACACAACACACACCACACAAGTTTCATGGAAAACACCACTCACTCAACACACACTACACAAGCCTATCCTAGCCTACAACATTGTAAACTCCTCCCCTAGGCAATCATGATTTCTTTCTCTCTCCTTATCTCTCCCTCCCTCTCATTTTCCTTACATAGCTAGCAACTCCTCCCTCTCCAACGTCTATTTTCTTTCTCTTTTCTCCAACCCTCTAATCCCCAACATACTTCCAATCTCACTATTAGAAATAAATCTCCACCATTAAAATCTCTTCCTTGCTCCAAGAGCTTCATGGTGTAGAAGTTTGGGAGTTAGATTACAAGTGGGTGACATTATTCTTGTTGATGTATTTTTTTACCTTTCAATATTTTTATTTCTTCTTGTATGGATCATATAGGACCCACCAATCCATGGTGGGGATCCCATTTGACCTGATGGATGTGGCCCCTTTAGCCCGTCCTGCATGCATATCATGATACATGATGTGGCCATTCTTCATGGATCCCATTATGATGTATTTCATGATCATCTCCATCTTAAGGTCATCTAGACCTTAAAAGATCATGATGGGATGGGATCCCAACCATCTATTGTAGATATAGTCCATGCATGTGATAGTTTTATGATTATAAGTGTAAATCAATATAGATCTATGTATTTGATTGTTCTTGGGAGAGCCCATTAGTGGCGGGGCCCTATCCCCATGGCCAAATCATTTTTCTTCTTCACTTTTCCTTCATATATGGGTGGTGATGTGTGTGGCCCACTTGGTGGGCCTGGGACATCCCAAAAATCCAGTAAGGGTGGGACGCCCTTAACACCTTATTTATGATTTTTGAGCACCATATTCTGATACATGTAAGTGTCCTAGCCTAAGTCCATGATCTGGACATGTGTGGGACCCATTAAGGAAGGCCACACACCCTTTTAATTACTGTGTTTATTGAGATATAGGTTGATATGTCCAACCACGTATTGTTGTCTAAAAATCTAGACTGTTATATTTAATGTTTGGCATGGTTTTGGACTATGATTTTCACTATTTTTCCTGAGGATGTGGAGTGTAATATGAAGGAGTGGACCCCACATTGAGGTGTGATGGATCACACCTCAGAATATCCATGCAATGTCACCCAAAAAGGAGGCCCAAAGGGGGTGGGCGGTCCTGCTTGCTGGACCATCCAGCCTTATACATTGAGGGAAAAACATAATTTTCAACATGATTTTATGAGGGGTGGGCCACTTTTCTAGACCCCACCTTGCTATACCTTATGGGAAAATTACTAATCATACATCCCATCCCTCCTAGATGAAGCTTGGGCCCGCCTTATTAGATAAACATTCTATGAACAACAACATTTTTACCCAATAGAATTTCTGGATTGGCTGTAATTCTAAATTAAATTAAAATACTTCTGATCATCTAAAAATCATAAAATTTTGTAGAGGTGTGGCCCACCCATAGAATGACCATCTTGTAAATTTTCAAGGCCATCGGGCCCCTGTACCATCCATGGTGTGGCCTAGAGTGGCCCACCAAGTTGGGGCATCCAGCCTTGGCTGGCCATCTAGGCCACTTTGTGGGCCCACCTTGATGTATTTTATGACCCACCGTTCATCCAAGTGAGGTTCACGTGGGGCATGATCATTCCCCCCTCAGTAGCATCCATTTGGGGTCCCAATTGGATGAGTGTTGGGCCCATTACCCAGGCTCATAGGACTGTCTACCCATGGGACACCCAGCCCATTTGGATGTTGCTGGACGTCCAATCCAGCAGCATGGCCTGCTTGATTTATGTGTCTTATTTATTCTCTTCATCTGGTGGACCCTTTGAGATATGTACAAGTCACTAGGGATTAAAGAAATTTAAAAAATAAATTTTTATTGAATTTCCAACGAACCCAGATAGTGAGTGGGCTAGAATTTCACCAATAGGCCTAAAGTTATTGCCTATAAATGAAAATTTTGGGGCAGCATGGCCCACCAGATTTGGGGGATATTTTATACACATTCTGCCTTATTTCTAATCAGATTTTAGGTTTAATTAGTGCGTGCTTAAGGCCCACTTTAAGTGGGTTTTTATTGGACCAATATACATAGTTGTTTGTTGGGTTTCTTAGGCCCACTGCCCTAGAACCTTCTTGATGGACCCTTAACCTTTGGGCCTATATTTAATACGCTATTGTGATAGGTTTTATGGGAAAAAAAATATTCAAGTAGTTGGGTCATTGGTTGCCCATTAAAATTAACCCATACTTGGGCTAAGAAGTGAGGCTTAACTCACTTATTTTTAAAAAAAAATTGCCCATATGGTTGGAATAATGGGCTTCCCATTATACCCTCCACAATGAGTGGACTCATGATCCTTATGGTTGGGCCCAAACCTTGCTTGAGGGCCTACCATGTTGCCTAAGTGTTGGGCCTTGTATGGCCCACTAGGCCATAGATAGCTTAGGCCTTGGGCCTTGCTTTATATGCGTGTAGTTAGCGGCCTACCTTTTGGGACCCAGTTGAGGTTGGATGTCCTCCTTAGTGGCCCCAAGGTAGCCTATAGAGCCCTTATAGGTGGTTGAAGGCCCAACTTAGACCTTGTTAGGACTGCTTCTTCCTTTAGCCTTTACGACTCTCTTAGCTCATGGGCTATCCCATAGTATTGGGACCCCACTAGAAGGCTTCTCCTTAGAATACTTGTATATGTATCTAGACCTTGTCCCTCCTTGGAAAGGAGGAGTATATTCCACGATATCATCGTCAAGTAGTGCACTTGCATCATTATGACACATATGCATCTTCTGTGCGAATTGATTGTATTATGCGATGGTCATAGAGGGATGGAGTTTCTCCCCTTGTGTACATTGAGTGCTTGAAGCTGGTGCATGACTTGTATGCGTGACTCATACATTGACATCGCATTTCATGATGATACTGCCCTTGTTTCATCAGGGCCTTGCCTCCACAAGGACATTCGTGGATGGCTGTATGTGTGGACACCGAAAATTAGATATGGGCTTCGAGTCGAGTCGGACCGGATTGGGTCCAACTCGTCTCAGTCTAAAATTTTCATGGCTCAGACTTGAACTTGATCCGATCCGGGACTGAGTCTGGGGCATCTGACTCGATTTGATCCATTGCAATGTTAATCTGACCTGAACCGAGTCCGACTCAATCAAGAAAACTGAGTCGGATCGGATTGGCTACTATTCGGATTGAGTTTTTTTTTATTTTAAATCATTGTTCAAAAATTTGTAGGGCCCACCATAACGTTTATTTTTCCATCCAATCTATCAATAACGTCATAACTACATGGGTGAAGAGGAAAAACAAATTTCATATTGACCCTAAACTTTTGTGACCCTTAAAAGAGTTTCAATGGTAGATGTTCAACCCCCACTGCTTTTTGAAGTGTAGTCCACTTGATCTTTAGATCTGTATTATTTTTCAACTCAAGCCTTAAGATGAGCCTGCCAAATGGATGGACAATTTGGATATAATACATTCCTCATGATGGGACAGACATAATTTGCTAACGTCAATGCAAATATACAGTGCTAGTGCACAGTACACCTGCCAACTTTAGGATGTCTCGTCACATTAATGCGGACGCGGATTTCCTGCAAAAGCCTTCCGCACGAAGTTACCGTACTTAAAGTTAGGTGGGGCACACCATGATGTTTGCGAGAAATCCACACCTTCCATCAGTTTTGTGAGATCATTTTAGGACTTGAGACCAAAAATGAACAGGATCCAAGACTCAAGTGGGCCGCAATAAAGGAAAATGTATAGGGAAATTCCTGCCGTTGAAATGTTCTTGGCATCTATGGTGATATTTGTATGACATCTTTACTGTTTATACTGTCATTCCTATTGGGTTGAAATGAAAACACAAATACTAGCATGACTCAAAGTTTCTGTGGCCATACGAATATTTCAACTATAGACGTTCAATCCTCACGTTTTTGGCCCACTCGAGTATTGGATCCAGATCATTTTTTGGCTTGTGTCCTAAAATGAGCTCACAAAACTGATGGATGGACTGGATTTCTCAAAAAAATCACTATAGGCCCCACCTAAGTTCCAAGCGTAGGAACTCGCTGTGAAAGGCTTTCACCGACATCCAATCAATCCACGAGAGCTTTTTCGGAACAAAACGGATTGCTACTCCCCTTGCCACCAGCATGATGGCTGATGGTCGGTGCTTTGTGGGCCCCACTATGATATATGTGTTTCATCCATTCTGTTCAACCACTTTTTATAAATCATTTTATGGCTTGACCCCAAAATAGAGGGATATACATCTCAGGTGGACCACACCACAAGAAAATAATAGTGATTGGATATCCACCATTAAAATCCTCCTAGGGCCCATTGTGCTGTTTATTTGACATTTAATCTATTGATTAGGTCATACAGGCCCAGATGAAGGGAAAAAACAAAAATAAGCTTGATCCAAAACTTGTATGGCTCCCAAAAGGTTTTTAATGGTCGACGCTCATTCATCGTTGTTTCCTATAATATGGTCCATTTGAGATTGGTATATATCTTATTTTTGGTCACGTACCATAAAATGATCTGGAAAACTATATGGACAGCATGGATGAAACACATGCATCATGCTTGGGCTCACATAGCACTGACCACCTGCCATTGGCCGGTGGCAGGGAGAGTAGCCAATCTGCTTTTGTCAAAACTCAGAGGCCTCGTCCCATCAATACACCAGAGCTCAGTCAGAACTCGGTGTTCGAGGGGAGGGAAAAATGGTGGTCCGTGCTCCGTGGTAATGGAAACAGTGGTCGGTGCTCCGTGGACATTACCATGATGTATTTATCTCATCCACACCCTTCATCTATTTTTTTAGGTAATTTTATGATATTAAATAAAAATGAGTTATATCTCAATTTCAAGTGGACAACAATACATAAAATAGTATTAAATGAACACTATGCAGATCAGTTCGATTCGGTTCGAATCGAATCCAATCAAATCGGATTCCGAATCGGATCGGTCTGGATTGGTCATTGATCCGAACTTGACTCGATGTACGGTCAGATCTGGGTGGGCCTACTCAATCCGACCCGATCATGACCTTCAAATCGGATCAAATTGGGTTAGATCAAGTCAGATTCGTCAGATCAGTCAGATTCTGTCTAACTCTATCAGAAATGTTACTTGAACATACGGGTGCATAGGATGCCCATGGGTGAAATTTTCAAAACTTTCATGGTACCAAGGATCTGCCCCAACGCCGTGACTGAGTGAAAACTATGAGCGCATGAAGGCATTATACCGTTGGGCCATGACTTCCATTGTCGTGTATTTGGTTGGGTAGGGGTGTGGCCTTACCTGCCTAGTGTGAGAAGGTATGGCTAGGCTGAGTCTAACAAGCTCGTAAATGGGTCTGCTGCCATTGAGCCTCGTTGGTAATTGGTTGTCCACAGGCGGGTAGTGAGGTCTCTTAGGCTCGTTTGACTGTATAAGTCTAGAGAGCGGTAGTCTTTCAGTAGTGTACTGGACACCGGTGATTTCCTTATAATGAAAATGTACTTGATATGTGGATTGGATATGAGCACTGACATTACTTCGCATTTACATCCGCATCAGCTGTATAAGCCCCTTTATACATCGCCTTGGTATAGTGCCCAACACTCATTGCATGACATTTATGATAAGCCTCGGTAAGGCTAGCGACATTGTCATTGATCATGTTTCCCTGTATCTCCTGTTATTCTTCTGTGCACCATTATCACACACCTTCACCACCATCTAAGTTTTCCGTAAGCTTATGCACGATTGTTGCATGCAGAAAATTTTAGGCAGGTGTCATAGCGGCAGAGTTTAGACTAGAGCTGAGTTGAGGACCCCAGTGTTGTAGACTTTTTCCTCTTTCTTTCATTATCTTATGTATGTCCTTTTGGACCTCATGAAACTTATAAAAGTTCAAATTCATAGTAGATTTTGTAATGTATTCCTTTATTATTTTTAAGATTTACTTATTGTGATCTTAGGTATGCCCATATTGGAAATGGTTATTCAGTTATGAAAATCCTCCTTGTGGGATCCCAGGATCGAAACCTACCTCAAGAGCCGAGAATGGGGTAATACAGAGGCTATTACGGTCAGAATCGGCTATCGGATTCCTTGTGAGTCCAGTTACTGAGTCAGGGACATGACACATACTGCATTTAAGACACCTATTAGAATGTCTCCCTCTAAACTTGTTTATGGGAAGGCTTATTACTTGCCTATGGAGTTAGAACATAAAACCTAGAACCTACTAGGCAATCAAAAATTTGAATTTCAATTTGAACAATGCTGGCTCACTGTGCAAACTTCAGTTGAATGAACTTAAAGAAATCTGAAACGATGCGTACGAGAACTCAAGAATTTATAAGGACAGGATGAAAGCGTTTCAGGACCAGCACATTCTGCAAAAATCATTCACGCCAGGTCAGAAAGTCCTTTTGTCTAATTCTCAGTTACATCTCTTTCTGGGTAAGCTCCGATCTCGTCGGACCGACCCTTTTACCGTTATCAATGTTTATCCTCATGAGACTGTCGAGATTCAGAATCCAGACAATGGCCATGACTTTAAAGTAAATGGGCATCGATTAAAGCCATTTGTCGAGAATTTTGATTCAAAGGACATGCCCATGCCTCTAAATGATCCTTTTTTACCAGGATTGATCTCCTAGTCTGACGGATGTATAGATAGTTTTATTGCTTCATAGGACTAGAGTAGTTTACTTTTTATCGTTCTAGGTTAGTCGAATTTATGTTATTAGGTTAGTTTGCTTTTGAAATTATTTTAGGATAGTTTACTTTCGTTGGATTAACTCTTGTGCCGAGCCGCCTTCAAGCTAAAATCTATTTAGGAAAAAGCCGCTTAACTCCATCATCAAGTACTATCTTTCTATCATTTCTCCTTCAATTTTGTCGTCTCATGTGCATTACATGCTTATATCTTTTACATTAAGGACAATGTAGATTTTAAGTTGGGGATGAGAGATTAGGTTACCTAATCAGTGTTTTCTCAGTCTTGAGTAAAAATTGTGAAAATTTTTAAAATTTTTTTCTAAAAATTTTTCTGAATTCAAAGTGATTTTGACGACCATCTTTGATGTAGACGTATAAGATACATAATGTTGGTAATTTAGATTCAGTTATTTGTTCGATTTCACAGTTAAGTTCGAATGGTTAATCTATAATTAGAAATTTTAAATATTGATTGAGTCATGATTTCACATATCACATCTAGCTTACACATTAAGGCTTCAGTTCGATATTTACTTATTAACCTGGTAATCACTAAGAATGGAAGGAACCAACCTGAGAAATTTGTCCATCATGTTCTTTGAAAAAAAAAAAAAAAAAAAGATGAAGAAGAAGAAGAATACCCGGCTAAAAAAACATTTGTGTTCGAAAATGATTACTTGTTAAATATCTTTAAAAAGGTTAACACAACGTGAAGCCATTGATGGAAAAATCAAAAGCTAGAAGAATGAAAAATTGAACTGTAAAGCAAGTTTTGGTTTAAGTTATGGTTCTTGAATTCTCTTTTGATTATCAATGTTATCTTGAAAATTAACGATTAGATCCTTAATTGTGATCAAGGTTGTACTATACACTCTTGGAACTCAATTTTTAAAATTTTTTTAATTGATGGATTCATACTTTGAACTTGGCCATGAAGTTTACTGTGTGCTTGAATCTAAGAGAAAGTAATGCCAATATTGATGTATCTTAGAATTCATGTACCTGGATTGTTTTTTTCAAAAATCACTCAGGTTTATAGAAATTGTCCCGTAATTTTTAAATTATTTTTCACATACTTTGCTTAGGACTAGTAAAATGCTGGTTGGGGATTGTGTTGAGGGTCAAATATTTCATATTCGACCCCATTTATTACTTAATTTTACGAACATGATAATGCTTAAATGTCCTATTTTTATCGTGTTTTTGTTACTAGGTGAATTCAAAGAACTTGGACAAAAAAGGGTATTAAAAGCATGGATTTGACACTCTAAAATCACCAAGGCAAGGGATGGACCCCATGGGACCGAGATTAAAGAATTTACACGCCAGAGATCCGAGCAAATCAAGCCACTCATGTTAAACGGGCCCGAAAATAGTCCAGAATGCAAGATCACAGGGTTCCCACTATCCGTTCGTCTCAAAACTTTATATATGGCCTGAGGACCATAAATTAACCATACAAATCAAATTTTAGCCATTGAATCCTTGTGAAAGTAGTCCAATGGACATATCAGCTTATAAAACACTGATCTAGGGCACACCTGATATCTGGATATGCTTCAAATTTTGTCTCAACCCCTCAATTGAGGTGGTAAGACAGATGGTCGAAATGGATTTCATATAAACATTACAGTGGACTCCACATGTACATCGCATGTACAAGGGGTACACGTGCGCTGGATGTGCACCACTTGCCACTCAGTCGATCAGCATGCGCTGACCGACTCGCACCCAACTTCTCTCTCTTCTACGGGATCATGCTAGCGGACAGACTGACAATCGTTGTTTCTTGCTTGTGGGCCCCACCCATCATACATTTTAAAGATCTGGACCGTCCATTGTATCCAAAGGGGGGCATGACTGTCGCCTAGGTGTTCTTTTGGCCCTAAGTAAACATACACACGTAGATTGCCAGAAAATGTAGGTTGGATGGCGAATTGATTTTATACAGTGGACCACACCAAAACCTAATAAAAACCACTCCATCCCCACTGAAATCTCACCAGAAATCCAATGAGTGGGTCGGATTTCTCTTAAAACACCAATGTTGGGCCTACCGAGCATCTCAACATACCCTGTTATCCACAAGGACCTGCGTTCGCATGTCTGGCCCTTCGTGGGCCGTTCTGTGATCCTGATCACAGTCGGATGGCCGATCTGGACCGTCCATCATGTAGGCCATCCCAAAAAGTCCCAGGGGACGTTGTTTCTTTAGAAAGAAAGCAGGGAAAGTGGGGAGTTGGGATGTTGTCATCCTGGCTGCTTAAAAAACTTTTGTAGCAACTTCTAAATACGCATGCTGTTGTGCGTAAACAACCATTCTACGCACCGACCCACGAACACTATAAAAGAGAGAGAGGTAGCACGTGAAGATTATCTTCAAGACGTGAGGAAGAAAGAGAGAGAGAGAAGGACGAACGACTAGGGAGTTCTTTCCCTTCCTCTTGAGTTTTTCCTTCCCTTTTCCTTATGGTTTTGTGTAGATCTTTCCTTGAGATTTCTTTAGCATGATCATGTCTGGCTAAGCCTCTTAACTAGGGCTAAGAGGTGAAGCTTGTAGTGTGATGGGAGACTTTTTGTTTATGCCTGTTGTTTCATGAATTGATTTTGATTCTAATTTGATTAGATAGGATGCCATGGAATGCCTTTAGTTTATAATGGTTTGTTGTGACTTAAATTATAATGGATCTGCGATATCTTCTGGTATTTTTCATGTATGTATGGAGGTTATGATCATAGGAACCCTGTTGTTCACCATCGTCTCATGGGCATGGATGGATGATGGAATCCTTCCTTATGTTTATAACTCTCTTAGATTGGATGTGGATTGGTTAAATTTTGTTATTTACTTTGTCTCATGGGCATGGTCTTGTGATGGAATCAAGTCTAATTCTTATACCGTTCATCTCTTGAAAACTAGATTAAAGGAAGTTCATAAGTGATATTATATCTTCCATCTGGATGAAGATAGGACTTTGAGTGCATATGTGTTCTTGAATAAAACATAAGATCTCCCTGATCTATATAAGTGGATCCTCTGAAACCCTAGTTTCCTACTTTTGAATTTCACAAGTTTTAGTTTAAGATTTCACCATTACTCTCTTAAAAACCTTTGATTTAGATTTCATCTTCGCATAATTCTAGTTCGAGTTACTTTCAGATTACGTACAAGGTATAGTCCCTGTGGATTCGACCTCGGTCTTACCGAGATTATTACTACATCACAACCCTATACTTGGGGTGTGAACAATACTCTCCTTGTTCATATAACCATAAGCATTCTCCAAGAAAATATAATATTCTCATTCTCATACATCATAATATATATTCAAAACATTCTAATCAATCACGTGCAACATATATTCATAATATAGCCATTTCTTCCCCCTTTGTCACAAGTTGACAAGGGAAGAAGGATGATAACCATCAAGAAAATCATATGAATAATCACAGGAATATGTAAGAAAGCATATGAAGTAGCATATTAAAATGTCAAAGTTAGGGAACAATCATTCAAGTAACCATATAAGGATCCATTTGATGCAAACTCCTCGAAATACAGTGGAAATACTTCTTCATGTACTTCATAGAGGCTTTCTGAGTTTACGTCAGGTTATCCTGTGAAACCTATAATGCCGTGACATACTCTTCTAGTGATTTGAGTCAATCATCAACCTGTGAAGGCTAAAAATCTGGATCATCTGACTTGTTGAGCTCAACAAATATATCGTTACCCGTCCAAAAACCCCAAAAAATATTTTTTAATATAATTTTTTATTTTAATTTTATCATTATTTTATTATTATTTTATGCATTTAATTAATTATAAACAAGAAACAAATAAATGCATAAATAATTAATTAATAACACACAAACCAATATCATTCTTTAAATTTGAAAATTTATTCCTGTCGAGTGGTTTGGTAAGTATATTTGCAAGTTGTTTCTCAATTTAAATATATTCTAGCACAACACTCTTAATTTCAAAAAGTTGTCGAATATAATGGTATATAATATCGATATGTTTTGTACAAGAATGTTGGATTCGATTTTTTGAAATGTTAATTGTGCTCAAATTATCGCAATATAATGTCATTATATCTTGCGCAATGTCATGATCAGTTAATATTCTTTTCATCTAAATGAGTTGAGTGCAGGCATTACCAGCTGCAATATATTCAACTTCAGCAGTTGAGAGTGATACAAGTTTTATTTCTTACTGAATCATGAAACTAAGTAGTTCCCTACGTAAAAACATCCACCGCTGGTAGATTTTCTATCGTCAATATTTTCAACCCAGTCTGCATCAATATATTCAGCAATCTGTACAAATATATCATGTGAATATCAAAGTCCTAAATTAGTAGAACTTGCAACATATCTGATTATCCGCTTAACAACAATTAGATGAGATTCTTTAAGATTGGATTGATATCAGACACATATTCCAACACTAAAAGCAATATCAGGTCTACTAGCAGTTAAGTATAAGAGACTACCAATCATACTTCGATATAAACGGGAGTCTATACTTTTACCTGATTCATCCTTTAAGATTTTAAGAGTTGTATTCATTGGAGTATCAAACTTCTTTCCATTTTCAAACACAAACCTTTTTTTACAACATTTAAGGAGTATTTGGTTTGTGAGATGAATATACCATCTTCATGTTCCTTAACTTGTAATTTAAGAAAGTAGTTTAGTTCACCTACCATACTCATTTCAGACTTGAATTTCATCAGATCCGCAAACTCAATAGATAAGTTAGTGCATGTAGATCCATAAATTATATCATCAACAGAGATTCATACTATCAGTATATGATCATTATATTTCTTGACGAATAAAGTTTTATCAACGCTACCCATAATGAAGTTATCACTAAGTAAAAATTTCATCAATTTTTCATACCATGCTATGGGAGCTTGTTTTGAAATATAAAGTGTCTTTTTAAGATGGTATACATGATTTGGAGATTTGGAGTCCTCAAAACCCTTAGGTTGTTCAACATAAACCTCCTCATGTAAGTCATTGTTTAGAAATGCACTTTTGACATCCATTAGATATATTTTGAATTTCATATAACATGCAATTGAAATAAATAATCTTATGGATTCAAGGCGCACAACTTGTGCAAAGGTTTTATCGTAATCAATACTTTCTATTTGCGTGTACCCTTGTCAACCAGTCGAGCCTTATTTTTGATAATATTGCCTAATTTATCAGTTTTATTCTTAAAAATCTATTTGGTTCCAATTACATGTTTATTAGAAGGTCTAGGAACCAAGTACCACACATCATTTCTAATAAATTAATTTATTTCTTCTTGCATGGCAATTATCTAACTTTCATCGGTAAGTGCTTCATTTACATTGGCCGATTTTATTTGCGAAGTGAAACAAACATAATTATATACAGATATTTTCTAATTGTCTTCTTGTCTGTACACTAGTACTAGGGTTACCAAGTATTTAATAAGTCGGATGGTCTTTGACTGATCTTAATTCACTATCAGTTGATTTCGATGAAGAGTCAGGTATATCAATTATATTGACTTCATCATTATCCAGAATAAGAGTGGGTGTGATTTGTTGATCATCAATTACCACATTTATATATTCTTAAATCACTCCAATTCTTTTATTAAGAACTTGGTAAGCATGGCTATTTAGAGCATAGCCTAAAAAAATTCCTTCATCACTCTTGGCTTTAAATTTTTTCAAAATTTTTCGATCTCTTAAAGTAAAGCATTTACATCCAAAAGTCCTAAAATATTTAATAGTGGGCTTTTTATTAAACCATAGTTCATAATTTGTTTTATTTTTTAATTTTCTAATATAAACTTAATTTATAATATAATATGCAGTATTAACAACTTCAGCCCATAAACTTTTTGGTAGTTTCATATCATTTAACATTACACTAGCCATTTCATGTAGAACTCTATTTTTTCTTTGAATAATTCCATTTTTTTGAGGTGTTTTGGGAGTAGAGAACTCATGTAATATACCATGATCATCACGGTACTTTTCAAAATTGTTATTTTCGAATTTTGTGTCATGATCACTTCTAATTTCGAACACAGATATCTCTTTTTTAGTCTGAATACATTTTAGAATTCTTCTGACTTCATCAAGAGTATCTGATTTCTCTCTTAAAAAGGCTACCCAAGTATATCTAGTTAATCATCAACAATGACTATAAAATATTTCTTTCCAACTCTACTTTTAATTCTAGTTAGTCCTACTAGATCAATGTGGAGTAGTTTCAGTGGTTTGACCGTGACTAAGGAGTTCACGTTCTTATGACTACTACTGGTTTGTTTACCAATTTGACATGCACCACATACTTTTTCTATCTTTTTCAGCTTAGGTAGGCCACATAAGTAATCTCTTTTGATCAACTTATACAGATCTCTACAGTTAACATGTTGTTGAGACTCAAATATTGCATAATTTTTTTCATTAATCTTTTGATTTTATGAACATAAATCATTTTAATATTCTATTTTACTAATGCATGTGTTGCAAAGTGAATTCAAGTGCTTAGATTGAAAAAGGGTGCTAAAAAGCATGAATTCGATGCTCAAGATTTACTAAGAAAAAGGTTGAATATTAAGAGACCAAGATTGAAGCATTCACATGCCAAATATCTAAGAAAATCAAGTGACGAATGAAGAGAATCGACGATTGGAAGTGAAGAATCCTAAAATCGTCCTAAAAAGGTGTATTTTGAAGTTGTGAAGTTTATTTTGGAAAACTACATAGTAGAAAGTCTGTTTTAAATGAACTAAGCAGCAAGAAGTCTATTTTGGAAAAATATGTATATTTGATGCGATTTCTAGGGTTTTCAACTTTGTACGAAAATTGGAGTTCCCTACTTATAAATAGGGCTTCCTAGGGCATTCCTAAACATCGTTCAAGGCATCTCAAAGCAAAATTTAGAGTTTTTAAAGAGTTTTTAGTTTTATTAAAGCTTTTAAGTTGTTCTTTTTATTTTAGATCTTTTCTATTCTCATTTTTTATTTCTTGTTACTTTTTATTTCTACAATTTAATTATTATTTTTTAAGTTCCTTCTAGCCCAATCTAGAAGGGAAGCACATGGGTTTAATAGTTCTTTAAGATTATGATGATTGATTATTTTAATGATGAGAAGAATGGTGTATGCATGTTGTCTATTATTTAGATTTTATTTTTTTAATCCTCTTGTGAGATCCATATGTTTCCATCATATGAGATCTACATTGATGGATAGGTTTAGCCTAGATCAATCAGATTTCTTAGATAGGAGAGATTCTCAACCTGTTATATTTCTTTGATATTCATTATCCTATAGATATTGAATACTTAAAATCACTGACGCTTGAGAATATGTGTCAATGATGCAAATCCATGATTTTCTAATATTTTCTGACTAGGCTGACCATAGTGCTCAGATCATAGTTGTGTTATCCAAGTCATCATGATTTTGGAACATTAACCTATGTATAGAACTTTGAAACATGGGTGTTATTTTACTTAGTTGAATTATATCCATTCAAAATTTCAAAATCAAATTATCAGTTTAGTTTTTATTACTTAGTTTGTTTTGCATTTAATTTTTTTTTCTTCCTTCTCACAATTCATCTCCCTATGGGATTGACTCCGTTTTCACGGGATATTACTTACGAACCTTTGCACTTGGAGGCAAACAATCAAGTTTTTGGCGCCGTTGACGGGGAGAGACTGAGATAGATCAGATCTGTGCAAGATAGCTAAGGTAAGTTTTTTCTAAGGTAAGTTCTTTTCTAAACCCTCCAAATTTTCTGTAGATTTATTTTATTTTATTTTTTCTTCTTTTTCTTTAAAAATAAATTCACTTGGGTCTTTCAAGCACTAACTATGACATAAGGTTGCCCTGCTTGAGATTTTATCACCCAAGTACTACGGTTGTCCTATAGTTGATGTTTGATCACAAAGATCATCCGCTGAATCTATTTTTCATATTAGCATAGTTTAATTTTTGCATTAGTTTTAATTTTTTTGATTTATTTATTTATTTATTTTTTTGTGAACTGAACCCTCATGGTCAGCCCTGCCACCTGGGTTGTTGATTTATTTTTGCTTTGTGGACTGAACCCTCATGATCGGCCCTGCCGCCTGGGTTGTTGATTTATTTTTTACTTTGTAGACTGAACCCTCATGGTCGGCCCTACCGCCTGGGTTGTTGGTTAAGTTTTTATTTTTCTTTTAAGTATCATACTTGCTATTTAATTTAGTGATATTTATTGTGTGATGTGGATGGTTTATGTCTCGTTAGAGTAGGGATCAAAACAATCGACTCTCCTCTGAGGGCGGACTAGTTTCAGGCCTTAATCATTCACTTAGAAGAGGCACTCAATATCACCTGGATTCCAAGTCAGACCTAGTTGATAATCCAAATCCAAATCTGCCAGATCCAACTATAAATCAAAATAGAGAAAATCAACCTAATCTTCCTCTTGAGGATGAAAATGAAGTCCATAGGAATGTGTTAAACCAACCACGGAATTTACGTGAACATTTACACCATGAGAGACCAACTTTACCATCTTGCATAGTATTCCCTGCTCACATAGGGAACATTGATTTTAAACCAGGTATGATTCAATTAATTTCTAAATTTCATGGCTTGGATTCTGAAAGCCCCTACTTGCACCTCAAGGATTTTGAGAAAGTAATTGCAACGTTACAAGTAAATAATGGCAATAGGGATGTACTTAAGCTTAGGTTTTTCTCATTTTCTCAAAAGGATCGGGCTAAAGCATGGCTCAACTCTCTAAGACCTAATACCATCACTTCATGGCAAGCCTTAAGTAGAGAGTTTTTGAAAAAGTTCTTTTTCGAGCACAAAACAAATGCATTAAAACAAGAAATCATGTCATTCTCCTAAAAGGGGAATGAATTATTTTTCCAAGCTTGGGAGCACTTCAAAGACCTTCTAATTACTTGTCCACATCATGGTTATGAACCTTGGCACGTGATTGATGCTTTCCGAAACGGGCTCACCATGGATACCCGTCAGTTCATACATATGATGTGTGGTGGAATCTTTCTTGACAAAGATCATAATGAGGCTTGAGATTTTCTATATATGTTAGCAGAGAATACACAGACATGGGATCGATTCCTTATTCACGGGATATTACTTACGAACCTCTGCACTTGGAGGCAAGCAATCAAGTTTTTATTACTTAGTTTGTTTTGCATTTGATTTTTTTTCCTTCTCACAATTCATCTCCCTGTGGGATCGACTCCGTATTCATAGGATATTACTTACGAACCTCTGCACTTAGAGGCAAGTAATCACATATTTAAGACGTTTATGCTAAAGTTCAATCTCGTCTGTTTAAACCATATAACATGAATGGTTAGATGAGTAAGAGTTTTTGATAATATAGAAATTTTCAGAGATCCTACGATCATTTAATATTACATTACCTTTCTCATTTATTATCTCACATCCGTGATTAGAAAATTTCACACTATGTTTGTTATCAAAGATTTGAGATATGCTTAAGTGGTTATGTTTTAAACCTTCAACATAAAGCATATTTTCAAAGGAAAAAAGGTTAGGAAGTTGTATAGTACCTTCCATCACAGAAAGTAATTGAGCTGTCATTAACTTCTTTGATATTCATTAATATCTCCTTATCACTTGTCATATGTCTTGAGCATCCACTATTCAGGTACCATTTTGAAATGGCTTTTGGCTTTGAAATTTGTGTGCACTATAAGACACTTAACCTTTGGAACCCATTTCATAATAGTTGTAGGTTTAGGAGTGACTTTTGAGTTTCGTTGCATTTGAGAGTTAGGATTTCTCCTTTCTCTATAAACTCCACAAACATTTGAGTTGGATTTCAGAAGTTTTTAAGTGGATCCACTATTTTTTCAGCTAAGTGAGATGTATTATTTTTTGATATTTATAGCTGATAGTTTTATTATTTTTAGAAACTTGAAAGATTTTTGAGTTTTTGAAATCATTATGATTAAAATCTCTTAAAGTCTTACCTTTAGAGTTAGAAGATTCTCCTCTTATAAAAATAGGAGTAGAATCCTTAGATTTTGAAGAGTTACCTTTAATATAACCTAGACCATATTTGTCACCACATTTTCTAGATGAGATTAACAATTTTTTAAGCTTTTGGTCACCATGGGCATATTTCCAAGTGTCCTTTAAACTCAAAAGGAAAGAAATTTCAAGCTTTAATTTTTCATTTCCAGTTTTGAGATTTTGCAATTTAGAAGATTTAAAACTTAAATCTAATTTTATTTTTTTCAAAACGATACGAAAAATGAGATTTTTCTAAAATTGTATTTTCAAGTTTTTCTTTTAATTTAGCATATTTCTCTTTTTGAATTTTTAGTTTGACAGCAAGTTTACAACTTTCTCTATATAGGGCATTGTAGGCATCTTGAAGATCATCTTCATTTTTATTTTCAGGACCACTCTTGAAATTATCATAGTCAGATAGATTATAGCTATCTGAGGAAGTGACTCTGGCTATGGTCATAAGAGATTTTACATCATTTGTATTTGCATTCTCTTGTTCTGATTCATCAGACTCAGAAGTGTTTTCAGAGTCAAATGATTCATCCCAAGTAGCAATCGTGCCCTGTCTTTTTGACCTATCCTTTTTAGGACATTTATTATTCAAATGCCCATATTCTTGACAGTTGAAACATTGACTGTCCTTGGTTTTAGATTTTCAAGAATTAGATTTTCATTTTCTTTTATCAGTTGATTTTTGAAAGTTTGATCTATTCTTATTTTTGAAAATTCTATAAAACTTTTTAGCTAACTTTGTCATATCATCTTCGTTTTCTTCAGAATCAGAATTAGAATTAGTTTCTTTTGAAATAGATTTAGAAGATTTAAGAGAAATAAACTTAGCTTTAAGATCTTTAAAATTTAACTCATATGTATGTAAAAAGTCAACTAACTCCTCGACCTTCATAAGATTAGTATCTCTTAATTCATAAATGGTAGTAACTTTAGAATTGAATCTATTAGGAAGAGATCGCAATATTTTTGCACAAATCTTACTTTCTAAGATTCCATCTCCTCGACCTCACATGAAATTTACTATGCCATTTAGTTTTATCTAAAAGTCCATGAATGTTTCATTTTCTTCCATACAGATTTTCTCAAATCTGATAGTGCGGATTTGAACTTTTGATTTCTTGACTATAGAAGTTCCTTCATGTGTCATTTTAAGGATATCCCATGCTTGCTTAGTTGTATCGTATGAAATAATTCTTTTAAATTCATCAGGCGATAGACCGCAAGTTATGGCATTTACGGCATTAACACTGCTTTTACTTTTTTGAGCTACAGTTTATAAATGGAATGTAGTTTCTCTTGTAAATTTAGTTCCATCATTGCCGAATACTTCAGTCATGGGAGGTTTTCATTTGATCACAGTGACTTGCCACACTCTTTTATCTAAAGATTTTAGAAAAATCATCATTCTAGCCTTCCAGTATGAATAGTTATAGCCATCAAAAGAAGGTGGCATGGTAATAGACAAGCTATCAAAATTTGACAAAATTAAAGCTCTAGATCTTTAACTCAAGGAAATTAATCTAAAAAAATGAGCAACTTAGCTCTGATACCGCATGATTTTAAAAAGAGTGTTTTCTCTTATTGAGATTTAAGAGAATTAATGCAAGTACCCTATGGTTTAAGCTTAATTAAAATAAAATAGAACCTTGGACCTTTTTTATTAGATTGAACATTGAACATTCGTCATTCAAGAAAAGCATTCTAAAGCTACAACATCTTCTACGATGAAGATAAGTATCAATTTACTTTATGTATTTTGTTTTTTATGAGATAACCATAAAATCTTATTATACGTTTTGTTTGAGATAGCCTAAAAACCTCAAAGAGGGGTTTCTTTGTTTGTGATAACCTATTAAAATCACAACTGTATTAGGTTTTTAAGGTGACCCTGTGAAAACCTTATTCATAGTGAAAGCCGAGATAATGTGGTTAGTAATCTTGGGAGTGAAGTAGGTGTGGCTGTTTGAGAACAGTTGTTGACACACTGAACCACTATAATTCTTGGTGTTGCAGTGAATATTTTTATTGCTTTTATGGTGAATGATTGCAATTTCTTTTATACAAAAGTGGTGAATGTTTGTAATAGATAGTTTTATTTACTCTTGCTTAGTTTGAGATTTTGATTCTTATCAAATTCGTGAAATAAGGTTATCTTGTGCGCCTAAACTTGTTTGGGTGAAGGGTGTCCTACGAATCAGTTTGAATCAAGGTTTCAATACTAGTGCAATTGAAATCTCTGGTTTATTTATTATTCAACACTTTATTTGATTATTTGGCATAGTCATATTCACCCCCCTCTAGGACTTCTTAAGCTCGCCTTTTCATGTGTTAAGGGATTAACTAGATTCGAACAATAACATGGATGATTTTTGGTTCTTGGCCCTGAAATGGGGTGACATATCCAGTGGTGGAAGTTGATTTCACAAAAATAGTATGATGGGATTCACTTAAGCATTCCATTGTTTCTCCTCCTTATTATTAACATTAATTACCTTAGAAGTCCAAATTGGGACACGACTAGGTGAGGCAGGGTTAGTAGGTGAGGCCCTGTTGATGGGGCCTAGTTTGATGTATGTTTTATATATCCATGCCATAACTCATTTTAGGGCATGGTCTTAAAAATACCAAAAATCCAAAACTTAGGTAGATCACTCAGTGGGGATTAAATTCCCACCATTAAAATCTTCTTAGGAGTCACAAAAGCTTTGGATCAAGCTACTATTTGTGTTTTCCCCTCATCCAAGCCTATGTGACTTTATCAATGATTTGGATGGCAAATAAACATTACATTAGGCCTTAGAAAGTTTTTAGTGGTGAACATTTAATCACCAACTTTTTCCCCTGATGTGGTGTACCTGAGATTTGGATTTACCTTATTATTAGGACCATGCCCTAAAATGAGTTGGATAAATGAATAGATGGTGTCGATATATAATAAATATATTGAGGTCGAGGCCATGGTCAGGGCCTCACCTATTTAGCTGTTACGTCTGCGGCACGTAATCCCCCTTGGAAGGAAACTTTGGAAACCCTAATGGGCCCTAGCTGGGCTGACGAGATTTTAAACTTTCTATTTCAAACCTACGCTTTTATAAACAGGATTTAAAAACTAAGCACGATCCTAGCCTCAGGCCTGATATCCCAACTCAAGCATGGCCCAAGGCAGAACTAAGCCCAATGAGCCAACCCTGCCCACTTACACCCCTGGATGCGGGTCACCATAGCATGTGAGTACAAGATTCGAGATGTCCATCTAGTGCGTCTGATTTTGAAGATGTTTTGACCAAAATAAGAAGGTTAGACCACTTATTCGATTAACTACAATTCACAAAAGAAATCAATGGATGAAATGAAAATAATAATTCAACAAACCTTTTCATCTCCATAGTGTTATTTCTAACTTTATGGCCACTTGAAGAGTAGACGAACTGATTTGCGGCTCAGATAATGCATACAAGGATATTCAAATTGATAGACGGCTTAGATTTTAATCCCAAATGCACCTCTCCTTGTCTAGTGTCAATGATAGATAGCTTCGATAAAGTGCTCCTCGTCTAGCGTTAATAATAGATGGCTCAGATAAAGCTAGAAGAGCACTGTCAGTGATCCTCCCGATGGAGAGATCGACCTCGAGTCGAGCTCCTCAAAGATACGGCTCAGGTGCAAAGAGTCATTCCTCGAGCTGAGCAGGTTGACCGCCATTAGGATGTAGCGAGGATCTTAGAGAATCCAACATAGCTGAAAATCATGTCGACTGAGGCGAGCTTGGCGATAAATTCGGAGGAAGATCCATATCCATGATGAGATCTCAATGTACCCATAGGTAGCGTATCCTTAACAAATTCCACAAGATATGTGATCCTAACATGATCGTATGAACCCTATATATACTCCCACTGTGGATGAAGAGGTAAGTAAGAAGAATCCTAGGTCAAGTATTCTTTCAACATTAAGCATACTTGCCTAACTTAGGCATCGAAGGGGTTTCCAGCCATGATCGACATCCCCGCTGTCCCTTACACATTGTCTGTGTAGCTATATTTGGCGAGCTTACCTCCGCAGCTGACCACACCTATCCATCCAAATTCTAGTGATAACAGATTGGCACCGTCTGTAGGAACTGATAATAAAACCACAAAAGTTCCCATTAACTCTAGCATGAATCACTACTTTCTCGAATAAACTGAACCACCATTTATGGACGACATTATGTAAGCCCAGTTGTTGCAGATTTTGGATGCCTCAAATATCACCCTATTCAGGCTTAAGGGATCCAACCAAACACCTGGAATCCTTCAGAGCATGGATGGAACTCCATAGTACCTCTGAGCCTGTAATGTGCAGGGCATTCTCCTTGACGCTGACTGGAGTGGCTCAAAAGTGGTACAGAAACTTGAAGCCAAAATCCATTAATTTATTCACCCAACTCAGTAGGGCTTTTGCCACCCAATTCATAAAGACATAAGGAAACCTTCAACCCACCTCATTATGATAACATAAAGGGAAGATGAACTACTGAAAGATTGCATTGTTCGATTTAACATTGAAGTTGTCAAGTACATGGCTATTCTCATCAGGTGGTTCTCACAGCCATGATGGTTGGCCTCAAGCGAGGAAAGTTCATTTTCTTGATTAGAAAGAATCCCCTAATAACTATTTTCGATCGCCTCAATCAGGCTAAAAAATACTCTAATGTTGAGAAGTTATTCAGCATGCACAGAACTACTTGAGGTGAGAGCAACTCGACAACAGATAGGAAAAGGATGGAAGGTAAGGAGGCACTTGGCGCGAGCTCCGAAATGAGAAAGGATGATGAACAGAGCAGTATCCCCTAATCTAATCGGCCCCCGGAGAGCCATTTTCTTTGGCATACCCCATTGAATACTATGCTAAAACAAGTACTCATGTAGGTTAGAGATAAGAAGATTCTAAGATTGCCAAATAAAATGAGTGCTGACGCGAAAAAGTGGGACAATAAGAAATATTGTCATTTTCATTAGGATCATGGTCATAATACGATTGAATGTCTTGACCTCAAGGAGGACATCGAATCCCTCGTTAGAAGGGGATACTTGCACGATTTCCTCGCTAGGAACAGGGAGGATCGACCATCCAAGAAACACAAATGATGTGAGGAGCATGCTAATAATAATGAAGCTTTAGGGGAAATGTGTACCATTTTCGATAGAGCCTCAAAGGCGACGATTCAAACCGCGCATGCCGATCCCATGCTTGAAGTGTGAACATTGTTAGTGAGGAGCATCAGATAAACCTTGTCAGGTGACCTAGGATGGACTCATGCAACATCACCTTTACCAAAGAGGACACATGGGAAGTTCAACACCCTCACGTTGACGCATTAGTGATCGTCATGACTATTGCCAATTATAGGGTGCATCGGATATTAGTTGATAACGAAAGCTTGGTGGACATTCTATTTGCAGTCGCCTTTGACAAAAAGGAAGTTAAGGGTTGAGATTGACACCTGTATGAACCCCTTTGCTCGGCTTCGCAGGGGAAAAGGTGACCTCAGAAGAGAGTGTTCTTTTGCCAATAATGACTAGAGAGGGTATCAATCAAGTCACCACCATAGTCAAATTCGATCCCGATGGTAGACTGTCCCTCAGTGTACAACTTGATCTAGCTATAGTCTCCACCTTTCATCTCACCATGAAATTCTCAACCAAGCATGGGGTCGGCAAGGTTTAAGGTGACCAGCAAGAAGCCCGACAATGTTATTCAACAGCCCCCGAGGGATGAGACATCAATAACGGGCAATGTAAATTACCTACCTGGATGTTCAAGAAGAAACTGTTGAGAGGGGTCGTTAGTGGAAGATCTCGTCTCACTACAGCTCTTCGAGTCCGACCCATCCTGCACTGTCCAGGTCAAGTCGTTGCTTGAACCACAACTCTATGCAAAGTTAGTTGACTTGTTGAAAGAACACATTGATGTGTTCGCCTGGTCTCAGTAGGGTATGTCTGTAATAAATCTAAGAGCCGCGGTCCATCAATAAAACGTAAACCCTAACCACAAGTCGTAAGAAATAAAAAATGAGCATTTGACCTAGAAAGGTATACAATGATCAATGAAGAAGTCGGTAAGCTCCTCGAGGCTGACTTTATTGATGAGGTGCATTATCTTGACTGGTTGGCCAATGTCATACTAGTAAAGAAATTTGGTAAAAAGTGGTAGGTTTGTGTAGATTATACCGATCTAAATAAAGTTTTTCCAAAATATAGCTTACCTATCCTAAGGATCGACCAGCTAGTAAATGGCACTGTCAAGCATGCACATCCTTAGCTTTATGGATGTGTATTCAAGGTACAGCCAGATTGTCATGCATAAACATAATAAGTAGAAAACTACCTTCATCACCTATAGATGACTGTATTGTTACCGAGTGATGTCGTTTAGGCTGAAGAACGTTGGAGCGATATATCAATGCTTGGTAAACAAAATATTTTCCAAATAGATTGGGAACACGATAGAAGTTTATGTGGACGATATGTTCATCAAGAGCTCCATGGCATAAGACCATATAACAGACCTGAAGGAGATGTTCAGGATTCTTAGGAAATATTGAATGAAACTAAATCCAAGAAAATGTGCCTTCGGGGTTAGCTCGGAAAAAATTCCTAGGTTTCATGGTCCACCAAAGGGGGATAGAAGTGAACCTTAACAAAATTTGAGCTCTCATAGAAATGAGTTCTTCCAGCATGACAAAAGAAATTCAATGTCTTAAGGGCAGGTTGGTGGCTCTAAACAAATTTATTTCCTGAGCCACAGACAAATGCCTGCACTTTTTTAAGCAGTTGAAGGGAAATAAGAGGCCGAACTCAACGGAAGAATGCAAACATGCTTTCCGACAACTTACCCCATTGCTCTCAAAGATAGAATCGGGGGAAGAGCTACCACCGTAGCTAGCTATATTGCTAACGACAGTTATTTCAACCTTAGTCTGAGAAGGAGGTGTCCAACAACTAATCTACTATGTGAGCAAAGCTATGGTTGATGTAGAAACGCGCTATTGAGAAATAGAAAAGTTACCTCTTGCATTGATCGTATCGTCCCAATGTCTCTAGCATTACTTTCAGGCTCACACCATCATGGTCCCAACCAATCAGCTACTCCGTCGAATATTGCTAAAGCCTGAGGTATCGGAATGACTCACCAAGTGGGCAATTAAACATGACAAATTTGACAGTGGATACCAACTAAGAGTGAGGATCAAAGGGCGGGCTGCCACCGATTTTATTGTAGAATTCACTCACCCCATGCCCTAAAAATAGATCGAAAGACCAAGCAAGACACGGTATCATAAACATACACCTTTTATATGGACGGATCGTCAAATTCTCAAGGGAGTAGAGTAGGGTTGATCTTGACCTCACCTGATCAAGTGAAGGTCGAGTATACCCTGCGATTTAGCTTTCGAGCCTCTTATAATGAGGTTGAGTATGAAGCACTCCTCCCGGGGCTTGAGATTAGTCAAGGCAATAGAAGGGAGAATATTAAAATCTATAGTGTTTCCTTACTAATGGTAAACCAAGTCAACACGGAGTAATGATTGCTTATCTGGCTAGAGCCCAAGAGTTGCTTAAGGGATTTGACAAGTATAAGATCATGCAAGTCCCCTTATGAGAGAACTGTAATGCCGACTCTTTAGTTAAGCTAGCCTTAACTATTAACGCTGATCTCATCAGGATTGTCCTGATTAAATTCCTGTCCGAGCCAAGTATCAGCCAGTCCGACCAAGAAACTCTCCTGATCGACCATTCGCCAAGCTGGATGGACCCGATCACACACTACCTACAACAGGGTGAGTTACTTGAGGACAAATTAGAGGATCAGATGATTAGGTACCGATATACTCAGTACGATTCTAAGAGATGTCAGGTATAAAAAGGAATTCACATTGTCGTACCTAAGATGTCTATAGTCAAACGAAACTGAATATGTGTTGAGGAAAATCCATGAATGTATTTGCAGAAATCACTCAGGTGGAAGAGCTCTAGCTCATATAGTATTCCGACAAGGATATTACTAGCCCACATTGCATGAAGACACCAAAAAGTTCATAGAAAAATGCAACAAGTGTCAACTCTTCGTAATAGTACCACAACACCCACTCGAGCAAATGACCTTAATGAGCAGGCATTGGTCTTTTACACGGTGGAGATTTGACATCATTAGGCTCTTGCAAATGGGTAAGGGACAAACCAAGTTCGTTATCGTCATGGTCGACTACTTCACCAAGTGGGATGAAGTCGAGCCTATAGCTCAGATCACCAAATAGAAATATGACCGACTTCATCTGAAAAAGCATTGTTTGCAAGTTTAGCATCCCCCACACCATCGTTACAAATAATAGTAGGCAGTTTGACAATGTCATGTTCCGAAGATTGTGCAGAAAAACTCGATATTTACAACACTTTAACCTCACCTTGGTACCCCCAAACTAACAAAGCTCGAAAAGGTTCAAAGGAGCTTAGGTAGAAGAACTAACACATGTTTTGTGGGCATATCGTACCATTAATTGCTTAAGCACTAGGGAAACCCCCTTTCTCTAGCAATTGGTGAAGACGCAGTAGTCATAATGGAAATCGGTATCCTCTCAAGGCGAACTGAGCTATTCAATCCAGGGAAAAACAATGCACAGATGCTGTTGAATCTCAACTTACTTAAAGAACTCAGGGAGAGAGCACAAATAAGAGTTTCCACCTATCAGTAGAGACTTGCTCAATATTCCAACATAAATGTTAAAGCGGGAAGATTTAGAGTAGGAAATCTGGTACTCTAAGAGATCTTTCATAGTACGAAGACGCCCGATTTAGGAGCCCTAAGACTGAGCTAGGAAGGGCCCTATAGGGTCAACAGTTAGTCCGACTAGGAACATGCTAAATGAAGGACATGCAGGGATGAGCCTTTCCCCATTCATGGAATTCTGAGCACCTAAAACTCTATATCAGTAGGAGCCAATTTGAGGAATTTTGTAAGGACACCTAATTGTACCAAGCCAACAATGCACCTTAAGTGATTGCTACTTGTAACCCCCCCCCCCCCCTATGAATAAAAGAAAAAAAGGTTTTTTGACCATCAATCTATTGTCCCTAAGTGACTAACACAACAAAACTCTATTATCAGTAGGAGCCAATCCAAGGAATTTTATAAGGACACCTAATTGTACCAAGCCAATAATGCACCTCAGGTGCTTGCTGCTTGTAACCCCCACCCCCCTTTATGAATAAAAGAAAAAAAGGTTTTTTCGACCATCAATCTATTGTCCCTAAGTGACTAACACAACAAATGAAGATATGCAAGTTACACTACATATCCCAAACATGAGACAAAAATAAAATATCTGAGAACAAATTCTTTATTATTAACAGAGAAAATATTATAAGGCTATTGTTTAAAGAAAAAATATTAAAATACAAAAGTAAAGGAAGCCTAAGTATGCAGGGGCTTCTCGACCTCAGGAGAACCAACTTCAGAGACTTCAGTAGCATCCTCAACTGTAGAGGCCCCATCTTCATTTATATAGCCCAAGTTAAGCTTAGGGTATCAGCATTAAACCTTCTCCCCATAATTCTGAAAGTTAGCGCTGACCATATCCTCCAGCTCTATCGTATTCCCCTTAGAGGCCTTGTAAGCTTCCACAACAACTGCTTCTCTCATGAGCATGTCGGCTTCAACCCCTGCTACCTTGGCCTCGGCTTCTTTGGAGCGTGCTTTCACCTCCTTAGCTCTAACTTCTACCTCAGCCAGGTGAGCATCTGCCTCGGTGGTCCGTGCCTCTAACTCGGCGACTCTGGCCAACAGGTTAACTTTTTCACATTGTTCAACGAAGAGTCGAGAAGCGCAGGCCTTGTGATCCTCCAGGGATAGATTAAGACCTGCTAAAGGACTTCAACCTTTGCATGAAGCATCGCATGAGCCTCCAAGATGCCAGCTTTGAAACCTTATCTTGAAGCTTGGCTCTAGCACCTCCAAGCTTCTTATTTGCATCATCAACTTGGGCCTTCAAATCAATCGAGAATTGGTTGATGGCGAGGGCCCCAAGTGCACCCTGTAAAAATAAAGAGGATAAGTTAGGAAAACATGCATGAAAAGGGAGAAGGTTTGAGTCTTGTTACCACAGCCAAAGACTCACCTTAATATGCGAGGTTGTCATGGCTGAGAGGAGGAGGTCAGGGCACAAAGACAATATTGAGTTCACCTCCTCCTCAGGGACATATCTTCTTCCCCAATTTGCCAACATGTCCATGTGTCGTAGGAGGGAAGAGGATAAAGCCCCTCCTATTGTTGAGCCCTTTGGAGTTGGGCTCTGGTGCTCAGATACACCTTCGGGAGCTCTAACTACCTCAACTCAAGTATCCTCGATGTGTGTGGGAAACGCGTAGCTACTACCTCCCTTAAGTGAGTGTCTGGAGGAGAGGGGGAGGCCGGCGTAGTCACCACTTGAGCTACCGCTTAGCACTCCATGGGAGCGTCAACATTCTCAGCCTTCATCTGGCCAGGTGGTGGACTCTTGGGAGCAACACCTATCACCACCCTCTCTGTCGCAAGAGTGACAGATTTGCTCACAAAAGCACCGGCCATGGAAGGGCGAACTAGAGCCGCTAAGGTTATTCTCCTAGCAAAGGCCTTTAACTACTCCATCTTAGTAGTGGAGGGCATCTTTCTTTTCTTTGGATGTGGACGATCTGATATCTCTGTAGAGAAAAAAAGCCAAAGTAAACCAAAATTGTGACATTCATAAATAATGAATAGGAAAGTGAAAGAACCATATTTACCTGCTTGAGAAAGTTCAAGCAGTTGCAGGAGCTATGGAGTGATTAACCTCCTATAATCCCGTTGAGCCATGGGTCCTCTCTGGTGATTCTGATATGGCGTAAGAAGGAAGCATTAAGACTAGGCCGAGGCATGGGGAAAGGTACAAAAAGAAGAAAAGGAAAAGGCAAGTAAGATATCTACAAAAAATAATATTAAAAGAATTATATGTCCTTCCAACCCTTATTGGAGGATGAGTTATTGGTGATATAGCTTGAGTCTTGCCCAACCATGAAGAAAAATAGTACTAGTCTTGTGAACTAGGGTTATTCTTGGCTTGGTACAAGTAGAAGATCTCGTCTATAAAGAGCTTAGAATTGCCGACCTGCTACCACAGGATATAACAGCCAAAGACAACTCTCTAGATGTTGGGATTCAATTGT
This sequence comes from Magnolia kwangsiensis, assembly GCA_037074715.1. Lineage (NCBI taxonomy): Eukaryota > Viridiplantae > Streptophyta > Magnoliopsida > Magnoliales > Magnoliaceae > Magnolia > Magnolia kwangsiensis. The sequence goes on from CM073582.1 coordinate 89,813,642, forward strand.
CCTAGAGAGACCCTAAGATGGTGGAGCATTTCTCTCACCACTGGATAAAGGGTAAACAAAGACTATAAGAAAATAAAATTGTGTATAAGCCAACCTCCCCCATAGGAGGTTGGCCTAGAAGTTCTCCTGCCGAAGGGAGCTGAAACCCCACCGAGCTAGGGATTGAATACTCTAATTGGAGGGCCTGTAGGTCACCCGTCCTCAACTTAGACACAAAAATGTTGGCCATAAGGGCTACATCCCTAGAGGACAAGGAGGTTGGCTCTGCTTAATTCAAGGAGGCCTCTACTATTCGAAGTTTCATCTTTGTTGATGACTTCCTTCTAGGAGGAGGGGTGAGCCCTTAAGACCCTGACCCCGAGGATGGGCATACTGGGAATTTGAACTGCTACTCACCAACTCCTCATGGAAGGCACTAGAGATGGTGGTAGCCCTAGAATTCTCCCCAAAAGACAAAGGAAAAAATATATAGAGAATGATGGAGGGAGGAAGAATCTCTAGGCATAGTGGAAGAAATCTCTGGTGCAAAGGTCTTTGGTTGAAGGACGCTGAAGAAAAGAGGACTTAGAAATTGAAGGTAAAAGGAAGATACTGGTCGATAGAGCTCGAGCTTCATAGAAATAGACTGACAAGTAAAAAGGGAGGAGATGCAATATTTATACAATCCTTGTGGCAGTGCATTTATTCCCAACTAAATCCACGTGGGCTCTAAGAGATGCTTCGACTGATGTGCCCCTCCACGTGGCAACACAAGGTTAGCCTAGGCAAAGTAATGATGACTCAAGCGACAACTATCTGTTTGCAATTCGCCTGGGGGGTGAATGGCGCTTGGGCACCCCCTCGTATCTCACAATCACTATTAGGGCTGAAAGTTGGGCGGGTTCAACCCAACCGACCCGTGACCAACCTGACATTGGGTTGGGCTTGGGCAGGATATATCGGGTCCGATCTCAAGCTTGGGCTATACAAACACTAACCTGATAAAACTTGGGTTGGGTTCGGGTTGAGGTCTCGGGTTGCCCGACCCAACCCAAACCTGATCAATATATAAGTTACTTATAAATTATAATTGAGTGTGGATCGTTTGCGTCGAAGGCACACTAGTGATGTTGGGTCTCATTTGTCCACGTCATTTCTAAGGACTCAAGCTAACAAGATATGCTAGATTTCTCTCTCTGAAATAGATTGCATTATGCTATGTGACTTTTAAAGGAGTAATTGTCCTATATTTTAACTTATTTTTTTAAAGAAAAAAAATGAAGTTCTTTATAATGAATAATCACATATATGATTGATAAAATCATAGATATAAAAAAAATAAGTCTTGTATTGAAATATAATAAACTAATGTAATAACGAAAGTATTAGCACGTATACTCCCGACTGAGCCCAACCCGAGGTTAGGTTGGGTTGGGTTAGGGTTGAGGTATAGGAACCTTGGGTTGGGTTAGGGTTGAGCACCAACCTGCCCAACTTTTAGCCCTAATCACTATCATGTATTTCTTGAATCTTGTGTTGGACAATCTTTCCTACTTCACCCCTCATCATTAAACGAAAATTCTAGGTTTGACTTGAAATTAAAAATTTTTTTTAAAAAAAACCCGGGCTACTCGCAATTTTAAATTTTGTCCCTGCGCTTCCAGACTAGTTTAGTCTTCTACTTCCCAAGCTCGTGCATGACGAGATCGAAAGTGGGTGGGGGACGACTATTGTGGGGAAAACTGAACTGGTCTATTGTGTGAAAAGGGCAATCAACCATAGGAAGAGCACCAGAGTGAGTTCTCTTAAATGAAAAAGCATAAAGCTCAGACAACACTGTTAGTGATCCTCCCAACAGAGAGATCGACCTCGAGCCGAGCTCCTTGAATACAAGGCTCAGGTGCGAAGAGCACTTCCCTGAGCTGAGTAGGTCGACCACCATCAGGGTGGAGCAATGATCACAAAGAATATCCTGCCCTGAATCAAGGGATTAGATCTGACATAGCCGAAGATTAATACACTGACTAAGGTGGGTTTGATGATAAATTCGAAGGAAAATTCATATCCAATAAAAGATCTAAGCATATCTTTAGGTAGCGTATCCTTATGAAATTCCAGAAGGTATGCGATCCCAACACAATCCTATGAACCCTATAAATACTCACATTGTGAATGAAGCAGCGATAAGTAACAAGAACCCTCTCTCAAGTATTCTTTCAACATTAAGCCTGCCTGCCTGCCTGACTTAGGCATCGAAAGGTTACTGGTTGTGATCGACACCCTGATGTCCCTTACACATTGTATGTGCAAGTATATTAGGTGAACATGCCCATGTATAGTTGACCACACGTATCCATCCAAATTCTAGCAATAACATATGTGGCATTTTCTTATTGGCCCTTATTCACCATCCTGCCAAGCACAATTCCATATCTGAAATTCAAACTTTCACAGAATAGGTGGTAACAATGCTGAAATTCAATGTTCGCACGCTGTCCGCTAGTGACTGAACAGGGGATCTCAGTGGGCCACCATCATGGTCCATCCGATAAATCTAAACCGTCCATCGTGTATGCCGTCGAAAACCGTCATAGGGGATGTTTATTCTTTGGAAGGAAAGCAAGGGAAAAGGGGTTGTCTGCATTACGTTTTGTTGCATAAAGAAAGTCTCGTACCGACTGTTTACGTAGCTGCTTAAACAGATTACGCAAAGAGATTTTCAAATCTCATGTTGCGAAAAAGAAACTTTCAACTAAAGTTTTGCATGGATTCAAGCCACCGACCTTCGTATTCTATAAAAAGAAAGGATGTGAGAGAAAGTGGGGCATTCAATCCACGTTTGGGATGTCAGGAGTGATGGGATGTCAGGAGCAAAGAGAGAGTATTTCAAATTTTCTATTTATTTTTACTGTTTCTTCTTATTATTTCTTTTAAGATCTAGTTAATCATGCCTGTGGTTAGCTAAACCTCTTAGATATGGCTAAGAGGTGAAGCTTGTAGTGTAATGGGGAGACTTTTTGTTTAGACTGAACTGATGTTGATTTTAGTTTAATTAAGGGAATGTTTTTAGTTTTTAATGGTCTGTTGCGACTAAAATTACAATGGGTCTGTGATAGTTTTGAGCATGTTCCTTTCCTTTTTATGTTTATGGTATCAAGAAGCCTTGTTGTTTACCATCGTCTCTTGGGCATGGTCGGATGACGGTACCCTTCTTAGCCTTCATACATCTTATGATTGATTGTTGATTAATTTAATTATGTTGTTTGCTTTGTCTCCTGAGCATGGTTTGGTGATGAAATCCATTCTAATTTATATACCTTTCATCTCTTGAAAATTATATTAAAGGAAATTCAGTCTTGATTTTCATATTTATACTCTTCAACTGGATGAAGATGCGACTCCAGGTCTAGTTGAGTTCTTCAAGTAGACATAAGATCTCCCTGATCTCTACAAGTGGATCCTCTGAATCCCTAATTTTCGTCCTCTGATTTCTTTAAATTTTAGATAAATATTTCACCATTATTCCTTAAATTTCATTTGATTTAGATTTCGTCTTAGTCTAATATTAGTTCTGATTATTTTCAGATTACGTACAGGTTTCAGTCCCTTGGAATTCGACCTCGGTCTCACCGAGTTTATTACTACATCACAACCTTATACTTGGGGAGTGAACATAATACACCGACTAAGGTGGGTTCGATGATAAATTCGGAGGAAAATTCATATCCAATATAAGATCTCAGTATATCTTTAGGTAGCATAACCTTATGAAATTCCACAAGATATGCGATCTCAACACAATCTTATGAACCTGATAAATACTTACATTGCGAATGAAGCAGGTATAAGTAACAAGAACCCTCGATCAAGTACTCTTTCAACATTAAGCCTGCTTGCCTGACTTAGGCATTGAAAGGTTACCAGTTGTGATCGGCACCCTGAAGTCCCTTACACATTGTCTGTGTAGGTGTATTAGGCAAACATGCCTCCGTAGAGCTGATCAAAGGTATCCATCCAAATTCTAGCAATAACATATGAGGCATTTTCTTATTGGCCCTTATTCACTATCCTGCAAAGCACAATTCCATATCTGAAATTCAAACTTTCATGGAATAGGTGGTAACAATGCTGAAGAATTTTAGGCCATTCTACTTAAGGATATAAACAAATGAACAATTATAAGAGGAAATTACTTTAACCATCCACTTTCGCTGTTCATTTGCAGCCCACACGAGGAGTGAAACAGACCAATTTTTTAATCGAAGGATCTAGCTAACGTGGTCAACCCCAGGAAAATCCCAGATATTGCGCTTCTAAGCCGTGCTAGCATGTTTTTATTATGCATAGATGGCCACACTGGAGATGCGTGTGGGAGACACCAAACCAACCGACAAAGATACTATATTTAATGTGGAGTGGCGACACGTTGCTGACGGATTTCTTGGTTGTCTAAAAATCGAGAATCACTGATTAATCCCACGTATGATACATGCGTCTGGATTTATGGTAATAACCATACATGCGGGCGGTGTGGACCCACCCGTGACACAGCGTATCGGGCTCGGATTAGCTACTGACAGGTTGAGTAGCGAGGCTCACTACTGAAGTGACGTCACTAAGTTCCCTGCCCCACCATGACGTATGTTTTGTATATACGCCTTCCATCCCATTGGAGAGATCATTTTAGAGGAGTATCCAAGCTTCAGTGGATCCCAGCACAGAAAACAGTGCAGACAGTGACGGTCACTGTTAAAAACTTCTAAAGGCTAAGAAAATTTTAGATATTTGTGTTTTCTCTTCTTTCATATCTTTTTTGACTTTTGAACTGATTGAATTTCAAATAAACATTATAGTGGGCCTTAGAATAGTTTGAACGGTGGGAATCACTCTCCTTACTGTTTTCTGTGGTGGGGGGTCCACTACTGCTTGACTTTTTATATGTCTCATCCTTTGACTCATGCTCTAACATGATATCTCAAAATGGATGGACCATGTGGATACAACACATACATTGTAGTAGGGTCACATAAGTTGGTGACATTACCTCATAGCTGACTGGCTGCTCAACCTGTCAACATCTAATCCACGTCCTTTAATGTGCAGAGATCGAATCCTACCATATTATCCAATTCATGTTCTATGTATCTAGTTTGAAATTAGATTATATGATGTGTGCATGCAATATCAAGGATACTAGAGTTGAATGCAGATCGATTAAGCCGAATGCCTTTGATCCCAAGCGTTAAGATAGACGGAGGTATCGAGAATCTAGTTGTTTGACTATTCAAACACTTGTAATACAGGCCATGCGATTTGCGAATGGAAGAACTTGTCATTCTAATAAAATTTTTTCAACTTTTAGTTAGAAAATAGAGGAGAAGTTGTCATTCTAACAATTTCTTTTTTAACTTCTAGTTATAAAAACTTTTGTTTTCTTTCCCTGATATAATAATAATCAATCAATTAACACACCATGCAAAGTAAGTAAAACAAAGAGAAATTGAATTTATAGATGTTTACAAAAGTAAATGCTTACAAATTAAAAATAAATAAATAAAATCATTAACAATCCAATAACTATGACATAAATGATGAGGTCCAACAACTTATGTATGGACAAAGAGAATTATGCTACAACTAAGCTAAAGTCAGTCCAACATGATAGTATGGATAGATTATGTTACATTACACTTAAGCTAAAGTTTGCCCAACATAGCAACATAAATGAATTAAATTACAATTAAGCTGTACTAAAGTTGTTCCAGAATAGGAGCGTAGACAAATTAGATTAACTAAACTAAGATAATTAGTGTTGGGCTGAAGAGTTGTGTTCTATTGGTTGGCAAGGGCCCAAAGCAATTGGATCTTTTGCATATTTATAGAATTTTTGGATGGTATTAGAAAGAGATATTCATAACAACTTTTCATATTTGCTGACATGTGAATAATTGTTTGGGTCGTAAACAATTGTAGCCTATTATGCAATGCCATGTGTATCAGTTATCCGGCTCGATTTGGTCATTGTTCATACACACATCTTTAGTCCGTGACAATTCTATGCAAGCTGCAACTAGATACTTGTTTCTTTTCTTTCGCTTGAATGTGTGCGCTGTGCACTGTGAAAATTTGCTAACTTGATGTTGTTGTTACATCACTTCATAGTTTATTAAGCGGATTCAGCCGTGATGGTCTCTAGTATATGAGTTAGAGCACATCAATTACTTGTTATCGGCCATGAGGCCACCGTGGTTAGTAGCCCACTATGTCATGTGGGAAAGATATCTGACACAACGCATGACAATAACCAATTGGACATTTTTTCCACTACTCTGTGACCTTTTAGATTTCAATCTCGTTACGCAGTCAAAATATAATAATCTTTTGTTCCTCTCTCATCGAGATTTCACTACAACATAGCGTTATCTATGTCAGTAGATTTGATATGGTCAGATAAATGCAAACACTGTCAAATACTGAAGGGAGAGTTATATAGACAATATACAGGCACTTAGTAATTGTACACTTGATAAAATTAAATGTGGAACACACTGTTTCTAAGAATTAGTCACAAATCAGACACTGTGAATAATCCCAACCACCAGTTTATTAAAATAGCATAGCATCACTGGATATTTTTCATCTTTAAAAGTCCAATAAATTCCCACCAATCCCACAATCAGATATCCAAATAAACATAATTTTGGAATAATGACACATATGACAAGGAATCATAATTTGCACTGCTTAATTGGGTTATTCATGTTCCAAATATGGAATATGTAAGTGCCCATGTATCGATCACCCATCACACACTCGGCCAGAGTCTGAAAAATAAGACAGGAGCAGATCGGTTTCTTATTACTGATAAATACACCCTTTCTATTTTAATTCAAGTGATACAATATTACATATTTAAGACTAGACTACAATGGACCTCATGGTGGTGTTGATATGGCGAAGTGTTGTGTGCCTTGCTATGATGTATGTGTTATTCACACCGTCCATCTATCTTGCAACATGATTTTAGATCATGAGCCGAAAAATAAAGTAGATCCAGAGCTTAAGTGGACTACACCTAGGAAACCAGTGAGGGCAATGACACCCACAGTTGAAACCTTCGTATGGCCCATCAAAATGTTATTTTCCGTCCAACCTGTTCATAAGGTTACACATACCAGGATGAAGGGATAGGACAAACATCAGCTTAATCCAAAATTGTTATCGCCCAATACGTTTTCAATGGTAGGTGTTCAATACCCAATGTTTTCATCAGTGTGATCCATTTGAGCCATGGATATATATATGCTTCTTCCTTTTTTGGCTCCTGTCTTAAGATGATCTTATAAAATGGATAGGCAATATGGATATAACATATATATCATAATATAGCCATAGAACTTTGCCATGTCAGCACACACCTAAGGTTGGGGGTGCCACACAATGCAATCCGCGTCCACTACAACCATGCAAGCTTTGGACGCCGATTAGGTGGTGTTGCCGACACCACCCCAGCAGTGGTATCTTGGGCATCCTGGCCCAATGTGATATATGAGTTTTATATCCACACCATCCATCAGTTTTTCCAGCTCATTTTAGAGCATAAGCCCAAAAATGAAACAAATCTAAAGCTCAAGTGGATCACATTATAAGAAACAGCAGGGATAACGACACACTCACCGTTGAAAACTTTTTAGGGTCCACTGTAATATTTATTATTCATCCAACCTGATGACAAGGTCACTAAGATATGGATGACAGGAAAACATAAATATCATACTAATCCACACTTTTCGTGGCCCCGAAGAAAATTTTAACAGTGGTCGTTTAATCATCACTATTTCCCGTGATGTGGTCCACTTGAGCTTCGTGTCTGCTTCATTTTTGGGCTTATGCCCTCAAATGCAGGGGCAAAATGGATGGACGGTTTGGATATAAAATACATACATGCGACCAACACGTTGACACACCACCGCTGGAGATGGTGTTACCAACACCACCGAATCCGTGTCCGGACTAAGTCACCTTCTCATCGCTGGACCTGACACTGAGTCCGCGCAGCTCGGTCACGAACTCATCCAAGACCTTATGAGAACTCCCACCTTCTCTTACAGCAACCACAGCTGCCCGACTCAGCTCCTTGGCTCGGGTCCTCTGCGGCCAGCTCCAACTCACTGACTCAGTCATAGCCCGAGCCAACTCGTCCGAGTCAGGGACTGAGTCAGCACCTTCACAGACCCGAACCGCGATGCCCAATTGGTCCACGACCATGCCCGCATTGAAGAACTGGTCCGCGCCCATGGCCCACGCCAGCATCGGCACGCCCGCAACGATCGCCTCCAGCACCGAGTTCCACCCGCAGTGAGTAAGAGACGACCCGATCGACCGGTGACCCAGTATAGCCACCTGTGGGGCCCACCCCCTGATAACCAGCCCCCGCCCCGCCACGCGTCCCTCAAAACCGGCGGGGACCACGCCGTACTCCCCCGCCGCGGGCTCCTTGACGGACCACACGAACCGGGCCCCACTCGCATCCAGACCGTCCGCCAGCACATCCATCTGCCGCTGTGTTAGGATCTCCTGGCTGCCGAAACACACATAAATCACCGATCCGTCCGTACACTGGTCAAGCCAGCTCATCACCTCGCCAGCTGGCACGGAGTTTGCCCCGCCACGTTCCGTGGAGCCCACCTCGCCAGAAGGAAGCAAGGGCCCCACTGCCCACACGCGCGAGTGTCCCAGATCCCCCCGCAAGTGTTCCAGATACTCGCCATCCAACTCACTGAACGAGTTGATAACTATTCCCCAACTCACCAGATTCTCACGCATCCCTTCTTTTATAAATTCCGAAACTGGGTCTCCCTCCTTGTAACTCTTATACACCATTGACAGCTGTTTCCAGGGGTATTTCGGGGAATTAGGAATGTGAGGGAACGAGAGAAGGGAGTCCACGTCAGCGGGGTCTTCCAACTTGGGTATGGTACGCCAGAGGGTATTAACGACCGCTAGTGCATGGGCGCCAGACGGCGAGAAGACGACACGTGGGATTCCGAGCTGGCAGGCGAGGCGGTGGGTCCACCCAAGAAATAAATCCGAGATGATGGCTGTGGGAGGGGAAGGGTGGGACTGGAACCAGTGGAGGACAGGATAGTAGAGTTCACCCAGGGCGTGTATCATAGTAAGTAAGGCGTTTTTGTGGGGAAGATCCTTGGCGTTCTCTACGCCGGAGGGGAAGGAGGGGTATTTTGGGAAAGGGAGGACTAAAGTTTGGATGGAGGGGCATTTGGAGAGGAGTGGATTGAGGATGGGGAGATTCTTGGGAGTGACGAGGATTGTGATGGACAGGCCACGGACGGATAGATGATAGGTTAGGTCGAGGAGTGGTATCATGTGCCCCTGCGCAGGGAAAGGGAATACCAGGATATGTGCGCCGCTGTGGTTCGACATCTCTCTGCTGTTTCTCTCCTCTTGATCTCCACGAGCTTATAAAGCCGAAACAGATTGGCTACTCCCTGCCATCAGCCAATGGCTGATGGACGGTGTTCTGTAGCCCCACCACGATGTATGTGTTTCATCCATACCGTCCATATATTTTTATAGATCATTTTCTAGAATAGGACTAAAAATGAATATATCTCCATCTCAAGTGGACCACCTTATAGGAAACAATGTTGAATGAATGTAGGCCATTAAAAACTTTTTGGTGGCCACAAAAGTTTTAGATCAAGCAGATCTTTGTTTCGGCGCTTCATCTGAGTCTGTATGATCTAATCAACATTTTGGATGTCAAATAAACAGTACGGTGGGCCTTTGTAGGATTTTAATGGTGGATATCCAATCACCATTGTTTTCCTGTGGTGTGGACCACCTGAGATTTATTTCCCTCTCATTTTTTAAAATCAAGCTCTGAAACGATCTCTAAAAATGATGAACGGAATGGATGAAAGCATACATCATGATGGGGCCCACAGAGCACCGACCATCAGACACCGGGCTGGTGGCAGCAGGGGGAGTAGCCAATCCTCTCCAATGAAGTATGTTCGTTTTCCCTGTGTCGCGACTAATGCAGTACGTGTAACATGCTACTGGGACCGGACTCGGATTCGGTATGTTATGTAGTAGAAAATATCCATGAGCCCCCCCATGATGTATGTGTTTTATCCACTCCGTCCATCCATGTTGCAAATTCTTTATATTTCTTGAAAACTAAAATGAAGCAGATCCAAAGCTCAAGTGGACCACACTGCAGGAATCAGTGGAGATAGTGAGGGCCACCATTGAAACCTTCCTACGGCCTACCAAGATGTTCATTTACCATCTAACCTGTTCATAAAGTCTAATAAATCTGGACGAAGGAAAAAGATAAATATGAGGTTCATATAAAACTCATGTGGTCCACAACAAGTTTTCAACCGTTGGAATTCAACCCCACTCTTTAGCTTTGGATTTGCCTGGGTTTTTGAATCATGCTCATAAATGAGATGGAAAAAAGAATTGACGGTGTGGATAAAACATATATATTATGGTGGTCCCACAACTTACACAAGTACCAACCTTGCTAAACTCGGTACTGGATGATACATTCAAATCATTGGACAGCGGATACACTCAAATCATTGGATAGCAGATTAGGTAGCGGATTAGGTGTAACTCTATTTTATTTGTTTTTACACACTCACACTCCCACACTCAACCCATCACGGATCCGCATGCAGTAGGCCATGGAAAGTTTTTAACTGCAGTCGTTCAATCATTATTGCTTCTTGGGGGCAAAAACTTTGTGACCTCATGAACAGGTGGTTGGATGGAAAATAACATTATGGTGGACCTTAGGAGGACTTAAACGGTATGCAGTGTGATCCACTCGAGCTTTGGAACTACTTCATTTTTTGGGCTCATGTACTAAAATAATCTTACAAAATAGATGCACGGTATGGATATAATAAATACATCATTGTGGAGCCCAAAGAATTTTGACCTTGGTGGACACAATGGACGTCCAAACTTATTTGAGTAGTACATTCTCTCTTTACTCCTACTACATACCTAGCTCTTGATAATCCCGTCCTCTGAAAAATTTTAGTTGAATGCGATTGGATGAAATCTACTTACCTAGCTCTTGATAATCCCATCCTTTGAATTTTTTAGTTGAATACAAGTGAATGGAATCTCCCAAACCATTTGAGAGCGTGGATTTGGAACCCCAGGATTTGAAATCCTCTTGTTGTGTTTGGCACCTGAACTCCAAATCAACTTTAATCCCAAAGTAGTTATGCATAGTATACTCCCCAAGGTTTGAATTTAATTACTAAATCAACTTTAGTATCTCTAATTAGTAAGTGTATATAATGTTTGATACAATGGTTGTAATAAGCCTACTGAAATATATACTTCATTTGAAAATGATGAAATTTTAAGTCTCGGATGGGCCACAAGCACAAGATCATGTCTGAGTGACTAACCAACGACCGTTAACCGTTGATTTATATGGACAATGTTTAGACTGCATAGATCATTGTATTAAAGTAATTATAGTGATGCAATTGATAATCTAATTATTTTGGGATATCATTAGTGAGCCATGTGTCCAATAAATTAATAGTCTAGTGATACGCATGTTACACATGCAACTCTGAAAAGGATTTTATATATGATCCAAGCTTTACCATGGATATCACCAACCAGGGGATTTTAAATCCCCTCAAATCCCCCCAAATCCCTGTGCCAAACTTTACCTAGCTCTTGATAATCCCGTCCTTTGAATTTTTTTGTTGATTGCAAAGGGATGAAATTTCTCTTTTTACTATTATCGTGCACTACAGTAGTATTGTACCACTCCAAGTTGTCCGTGGTACCGATACAAGTGGACCCAATGTGGTCCGTGTATTAGACGCTTCCCTCCAAGTCGAACTCGGTAGTGACCCCTCCAGTATCCAGATCTGGGTGTTGATTGGTGCTGTGTGTGCCATTGTATTAATGTATATATTTTATCCACTCTATCCATCCATTTTACCAACTCATTGCACACCATGAGCCTAAAAAATGAGGGAGACCTACATCTCAGGTGAACCACGCCACAGGTGATTGAATTCCACCCTAAAAACTTCCTAAGGCCCACTATTATGTTTATTAATTGCCATCCAACTTGTTGGTTAATTAGGTCTCAAACAGGCAGGATGAACGGAAAACACATATACCAGCTTTATTTAAAACTTGTGGCCCTAGTAAGTTTTAAATCGTGGGCATTCAGTTACCATTATTTCCTATGGTGTGGTCCACTTGAGATTTGGATCTGCCTCATTTTCTGGGTTCCTGTCCTAAAATAAGCCGAGAAAATGGATGGCTGACATGAATAAAAACACATACATCATGGTGGGCCCACAGAGCTTTTTCAGTACCCCCACGGTGCTGGAGGGATATATAACTACAGAATCCGAATGCAATCCCCTCAGCTTACCCTGAGCTCTGAAAATCAGTTTCATGGGAAATTATAGTAGCCCGCACCATATGGAACAATGTTGTATAGACTCATCAATGATTTTTACCAGGGTCCACGGTAGTTGTGAACCACATGATTTTGTTTTGAATTTCTTTCATTGAGAAGTGAACTCAGAATGCATGCATCCAACGGTGCTGGAGATTGCCTACCGGTGTTTCAAGGGAAGTTCCCACGCTTCCAAGCTAGGTGAGGCCTAGCATAATGTTTGTGGGTAGGGAAATGCCTATTTCGAAACCTCCTGTGGTCCACTGATGTTTATTTGTCATCCATATCATTCATAAAGTCATTTTAATTGAGATGAACTCAAAACACAAAAATATTAGCATGATTCAAAACTAATGTAGCCAACTAATGTTTCAACAATGGACCTTCAATTCTCACATTTTTCTCTGTGTCGCCAATTTAACTTTTTGAATCTGTCTTTTTCTTGAATTGATTTCCTAACGTGATCTAGCAAAATGAATAAATCAAAGTAAATTTTGAACAAACATCATCACGGCCCCATCTAGCTGCTTAGCACAAGAACTACGCAATATCATGTCAAATGCAATGTGTGTCCAACGGTGTTGAGGTGAAATATAAGCATTTTTGTAAGTCATCTAGAAGGAAATTAATTAAGTGCACATTTTGCATGCATCTTTAAAATAATCCTGTCCCATTGCAGTGTGTCGGTCGTATAATGTGGCACAATGCTGATATTTTCTTTTAATAAAGGATTTTTCCTACGTGGAGAGCTTAAAAAATAAGCTCTATACACTTTTATATGAGCAATATCGATAAAAGGTCAGATAGTAGATCTGCTGAGCTCACACGTCATGGGAAGTTGAACTGTATCTACGATGATTTTGACCTTTGCACGATGGTGGGCGTCACCCTCCCCAATGTTTTCTGTAGTGGGGTCCACTCGAGCTTTGGATGTGACGCATTCTTTAGATCATCCCCTAATATTATCTTTCCAAATGGATGAACGGTGTGGATACAAACACAATAATAGTGGGGCCCATAGAACTTGGTGATGTCACTTCGGTAACAAGTCTTCCTACTCAACCTGTCAGTACCTAAGGGCCTGTTTGGATACGCGTTTACGCTTGTATTGTATCGTATAAGGGGGTATGATGTGACGTTTACCGTGTTTGGATTAGAGTGAATAAGCACCCCATCCCATGCGCGCGAATACAGTCGCGAGCCAAAAGTTTTAAAAGGCGGTAGAGTAGTCAAACAGACTTACAGTCCATCAGTACTACGCTTTCATTGCGCTGTATTCGGCTGCGGACGAGATTTTCAAATCTCCAGAGGGTTCTCTCCAACGGGAGAAGAAAATTTCTCTCCACCATCCTCCCCTTCGGTTAACATCGATCTTCTGCATGTCGTCTTGTTGTTGAAAATCGACTCCACAGCACACAGGTTACGCCGTTCAGTGGGCAGGATTATCTTCTTGCGACATTCCGACTTCTCAATCGGGCAATCACAAACCCCATCTTCATTTCACCCGGCAATCCTATAGGTATCATTCTCCCTCTTCCAAAATGGGTGATGGTGGCAGGGAAAGACCATTGCGGGTAAATAGTTTGCATCTGTATGTCGGTTGTTTCGTCATGAGAGACATGCATGTCCTGTTTATTTACTGTCATAGTGTGTATACGGTTTGTTGTATATCCCAGCAGATTAGTATCGCTTATACTCCCTATCCACGCCTATGCCTCCGCTATATTGAAAATGAACTTAAATCGGCGAGGCTACGAATCCTACATTGGGATTTTACAAAATCAGGGTGGTGTGTGGCTTGTAGACTCTGTGGGGGTTTGGAATGCCATGGTTTATAAAAAACATCATTCGTCCGTTGGCTTCCTATATTTCAAAAGATTTCCTATTCCCCGCAAACATGCTCTGTACTTTCTTGGGTGAGCTGTTCGCAAGGTATTACTCCCCAAAAACACCTGTTTTTATAAATTGCAAACTCTCTTTTTACAATTTATGGACTGAAAACACCTGTATCCATATAAAATGTTGGGAAGATTGTTGTATGATGTTCCTGAAATCTTCGTTTATCTGCATACTTTGAACAACACGGTTATTTGTTACATGTGGCTACACTGAGAAATCCAGCGGTAGCTGCATGCATGTTTGATAGTGCCTATAGCTTCATGCTTTCGGTCCTTTGTAATGTTTCGATACAAGGAGTTATGTTTCGTCTAAACAGATATGTTTTAAATGAAAATATCATTAACCCTCATGTCTGTTTATGGCGGTATCAAAGCCTAACCCCTAAATCTAATCATGCAGCTTGGTCTGAATTGAAAAGAGGGTTTTTAAAGGTTTGAAACCATAGAAACCAATATTATTATTGGTTTCTAAGATGTGTAGGTCACATAGTCATGCTTCCTTAAATTAAAACAGTTTGAGTTCTGCAGTACTGCTTACATAACTGATTACCAGATAGACATAGCTGAGAAATAATTGTGTGAAAAAATTAAATTTATGATTAAAAATCTGCTTACGTAACTGTGACTATTTCAATGTTTCAATAAAGTACATTCAGATGACATTCATGCTTCTGTCCAATAGAAGCCTCATTCAACTGAAATCAGATTTTTCTGCTTCAGTCATTTGAATTACAAACTTAAAAAAAAAACTATTCTCTTTTTCTTAACAAATCTTACATTATATACTTTCTTATAATCTCTATAGTGACTCTTATATATCACTCCCGACATGAATAATAATCTTAATAAAGCATTCCAATTCTCATTCAGATAAATTTCTTCTACAATTTTCTTATGGCTTCCGATAGTGCTGAAAATAGTGATGAAAGGTCTTCTGCTAGTGATTGGACTGAGAGTGAAGTAGTTGCTACAATAACAGCCATTGCAGCCTCTGCATGTGTAATGGGCGCTGCTGAATATTATCGCCGTTACTGTATTAAGACAAAAAATAAGGTATGTTGCATTGATAAAGAAAGAGCGATGTAGAGTGGCTTGCACAATTGAGAATGGGCAGGGATGCTTTCTTTAAATTATATTCATTGTTGAGAGATCGGAAACTCATATCCAATACAAGGAGATGTCCTATGGAGGAACAAGTTGTAATGTTCCTCCATACTGTCGGACACAATGTACGTAATCGTTTGATTGGTCATCGATTTACAAGATCTGGTGAGACCGTAAGCAGACACTTTACTAGGGTCTTGGATGCTATCATCGGTCTATATCCAGAATACGTGAAGTTTCCTGCTCTGTGCACACCCAAAGAAATATTTGACAATCCGCTATGGAGTGCTTATTTTCAGGTAATTTATTACAAGTGTTGGATGTCATTCGTAGGATTTTTAATTCATAATACGACAAAAGCGTTCATGTGGCCTATGTTTGACTGTAAGACTGCATTGGAGCCCTAGATGGCACCCATATACCGACTTCATTGCCCAAAGAAACGTGCACAACTTTCAGAAATAGGAAAGGATTTCTGTCTCAAAATGTTCTTGTTGCATGTACTTTCGATATGAAATTTGTTTACGTGCTTACTGGTTGGGATGGATCCCCATCGGATGCACGTGTCTTACAAGATGCATTAACCCGTCGCCCAGACTATCTTCTTATTCCTCACGGTAATCCTATATATGGGGTGTTCCTTTACAATTTTAGAGATTATGTTCACAACATAACTGAAACATATCTTCTAATGTGTAGAAAAATATTATGTCGTTGATGCTAGTTATGCACATTCGCCTGGGTTTATGGCCCCCTTTCGAGGTGTGCGATATCATTTGAATGAGTTCCGTACTGGAAGGAAGCCTGCTAATAAAAAAGAACTATTCAATTATCGCCACGCACAACTTCGTAATGTCATAGAGATGTCATTCGGGCTTTTAAAGGGCCGCTTTCCTATTCTACGTACTCATCCTCAGTTCAAGTTTAAAACACAAGTTAAAATTATTATTGCTTGTTGTGTCCTTCATAATTTCCTTCGTGTTAGTGGTGATGACGGACTGGCTGAGGTAGTAGAGGACGATAGAGACAGTACAGAGGATGTTGCACCATCACCTGTAGAGATTTCTACTTTGGAGGAAGGGCGAGCTCTATCTCTGGTGACGGACCGCAGTCGTGAAGAATGATTGAGAAAGAGAGACGACAAGTTGATCGAATGTGGAACGACAGTCTTCCACGCACCAGACAACGTACTTAGTTTTTTTTTTTTTTGGCTATGTACTTATCTGCTATGTGTATAGCAGGAATATTTTAACCATTACTTTTTCTGTGGCTTCTCAGACTAGATAACATTTTTACTTGTTTTCATGTTTCGTATATGAATCATTACTATATGAATGATACTTGTAATCTTGTTATATTGCTATTAATATCTTATGTTTGTAGGTAAAATGAATTTTCTACGAAGCGGGACAAAAGATCCAAGGAATAAAAATGTTGAAATTTCACCGTCACATAGGGGTGGTCATCAAGCCCTAAGTCTAAGATTATCCACACCACCTCTTTTAACTCCAAAAAAAACGGCAACGCCCTCAAGAAAAGGGTCATCACCAAAGGGAATTTTCACTCCAAGGCATAAGATTGTATGTACTGGTATAACTAGTAGAGTGAAATGGACCGACCAGATGGATAATTAATTGGTTAATGCGTTAGTTGAACAAGTAAATTTAGGCCTAAAAAGTGACATGAGATTTAAACCCGATTCTTATAAGGCAACGATCAAAGAAATAAATAAAAAATGTGGCATTTTACTTAAAAATTGCCACATATCTAATCGTCTGAGGACATTAAAGAAGTTGTACTGGGCTATCAAAGATCTGCAAAATGCCTCTGGTTTTGGTTGGGATCATGACAGAAAGATGGTTGTCGCAAGCGATGATGTATGAGACGGATATCTTGCAGTAGGATTTTGATAATTTTTACAGTTCCAGTTTAGTAAATATACTTTTTATCTGCATCGTGTTTAACACATAGTCTTTGTGTGTACAGACACACCCTTATGCCGATCAAGTTCGAGGCAAGCACAATGACAGATGGGACGATTTGACCTTTATATTTGGGAATGAGTGTGCACATGGATCGTTTGCTAGCACGGCTTACTCTTAACCTATTTCAAAAAAATGGCGCCGTAATGAAATATCTTCTGATGACGGCTCAGAGGACGAGGCTTCTAATACTGTTAGACTCTCATCTGATGATGAGGATTATCAGAGGCCTACTCCGGGCACTAGAAAAGACGATGGATCCATAAATACTAGTAAGAAGCATAACAAAAGCCCGATGGAGGCAAAATCTGGATCTCTCCATAGTCGCACAATTGGGAGTGATGTAAACTGTCATAGGAAGAGTAAGCCGAGCGAGCAAATTGGGGACGGGATGGGAGAAGTCGCAGATGCTGTAAAGACCTTGACCATAACTATGGAGCAGGGCAAGACCATGACGCGTGTGTAGCGATTGCTTGGGATACTCGAGGAGTTTGAAGGTCTTAGTAATGAGGATCAAATCCGAGCTGCAAGGGTGTTGTAATCCGATGTAGTTAGTGCGGATTATTTTATGAAGATGGTACACGAAAGAAGAAAGGAATGAATAGACAAAGTTATCCTTCCTCGGTGTGGCCTCGAGTGATGTCGGATCATTTAAACTTTGGACCTTTTTGTTAATGGTGGCATGAAGATACTTTTTTTCCTTACTGGGTGGTTATGGTTTCGTTTTAAACAGGCTTATTTTGGCTCATTGGAGTGATGTAAGAATTAACTATAATACTGTGGGATGCTGGCTGTTGCTGTTTCGATCAGCAATACTGACTACGATATATATCTGTACATATATATAATTCATATAAAATACTGTTCAGTACTGTAGTGTGTGGATTTTTATGCAGGTGGATGGGGTACATGCCTGAACTGAACTGTTGCATCATGTTTAACTATAATACTGTGGGATGTTGGCTATTGTTGTTTCGTTCAACAATACTGACTACGATATATATCCGCACATATATATGATTCATATAAAATTCTGCTCAGTACTGTAGTATGTGGATTTTTATGCAGGTGGATGGGGTACATGCCTGAACTGAACTGTTGCATCATGTTTAACTATAATATTGTGGGATGATTTCTGTTGTAGTTTCGATCAACAAAACTGAAATCTACTACATTTGCACATATAGTAGATTGATTTGTAGTAATGTTCACTACTGTAGGATGCGGATTTTTTTGTAGGTGGATGGGTTCATGGCTGACCTGAAATGCTGGATAGAGTTAAGTTTCAAATAATGTTGGCTTGTAGATAAATATCTCTTAATTTGTTTAATGCTGTAGATCAAAGATTTTCATACAAGTGGATGGGTGTGGATTCTAGTCATTGGCTTATAGATATGTGACATTTATGCAATTGGCCTTAAGACCATTACAATGACTGCATTGTAATATTGCCGGTTTCATCCTTTTATTGCTACATGTCTGTCATGTTTCATCCTGATATGATAATATGCAGTATTGGTCTGTGCTTCTATTTTACATTGATATAGTTAATGCAGTCGGGTATTATTGACAGTTAATATTCACAGGATGCATTGACTTCCTGATTTAGGATATAAGAATGATACAGATTCATAGGTTTGAATTTTATTTTCTACATACAAAGCACATTCACAGATATGGATGTTTTCCGTACTGTTGTTGTTGATATTAATATTTTTTATTCTCAATTTTACTGATAGACTCTTGTATGATTTTTTCAATGATAGGTTTTATTGACATAATGTAAGTGAAACGGAGGTAGTTGAATTTATTTATCTAATGATAAACTTCTGACTGCTTTGTAATATATAGACTTTCATACAGCCAGCATTATCATTCTCCTTAAAATTTATTATAGTTTCATCACTCGATATTCTGTCTGAGAATTTGTATGTCTACCAATTGCAGAGAAAATGAAGAGAAAGTTTTACGTAGTGTTTGTGGAAAGAACGCTTGGGATTTACGATACATGGGAGGAGTGCAAAGCTCAAGTTCGTGGCTTCAGTGGATGCTTAAATAAGTCCTTCACGGTATAGGAAGATGCCATGCTTGCATGGAATCAATAAAAGGTTGGATGAAACTTTGAACAAGTATTCGTATGTTAGCTAGAACAAATCAAAAAAAGATGATTGATTTACATATGTTACAATTAGATTGTTAACATAGATTATGCGATGTTGCTACATTTTTTAGGCCACCACCATCGGTAGAGCAGAGGGCGAAATAGATGGAAGTCGATTTGTTCATGCATCAGCTACAACTACGACAATGGATAGCGGGACATGTGTATCTGCACCCATACTACCTTCTATAATTGGTAGTGATGGTTCGTAAGATGGCAATGAAGAAAGAGTGGGTCTTGATGGTCCGTAAGATGGCAATGAAGAAAGAGTGGGTCTTGATGGTCCAGGAAACGACCCACATATCGATCGTCCCTTTTTTGGTTTGCTGCTAGCTCTCTTCGTATTGTTTGCCGCTGTTTATGTGACTATCCACAGCAGCGGATAATCTTCTGCCCCCCTAACCATCAAAGAACTGTATGGACTGTTTGAAAGTATGTGCTTACGGAAGTGTTCATTTGTAATATATATATATATTTTTTAATTTTGTCTGTTGAAACTTTCAAAATCAGGTCTTTGTATATGTGTGTGTGTGTGTGTGTGTGTGTGTGTGTGTGTGTGTGTGTGTGTAAATATATATATATATATATATATATAAGTATGCGGTCGAGATTTTGTTTTCATGGGCGTGGATGGCATCCGACCCATCTGTAATATTCGGCTCTTATTTTTTCTATTTTGTATATATATTTTTTTCTTTTTGGTTGTTTTCTTTTCTTGAACCAATATTATTATTAGTTTTACCTGTTTTCTCTAATTTACATTTTTTAAAAATGAAAATGTATGTTTTCTTTCGTAAACTCTGTTTATGGGGTATGTATGACGTCATGATTACAAATGGGGTCCACACATCACAATTGGCCTACTGTAATGAAAGTGACTAATGTATTGCATTATTTGGATTTGCATATTGTATTATAATTATGATTATAATACCTCTTATGGTTTCAGAGAATTGCTTCTACGGTAACATCTTAGACATTATAATTATGATTTGAGAAATAAATGACTATAAAAAGATAGACAAACTTACAGATGGATCGGATAATCCAATCAATTTTTTTTCTTGGTAGTTTGGAAATGGGTACTGTACCTAATTGACGGTTCTGGTATAATTATTATCAGACCGTTAAAATGTATGTTTTCTTTCGTAAACTCTGTTTATGAGGTATGGATGACGTCATGATTACAAATGGGGTCCACACATCACACGTGGGTTGGTGGTCAAATGTGGGTTGACCATTCGTACCAGTAGATATATAACTTTGTATGATTGTACAGTACCTAGTTACAATACCTCCTATCCAAACATTGATCTGTATAAGTACTATATACCATGCCAACCAATACCTCCAATCCAAACATTGATTAGTATATGATTGATTTGGATGTATCCGTCAAACCGTCCAATGCATACATGAATAGTACCCGAATACAATGTAATACAATGCAATATGCGAATCCAAACAGGCCCACTGTACTGTTTATTTGACATCCAATCTGTTGATTAGGTCATAAAGATCTAGATGAAGGGAAAAAAATAAATATCAGCTTGATCTAAAACTTTTATGGCCCCCAAAAAGATTTTAATCATTGACGTTCATTCAACACTGTTTCCTGTAATGTGGTCCACTTGAGATATGGATATACCTCATTTTTGGTCTCATACTATAAAATGATCTAGAATAATAGATGGACGGCATGAATGAAACACATACATCATGGTGGGGCTCACAAAGCACCGACCACCAGCCATTGGCTGTTGGCAGGGGAGTAGCTAATCGGTTTCCTACCAAAGAGAGGATTAGATACAAACAAGGTCAGTAGCCTAATGGCTATGAAGTGACGCCACCATGATGCATGTGTTGTATCCATACCCTCCAACAATTTGTAGAGATCATTTTATGGCATTAGAAAAACAAATGAGTTAGATCTAAAGTTCAAGTGGACCCTTCATAGAAAACAATGGGGACAGTGACACCCATTGTTCAAAAATTCTTGGGGCCACAAAAGTTTCCGATCAAGCTTATATTTTTGTTTTCACTTCATCTATATCTATGTTAACTTATGAATAAATACATCATGGTAGGCCCTATAAATGTTTCAATGGTGGGTGTGACTTATCCCGCAGTTTTCTATGGTGGAGCCACTTGAACTTTCAATCCATCTCATTCTTTTTCTCATGCCCTAAAACCATCTCTGTGAATTTTTGAATGGTATGAATACAACACACGCATCATGGTGGGTCCAAAGAGCTTGGTGACATCACTTCAGTGGCGATTTGGCTACTGACCTTGTCAGTATCTAATCAACACCCCCCACCCAATATGTGCACGTGGCATTATTTTGTTGGCCTTCAGTGGATTGTGCCGAATGTCAATGTAGGATAAGATTGCCTTCATACCCATCACTCTATGGGGCTCACCATGATGTACATGTTTCATCCACGCCGTTCATTCATTTTGCTGGATCATTTTAGGACATGAACCCAAAAGTGAGAAAGAATCGAATCTCAAGTGGACCACACCACAGGAAATAGTAGAGATGATGACACCCACAGAAGAAACCTGCCTAGGGTATTTGTCATCTAACGTCTTCGTGATACCACGGATGAAAGTCAATAAACAAATATCAACTTTATCCAAAACTTCCATAGCCACTGAGAAGTTTTCAACCGTCAGCATTCAATTTCTCCACTGTCATGTGGTGACTTCTCAACCGCCAGCATTCAATTTCCACTGTGTCATGTGGTGTAGCTAATAAAAGATTTGGGTCTGCCTTATTTTTGAGCTCACGCACTAAAATGGTCTTGCAACACTGGCAAATGGTGTGGATGAAATATATACACACACACTGCAGTGGTCTCGACAGAGCAGGGGCGGCTCTAAGGGGTAGGCAAGTGAGGCAAACACCCAAGGCCCCCAAATTATGAAGGCCCTATATTATAGTAAAATTAAATTTTCTTAATTATGAAGGTCATATATTATAGCAAAATTAAAATTAAAAAGGAAAAAAAATTAAAATTTTTTAAAATAAAACTCATTGAAAGGCCTACAAAATAGGAACATCTAAAATTAGTTTACAAATTTGAAATTGAAAATAAAAAATAAATCCTAGAAACTAGTACTATCAATAATAACAGTCTAACTCTATCATCTCTTTTCCAATAATAGCATTATTCCTAATAAATTCTTCTCCTAAAATCTAGGACCACAACTACCTACTTTATTGCTAATTAAGTTCTCAAAAAAAAAATAAATTCTAACGTAATTTTTCTAAATTAAATGCTAACTCATTTTTCTAATGGTACAGTGACACACAAATGTCTAATTAGATTATTAGAAGTGGATTGTTCTTTTTGCTAAATAGTAAAACAATCGCACAACACAACCGATTTTTTTGCTAAGCAAAGCAGCTTCTCAATCTCAAAGTACTTCCTACTTTTTTGCTAAACAATATTTGTAAAACAACTTCTCAAATAATCGAAAAATTAGCTTCTCAGAGTCTTGATCCGTTGGTTGTTGCTGCTTCAAAAAATCTAGGATTCGTCAGGTTTTATTGTTTAAGAATTTATATTTCAATTTATTATTTATATCAATTAGCTTTTGTTTATCTATTATTATTATTCCTTATTTGTGTCAACTTGTTAATCTTTAAAATGACCGGTAGAAAACATGCATCTGGATATAAAAAAAAAAAAAAACTCAAAAATAAAAGGAGAATAGAAAGTTTAGTGTAATCTCAAAAATGGGCCCTTAACAAATATCTTGTTGGCAAAAGGGAACCAAATTCTAATCAAGAAGTAATAGGTGAAGAACCAAGTGTTAGAGGAGACTTAGAAGAAGTTGATAATGTTAATGTGACTCAAGGGGAGAACTTAGAAGATAATGTTGATGTGACACAACAAATTGAAATTTTAGAACAAATTGCTAGTGAGACATACATAGATAGTACAAGTTGTGATGATTAATCTATCTTAAATATCACTTGTTATGATCTTGGATATTGGAAGGAAATTGATACAAAATTACGAGACATATTATGGAGGATGGTCCAATTAGAATTAATGATATTGAGTCTCGAAAAGATGAAAATAATAGACATTTCTCGAAAGAATATTATATTCGTAGACTACCGAATGACGAAAGCAAGATAGGAGATGGTTAATGTATTCAATAGATACAAATAGAGTATTTTATTTTTGTTGTAAATTGTTTGACTCAAAATATAGTGCAAGTCAGTTAGTTAACGAAGGATGTAAGAAGCTCAAATCTCACGAAATATCTTATGAGCATATTATCAATATGACTAGATGGTTTGACTTGGAAAAGAGATTGTCAAAAAATGAGACAATTGATAAGAGTGTCTAGGATCAAATTAACGAGGAGAAAGAACATTAGGAAAAAAATTCTTGTTAGAATCATTGCTGTAGTGAAGGCGTTAGCTAGAAATAATCTTGCGCTTTCGGGGAAGAATGAAAAATTATATGTAGATAATAATGAGAACTTTTTAAGCCTGATAGAGATAATAGCAGAGTTTGATCCTATAATCCAAGGACATATTAGACGTGTTCAAGTACATGAGATTCATAATCATTACTTGGGACATAACATACAAAATGAGTTG
Source organism: Magnolia kwangsiensis (assembly GCA_037074715.1). Taxonomy (NCBI): domain Eukaryota; kingdom Viridiplantae; phylum Streptophyta; class Magnoliopsida; order Magnoliales; family Magnoliaceae; genus Magnolia; species Magnolia kwangsiensis. Next base: position 89,837,871 of record CM073582.1, read on the forward strand.
ATCTTGATATTAGCTGATAAAGTCAAAAGTATGATCATCAAGAAAATCAAAAGAGCAAAGTATTACTTGGTTATTCTTGATTGTATTCCTGATGCAAGTCATCAGGAACAAATGACTGTTATATTATGAAGTATTGATACTTCAGTAAGTCTAATAAAGATTGATGAATACTTTTTAGAATTTTTTAAGGTAGATAACACATCGGGGAAAGAACTTTTTGACGAACTTTTAAGTACATTAAGGAAACATGATCTTAATGTGGATGATGTTAGAGGACAAGGCTATGATAATGGATCTAACATGAAAGGTAACAAACAAAGTTTTCAAAAAAAAAAAAGCTTTTAGATTTAAATCCTAAAACATTTTATACTCCTTGTGGCTACCATAGTTTGAATTTAGTTCTTTGTGATATGACTAATTCATGCTCCAAAGCAATATCATTTTTTGGAGTAGTATAACTTATATGTATTCTTTATTTGCTTCTTCTACAAAAAGATGGAAAGCTTTATTAGAATATATTACTTTGACTCCTAAACCTTTGTCCCAAACACGTTGGGAAAGTCGCATTGAAAGTGTCAAAGCTCTAAAATTTCAAGCCCTAAAAATTAGGAATGCTTTATTGAAATTAGCAAAAGTTAGTGAAGATCTTAAGACAAAGAGTGAAGCTAAATGCTTAGCAACCTATAAGATTGAAAATTTTGAATTTCTATTGGGAATGAATATCTAGTATGAGATATTGTTTGCTGTAAATTCTGTTAGTAAGATCTTATAACTTGAAAATATGCGTATGGATCTTGCTATGGATAAATTAAAGGGACTTATTACTTATTTCAAAAACTACAGAGAAAATGGTTTTAATTCTGCTCTGGATTTATCTAAAAAAGTTGCAATTGAGATGGATATAGAAGCTGTATTTCATAAAAAGCGTGTCATTCATAGGAAAAACCAATTCGATGAAAATGAAGAAAATGATGATGAGATGGTGAAGTGAGCAGAAGAATCTTTCGAAATTGATTATTTTTATTAGATTGTAGATCAAGCAATATCTTCCATGCAGGATAAATTTGAACTATTTTCAAAGTATGATGACATATTCGGCTTTTTGTTTGGTCTTGAAAGATTAAGATCTTTTATGATTGCGTTTTATAAAAAAATGTCTTGATTTTGAAATTTTTCTTAAGCATGACATGCATTCTGATATTGATGGTTTGGATTTATTTTTGGAATTAAAAGTTTTAAAAGAAATTGCAAAAACAGAAATTAATACTCCAATTGAAATACTCCGTTAAAACCTTTCTAAGGGCCATGGTGATGTTTTTTTTTATACCATCCAACCTATTCATAAGGTCATATAGACGTGGATGAAGTTAAAACACAAATCTCATCTTGATCCGAAACTTCTCCTGCTCCTAAGAAGTTTTTAATAGTGGAGGTTCAATGCCCATGTTGTGGTCCACTTAATCCCTGAACCTGCCTCATTTTTTGGCTCATACCTTAAAATGATCTAAGAAAAACAATGAACGGTGTGGATAAAACACTTTCATCATGATGGGCCCCACATATGCTGACTACTTTTCAAAAATTTAGATTTAGGAAATAACTAACGAGGATGCATATGATCGCATATGTTCAGATATATGGTAATAACCATACATGTGGGTTGTGTTGGACCCACCCTTGATGCCTGCTTGGAATCCAAACCGTGCTTCTGTTCAGAATTCTCCTGTTCACCGTACATACTTAGAATCACCCATCCAAAAATCAGGTGAGCCACAATAAAGGATGCCAGGAAGTGATGTGCAATCATGCTCAAAATGTATTTATTCACTCTATTGGGCACCGCTTCAGTGTATCCCGAGATCTACCAAGTTGGGTGGATCCCTGCATATGGATCACGATTGATATATTTGACGTAAATCCACAGTGTATAATAGTAGGAATAGGCCAGTCCAATATGATTTTTTCATTTATGAGTTAACTTCTATACATGGGAAGATCATGCAGCCAAAAAATATTACACTTGCACTCATAAAAGTACACTCTTTTTTTCTTTTTCTTTTTTTTAAGAGCTCTCATAACCAGTCAAAGGTGACAATGTACTCGAAGCCTTTTCGCTATATAAAAGTATATCAACAAAATAGACAATAACAAAGTGACCGAAAAAATACCTGATTCATGACTCACATGAAGCATGAAGGTGGTAGGAGCATTGGTGAATCCAAAAGACATAACCAATCAATCGTAGACCTCATCCTTTGTTTTAAATGTTGTCCTTCACTCATCCCCAAATATGATCTGTATCTAGTGGTAGCATCTTCTTAAGTTGATCTTTGAAAAGACTTTGGAACTAGCCAACATTTTGAGCGTATTATCGAGTCATGGTATTGGGAAGTAGTACTTGATAGTCATTTTATTTATGGCATGACTATCCACACACATTCGCCAAATTTCATCATTATTTGGTGTTAGTAAGGTAGAGACAACGCACTAGCTAAGACTTTATTTGATAAAGCCTTTTTGGAACAATTCATTAGCCTACTTATTCAACTTGGCATATTTGGCCAAATTCATCCTATAGGCTGGAAGTTTAGGAAGCATGAACCCTGAGACGAGGTCGATATCATGTTGAATGTCCCTCATAGTTGGTAATTCATCTGACAGTTCATTAGGAGCCATATCTTAAAATTCAAACATTAGCCTTTTGACGTGCGGATTTATCACTTGCCCATTTGTGGAGATATTGTCCTTGACCTCCTTGTTACTAGAGCATACATAACACCTCTTTGCTCTCCTCCCTAAACCGCCTCATGTTTAAGACATTGACTAACTTTTGTCGCTTGGTTCTTCTTGATTAGTTTACTTATCTTCATAGGCATAAGGAAGATCTTCTTGCCATTGAATCCGAAGGTAAATATATTGGCCTCTCCATCACTAAACACCTTTCTATCATAAAACAAATGCATTCTAAGAAGTATATAGGAGATGTTCATGGGAATGACATCGCACCAAATGGAATCATCATAATGTCTTATCTTAAAATTCATTGAGCACCTCTTGGATACTAGAATAGTCATGTTATTGACCCATGCAATCTTGTAAGGCTGTAGGTGTGCCTCCATTTGTAATTGAATCATCCCAACCAGCTCTTGCAATACCACATTTGAATAGGTGACCCCATCAATCATCAGGGTGCTTACTTTATCGCCATATCGAACTCGGATTTGGAAACGAATAGTTCGTCGCTATTCTTCATTCTTGTCCTTCATAGGTGCTATAAGAACTCTCTGAACAGCAACCAATGTCTCCTTTTTTTAAGCCACATTCATAGGTGTCTTCTTGTGGTTCACCAGCTTCACGTGGATCTTTTCTCCCTTCGGATTTGTTATCCTCTTCTTTCGCACAAATAATCATAACTTTTCGAGGGCAACATCATTTATAATGACCATTTCCACCACAATTACAGTAGTCCATGTCTTTTATAACCCTGCGTGAATCACTCCCTACAGGGGCCTTGCTTTGATTCTCTACTAAACAAGGTGGTCTTGAGTTAGCAGGCTTGTTGGTGGTTGCATTATTAGGGACCCTTGTCCGACTGACTTCTGCACCTCATTGATTCATCAACTCATTGGTAATTGCACCAAATCTTCTCCCAACAGGCTGCCAAAATTATTGCTCAAATTTCAGAGCCAATTAGATGTGTCATATATCCTATAAAGCCTCACAATAATCATCTCTTTGGATTTCAACAATTATGCCCGACTTGCAACGAGAGATGTTATGATGCTCCTCCTTTGTAATTTGACAACGGACTATGAGCTTGTTAAAGCATTCCGTGTATTCTTCCATTGTCATATTTTCTTGCCTTGGACTACTTGTTCATATAGCACATTCTCGTAATTAAGAGGAAGATACTTCTCCTTTAGCTTCGACTTCATTTCTTTCTAATGAACAATAAGTGGTTGGTCAAGTGGATATACATGATCTTCCACACTTCTCTAGCAAACATGTGCATGCCCCATTAAGCTTCATCTTTGTAAACCTGACTCGATGATCATCATCCATGTCGTACCATTTGAATTAATCCTCTAACACTGCCAGTCAATCAAGGCATTGAGTTGGCTCTAACTTGCCAATGAAGTTAGGTACGTCTATTCTCACATTATTCATAATATCGTCAGCCACATAATATAGTTGCTTTTCAGTTGGTCCCCTCCGAAATACATTGGTACAGTCTCCATGAGCGCCCCTTGTGGGCAAATAGACCCCTCTCAAGTGGCCCTACCATCGGTTACGATAGCAGGTGCCATTGGATTCTCTCAAGGAAGATCATCGACCTCACATTCTTCCATCACCACATACTATCCCAAAGTTTTACCATTTCTCATGTCACATGTAGAGTAATTTATAGGTACACAATTTTTGTCATTCCTTGACTCCAATCACTCCACTCATAGCTCTAAGGCATCCATGCGACGCACCAAATAGTCTAGTTGATCCGCCATTGTATAAACGTGTCATCCCGCTACTCATCCATAAATCTTGCATGGTAGGACCTTCCTGTGCAAGTCGACATCGACAATCCTAAGCTTTGATACCAAATTGATAGCAGACAACAACAAGAATAAAGAAAATAAATAGAAAGAACAAAGATTTAAATATTTTAAGGAGAAGATGTGAGGAGTAGGAAGAAGATGAAGAGTATATATAGGAGATTAAATTAGGAGAATAAAGTAGGGATATATAAATTTTATTGGAATCAGCACTGGTGGTGGTCTTGGAGTCAGCACCAAGATGGGAAAGATATGAGTCGGCACCTCTTTAGTTTCTTTCTTCAAAAACTAAGTTACAATGTAATGTCTTTCTCCCCTAGAAACCCCAACATAAAGATCCTAAGCTGACTTACTTAAAAGGCATATTACAAAAATATCCTTACAAAAGACTTATTACAAAAATATTCCTACAATAACTTTCTTGACAAAAAGAACACATGCGCTTGTTGGCTTAAGGGGGCCCAACCATACCACATTTATTGGCTTACAAGAGTGGTCGATTGACCTATGGAGCCTAGAGAAGACTCATGGGTCCCACCCATACTTTATTATTCTTGTACAGACTTTGAGGTCCCCATCAAAAAGGTAATATTAAAAGTGTTTTATGTTGAGCTAAATCAGAATGGTCGTTGAACATGCAGCTTAATGTTACCTCTCATGGAAGCTTACTTTTTCATAGATATAGAGCTTGAAGATGATGAAGACATGTTATCATCATCATCTAAGGCTTATCCCAATTAATAGAGTTGACCACATAAATCCTGCTCTTCCATTCCACTCTATTAATAGACTATTAGATAGTGATTGATTGTAATAAAATTACGTAGGAACCTTGCGACTAGGAAAGACATACACATGTGCACACACATACATCCACCTACATATCATGCCACTGGTGGCACAATATATTGGTTAACAACTTTATGCAAATTGAGTCACAATGAATTAGACAACAATTTTGTGCCCTGATGGCAATAAGGGGCACCAATTTCCGATACTACATATCATGGCACAGATGTATGAAAGCAAATTTATCCAATTAAAAACTAAGAAATAACCACAAAAGCATTGATGAAGCCAAGCATAAGCATATAATTACTAAGTTGGGTAAGCTAAAAGGTAATGAAGATTAACTTCACAAATTGCATCTTCCTACATAGAAATTAACATGATCAATGCACTAGTGTATCAGTATCAAGAGCCACAAAAGCATATAATTACTAAGTTAGGTAAGCTCATTCCAATTCTTGGAGACTATACTCCTCACTTCATCTATGTTGAAAACATTTTAGTAATTGTCAACATGCACTACAAAGTTGTCTATGAATATATGGTATTGAACACCAATATAATGATAAAAACTACCCTTTTTGAGAAACTATATAGCTTTAGGCCTCTCAACACATGAATACTACTTTCCCGTATTCTAGTTTCTGTAAATTTTCACTAATCCATCTTTCATAGTTTTACTTTTAAGCACATTCATTTTCACATCATGGAAATAACATGTATGTATAAGTTCTCTTCTAAAAGATTAAAAATAAAAATGGATATATATTGAGGGAAGGTACAATAATAATTAAAAAAACACAGATAGATAGTAGTGAGACCGTATAAAAGCATCCTTATCATTCATAGCCTGTAGGGGTTACTAGCCTCTGCTCGAAAGTAAGTTCGTAATATGACTTACCCAACACCCAGATGCATTCAAGAAGTCTGATGCTCCCTGTTTTGGGGAAGGTTAATTAGCTACAAGGAAGGGATCTTCCTAGCCTTATGATATCATAATTGAGCATGTTTTGACGGTGCGCCATTATCCGGTTTGAATGGTTTGGACATGGATTTCATCCTAAACCAGAATTTAAGGAAAAGATCAGATGCCTATTTGTGACTCCCTGTAGTATATCGTGCGTGTGGCAAATGTGTATGATGATTCAATCCATACATTGTAATGTCTTGGAAAAATCCATACTAAGACCCGAGTTCAACCACAGACGGGACCGTCCGAGGACCATACCCAACTAGCTAGTGATGACTAGGTGTATATTGGTACTTAACATTAGAAAAATTAAGTTCGGGCCACCATACCTACAAATGAAGATAGACTAGGATCGCAAGTGCCACTAGCGCAACATCATCTAATAACCCGAGGGAATTTAGAGGGTCTGACCCTCTCGTGAGTGCCTTGAAACTCCGTAAGAGACCTAGACCGTGCATCGGGGGTCCACTAACCTTGAAACTATAGAACAATGTCCGTCTTACTAGACTCGATGTCCATCGCGGGAGTCGAACCTGGATGGTGTTAAGTTTGGGCCACCATCCCTACAAATGAAGATAGACTAGGATCGCAAGTGCCACTAGCGTAATGTCATCCGATAGCCCGAGGGAAATTCTGAGGGGCCGCCCCTCTCATGAGTGCCCTAAAACTCCGTAAGGGACCTAGACCGTACATCGATGGTCCACTAGCCTTGAAACTATAGAACAATGTCTGTCTTATTGGGCTCAATGTCCATCGTGGGAGTTGAACTTGGATGGTGTCCAAAACTTCTCAACTTGAGCCAAAGGACGAGTGCATGAGAACTGCAAATACCCTAGAAGAAGCTAAAACTTAAGTGAATTGGGTTGTCTGCTCTTATGTAAAGTTGAGAATTTTAGACTGTCGGTTTATGACCAAACTTTACACGTAGGGTAAGGATAATTCCCCATACACATTCATATAACTGTGGCCGCAATTGAAGATTACCAGTCGTTGATCTGACACAGGCTTCCCATAGTTGATCCGCGTATCCAATCGTATTGAGACTATGTCCTAGCATTGATCCATTGGTGGGGAACCTACCACATGGTATAAATGAGCCCGTGGGTCCTCCCAGGGCCCCCATTAATAATTAAAAATGACCACCCATAGGGTATAAGTATCAAATAGAGTGGCCATAAGGCCATTTACACACCATTTGGAACTATAAATAGCTCCCAAATCACCATATTTCCTCTCGATCCGCAATTAAGAGCCCTAAGGTGAGTGAGAGAGAGAGAAGAGAAAGGAGAGAGATAAGGAAGAAAGAGATCGATGGAGGGCTTGCTACGAAGGGTGACCCCTCTCTCGCTTGACTCGCTTTCCTAACCACCACCATCCTTACTATCGGAGCTTCTTTGGCAACGACCTAGGGTAAAACTACGAACCTCCTTGTAGATATAGGTATCTAAATGGGTCTTTCTCAACCCTAATGAACCTGTGCGCTTGTATAGGTGGCCGACGATTCTTCCTTGGAAACACTCCTAGGAGCGAGTCCTAGTTGAACGTGCTATCAATAGGTGAAGACTATAAGTGCTTAGATTGCGATTTATCAGTGCTAGCATTCCAGTTAATTATTTATGATTGCTAATGTAGTATGTGTATGATGACTTAAGAGTATTTCGATTTATGTCCAATAAATTGCAAGTGGTAGTATAATGATGCTTATGTGTTCGATAAAATGCCTAAATGAGTAGTTTGTTAAAACTTGAGTGTTAAATGTCAACCCCTATGTTTTAAATGCTAGTTGGCATGATTTGATTAGAAATAGGACTACGAGAGTAGTAGTCAAGGTAGCTAGGAAATCCCCGCGTTTGGGTGACCGAACTAGGTTGACCACCCTGGGCACGTTCGATTAATTCGGGTTAGACATTGACCACCGATGGTGGCTAGGCTATGCAGGGTGCTTACACACTCCATGTCGGTTGGGTCAGTGATCGCCCATACCAACGAAATCACCCAAAGAACCGACTGACCTATTGTATGTTCACCATATATGACTACAATCGCTTGAATCTGGGGCACCCCCCCACCATAGTAAAGATCCATTATTAACCATTGTACCGCAATCCTCAAGACTCGTGAGCCGGGCATAATGGTATGGGACACCGTGCCCATGCTGTCGGCCTACACTGGGATAACAAGACTCCCCGTAGTGACTGCGAGCATCACTTATACAATTTGCCTTTCGTATGTATTTATCTGGGAGTGACAAACCTAGATGGATCAAGAATACAGGCATAGGACTACTACAGCTGTCCCATGCTTAGTGATTTAGTTAAGATTGATGATTAAAAGGGAGGTGTCCTAGATTTCCCAAACTGTTGAATGAATAGGCATAAATAATCATTTGGCTAACATAATCAATCACCGCATTGCTTCAGTTCAGAATGTGGCGAAACATGCATTAAAGTCACGTGTTGAGGAAGTGTTATTATTTATGAATCTGGTGGTTGGAGTCACATGTTGAGGGAGTGTTGGATGGTGAGAGCATGCATCATTTCATAAACCCTATAATTCGCGTTAAGTGTAAGTAGGAAGTGTCTGTTTTACATTACTTTATCATGAAACCACTGAGTGGATCACTCACTCCCACTTTGTGATGATGTTTTAAAACACCAACTAGACGCTAATGTAGATGTAGGGACCGTCGATGCTGATGCGTTGGAGCAGGCATTCATGGATGAGTTCTCCTACTTCCAACTCTCAGATGGGCTGATGTAGGCCATGTACTTATAGACAGGGAGCACTGGGCACACGGGCTTAGTTATACGTCGCATTTCTACATTTTATTATTCTTTTTGGAATTGTATATATTAAACCCAGTTATGGACCCATACTCTAGAAGAAATCTCACAATATATATTTTGACTAACACATTTACTTAATCACATTAGATCTGAAGTATGATACATTGTTTAGTATAATTCTATACTTGCTCAAATGCCTAATGTAGAAGAAATCAGGATATCAGCTCCCACAAAGCATAAGTGATGTCCTGAATCTGCTTGAAATTCAGGGTGTTACACAACTAGTGGGTTCTCCGATGTTCTAACGAAACATTGTGGATATCTTAATCGCCTAATAAATGAACTTTTATTTTTCTAATTGAATTTTAGCCGTTGGTTATTCAAACAAAGATCATGGCAGGCCTGCACATTAACCATCCAAACGAAAAGCATGGTACGTGTGCAAGATAATAAACAATTCCATTAATTAAATGTCCACTTTGATTTGCATTCGCACTACGCCAAAATCGTGAATTTGCGACGGACTAAATCTGTTGTAAAACCAAATATATGATGGATTTCGTCTGTTGCTTGGTCCATGGCTGTTTACTAGGTCATTTTTTTGCGACAGATAAAATCTGTCATTAATCTGTGACGGATAAGGTCCGTCGCAGATTACCGACTGATAAGATCCATCGTAAAAATAAAAAATCCGTCGCTAAATTTTGAAAAAACCCACCCTAATTATTCGTCATTAAAAATATTAGTGACGGATAAGGTCCGTTGGTAATATGAGCTGAGCGACGGACCTCAAATCTGTCGCTAATTTTTAACTTGTTTAGAAATTAGCGACGGATTTGGTCCGTCACTAACATATCTATAAAAAAAATAAAATATCGTCAGATTATTATTATTATTATTATTATTTTGAATCTTACACCTGATAGTCATTCAAAAAATAATTCACACGATTGTGTAATAAGAATCACATTCATGAGATTCAAAAGATTGGGCTGAATATGAAGCTGGACTAAATATTAATGTGTTTAGATGCCCAGTAAGCCTTAATAAGAAAATAAACTAAATATATAGTAAATAGTGAAAATTAGATCAGCTACTGATGAAATAAGATATGAAATAGCTAAAACAAAAAAAAAAAAAAAAAACATTACAGCCCATAAAACGGTTCAACAACCAGCTATTATGCTGGTCATTACCGTTATTGAATACCTTGGGAGTAACAAACCACCTATTCAATCTTTCTTAACATGAATAACTTTCAGATTGCCATGGCCCCGGTGGAACCTTAAAGGAGCATTCCTAAAAGGAAAATGTAGAGATTAGTGTCTAACCAAGAGATTTACCTTGTCTATGGTGAATAGAGTTATCTTCGAAAGGTGGTCAAAGCTATGATGCCTTCTTCAGTTTCTTTCTTCTAGATGCACCAATGTATAGACAAAACTCCTAGAAATAGTATAATGGCAACTGCTGCAACAGAGATTCCAGCAACAACTCCCATTGAAATTCCTGCTTAAAGGACATTGTACGTATATGCAATGAGTTTTAAAAGGCATCATAGATTTCAAAAACACAATTTATGCCAAACAGCATAGTAATCTGAAGTGAGCAAAAATGACCCCACCACCTGTGCTACAAAGGAAGACAATTTAACATCCAAGTTAGACAACTTGAAAGGGCCTCAAGATAACAAATGAGTGCAAGCTCAGCTAGAAAAGCACATTCAGATAACACATGTTTACCTTGATTTTAGTGGCCGGTAACTTCTGCTTGGATCTATAGAGGATCAGAAGAAAATCTTTAGCAATGAAATTTCCAATCTCTTCATATGATAGACGATAATAACTGTATATATTCCTCAATTTCAATATTGGTATCGACGTGAGGTACACTATTGGGGATTTAATGCCCACTATTAAAAACTTATTGAGAGCTGCATAAGTTTTGGATTGAGTTGATATTTGTGCTTTCACTTCATTCAGGTGTACATGACCTTATGAATAGGTCGGATGGTAAATAAACATCGAGAACTGTCATGCCCAACAATGTAGAATCCGTTGTACATAAGCTTCGATGAAAGTAAAAAAACAAACATCATCATGATCCAAAACTATTGTATCCCATTAATAGTCAATCACCCCTTTCCCATGATATGGTTCACCATGTAATTGGATGGCCTACTTCATTTTTGAAATAATGTCCTAAAATGATCTCAAGCAATGGATGGATAGTGTTGGATACATAATACATACATCAAGGTGGGCCCCACGGTAAGGTCTGCACCATTTTGGGTGAGCCCCCAGTCTCACCTAATCTGCTCGCCAACAAACTAATTTGTGCAAAATCTGCACAGTATTAGGGTACCTAGAATCACCTTTCAGTTTGACGATTGGTGGAACCATGGTTCAGTAATCCAGACCATTGATCAGTTCCGACTCACCACAAATGAACCATCACCTAAAATCACCCAGGTTGGAATACCCGCCATATTGGTGCTTTTGTTGGTTGAATGTGGACCATGGTTGTATCCTCTTCTCAACTGACTATTTTTAACTATCCAATTAGTTGAACAACCCCATATACATTGACAAATCCACCCTAAAATCCCTAAATCCCTATTTCGGACAATCCACCCTAAAATCCTCAAATCCCTAAATTGGCATTGAGATTGAGAGAGAGAGAGAGATACCTCAACCAAGCTTTAGAGAGACAAAGAGAGGGTGTGTGTGGATAGGGCTTCGGCAACAAGAACATGAGTGGAGAGAGAAAGAGAGAGAGAGAGAGGGAGGGAGAGAGAGAGAGAGAGAGAGAGAGAGAGAGAGAGAGAGAGAGAAGGAAGAGGTAGCCAGAAGAGAGGGAGAGATCTAAAGGAAGAGAGAGGAGAGGGGATTAGGACGAGAGGGATCTGGAGAGACTAGAGTGGGTACAAGGGAGAGGGAGAGAGAGAGTAGTTAGGGCATTTTTAGTTTTTACCTTAGAATGCTCACCTGCGCACCTGCGCACATGCGAACCTTTGCACATGTGTCATGGGTGTCTAATCCGAACGGTCCATGTAATGCGGCATCCCATGAAACCTCTATGGGCCAATTTTTACCCTAATCTAAAACTCTTGTGGGCCATATTAAAAATAGATGCAAATCAAGGGAGGAAACTGTTTTCTTTTTCCATGGCCCACCAAAGTTTCGAATCAAAGTAAAAGTTGGGCCCTGGGAGTTTCACGGGGTGATGCATAATGTGGATCATTCAGATTTTGAACTCACATTACGTATGATGAGTCATCAAAAGTTCACAAGAGTTTCTTGCGAAATATACGCGGCTGATCATATGCGTACCCAGCCTCTTAAGGATGCACAACGTACTAAGTGAATTTAGTGGGGCCCACCGTGTATGCTTGGGGTTTATCCACTCCATCCATCCATTTTACCACATAATTTTAAAGTATGAGCCAGAATATGAGGTGTTAGAAGTTTTTAATGGTGGGTGTCACTCTCCCCACTCTTTTCTGCGGTGTGGTCCACTGGAGGTTTGGATTAGACTCATTCTTTGTCTATTTCCCTAAAATGATCTCTCAAAATGGATGAACGGAGTGGATACAAAGAATACATCATCATGGGGCCACAGAACTTAGTGTCGTAAGTCTCGCTACTCAACCTGTCAATAGCGAATCCGCGTCCAGGAGGGAGGAATTTCCTGTGAAAGCCTTTAACAAGTTTCTACGCAAGGATGCTAGGTGGGGCCCACCGAGATGTGTGTGAGAAATCCACCCCATCCATCCATTTTATGAGATCATTTTAGGATGTGCGACCAAAAATTAGGTGTATCCAACACTTAACTGGACCACACGAGAGGAAACAGTGGGAATTCAGTGAGCACTGTAGACATTCAATCAATATTGTTTTCCCATGATGTGGTCCACTTGAGATTTTGATCTACCTCATTTATGTGATATAGTATTAAAATCATGTGCAAAAATTGATGGACGGTACAAATAAAACACATAGATCTTGGTGGGCCCACTGAGCACCAACCACTAGACACCTGGATACTAGCGTTACTAGCCAAACCACATCCGATTGGCTAGTGTACGCACCACACACCACCGACGTTGCTGGTGTTCTGTGGGTCCCATATGAGGTATGTGTTGTATCCAAACTGTCTGTCCATTTGGAGAGCTCATCATAAGTCTTGGGCTGAAAAATAAGATAGATCCAAAGATCAAGTGGACCACACTACAAAAGGTAGTGGGAGAATGAATGTCTACCATTGAAACCCTTTTGAGGGTCACAAAAGTTTTGGATAAATATAATTTTTTGTTTTTCCTCTTCATCCAGGTATGTGTGATATTATTAATGGATTGGATGGAAATAAACATTATGGTGGGCCCTACGGATGTTTTAATGGTGAGAATCATTGTCCCACTGCTATTGTTTGTGTGGTCCAGTTGAGCTTAGGATATGAATCACTTTTGGGCTCATATTCTAAAATGATCTCTAAAATCAATTTTAGTTATTCCATGTCTGTATTAACTTCTAACAGGTTGGATCTCAAATAAACATGTGGTGGGCCTTAAGAAGGTTTCATTAGTTGGTGTCACTATCCCACTCTTTTCCATGGTGGGGTTCACTTGAAATTTAGATCTGCCCCATCAATCAGATGCAACATTCCATGTCAGGCCATGGGATTAAAATATAAAGTCAATTCATGACTTGGGTGGGCCACACCACATTCTATAGTTGAGAGGGGTTACCCTCCCATTAAAACAGTCATAATCATATATTGGGCCCACCTAGACGTGATTAATAGATCCATCCCATTCATTATGTGTGTCCCACTTGGATGAGGGGTCAAACCAAGTTTAGCTGCGTCCAAACTCATGTGGGCCCCACCAAGTGCTTTTATATGTTTTAGGATGTCTTCACATAGTTTTAGATGGTATAGCCCACCTGAGTTTTGTATACGGATGATTTTTGAGATATCTCATAAAATAAAGGGAGCACATCAAATGCACGGTGTTGATGGTCTACACACATCATGATGGGCCCCCAAAACTTACTAACATCAATTCTTAGGTTTTCACGAGGTCAGTAACTTGGGTCACAATTTTGACCAAAATATTTGGCCTATTTTACATGTTTGGTCCATTCACTCTATTTTATTGATCAATACCCTCAATTTGACTAGCTACTCGCCCCGATCAGGCTACATATGAGAAATATTGGGCATACAAGATTGCTCAACAATTTGAGTGAAATTTGATTTAAACATCTAAAGTTATTTACTCTTCAATCTAGCCTGATGAGATTGTCCAACAATGGTTAAAGGTTCAATTAGTGGATGTGCCCAATAATATAGTAAAAAATGTTTTTTTTTTTTTTTTTTCACAGATAAATCTCAATTTCCATTTAAAAATCACATTTTTTTCAAAATGTATATTTTTTTCTCTTAATTTTTCTTTGAAAACTTTTAACAAAATATCATTTTTATTATCAAATATTTCAAAAAAAATTAAAATACAAATTCTGAATTTTTATTTTCAAAATCTCAACAATTTTCTTAAATTTTAATTTTTTTTTTCTCAAAAATTTCAAAATACCAATTTTTTTTCTTCAAAAGCATATTTTGGTTTCAACTTTTCAATTTTCTTTTTTAAAATGATATATATATATATATATATATATTTTAAAATCTCAATGTTTTTATAAATAACTTTTTCTTTTAATTTTAAATTTTGAACATTTTCAATTATTTTTCAATATCACAAATTTATTCAACTTCATTATTTTCCATTTCAAAATATCAGTTTTTTGTTCAAGTATCGTTCTATCTTAAAATTTTCAATTCTTTCGAACTTCTCCATTTTTTTTGAAAGCATTTTTTTCGAACTTGTCAATTTTTATCGAACTTCTCAATTTTAATTTATTTTTCAAAATACATTTTTTCGAACTTGTCATTTTTTATCGAACTTCTCAATTTTATTTTATTTTTCAAAATACATATTCTCAATTTCTTTTTCAAAATATTTTCATTTTTCAACGTTGTCAAAATTTTCACATTTTTTCCAAAAAAAAACTTTTTAATTTTCTTTTTCAAGATATTATTTTTTTTCTCAAAATCAAATTTTTTTTTTCAAAATTATCAACTTTATTCAATATTCTTTTTTTTTTTTAAATCCAAAAAATAGATTTTTTATTAAATTAAGGTTTTTTTTTTTTGAAATCTCAATTTTTCTCAAACATTGTTAAATTTTTTAAACTTCTCAATATTCTTTTTCATGTGATTTTAGAAATCATTTAAATATTACTTTTAATTTTTTTTAAAAAATTAATAATAATTATTCCCACTCATTTGATAAAAAAAATAAAATAAAAAATTCTCTGCATTCAATCAATTGTTAAAAAATAATCTTAGATACAAATATGTACAATTAAACCACTGAAATTCTATTAAAAAATAATTCTTAGACTACAAAAAAGTACAAAATTTCCACCATATTCTAAAAACAAATGTTTAAGGCAAACGTCCTTTCACGATGGACCATGATCCGTCACTAAAGCAACTAAAAACCATCGCAAAGTGCTACTTTGGGCGGAAATTTGCGAGTGATCATATTCCGTCGCAAAATCAAAATTTGCAACGAATTTAATCCGTCGCACATTTACGACGGACTGCAATCCGTCATAAATCCGATTTTTGGGATAGATTTTGGTCCATTGCAAAATTTCACGACTTATAACTATGGATTGAGAAAAACAGGATTGGCAACAGACATTCTCCATTAGCAACGGATAAATCTAGGTCTGTCGCAAAATCCGTCCCAATGTCGCATTTTTGGCTGAAGGTCGAAAAATGTAATTCCTAAGAAAATCAAAGATGAGGAACTTAAAATTGGCAATATGATCCTAGAAACTATGGAATATACCAAAAATCACAAGCATTTAACTTCAAAAATAGCCCCAAATACATGAAGGATAACGAGTCTAGATTACCTAAACATTGTAATTTTCTGCACTAATTAACATCACAAGCAGTGATTTCTAATAAGTTCTAGAATCACGATCTTAATAAGCTGAACATGGCCTTGAAAAATCACAAAAACCCAAAAATGACATGCATTCAACGTTGAAAGCAATCTTGATTACTTGCAAAACTGCAATTTGTGCTCTAATTTGCATCCAAAACCACAATTTCTATGAAAGGCAAAAATTTGGATCACAAAATCACCAAAATCTGAACTATAATAAAGAATACAAATAAACTATCAAAAACCCAAAAATTGCATGAATCAACTTTGAAAGCAATACCGATTACCTGTGAAACTGCAATTTGTGCTCTAATTTGCATCCAAAACCACAATTTCTATGAAAAACCAAAATCTGGAATCCCAAATCACCAATATGGAGTTATCAAAAAGGATTTTCATTACCAGGTAATGGATGGGGTTGTGGTTGGAACTTTCTCTCTCGTGGTGGAGGATGGGATGGGCTATCAAATTATCCATTCGGCCTTTTATGATTTGGAGCAACAAAAGCAAGCAAAAAATATAATCTCATTTAATCAAGTTTCTATTTTCAGCGTATCCCAAATACAATCACACATGTGAATACAGTTGCAACTATTTTGAGGTGCCTCTCCCGAGCTCCTATACTACCATCCTTGGATTGGGGGGCTATTGTTAAACTTTGCATGAAATACAAAGATCAAGTTTCCAGTGTGTTAAACCCGAATATTGTTCTCAAGAAAGGAGCACTGTGAGAGGAATGCATACATTTTTCCTTAGCTCATGCAAATCAAGTCAGTCCCCTCTTGTTTTTTGTGGACGAGCTCTCTGACATATCCAGGTTCAAGATGTTAGAGCTGAATCTATAGTCTTTTCTGTTACGCCATCTGGTAGATGTGATAAAAATCTTCTCAGGTTCCAGGCTGGAGAAGCTGTTTGATGACATTGTTGATTATTTTCAGTTCCTCCGCTTCTTATCAGTCATACAATCCAGATCAGAAAAGCTTATTGCGAACTTCATTCTGGAGTGGTTTGTATCATTCTCTAGGCGAATCTTCTACTGAGGTCCTAGAGTATATATCAAACATGGAGAAATGCATGGAGTTGTTGTTCTGTTTGTTGCCTGCTTCTCCCTGTGAAGATGGTCTAGTGGAGAAACAGGCAAGTTCTGAAAACAATTGGTTAGAAGCTGTGAGATGTTTGGGTAAGGCGCCAAAGGATTGGCTAATGGATATCCTGCAAGTATAAAAATCATTTTAATCAATTTAGTTAGGTTATTCCACATTCATGAATTCCATGTACATGCAATAGTGCAGGTCCTAGCATGCATATTAGGGATGCAACTTGGCAGGTCGAGTCAGGTTGAGGGTCAACCCGAGCCCAACCTGAGATCAAGTTGGGTTAACCTGTGGTCCGACCCGACCTAAGCCCAACCCAGCATACTATATCCTCAACCCTAACCCATCTCAGGCTGGGTTAAGCTGGGTCAGGTGGGGTTGGTCGAGCTGGGTTAAAGATTCAGAATGTCTTATTTATCGAAGACAACCAATGGACTCCCAGAACCAGTGATCAGCAAATGAATTTCTTGCATGTTGTACAATAAGAAATGAGATGAAAGGTTTGCAAAATTGGACTTCTCAATAGTCACATGAGTAGTTCAAAGGTCATTGTGAGTTCTACTTTCTGGAAATGCAAAAGTCCTAGTTATGAAAACACGGCTAAGGCTGATGTGCATGGGAGATTTTAGATGATGCAGAGGAATGAGTTTACAAAATCAAGAAATGAGTAGTTAGTGATGTGCATAGAATTTGCAGAATTTGAGAATTTTCATTGGTTGGCCATCCATGAACTGCTAGTTCATTTTTTTCTTATTATGCTTAGAGATTCATGTTGAACAAGTGTGGAAAAGGCAATCAGATTGAAGCATCATCTAGCTCTCTGTACAGTTTTCAGTAGGGTTGTCAATGGGCAGGTATAGGGTCTGGATCTGTCAATTAGATTGAAGCATCATCTAAATCCTTAAATGTCAATCGACATTGGACCAATTGAGAGAAATAGAGAAGAGAGAGAGAGAGAGAGAGAGAGAGAGAGAGAGAGAGAGAGAGAGAGAGAGAGAGAGACCTGTAAATGTCAATTGACACTGGATCAATTGAATAGAGGAAGATCGAAAGCCCTAAGTGTATTAAAAAAAAACCTTAAATACCTTGGAAAAAAAAAAACTTTCCCATTTTCTCATATTACAGATTTTACAGAACCCTAAATCCTTTTCCTGTTAGAAATTTTACAGGAAACGAAACCCTAATCTGTGTATTTGAAGATTTAGAAATAAAAACTCAAAATCAAACTTAGAATATATGGTGAGAGAAATGGGTATCTAGTCAGAGAGGAGAGACGGAGAAGAGGTGAAGGGAGGGAGCTGTAGGGGTGGACTTTCGCCCGAGTGAAGGGGGTGCGTCGCTCAAGGGTTGTAGTCGAGAGGGAGAGGGAGAGGGAATGAGAGAGGGAGAGGGAGAGGGAGAGGGAGAGACAGAGGGAGGTAGGGGTTAGGTTCGAGAGGGAGAGGGAGAGGGAGTGAGAGAGGGAGAGTGGAGCGAGAGAGAGAGAGAGAGAGAGCACGAGAGAGAAAAGAGGCATGGATTTGGGTTTTTTCCGCGGAGTGGAGGAAGAGAAATTTTAGAAACCCTCGGCGTTTGCATGTTTGACGGGTTATGGACGGACAGTCCAATCAGGAGCTTTATGGGGTCCATCATGGTGCAAATGATATATCCACTCTGTCCATTAATTTTGTAATTTTTTTTTTACAGAGAATGGCACAAAAATCTAGGCAAATCCAAGGTCCAATTGAACCACACCATCGATCAATGATACATATATAATCTCCACTGTTTCCTACCGTGTGGTCCACTTGAGCCTTTGATGTACTTCCTTTTTTAGGATCTTACCGTAAAATGATCTTTCAAAATATATAAACGTATTAGATGGAGCATACACATTTTAATGGGCCTCGTACAGTTCCATATGGGGCTGTCACATGGTGAAGGCACGGGTGGTGGCATAAGCTTTTAGCTATGGTTTTATTATTTATAGCTACGGTTTTAATCCGTAGCAATAAAGCTACGGCTTATATCCATAGCTAAAAACTAGCATGGTCCGTAGCCTTTTGTCGTTTTTTTGGTAGTGCATAATCATACCATTCCCACTTTTGTGGTGCTTCCAAATTACCCTCTAAGATTAAACTTGCATTTTTTTATTTTTTTTTTTTAAAAGAAAGATAAGAAGACTGATTTATTTATTTTTTAAGCAAAGATGAGAGATCTACACCATAATTACAAAAAAGCCAAAGCTTCAAATTTGCATATGAATAGGTAGTAGATGATTTACTTCGAATGTGTAGGCATCAAAGAACACATTCCACACTGATTGATGAATCCCTTGATATTACTGGTGTTACATTCACATCAAGGAAAACCTATCTGAATTCAATGAGTTTATTAAGAAAGTAATGCATGATGGTTCCTTGGTGAAACTAGAACTTTACTCCCAAACCTTGTAACATACAATTCAAGCATTCATGTTATAGAATAAAGAAAAGAATGTGATACCATGCATAGCAATAAAATGGTACAGCTCACATCCATATAAACTATCAATAAGAGAGTCAATCCCAATTCTTAAAAATAGCATCCCGCATACCAATAAAAAACTCATTCAATTTCTTCAATTCATACACCAGTTTCGAATTTTTCTTATAGGTTGTAGGACTAATAACCTGTGAATATGAAGATATATATAACCATGTATTCAAGGAATTTATTTGTTGCCCATCTTGTCAAAATGGTTTGGATCATTGGAAGATGATCTCATACTGCTTTTAAGCCCTCGATGGATGTATCCTCCGATGGCATACGGACAAGATCTAACCCATCCATAAGGATGAGAGATTAAACAAACTCTAGGTATGCTTTTCCAAGCCTTCATAAGGGCCTGCTACATGAAAAGTTTTAATGTCCACATCCCATTGCCATGTGTACAGTGGAGAGGGGACCTACCATGTTCAAGTTCCACTATCTCTACGGGATCATTTCCCCTCAAAATCACAATTTCCAACATCATAAAAGCTAAAAATTGGCAGCTTCCATCAAAGAAGGAAAAAAAAATCTGAATGTGTTCTAAACCCATAACACCAATGACATCCATAAACAAAACAAATCGCATACAATCCCCAATTTCTAAGCCCCCAAAAGAAAGAAAAATCAAAAGATATGATCCAAAACCATCTTTAAATCACCATTTTAACAACACCTAAGCTAAAACAACTATACATAAAATTGAATCCGAAAATCCAAATTGGTACTCAACCAATTACAATAACAACCTTCAAAAACACATGAAACCCACCTTTAAAAAACCAAGTCCATTGAAGAGGAATCATGCATTAGTCTCCTACCAATATGTATAATACCCACGCATATCAATTTGAACAAGTCAGGACAATGGATTAGTGATCCTGGATGGACTGTGACCCAAAATCTTCCTAGATAACAACATCCTAGCCATCCAAGTTCTAGCTTCATTTCAATTGAATTTCTCCATCGTCCTTTGCATGACCAATTGAATTTCAAAAATCAAACTGACCCAATTTGATTTTGACAGAGCTCTGAATGCCCAATTGGGCAGGGATGGTAATAGTTTGATTATGCCACTTGCCCGGGAGCTCAAGCTTCCGCTTGTTTTCGCTTCACAGTGCCTCTTAGCAGGAAGTTCGCTGTCTCCCTCCTTTTTGGTCTAACCCTTCGACGTTTTAGATCGATATTGAGTTCCATATCCTATTATAGATACTCTAGGTATTGTAATGTCCCACATTTTGCTATTTTAGATCTTTTAAAAACACCTGATTCTTTTATAATTAACTTATGTTGTCACTTACTGATCATTAACACTCGATGTTAGCTTATATGTGAGCGGTACCAGTAAAGAACTGGACAAATTTGATTAATCAACTGTAGAAAGCCAACGAATCCACCCGATCACTTAGGCATCGAGTTTAACCTCGTGATTTGTTCACCCAGGGCCCAAGTCTAGCTGACCTATCATTGAATAATCAAGATGACCACAACTAAATTAAAGACATACTTAAAGCCGAGACAACTATAGGTTGGATCTTAATTAATAAACCAAATTAACCCGGTCACTCATTTAATCTAAGAACCAACGATCTAGAGTGATCATGACCAAATCATAATTTTTACTAATTTCGAATAAGTCACACTATGAACTTAGCTAATCTAGAACCTAACAACTGCGCCCAAGAAATCTCCCTACCCAATTCATTCAAAAAATACCCCGATTATTCGAACAAGTTTTAGACTATTCGTTAGTGGCCCACTAGTTCTGAAATTATAGAATAATGTCCGTCTCCCTGGGCTTGACGTCCATCACGGGTGGTAAATCAAGATAGTACTCAAAACCACACAACTTGGGCTAAAGGACGAGTGCTTGAAATGTGCAAATACCGAAGGCTGAAACCTAAAACTTAAGTGAAATAAACCTCCCACTCTTTCGTGAAGATATGAGTTTTTGACTGTTAGATCGCAACCAAACTCAAGGTATGATTTAAATATATTTCCCTTTGCATATCTATATAGCCACGGCCTCGATCGAGCACCGACGACCATCAATCGTAAGTAGGGTCCCCGTGGTCGATCAAGGCATCCGATCTTCATCAAAATTAGTTTGATTACTAATCCTACAATGGGGCACCTGCCCCATGGCACGGATGGGTCGACAAGCTCTTGAAATAGCCCTATAGGCCAAATTTTAGCCCATTAGGGGCATGCATGCTAGAGAAAGAGTCCCCACGACCATTTAAGCATAAAATCAGGGCCCATAATTTCACTTCCTCACTCCCATACAAATTTTCAACTACAATGGAGAGAGGGAATGGGGAGAAGTGGAAGAAAGAGCTCCTTGAGGGAGCTATTTTAGGGGTTTCCCTTGCTTCCGCTGCTTAGGCGGAGCTTGCAACTCCACCCCATTATGGAGAACGACCCGTCAACATTAAAAAGGTAATCCTCTAGCCCTTTTCAAATTTCAGCCTTGTAAATCGTTTGCATGCACCCTTACAAGCTAATCCCATTGCGTAGGACATCGATACACCCCTCCACAGACTCGAATCCTAGTGGCGGCGCTAGAAATCCAATGGACTACCCCTAGGTGTGGACCATTACCCTTAGGTTGCCAATTATCGAACATGTGTCGTAATTGCTGATTGTGTAGCGAAATTTAGAATTTACATACTAAACATTGAGAAATTCTTAGGCGTAATACTCCCCATGAATTGTGAATTTTACCTAGAATAGTTGATCCTCGATTGCATTTAGAATAGACTGTTTTGCTAAAATATTCATGCCCATATGCTCCACATTCTCCCCTTGATACTTGTGCGTAATTATCTAGTTGTTGTAAATTGTGCGATGATTGAAAAATGTACTTGCATGCCTTTTGTTTGCCCATATTAGCTAGAATATCCTGAGGTACTAATAAATTTGGTTGCTTATTCTCGAGTATAATTGTTTATAGCATGCTATAGAATTTTAGTCTAACGGTAATTGAGTTAGCTAACAAAATCAAAAAGATTTGTAAGGGTAGCCCTATTAGATCAGTTGCCTTGGGCCAATCCGACCGATTCGGGCCGAAGACAGATAATCGACGGTAGTTGGACTATGTGGGATACTTGTACCTATTGTCGGTTACGCTGTACTTCACCTGAGGCAGCCGAATTAGTCTACTAGTTGGACAACTATGTTCACCATGTATGGTCACACCTGCTTGAATCTAAAGTACTCCATACCTTTGAGGGGCCTACTATTATCCGTTAGTGATACAATCCCCAAGTCTCAGGAGCTGGGCATGGTGGTATGGGGCACTGTGTCCATGTTGTCGGCCTATGATGGGGTAACGAGCCTCCCCGTAGTAACCAACAAGCACAGGAGGTGATAGGTCCTTGTTCGAACGGCCCCCCTCAAATTACCTGGCTGATGATTTTGTGCCAGAGTACTGTTCGAATGATTGGGCATGGATGGAATTGGGTGACGAGCCTTTCTTTGTGGTAATTTGATTATGTGACAAGCTCGCACCTTGGAACTAAGTGATCATACTCGGTGTTTGGGTGACGACCCATACTAAGTTGATCCTCATACATTTGGGTATCATATATTACCTTTGGAATTAGCGAATTGTGAGACAAATGGATGATGTCTAAATTTGGATTATGAATCGCAGGCTCAGAGCTGCTACGGCAGATAAGGCCATTGATTAAATGGAGGTGTTTCAGCTTTTCCAATATTGCTGGATGAACGGACTTAATTAAATACTTGGCTAACATGAATATTCATAACAATACATTAGTATAGTTTGGTGACTCGACAGTCGAGGTCGCGTTGAGGGAGTGTTAGTCATATGTGAACATTTAGATGGTGTTGCTTGAGGGAGTGTTAGATGGTGAGGGCATGCATCATATCATAATGTCATGCATGTGCACTAACAAGAGAATGTAGGAATCATGTGCTTAGTTGCTTCTCATTATTTGTACCCGTGGAATTGATAACTTCTGTAACTTGTTGCTAATAGAACCACTAAGTTGACCACTCACTCCTACTCTGGGACGGTATTTTAAAACACCAACCAGACACTTTCGTAGATGCAGGTATTAAGAATTCGATGTGTTAGAGGAGGCTCACACAGACTCAGAGGAGTCCTTGTACTTCCAGTTGCTAGATGGACCGATGTAAGACACTTTAAGGACATCAATGAGATTTTTAGGTTGATACATTTTGTATTTTTGAAACTGTATATATTTCTCATTTGTAGTCTCGTACTCTAGATAAACATACTTGTTGGTCGATTTACTTGCATTAAATTTTATATTTTTTCCATAGTGCATCGCATAGTCTAATTTAATTCCATGAATTGCTCAAATGTCAAGTAAAATAAACTATAGAACCCCGCTTCCGCAAAGCATATGTGTCACCCTGAATATTGGGAATTGAGTATCTACTGGGCCCTCAAAATCCAGGGCGTTACAGGTGGTATCAGTGCATGGTTTAAAATTAAACTAGGTTATGGGTTGTAGGTTGTGGACTCATCATAACACATTCACCGATATAGATAAGAGTGTTGAAACCTAGTGACACTGAAACCCTAGGACTGAACCCCTAGTTATTTCGAGTGGTCGGGTCTTAGTTTGGAATTTGGACTTAGAAGGGACTTAAACCAAGAGAGAGTTGTTGTGGTAATGCTAGGGACGAGGCCTTGGAACACTAGGAGGTGTTTCGGCTCGTACTCAGGTAGAACTCACAAACTTCAGCATTATAACCCAGTGTAGTGGAGTTGGGTGACTAAAGTAGCTCGTCCTATCCTAAAATCATATATGGAACGCCCAATGATCCACTTCAGTTCATGAGATATGTTTATTTCAAGTTCTGACGGTCCAAATCATCTTCGCTTCCAATCAAGCCTTTTTCTGGCCTACCTGGATCATCGAACGGGCAAAACGGAGTCGGATTGGGAAAGAGGGGGAAGCATAGAATAGGAAAAACCAAGCTTTGCCACAAATCAGTACCCTGACACTCAAATGGGCCACCACCGACTCCGATCCAGCGTTTTCGGTCCATCATGAATATGGGATGATTGTGAAAGCTAAGAAATGGTGTTGTTGCCACCAAATTAAAGTCACTCCTACGATTTGACTATGCAAGGCAATGATTCCATGGGAGATGGTGACACTTGGCCCAAATGAGCCGACGGGCCATGGGGCCACTCCATATCCACTGACCCCACCCAAAAGGGGCCGGGGAGTGGTGCCCCCCCCCCCCGATGCAGTCCAGGGAGTGGCAGGGTTGCGGTAGAATCGGCGCAACCTCGCCGAGTTTATCTAGGGGGCGGCGGGGCCACCACCAGCCCAAACAAGAGCTGGCGGGGCCACCGTCAGTCCGACACAACCCTGCCAGTATCCAAGTTTGGTAGGGACCCTTACACATGTGGGCCCCCTTTTGGTTCCCTTTTAGCCTTTTTAAGGCTACCTCCCATCCATCTCACGAATTCCAACCCCAAGCAACCCAAAAAAAAAAGAAAAAAAGAAAAAAAAAAAGACGCTTCCTTATAAACTCATTCCCTACATCCAATCGTCCCCACTAAACCTTTACAACCTTTACTTAAACCTTCTTCACCTCTAGGTCATCAACTTCTCACAAAGTCCTCCATTCAAGCCCATTTCCTTCGAAATCCTTTATTCCTTAAACCCATCTTCCTCAAGGCCACCAACTTCTCACATTCCACCACTTTATTCTTCTAATTTTTCTAAGCGCTTTTCATGTTGGACACAAATCCTAAAGCTCAAAGGATGAAGAGTTATAATTAAACTAAAACTTATTATAAATAGTAAAAATGGAAATAAAGTGGACTTTCAATGATTGACCTAATGAAATCTCACAAAATAACTAGGTTATTTGGCTAAAGTAGCTTCTCCTACACCAAATTCTTATATGGCACGTTGAGTAACTCATTCTAAATTGTGAGATACACCGATTTCAAACAACAAGTGGTGGGGCCACAACAAAAATGGTACGCCCCTGCCAATTTAGTCCAACAGGTGGCAGGGCCGCCGCAGAATCGGCGTGACCCCGCCAGAATTTTCTACAATTTTTAGTTTTTTAGGCTAACTTCAAAAAATTATATCTCCCTTAATTTAACTCTGATTAGGATGATTCAAAAGCCAGATTGAAGATTAATAAGTCTAATTTCATATAAAATAAACAAATAAATTAAATTAAATTAAAATATATTTAATTTTAGGATATTTTGACAACTATCCAAAAATCATTAGTTTCAGACAGTTGTTACTTCTAGAATTTTAATAATTTTTCTACAAATCTAAATGAAATAAAATTTTATAGGATGACTTTAAACTTAATGATAAATTATCATAAAAATTTTAAAAGCAATTCAATATCTAAAAATATAGACAGTGTTACAAGGAATAGAGACATTTTGGAATCATACTGAAAATCATTAGTTTTGGACAACGGGTACTTCCGGAATATTTATAATTTTTATGGAACTTCAAATGAAATGAAATTTTGTAAAATAAAAGTCAAATTAATAACAAATAATAATAATATATAATTAGGTAACTAAAAGTGACAAGGATGTTACAAACAATAGACGAGTTGGATAGGTATTAAAATGAGAACTCTCCTTAATGACCAAGACCCGAAAGACAACCTTATCAATGTAAAACTCAAACTTTCTAATAAATTTTGATATTCCCCAAATGTCTAGACTAATTGGATTATGGAATTATAGAATCGTACACCTGGAAAGTATTCGCTGCTTGACCCAATTCTCAATCCTAGGCGACTACCAATGGACTAACTACTTTGATCAAACAGAAGACCAGGATCCACCAGGACTAGGAAGCGATACAACGAACCTTCTACCCTGGTCAAGTAGATAATCAATGTATCATGTTCAAGCCCACTACAACCGTCTCTTCGCATTGTTAGAACATTGAAAACATATATTTTTACTTTAGATAAAGGGGAACTGTTGCCATGAATCCAAATCTTTTGAAAATTTGTAGTAAATCGTCCGGGTGAAAAAGTTTTAAGGGGACTAGACAACCATAAGTCAGACTAGCATATTTAGTTACACCCTACCATGCAAATGAACGTAAAATCAACAAAACTTAGGTGTACAAAGTTAAAATATCTTTACGTTTTTACATTAGGCAATTTCGGGGACGAAATTGTTTTTAAGGGGGGTATATTGTAACGTCCCAAATTTTTGCTATTTTAGATCTTTCAAAAATCCTTGAATTTTTTAAAATTAACTTATGTTGTCACTTATAGACCATTAACACTCGATGTTAGCCTATATATGGGTGGTACTAGTAAAGAACTACACAAATTCAATTAATCAACCGTAAAAAGCCAATAAATCTGCTTAATCACTTAAGCATCGAGTATAGCCTCGTGATTTGTTCACTTAGGGTCCAAATCTAATTGACTTATCACTGACTAATCAAGACGACCGCAACTAAATTAAAAACATACTTAAAGCCGAGACAACTATGGGTTGGATCTTAATTAATAAACCAAATCAACTTGGTCACTCATTCAGCCTAAGAACCAACGATCTAGAGTGATCATGACCGAATCACCATTTTTATTAATTTTGAATAGGCCACAATATAAACTTAGTTAATCTAGAACTTAATAACTATGTCCAAGAAATCTCCCTACCCAATTCATTTGAAAAATGCTCCGATTATCCAAACAAGCTCTAGACCTCTCGTCAGTGGGCCACTAGTTTCGAAATTATATAATAATGTCCGTCTCACTGGGCTTAACATCCATCGTAAGTGGTGAATCAATATAGTACCCAAAACTACACAACTTAGGCCAGATGTCGAGTACTTGAAATGCACAAATACTCAAGGTTAAAACTTAAATTTAAATGAAATGAACCTCCCACTCTTTCACGAAGTTGTGGCTTTCCGACCGTTAGATTGTAACCAAACTCAAGATATGAGTTAAAGATATTTTCCTACTTATATGTGTATAGCAGTGGCCCCAATTGAGCACCGACGACCATCGATCGTAAGTAGGGTCCCCGTGGTCGATCAAGGCATTCAATCTCCACCAAAATTGGTCTGATCATTCTTCCTATGATGGGGTACCTACCCTATGGTGCAGATGGGCCAGTGGGCCCTTGAAATAGCCCTATGGGCCAAAATCCAACCCATTAGGAGCATGTATGCTAGAAAAAAGGGCTCCAAGGGCCATTTAGGCATAAAATTTGTGCTATATAAGGCCCAAAATTATACTTCCTCATTCCTATACGAATTTTCAGCTGCAAGGGAGAGGGAGTGGTGAGAAGTGGAAGAAGGAGCTCCTTAGGGGAGCTATTTTGGAGGTTTCCCTTACCATCGTTGTTTATGTTGGAGCGCACAACTCAGCCCCGCTATAGAAAACGGCTCACCGACACTAAAAAAGTAATCCTCTAGCCCTTTTCAAATTTCAGCCTTGAAAACCTTTTGCATGCACCCTTACGAGCTAATCCTATCGGTTCATGGCTTCGATACACCCATCCACGGACCCGAATCCTAGTAGCGGTGCTAGAAATCCAACAAACTACCCCTATGTGCAGACCATTACCCTTATGTTGCCAATTATCAAACCTATGTCACAATTATTGATTGTGTAGTGAAATTTAGAACTTGCATGCTAAACATTGAGAAATTCTTAGGTGTAACACCCTCCATGAATTGTGAATTTTGCCTAAAATAGTTTATCCTTAATTACATGCTATAATAAATTGTTTTGCTAAAATTTTCTTGCCCATATGCTCCATATTCTCCCCTTGATACTTGTGCTAATTATCTAGTTGTTGTAAATTATGTGATGATTAAAAACCTTTTGTTTGCCCATATTAGGTAGAATACCCTGAAGTACTGATAAATTTGGTTGCTTATTCTTGAGTAGAATTGCTTGTGGCATGCTATAGAATTTTAGTCTAAGAGTAATTAGGTTGGCCAGCAAAATCATAAAGATTTACAAGGGCAGCCCTACTGGATCGGCTGCCCTGGGCCAATCCGACTAATTCAGGCCAAAGATGGACAACTGACAATAGTTGGACTATGCGGGATGCTTGCACCCATTGTGTCTATGTTGTCGACTTACGTTGGGGTGACGAGCCTCCCCGTAGTGACCAGCCTCCCCGTAGTGACCAGCAAGCACAAGAGGTGAGGTGATAGGTCCTTTGTTCAAACAGCCCTCGTCAAATTACTCAGCCAATAGCTCTGTGCTAGAGTACCATTCGAACGACCTAGTCATTAATGGAATTGGGTGACGAGCCCTTCCTTGTAGTGATTTGGTTATGTGACAAGCCCGCACCTCAGAACTGAGTGATCATACTCGATGTTTGAGTGACGACCTATATAGAGTTGATCCTCATTCCATTGGGTATCATGTCTTACCTTTGGAATTATTGATTTGTGAGACAAATGGATGATAGCTAAATTTAGATCATAGATCACAGGCTCAGACCCGTTATGGCCGCCCTGGGCTAAGTGATCTGAAAAAGGTCATTGATTAAATGAAGGTGTTTCAGCTTCCCCAATCTTGCTGGATGAACGGACCTAATTAAATAGTCGGCTAACATGAATATTCATAACAATGCATTAGCATAGGTTAGTGACTCGGCAGTTGAGATCACATTGAGTGAGTGTTGGTCATATGCGAATGTATAAATGGTGTCGCTTGAAGGAGTGTTGGATGGTGAGGGCATGCCTCATATCATAGTACCATGCATGTACATTAACAAGAGTACTTAGGAATCGTGTGCTTAGTTGCTTCTCAGTATTTGCACTCATGGAATTGATAACTTGTGTAACTTGATGCTAATGGAACCACTAAGTTGATCACTCACTCCCACTCTAGGACGGTGTTTTAAAACACCAACCAGACACTTTCGTAGATGCAGGTACTAGGAATTCGATGCGTGGAGGAAGCTCACACAGACTCGGAGGAGTCCTTGTACTTCTAGTTGCTAGATTGGCCGATGTAGGATACTTTCATGACGTTAATGAGATTTTTGGGTTGGTACATTTTTTATTTTTAAAAATGTATATATCGTTCAGTTGTAGTCCCATACTCTGGATAAATATATTTTACTTATTGGTCAATTTACTTGCATTAAAATTTATGTTTATTCCAGAGTACGTCGCATAGTCTAATTTAATTGCAAGAATTGCTCAAATGTCAGGTAAAATGAAATATAGAACCCCACTTCCACAAAGAATAAGTGGCACCTGAGATATCGGGAGTCGAGTATCTACTCGGCCCCCGAAATCTAGGGCGTTACAGGTATAGGGACAAAATTCAAGAGAGACACTAAGAATCCTTAGTTGTGAATTCCGAAGGTGAAGGGGTGGGCTACACACAAACACATATTATATCAACCAAACCAATTAAAACCCATCTCATAGAAGACCAAATACAACAAAACCCAAATAAACAAATCTCAACAATAACAATATTATAATAATAATATGTCAACCAAACCAAGAAAACCCCACCTCTCAAAATTAGGCTTTAATGAATGATTCTCGTTGGTTATTCCTATAAAACTCTAGAAGAACCCTTTCTATGAAGGGATTTACGAGAGAAGAAGAGAGAGAGAGAGAGAGAGAGAGAGAGAGAGAGAGAGAGAGAGAGAGAGTGAGAGGTATTTAAGGTTTTAAAACAGGTTTGAAAGAGGGTTTTAGAAATCTCTCTTCCGAAAAATCTCTTTAATTTAAAATTTAAAAAATGTGAACTTTTTTTATATATACCATTTATGATGTGCAATAAGTTATTAATCGTATATGTAAGGGCCTATTTAATAGATGGTTAAGATAGTTTATATGGATAAAATTGTATATATTAACCATATATAATTAGACCCACTATTTGGATGGTCTAGATAACTCTACATCAATGTTGCTAGTGATATGAATGAGCCATCTCGATTTTATACCATAACCAAAACCAACACATTATATCCTTTTAATTGTACATTGATAGGGACAGAGAGACATCAGTGACAGACCAATTCCGTATCTAATCCCCAATTAATGATGACTTTCATTCATTGCTACAATTGAGACTGCATACCCTGTTTCGCTTCGTTTAGCGACGGATTGTGACATTAGTGACAATTTAAATATGTTGTTAAACAAGCTTTTTGTAACAGTCTAAATGTACAGTAAGCTCCGTCATCCATTCCCCTTTTTCAATGTTTGGTGGCCCTGGTTGATATGTTAAACAAGTCCCCAAAGTATAAACATTTGAACTTTCTTGCAAAACTCAAAATCCAAACCTTCTAGGGCTAACTAAGCAAACTCGACCTTACATAGGATGACCGGGCAATGGGTTTTGGCAACCTTGAACAGGGGAATAAATTGTTCAACCGACTCCTTCAGCAATTGTCTTAGCCTGGAAAGGTCAGCCATGGAAACTTCCAACTTAGTACAATGAAACTACATATGAAACTGCTCTTCCATGTCGGCCCAGGTCTAGACAAAGTTAACTAGTAGGTTTATATACCAAGTAAAGGCAACTCTTGTTAAAGAATTTCTGAATAACCTGAGCTTAAGGAAGTTGTAGGATGCTTCGTCTTATTGCATGGTAAAGAGATTGATGTACTCGATCGTAAAGTTCTCGGTATCTCTTGAAAATAAGGTGAAGTCAAGGAACTTGAAACCTTTGAGGAATTCATAATTTTGGTCGACCCACTCTGGATATGGTTTTTTTGTCGGTTGGCCTAGGCAATCATTAAACATTTGGTTGGGTAGTGTACTCTTCGATGAGCTATATAATATCATATTAATTGAGTGACCATTACTAGCCTTGCAGGTTTTCATAACCGAGATATCTTAGGGTTTCTCAATGTTTGGTTCCTAGGTCACATATGGTATGACAATTAGGAAAAGTATGATTGGACATTGCCTCCTAGGCACTTCTACTCTTTGATGGCCATCATGGGCCAAAGGTATGGTTGGAGGTAGCCCTTAGAGAACCTTTTGTACTATATTATCCTGAGTAAAATGGAGGCAAGGTCGGAGGTTGCCCCTAAGCGCCTCGATCTTGTGATTTTTGTTATGGTACTAAAGCGCACCCACGAGTTAGCCCTTGGGCACCCGTGTTTTGTAATATCTTTGATAGGGGGTTGAGAAGACTTGAGGTTGCCCCCTGTGGTGGTTGCTCATTTAGTATCCATTATGGAAGGCCAATCCATCAAGGGGTTGCCCCCCTAAGTGACTTGGCAACATGACTATATGCAAACAACTGGATAGTCGGTCATCCTTTAGAGTTGGTATTGGCGGACATTAATTCTCAGGAGGATAATAACTTTATTAGTCAGGGTATTCTAGTTGGTTATAGAGTCGTTTATCTCAGTTGGTCCTTGTCGCCAGTGGAGGTGGTGAAGGAGTGAAAGTGCCCTGGTTTGTCAATTAGCGTGAGTGTTGAGTCAACTAGATAAATAAGCTCGATAAGAAGATCAATTAACTATCTTCCTCAACCGGATGTGTGCCCGAACTCGCCACAGGTAAATCTAAGCCTCACATCCCATGTCCCAAAATACCAGGTAAATAAAACTCTTAAAATTGGTTAAGATATCATAGGGTTTTTGGGTTAGAAATTTTTTTTACAAATTCAGAAAATCTCTTAGTTTTCTACCTCTGTCGATTTATCGATAGACTGATTGATAAAATCAAGAAGTGTTGTTGATGTCCTCGATGATCAATCAATACCATCGAAATGAGGACAAAAGATGTCCAACAACCACACATTCATCTGGACGGAATTATCGATGTATCAATACCCCTGTCGATATCATCGATATTTGAAACTCGAGTCTATCAAAGTTGACTCGATAAAATCGACAGTAGAGAGTTTGTGTTCCTGTTTTTCTAAAGAAAATCATAAAGACCTTCGATATATCAAAGTACTCAATATCCTTGGAATTCAAAAACTGATGATATCGAAAGGTCTTTGATGATATCGGTCTTGGACAATTTTTCAGCAATATTTTTCAAATAGTTTTTATATTGGATTGAGGGTCACTTGATAGAATCGATATTCAAATATCGATGATATCGAGACTGGGTCGATTGCATCGAGAAAGGACATTATCTGTCCAATAAGCTTACTAGAAAATCCTTTGGATTTATCGATGCATTGACACTGCCATCGATATCATCGACATTCAAATTCTGATGATATCGAGTGTACCTCGATCATATCCTTGACCCGAAATATTTTAAAGGCAATGTCTCTCTCATTTTTAAATGTTGAGGAATTGAACCTCATGTCAATGAAATCGGAGTTCGAAATCCAATGACATTGACGCAGGTTTTGATCACCTCGACCAGCTGGCAAAAGGTTTCAAAAGTGTATAACATTTGAGTTTGTACATCGAGTGGCCAATCGATGCAATCAAGGGTATGTGCTCGATGATATCAACCCTTCTCAATGATATCGAACTCTTTCATAAATGTGATCGTTTTATATCCGTTAGAACTTTTTGCCTATATATAAAGAACTTGTCATTAGTTGCTGGTAGAGAAAGAAGAGAGTAGTTTTGAGTGTTTAACCTTAGATCATTTACCCAAAGCCCTTTCTCTTAAGGGAGTTCATCCTCCAATCTACCTTTATCATTGATATTCAATAGAGTGGATTAGGGAATGAACTTTCATATTCAAGGATCCTCCAGCTATCACCTTAATGACAAATCATTAAGTTGGGATGCTTTGAATGCATAGATGATTGAAATCACTCTATCTCCTTTATACGATAATATTTGAGAGTAGGATTCCATCATAACCTTGACCCAATCCGTCGTCATGCATTGGTATATCTTATGAGTTGTGGTTCAAGGAAGCAGAAGATTCTTCATCAATAAAAGAGGAGATCTTCAACAACGAGCTAAAAGGGACTCATCTGCTTATCTGTAAGTTATCAGAGTCCAAAGGACCCTTGTGATCATTCCTTTGTAAGATTGGGTCTAAGGTGTTTCTCACCCCTTGTAGTCCTCTAGGAGGCCTCCGGTAGAAGTGTACGTGGTGGGTACATTGTGTTGACCCTTGCTCTATGTAGAGCATAAACAGTTAGGGTATTGTGGAAGATCGTTGGCCGGTGTGCCTAAAAGTGAGTGCTTTGTGTTGACCCTTACTCATGAGAGCATAAACGAGTTAGGGTCTTGTAGAAGATCCTTGGCCAATCTGCCTAAAAGTGGGTGTGTCGTGTTAACCCTTGCTCGTGAGAGCATAAACAGTCTGCTTAGGTATAAGTTGTAAAGGTTAAAGGTGAACCTGATTTAAAACCTTATGTTTAAGGTGAATCGTGTGAAACCTCCTTAGTGAAATTTGGTATACTCAAGGGTTGAGTGCGGTTACTAGGAATGGAGTAGACAAGTAGTCGAACCACTATAAAAATAATTGTGTTTGAGATTATTATTTTCTTTCATTTGTTTATGTGATTTCCTTAAATACTTTCGTATCTGATTATTTGAGATCACACCTCACGCACGCACAGTCATATCCATCATAAACTAGTTTGCATATTATTCATCTCTCAAATAGTTTGTGATTGGATCCTCTACCGAGCTTAGAAGCCAGTAGAGTTGATCTTAAGTAATCCTAATATATGTTTGTTATAAGGATTAGAGTGATAGGATTTTAAATTATTATAAAATTATAAAAAAGTCCTATTCACCCACCTCTAGAACATTCGCATATTCCTACTTCAACTAAAGTAGTCTTTACCACAATTTCAATTGATATCAGAGCGGGTCTCTCTTTAAGGGCTTCACCGCCTAAAGAGTGGTCTTGACTGAAGTTGGGAATATGGCCAAAGGAGAGGGCTCCTTAATCACTAGACCTCCTGCATTTGATAGATCAAATTATACATACTGGAAGGCTGGGATGCACTACTTTCTGAGATCTTTGGATCATGATATTTGAGATATTGTTGAAAGAGGATATGTGCCACCTACTGAACAAGTAGTACTTGAAAATGGCATAGCTATCACCAAACCAAAATTCAAAGAAATGTGGACAAAATTCAACAAAGAAAGGAAAATATCTGAAGCTAAAGCTATGAATGCTATCTATTGTGCTACGTCCCAAGATATTTTCAATCAAATCAGTATGTGTGGGATAGCCAAAGAAGCATGAGCTTTATTGGAAACAACCCTTGAAGGAATAAGCACTATGAAGAGATTTAAACTGTAACTCCTGACATCACAGTTCGAAAGTCTCAGAATGGACACTACGCTAAAATCGTTGTTTTGCGATGGACCAAATCCGTCGTAAAACCAAATAAATGACGGACTTCGTTCGTCGCTGTTTACTGGGTCGTTTTTAGTTTTACAACAGATTTTATCCGTTGTTTAATCTGTGACGGATAAGGTCCGTCGCATCATAACGACGGATAAAATCCGTCGTAAAAAATAAAAAATCCGTCGGTAACATTCAAAAAATTAGTCGTCACTAAAAACAGTAGTGACAGATAAGGTCCGTCGCTAATATGAGTAAGCGATGGACCTCAAATCCGTCGTTGATTTTCAATGTTCAGAAATTAGTGACAGATTTGGTCCGTCGCTAAAATATCTGTAAATTAAAAAAAATATTGATAATTTATTATTATTATTTTTTTAATCTTGCACCTGAAAGTCATTCAAAAAATAATTCACACTATTGTTTGATAAGAATCCTATTCACAAAATTGGTAACAACTCAATTCAATAAAAGAGGAAATGACCCAAGTGGTCCACTCCAACTAGTAGTTTTTATTTTTTATTTTTAAGTTCTAAATCCTCAAAAAAAAATCATTATGTTCGTGAAATAGAAGAGAAAGGAAAGAAGAGACATGCCTTCTTTGAAATTTGTGGTTATCTCTACATTTTTCTATTTGGTTTGTTGCGGATTTCAGTTGTTCTAGATTCGACATAGCTTCAATGGCGAAACACCAAAATGGCAATGCAAAACCTTCTGACAAAAATGCTGCTGGGGCACCCAGTGCTTACATGATCAATCTTGATAATTTCCAGAACTGGCTAAAAGTGTTCTATTCTCACTGGAAGGAACACAAAACTGAGTTCTTAGGTGCTTCTGATGTGCTTGTAATTGCTGTCCCCCAGCGTCTGATGATCTACGTTATCAGAAATCTTTAGCGTTGAACGTTTGTTTGCTCAGATATGAATTCCCAGAAACAATCATGGTCTTCATGGAGAAACAGATTCATTTCTTGTGTACTCAGAAGAAGGCTTCTTTGCTAGGAACCTGAAGAAATCTGCCAGGGAGGCTGTCAACCTTGAGATCATGATACATGTCAAGGCAAAGAGTGATGATGGGAGTGCTTTAATGGATGAGGCAGTGATAGGTGCATTGAAGGCTGGGAATAAGGTCAAGGGCTATTTACCATGCAGCAGTCTCGGTGGTAGAGAGGGATGCTCCTGAATTTGCCTCTCATCTTACAAAATCAGCAGTTTGTGTTTTGTTGGGATCCTGAATGGATCAGTTTCTTCTTCTGCACATCAACTTGCAGAAAATTATGACATTAGAACTGGTTAGAAAGAAGTGGAATAAGAAAAGAAAATATCCAAGACATTAATGGCACTTTTAACCAAGTATGGGCATATAAGTAAGACCATTTTCTCTTTATATTACCAGAGAGAGAAATCCTAGTTTTGGAAATCGTATCTGTTTAGTCGGATTGCTGAAACTGATGTCACTAGGACAGGTTGCGCTGAAATCAGTCTGTTAAGGTTTCTTGTTGGAGAAAAAGTATGTGCTTGACAAGACACCCACATGAATAAATGGATGTCAGTGTAGAATGATCCGTTAAGTGACTGATATGCAAATCAAAAAATGAAAAATCCATGCAACACATGTAATGGTAAAGTTTACCATTCTTGGTTGTCCAGACTGAAGGAAAAGAAAGATTAATCAATTAGTATCATTGAATTTTACCTCCCTGCAACACATGTATCTTAGTTCTGGTGTATAAACATCCTGTGCACAGTATTTGTCGACATAATCCAAAAGCCCCCTTATTTGATCAATAACTCCAGACGAACCCTTTGGAGGAAGCATGAAAGAAAAACACATTCTCCAATCTAAGTATTTATGAAAATTGCCCAAGGATGCCACTGATAATTTCATAGTTGAATTGTTTGATTATTGAAAGTAGTTCAAAATTTGAATTTTAAATAGAAAACTGAGTCATTAAGCACAAAATCTAATTGCACCTCCAGGAATCACACATTTATACAACTTGTAACATCATATAAGAAATGCTCTATCACTTTGAGCAGGTCTACAACACTAAAAACCATGCAAGCAAAGAGGTGGCACATCTGCAGAATCGAGGGGAAAATAATCCATGAATGGGAAATATCAACTCATGAGCAGAGCACTTTACAATGGCAATAACAAAGTTCAAGTTTTAGAAATCTATAATCGACTGGTCACTAAATTCTGGGTGTGGAATCTTAATTTTTGTGGTCAAAAGTTGTATCCGGTTAATTGTTCACACCCCAAGTGTAGGGTTGTGATGTAGTAATAACTCGGTAAGACCGAGGTCGAATCCCAAGGGACTGAAACTTGTACGTTATCTAAAACTAACTAGAACTAGAACTAGATTAAGATGAATTCTAAATCAAGTAGCAATTGTAAAATAATTGTATGTTAATTAATCTAAAACGTAGGAGATATTAGAGAAGGGTAACTAGGGATTCAGAGGATCCACTTGTAGAGATCAGGGAGGGCTTATGCTTGTTTTATAGAAATTAACTGAACTGTCATTGATCTAATTTTCAAGAGAAGAAAGGTATATGAATTAGAATGGATTCCATCACCAAACCATGCCTAGGAGACTATGGCAAACAACAGAATTAAACTAATTACCAACCAATCAACATATTATGAAAGTTAGGAAGGGTACTGACATCCGACCATGCCCAGGAGACTATGGTGAACAACAGGGCTTCCTGACGTCATAAACATAAAAGAAAAAAGGACATGCTCAAAGCTATTGCAGACTCATTGTAATTTCAGTCACAACAGACCATTAAAGACTAAAAATATTCCATTAATTAAACTAACATCAACTTCAATTCAGTTCATAAATTAAACAAAAATAATAAAATAAACTCTCCCATCTCACTACAAGCTTCACCTCTTAGCCCTAGCTAAGAGGTTTAGCCTGCCATGGCTGAACTAAATCTCAGAATAAAAGAAAAGAAAAAGAACAGAAAAAAAACTCTCCCTGTCTTGCACTCCACGTTCCAAGCACCTAAGCCGTGGATGATTCTTCAATGCTCCAACCTCTCCATCTTTTTCTCCTGATGCCTCCCAAGATGATCTTTTGGATCCCTTCTCCTCTCTCTTTTATAGCAATCATGGGTCGGTCGGATAGTGCTGGAGTCGGTTTACGCACTAAGAAGTCAGTACGCAGTCCCTGCGTATATCAGTTTATGCCGATGAGAACCATCCCACCCAACTCCCTATTTCCTTTGCCAATCAGCGAAATGTCTGCCCCATCTTGATTAAATTTTTCGTCCCTACAGGTTGGACGGTGCAAATCTTCACTCATCCTGAAGATAGGAGCCCACCACGATCACTAACGTGGATCATGGAAAAGAGTCTGCGGACGTTGTGAAGCAGATTATTTTTCATCCAGTTAACATGGATCAGAAATATGCGTCTCGTCCAGTCGGTTTTTAACACTGAACAAGATGGGTGGACCGGATCATCCGAAAAGATCGTGTACATGGCCCACAAAATTCATCCGCAAGTCAGTTTTTGAAACAGAGCATGCACTGCCTCACACTATGAAAGTCGATGGGCCCCACCTTGAAGTTTAAGTATAAATCTATTCCATCCATTGAAATCAGTCTAAAAAACTGGTTAGGAATGAATGGTTTTGGATTGTTTTTGACGTGGTCCATTGATGTTTTTCTTCCGCCGTTTATCCTACATTTTTTTGACGATTCACATACGTACAAGTGCATGGGCCAAAAAGGTGAGCTTGGCGATGCTCACGACCCCCCTCTAGACACGTTGAACGGTTCAGATCATTAAAGTGAGTGAAGAGTGGGGCCCACTAGCAAAAACCGACGGTCGGTACGTAAGGACGCTGTTGCGTTCTTGGAATTTTTTTGAGAAAAATTCGATCAAGAGTCGGTTTGACCTACTCTTTGTTGCTGTACATAGCGAGTGCACTTGTACACTATGCACCTCATGCTCAAGTGGGGTCCACTGTCATGTTCGTGAGAAATCCACTCCTTCCATCCATTTTTTCAGCTCATTTGAAGAGTTGAGACCACAATTTAAGTATATCCGGATATCAGGTGGGCCTAAAATCAATGGTTTATGGGCTGATTTGTCGATTGGGCCGCTTCTACAGGGATCCGAGGGTTGAAATTTGACGTGTACGGTTAATTTATAGTCCCTTGGCCATGTATGAAGTTTCAAGCCGAACGGATGATGGAAACCCTGTGATCTTGCCTTCAGGACAATTTTCGGGCCACTTGAGCTTCAGTTTCTTGATTTTCTTGCATCCCTGGCGTGCAAATCTGTCGATCTTGGTCTCCAGGGGTCCGTCCCTTGCCTTGGTGTCTTCAGATCGTTAAATCCATGCTTTTAGCACCTTTTTCAGTCCAGGCTCGTAAAGTCACCTTGCAACACAAACACGATAAAATGGGCCATTAAACAGTATCATGCTCGTAAATCAAGGTAATAACTGGGGTCTGATATGCAATATTTGACCCTCAACACAACCCCCAACCAGCATCTTGGTAGTCCCGAGCAAAGTAAGTAAAAAATAAGTTGAGAATTATAGGACGGTTTTTATGAACTCGAGTGATTTTTGAAAAACAAATTAGATATGAGAAATCTAAGATTCATGAATGTTGGAAATTATTTTCTCCTGGACTCAAGCACACAATAAATTTCATAATCAAGTTCAAGGTATTAATCTATCAATCAGAACAATTCTAAACATCGAGTGACATGGGTATATAGTCTACTCTCGACTTTCCATCATTAAAATTCACTTCATTATTTCAAGATATCATTGGTAACCACCGGAGCATTCATGATACCCCAAAATTTACCTCACAAATCATCTTTTCATTCCTTTAGCTTTTGATTTTTCTAATAAAAATAATGCTAAGAAGGGGAATCAAATCCTCACCTACAGGGAGCAAACCTATGGCGAAGACTGTATACTTGACTCTTTTTCACATATCATTCAAGGAGTATTAAATCTACACCTATAGGGAGCAAACCTATGGTGAAGATTATTTGCCCAAATCATTCCAAGAGATCTTCTTCTTCTTTTTTTTCATATCGATCCTGTTAGGCATTTGTTTTTTCAGGCTGGTTCCTTACATGCTTAGTGATTACCCAGTCAATCCTTCGATATTGAACTGAAACCTTAATGTGTAAGTAAGATGTGACGTGTGAAATCGTGGCTTAATCAATGTTTACAACTTCTAATTCTGAATTAACAATTCAAACTTAACTATAGAATTTGACAGACACTGAATCCAAGAGTCATAAATTACCAACATTACGCATCTTGAAAAGTTAAGTCACAAATGGATGTCAAAATCGCTTTGAATTCACAAGAATTTTCAGAAAAATTTTAAATTTTTTTTAAAAAATTTTCACAATTCTTGCTCAAGACGAAGAAAATACTAATTAAGAAACCTAATCTCCCACCCCCAACCTAAAATCTACATTGTCCTCAATGTAAAAGATATAAGCATGCAATGCACATGGGACAATGAAAGTAAATGAGAAGTGATGAGAGGATAGTACCTGGATAACGAATCGAGAGAGAGATTTTTCAAGAGATCGCCGGGAGAGAGCAGATTAGTACGAGAGAGAAAATAAAATAAAAATAATAAAAATAAAATCCTACCTATACCACTTTCGCAGGTGCTCTCGATTGCATTTAGCGGATGCAACAAGCCTTTAAACCCCTAGGTTACCCCTAGTGGACGAGTTGTAGTCTCGTGAGGGTTTACAGTAATGTTACCCACAAATATTGAATCGATCATGTCGCACGGTTCCTCTTCCGGCCAATATCTTGATAAGTTTCTCAGTAAGTTCCTCAACAGGATCATCCAAAAGCCCTTTTTACAATAGGCTTGGGCGTCCTGGAGCATGACTTTTCAGAGAGACTTATGTATCTCATAAGAACTCTTCCATTGAATTACTTGAGGTATCCGTAATATATACGATTCACCTATGACAGAAGAAGTTTCAATGTTAGTATTGTATGATCAGAGACTACAAGTAAATAAAGTTTAGAAAACTTCCTGAGAAGTGATGTAGTCTCAACATATTCTGAAGCTCCAAACTTCGGTTCAATTTTCAACTCCTCTTCCTTTACTGGTAGACGTTTAGGATCAGGGGAAGAGAAGGTTTCAGAATAAGGGTTCTCTCGGTCAGTGACGACTACCGAGATATTATCTCGCAAGGCATCCGCTTTGTCTCTTAACATGGGATCGTTTGAAACTACAAAGTGTGCCAAGCAATCCCAAGAGTTAGAAAATTCAGCTGAGCGTGACTTATTGTGGCTTGTGATGATCTGCGCAAAGAATCCATCGTCCTTGAAAGTAAATGGAGATATGATCTCTTGCTCTCGTCCTGCATAGACAAATTGAGGGTCAGTCAACGAAGTATTGATGGACGAACTCTGTTCATTGATACTACTCAGAAGGGGCATTGAATCGTCAAAAATTGACAGTTCAGATGGTGGCCTCAACTGGGTGGTTTCAAATTTCAGAGTTGTATCAGGTGGCTCGTTCGTCTCCTGAATCACATCATCATTCGATTCAGAGAAGTTGTCCAAACATGTTTCACAAGAGTTGGAAGGGTCAGTTGTAAATGGCTCATCCTCCACCTTTGAATCAGGCATGTCAGGTGAGGGGAGTAGCTCATTATAACCGACCACTTCGTGTACGTCTTGTTCATTAACCTGGCCCAAACTTGAGAGGGATTCCAGGGGGACTGTGGCTGCACATTCAAGATCGCAATCATGTTCTAGTCCAGTGCAGTGCACATTTGGGATGGGATCACTTTCCTCACATTCTACACCTAGCATGGGTTGAGGTTCGCATAAACTAACCTCTCCCTCATCATTGGAATCTTGTGTGTCATGTAAGGAAAGTGTGTCATCATCAATGTATTTAAAAGACACCCATGTATCTTCACCATTCTTTCGAACAATCATCGAGATCGACTCCTCGGGAAATTGAACCGTATGCTCATTAAGGGAATCTCACTCCTCATTCCAAATTCCAGAGTTTTTCAAAAGAGAGTGAGGATCACTTTCCTTGCATTGTATTTCTGGATTGGGTTGAGGCTGAGACGACCTATCCTCCATTAGCCTATCGATGCGTGATTCAAGCACTTTTAGTAATTTCCTCATGCCAGTAATATAGTCTGTATAGCTCGGAGACAACTCTTCCTGAATCGTTTCTGGTGGATATTCATAAGTGGTTGATCCACGGGAGTTATTACCGTGATGTTTTACTGGCCCATCTTCGAAATATTTATGTTTCCACTGATCAGAATCATACGGGTCATCTGTCGGGGGTTGATAAGCGTCATCATTCCAATAATCACGTAATGTTCTCTTAACTCGTGAAACGCAATTATTCTCTCGCAGATAATCATCGAAAGTCTTCTTAATCGGTGGAGCATCATATTCTGATTGGTTCTTGAAGATATTTTCAGAAAAATTTTGAGGCATAAGTTGTTTTCCATAAGCCATCTCAACATACGGACGTGCCCACTCATTCATATACATGATGAAACCCTTAATCTGAATCTAATCCTAAAGAATAGAAGAAAAGATCCTACAACAATATGAAAAGTAGGTAGAGGAAAAGTTAGAGAGAAGTTACCAGATTGGAGTACTATGTTAAGATCCTGCGAAGGAAAACAAAAGAAATTAGTTTCCTAAAGCAGTTAGTCTAAGATTAGAAAATTTCTAAAAACCCTAATTCTAAAAATAGAAAAAGTAAAGAAATTAGAAAGATCTCACCAAATTAGAAGTTTCTATCTCAGAATCCTACAAAATAGAAAAGTTAGGTTAGTTCCAAAAAAGTAAAAAAATCTAAACCTAAAGTTAGTACAATGTAACACCCTGAAAATCGAGGGTCGTGTATAAACTCAACTCCCGAGTTCCAGACCGTCACTTATGCAACAGAAATGATTATGATTCAATGTTATCTGAGTTAAAGCATTCACATGAGTAAAAGTATACCAAAATTGCAATTCATACTCCAGATTCAGTGATAAAAGCAAGTGAAAGACTAAAGAATATATATATATCACTGTATGGTAAAACAAAGTAGATCTCGACTGTCTCTAAAGTATGAATACATCTGTGAGTCTCATATTCATGTAAATAAACAAAATTAAATGTCTAAAAAGAGTCCCACTGAGAAGTCCCATCAATCCAGGCCAGCTAAGCAAAGCCGTCGTGGTACTGCATGTATGAGAACTCGTCCTGGTCCTCATCATAGTCCAGCTCTGCCTCCTGGATCGCTGCCTCACCTGCATCTAAGACAGGGTCTGGTGGGTGTTGCAAACACCATCCCGAAACATGGGAATGAGTAGCTAACTCAGTGAAATAATAGAGCAAGGATTAACATGTTCTCAAATCAATCATGTGATAATAGTAAAGCAGTAAATCAAACAATCCTAATACTGTTGTTAATGCAATATGACATGACGTGATGGATGCCCTCACCGACGATCTCCCTCATACGGCACCATCTTACGACAGCGGCATACAATCATCCCACAGTGCTCCACATCTTCCAGGCACATGCAATGTAATGGTGATATGATTTTCGAGTTGTTATTAGTCCATTCAAACAGCAGTATTGGGAAACTAAGGTACTTCCCTTATATCAATCCCAACACAGACCTGTCTAGAGTCGTCGCTCCTAGTAATCTCATACGATGTATATTTTATAGGTCGCTGCAAGGGCTGCCAGGGCTGTTGCTCGCACTCGTTGCACCGCTCCCCCATCACCTTATCAATATAGGCATACTGTACTCTCGCTGCTACGGAAGGGTCGTCGCCTCCCGTAGACTCAGAATATGCTCGCGGTCACTGCAAAGGACTCGTCGCCTGATCAGTGTAGGCCGACAGCAAGAATATAGTGTCTCATACCACCATAATCTGCTCACGAGACATAGGTGCTCACTGGTCACTACGGGGAGGTTTGTGGCCCCAGCGTAGGCCGACAGCTCGACCACGGTGTCCCATACCACCATGCCCGGCTCATGAGTCTTTGTAGATCAAGGTACCATGGTTGACAGGGTTTCAATGGTAAGTTCAGTACCCTAGGTTCAAGCAGTTATAACTCATATAGGGTGAACATACAACGGCCAGTCGGATTACTTGACGGGCTCGACTAGCACGAGCGCATCTCAAGTCGAACGACATGAAGTGCGTAAAACACCTCATGTGGCCTAACCACTGCCGCCAACTCCAAAACACAGCTCGCGTTCATCAACGCGTCGTTCGTGGCAAAGATAAGACAACCACGAACTTGCTCAGTTGTCGACTGCCTAGACTAGGTATAGTCTCAAACATATATGAATTCACATCAGCAATCATATGAGAGTATTGGAAATGAAATACAACAATGTGAGCATGTTAACACATGTTATAACATACAACTTAAGTAAATCATCAAGCACATGCATTTCATACATATAATGAAATCATGCATATAGCTAACATGTAGGAAACCATTTACATCAGTATATTAATTGAGAAATCAATCTCAAACTAATTCATAACATCATTTAATGCAATACATACTAATACAAGCATTTATACA
The DNA here is from genome assembly GCA_037074715.1 of Magnolia kwangsiensis. Taxonomy (NCBI): domain Eukaryota; kingdom Viridiplantae; phylum Streptophyta; class Magnoliopsida; order Magnoliales; family Magnoliaceae; genus Magnolia; species Magnolia kwangsiensis. The sequence continues at coordinate 89,882,442 of CM073582.1, forward strand.
AACACTTAAACTACACACTTAAGTCTACATATAGTATGTCGACTCAAAGTGCGCATTTAGGCGAATCTCTTCGCCAAACTAATTATGCACGCATTCCTAATATCCTAATGCGACAAGAAGCCATGTCAATCACATCGGCAAATTATGGATGAAAACAGTATTTCCTACAAATGACTAAAATGCCCTAAATCTCATATTCTTCGTCTGTTTACGAAACAGGAAATGGACAGCATGTTGTACATGTCAAATGGCGTTGCCGTCGATAATCTACTATTAAACAACATTGAAAGCATTGAAAACAGTCAATCAAAGCATCTAAAATCCGCACCTTATAGGTGTATTGATTCGAACGGAGCGTATTCGCTTCGTCTACGGTGAATAGGCAACATAATTTACAAGATGCATCAGCTATCTCGCTATGGAAATGAAGGCTCAGCAAATCAGCAAGAGTTTAGGGTATTTTCTTACCTAGAAACGTGGAGAAATCACCGACAAAGTGATTGGAGCGTGTTGCTTAAACACGTGCAACAGGTGGCACGAGCAGCAAGAAATTCCCTTCCTCTCTCTCTCACAATCTCTCACCTTTTCTCTCTCTCAACCTAGGGCTTTTTCCAAATTCGGATGGGAGAGAAATGAGAGGGTTTAAACCCCTTTTATAAGCCCAAACATGCCCAAAACAGGCTTGGGAACAAAGTTTACTTGATGCCTAACCAAATCGGGGCTGTTTCGGTCCAAAAGGACATTTCTGGTGGTCCCCTGGCCGAACGCGATCAGACTTAAGTTCATACATGTCGGATGTCATTCACATCCCATTTTCAGACCAGTAGTATTCGTAGATCGCCCGTGGCAGTCCAGTTTCAGTTCAGCGGTCACCGCACGTAGATCAGGCCTACAAGTCTCATGATATGAAATAGAAATTTTTCCTGATCCGAGGGTGTAATTTGGCTGAATTCTGACGGTCAGAACGCTTAATACTGACGCGTCAAGTCGTGTGCCAGATTTGAATTTTAAATTCCAAATCTAACCCTATTCTCACTCTCTTCAGTCCGGGCTCAATGAAATAGCCTGCGAATGTCGGTTGGACTTGATTTTCGACATGATTGTCAAGTCCAGATAGTCGGTTATAACGGTCTAAGATTGTAGGTATCGGACTTTCGACGCGCGGTCTAGATCCAATACAAAGTTTCAAAGAGGTCTAGAGAACAAACTGGCTTAGAGTTTGATCCCAGGTTTTAGAGTATTATAGCGTCATTAGTTCTACTCGCTTTGGGTCTTGTAGAACATATTTAAAGTGATCAGGGACTATTCCCAGCTAACTTACACTTATTTTCTAAAGGAATTAATCCTACGCGATTTCTGGTCGAGTTGGTACTCGAGTCCAAGTACGGATTTTTCCAGGGCGTTACATACAATCCTAATCTTAATCTAATTCTAAAACTAATTAATTTCAGAAAATCGTAGCCGTCAGTCTCCGGCAACGGCGCCAAAAACTTGTTCACACCCCAAGTGCAGGGTTGTGATGTAGTAATGACTTGGTAAGACCGAGGTCGAATCCCAAGAGACTGAAACTTGTACGTTATCTAAAACTAACTAGAACTAGAACTAGATTAAGATGAATTCTAAATCAAGTAGCAATTGTAAAATAATTGTAGGTTAATTAATCTAAAACGTAGGTTAATTAATCTAAAACTAGAACTAGATCAGCAACGTATTTCTTCAGCATAGAAATATGAAATACGTTGTGAACGCTCACGAGAGGCGTGGGTAAAGCCAAACGGTATGCCACTGCTCCCACACGATCGAGGATCTGGAATGGACCAATGAATAGCGGTGCTGGCTTTCCCTTCTTTCCAAATCGAAGGACTCCCTTCATAAGGGAAACTCACAAAAATATATGATCCCCAACTGTGAACTCTAGCTGCCGCCGTCTCGTATCGGCATAACTCTTCTGTCTGCTCTGCGCTGTGAGAAGCCGACGTCTAATAATATCAATCTTCTCTGACGTTACCTGCACTAACTCTGGGCCAATCAAGCTACGCTCACCGACCTTTGCCCAGCAATGCGGTGCGCGACAAGGTCGCCCATACAGCGCCTTGTAAGGTGCCATACCGATACTCGCCTGAAAACTGTTGTTGTACGCGAACTCCGCATATGAAAGACAGTCATCCCAACTGTCCTTGAAGTCTAATGCGCAAGCTCGCAACATGTCCTCTAAGATCTGGTTCACCCGCTCTGTCTGTCCGTCTGTCTGTGGGTGGAAGGTAGTACTGAACTTCAACTTCACACCCATAGCATCCTGAATGCGAGTCCAGAAAATAGAAGTGAACCGCGTGTCTCTGTCCAACACGATCTCCAACGGAACTCCATGCAGACGCACGATCTCTCTGATGTACAGTCTAGCTAGCTCGTCTGCAGAGTTCGTAACTCTGATCGGTAGGAAGTGCGCCGACTTCGTCAGAATGTCGAAGATCACCCATATGGAATCATGTCCTCTCCTCGTCTTCGGCAGCCCTGAAATGAAATCCATGGAAATAAAATCCCACTTCCACTCTGCGATCGGCATAGGCTGCAAGAGTCCAGGTGGTCGGCGATGCTCTGCCTTCACCTGCTGGCAAGTGAGACATCGAGACACGAACTCTCCTGTGTGGGTCTTCATATCTTTCCACCTATAGGTCCTCTTCACGTCGCGATACATCTTCATACTACCTGGAAGCATCACGAGTCTGGTACAATGCGCAGCCTTGAGAATCTCTCGTCTCAAGTCAGGGACATCTGGGACGTATAGGCGGCCACGATAACGTAAGCCCCCATCCATGCCAACTCGCCACTCAGCGTTTGCATCATCACTGGCCTGCTCTCGAAGCTCAGTCAGATGCGCATCATCCCTCTACGCCTCGATGACCCGGTCATCGATCTGAGATCGCACCTGCACATGTGCGATGAACTCATACAGCTCCTCTACAGTGAGTTTCTGCTCAAAGTCTCACAAAAACTCAACCATATCCCACTCAGCAACCATCAGCGGAGCAGCAAACTCTATCGCCTTCTTGCGGCTTAACGCGTCAGCCACAAGATTCGCCTTCCCAGGATGGTAAGAGACTTCGAACTTGAAGTCTTTCAACGTCTCCATCCATCGCCGCTGCCTCATATTCAAGTCTCGCTGCGTGAATATGTACTTGAGGCTCTTGTGGTCACAAAAGAGCTCAAACTCCTCTCCATAGAGGTAATGTCTCCAGAGTCTCAGTACGAATATGACGGCTGCTAACTCTAGCTCGTGTGTAGGGTAATTCTCCTCGTGCTTCCTTAATTGTCTCGAGGCATACGAAATCACCCTGTCCCTCTGCATAAGGACACAACTCAGACTAACGCTAGACGCGTCAGTGTATATAGTATATCTAACCCCTTGCTCCGACAATACTAGCACAGGGGTGGACGTAAGTCTGTCCTTCAGCTCCTGAAAAGCTGACTCCGCCCTGTCATTCCAGGCGAACTTCACGTCCTTCCGTGTCAACTAAGATAGAGGTCTCGCGATCTTCGAGAAATCCTGAATGAAGCGTCGATAATAGCCAGCGAGACCCAAGAAACTCCTCACCTCAGTGACAGAACCAGGCTGCTCCCAGTCCTGAACTGCAGCTACCTTATACAGGTCAACTGTCATACCATCCTTGGACACCACGTGTCCCAGGAACTTCACTTCCTGCTTCCAGAAGTCGCACTTCTTGTACTGTGCGAACAACTGATGTTGTCTGAGTGTATCCAGGACCAAGCGCAAGTGCTCCTCATGCTCCTCTCGACTCCTGGAGTATACCAAAATGTCGTCAATGAACACAACGATGAATCGATAGAGGAAAGGCCGAAATACCCGGTTCATCAGATCCATGAACACGGCTGGTGCGTTCGTGAGACCGAACGACATCACAAGGAACTCGTAGTGGCCAAAGCTGGTCCTGAATGCTATCTTCTGCACGTCCTCATTCCTGACGCGCAACTGATGATATCCTGACTGAAGATCAATTTTTGAGAAGTACTGCGCTCCTCTCAACTGATCAAACAAGTCATCGATCCTGGGTAAAGGGTACTTGTTCTTCACCGTGATCTGGTTCAGCCTGCGATAATCAATACACAATCGCATCGAACCATCCTTCTTCCTTACAAACAGGACTGGTGCTCCCCAAGGAGACACACTATGCCGAATAAGGACAAGCTCCAACAGACCGTCAATCTGCATCCTCAACTCCTCCATCTCACACGATGCCATGCGATACGTCGACAGTGAGACGGGCGTGAAACCAGACACCAGATCGATAGTGAAATTAATCTCTTGTCTAGGCGGTAAACCAGGGATCTTCCTAAACAGATCCCCAGACTCACAAACGACTGGCGTATGCTCAAGCATCTGGGCACCAGCGTCCCATTGTAAAGTAGCGTAGCTAAGTATGCGGAAGAGGAGATTTACCTGTACTGAAAATGTGAAGGATGCGCCCTCTGGCTCGTACGCAGTCATTATACGAGTCTCGCAGTCAATCTCGGCCCTCGCTGCAGTCAACCAGTCCATGCCAAGAATGACGTCGAGATAAACAAGAGAGGGGTCGACGACAAGATCAAGAGCCATCGTCTTGCCCCCCAGATCCAACAAACAGCCCTCACATATCAGGGTGGCATCTATAAAGGACCCATGAGCTGTATAAACTCGCACCCCATCCATCCTACTAGTCGGTAGCCGAATGCGTCTGACTATGGCACGTGATATCAATGAAATCGTGGATCCTGTGTACACCATCACGAGAATAGGAAGACCTCCGATGTGGGCAGTGACCTCAAAGGCCGAATGCTGAGAAGTCTCTGTCGCAGCTGCCTCAGCTGTCAAGGCATGCACCCGTGCCTGATGTGGCCGGTTCGGCCGCTGTGCCGTAGGCCAAGGCAATCTAAACTGCGATACGGGAGGTCTGAAGGAAGGGTGCGCAGGAGCCAACCGTAAAGGCGGTGCTGATATAGCCTGTGAGCCTGTACGGTCGATCTTCTGCGGCGGCGAGAACCCACTGTCCCGCATCCGAGCAAAATAACTCTGTGCCAAATGGCCCGATCTCCCACAATATGTACATAATAAATCGGGGCACCACATCGGGGTACTGGCACTTTAGCCCTAAAAGGAGGGTCGGTGTGAGGCCTCCTGTCCGCAAAGGGCCTGTCCTGTAACTCTGGTCGTGGCCTAGGAGCAATAGGGCCACGTGATCGTGTAAGTCGATCCACATCCTGCTCTGCCTGCATGGACATGTGAATCAGCTCTGTGTAGGAGGGAATGCTCACGCAGCACATCTTCGACCGAATATCCGGTCGCAAACCCTCAGAAAAGCGCCATATGTGCATCTGCTCATCTGCCAATATAGTCGGGACGTATCTGCCCAACTCACTGAACCTATGCTCATACTCCATGACTGTCATGCCTCCCTGTCTGAGGCGTAGAAACTTATTCTCCCGCTCATGCCTGTACGTCTGGGGATAGTATTTCTCGTGGAAGCGGAACTCGAACACTGCCCAGGTCCATATGTAATCGGCGGCAACGGTCCGCAACACACTATCCCACCATAAGCTGGCATCCCGCTCGAACAAGAACGTAACCAACTCGACCTGCTCAGCCTCTGAACAATGCAGCATCCGCAGTATCTTCGACACACGGTCGAGCCAATACTCGGCCTCCTCGGGTCTATGAGAACCCATAAAAGTGGGAGGCTGTAAGCGCTGGAATCGCTCTAGCAAGCCCCGTGTGTCTACGGCATTCCCCACGGGGTAAGCAGGTGGTACAGGATGATCCATGCCCTTATCCTGAGCATATGTATCGGCATCCTCAACTGGATGCGCAGGTGGTGTGGGTGGAGGCACACTCCCACCCTGGGCTAGAGTCCCCACAATCGTAGTCAGGAGCTGCTGCTGCTGCTGCATCATAGCCATCATCTACTCAAATCTATCTGGAGGTGGAGCAGGCTGTGGCATGTACTGTGTCGAAGAAGATGCACGGTACTGCTCTCTGATGGGCGGTGTGAAAGGCGGTGGTCCAACTGCAGGACTAGTAGTAGGCTGAGACGCACATACTGTCTCAGGAATCGGGCCCACAGCAGGGTCCGCATGTGCATCAGACTGCGAAGGAGCCTAATCCATAGGCTCACCCAATGTAAGCCGAGTTGTGCTCCGTGTAGCCTACGGCGACATTCCCTATATTCAAAATAGGGCGCAACCTTGTTAGTCTCAATAGCACAACCAGACCACAATCATTCACATAAGAGTCAAAGGCATTCCATGCATTTCATTTAATCAAAATTGTCACAATACAAGGGATATCTCCTTACAGGCATCATGATAGAAAGTACATGGGAATTAAGACAATTAAAGTTACAACAGCAACATAAGCAAACTACTAGCCTTAACAGGCTTACACAACTTAAAGCAGGAGACTACTAACTACTAACAACAACATCAAAGATCTCATCGCTAGTCTGAGTCGAGTGACGGAGGAGGAGCACCCTTATCCTGCAAGCAGCACAAGATCATCTTCAAGGTGCGAGTTACCTTGCCGAATTTTCTCTTCATAATGGCCTTGGTATCCTTGACCTCAGCCCGAAGTTCCTAAACTTCCCTTCGCAAGGCTACTTGGCTCTCCTCAATTCGGGTAATGCGATCATCACCAGTAGCCTGAGCAGAAGGAAGAGGGCTCTCATCTGTATCCTGAGCCTCCTTTCTACCTCTTCCTAGACTTCTTCCTCAACTTCTGCTCCAGGTTCTCCCTCACTTAGATCCTCTTCATCATCAAAATCATCCTCGCTATCCTCCTCAAGCTGACTCTCATGGTACTGAGACCCGATCTTCATCTTGACCATGGTAGACTCATCAATGCAGTGAATCAGAACTGGCAACTCCGGCCCAAGTCTGTAAGCAAACTCAAGCGTGATCTTGCATATAAGTCGGCCAAAAGGAAGCGACTCAGACGTTCTTCATGATTTCGCTATGAGGATAATCTGTCGCAAGATGAAAGTGGCCATACACACATTTTCTCCCTGGGCCACCTGATACAAGAAATCAACCATAAGGCACGTATACTCAATGCGATTTGTCGACCTGAGATACACATTGAACGTGCAAATGTGGTGCAGCAGGCGTAAATCATCAGACATATGAGATGCCTTGAGGCTATTGTTAGGCTGCCATGGAACCAGTTTACCATATAGGAACCTGGTACGGTGATCTCGCTCACGCCTACTCCTCAAATTCTTCGCACTAGGATGAACATCACCCAGGGGCACGTTCAGAAGTCGCGCTATCAACCGAACATCGATCGTAGCCATCCGGTCTCTACCAAAAGGAATCTTGAACTGCAATGGCTCTAGTGTAGGATTCTGGATACGAGCGTAGAAGGCACGAACGGTGCTCACATTAGCACAAGCACGAGCTTCAAAGAGCGGACCCCAATGTGCAGCTTCAATGCGCTCGAATAACAGGAATTCACCGAAGAGTCGTCCTTCCACGTCCGCCTCAAACAATACCTTACGGTCAGTGTATTCGCCGTGAGGCATCTCTGCTAATATCACTCGCCCAAGTTGAGTATGGGGATCCAAATCCCGCTTTGTATGGAACTCTCGGGCTGTGCTTGGACTTGCAGCGGCGATTGAGCTAGCGGCGCCACCCCTCGGTCTTCTTGATTGAGCAGGGTGACTAGGCCCAGCCTTATCCGCTGCGGTCTTTCTCTTTCCCATCAAACAGAGGATGGTGGAGAGAGATAAAAGACCCAAAATGGCTTCAACAAAAGCCATAGAAAATGGGAGAAATGTAGAGAAATGGCTGCCCAAACTGGAAAAAAGAGATCTAGGTGTTGTAGAGGGATGCTTCAAGCTCCCTTAGGATGGATTTTCAAAGAGAAAAGAGAATGAAAAAGGAGAATGGAGCTCCTCACGATTTCAGCTCGTTTTGGGGGTTGTAGGAGCTCCAACGAACGAGATTTGCAAGAGGGAGAGTTGTAAACTGCAATGGAGTGATGGATTGGGGTCGTTTTCAGCAAAGAATGGGTTTGGGAAGGATTTGGAATCACGATTTTAAGAGAGGGCAGCAGAAAACGTGAAATGGAGCTAGGAAAGGGGGCTGTTATGAAGGAAGTACCCCATTTAGGGGTTTTCTATGGACGGACCATACATGGGAAGATGGACCATACATGGGAGGGGTGTACTACCCAAAATACCACGTGCGCCCAGATTTCACATCAAGTAGGCCCCACCGGACGACGATGCATTGCCGGATCGGCGATGGCATCGCCGGCCATCTAGCTAGGTGGCCGGTGGGAACACATGGGTCGGGTCCCCCCTAACTCAGGGACACTAAAAATATATGGGCCCCACCTTAGTTCATTCTATATTGCCCTAGGGAGGCCCAAACATGCATCGGGGCTTTCCGGGGCCAATCTACAAACCTGAATCCAATCTCCTATCATGCAGCATATGATTTTAGGGTAGAAGGAGCCAATACATCCATCTAGCCCATTAGTTGCTAAATATTACAAACTTAGAATGGTCTAATGGCCAGTTTTCATGAAATTTTACTATTCACTATAAAATTTCTTTGAAGTAAGATTTTATATCATTTTCACATTAGGATCAATGCCTAACATGAAAATAATATGAAAGAATTGAAGAATGGAGTGGTGAGAGGAAGAATTTTGAAGAATTTAGGTAAAACGGGGTTTTTAAGCCCTAGCGATTGAATGAAGGGGTTGTGGTTGTCCCATAGCCCAAGGATTCACATTTACGGGTTTATAATTATTTAAAGAACGTCTCAACCCACCTACCTACGACCTAGGAGCTACTTAGGTCGCTTCACGCGACCCTAAATACGTTACGGACTCGATCGCGCGATCGATACGAATAGTCTTCGCTTATTGGCGAATCAGCGATCCTATAAGTGTTTCTAGACCTTTCTCGCACCCACCTAAGTCAAAGGAAGTGACAGCGTACTTCGCGTGACCATAATCCAGGCCCGGTATAATCTCATTCATACTTTGATACCAACTTGTAACACCCTGAAAATCGGGGGTCGTGTATAAACTCAACTCCCGAGTTCCAGACCGTCACTTATGCAACAGAAATGATTATGATTCAATTTTGTCTGAGTTAAAGCATTCACATGAGTAAACATATACCAAAACTGCAATTCATACTCCAGATTCAGTGATAAAAGCAAGCGAAAGACTAAAGAATATATATATCACTGAATGGTAAAACAAAGTAGATCTCGACTGTCTTTAAAGTATGAATACATCTCTGAGTCTCATATACATATAAATAAACAAAATCAAATGTCCAAAAAGAGTCCCACTAAGAAGTCCCGTCAATCCAGGCCACCTAAGCAAAGTCGTCGTGGTACTGCATGTATGAGAACTCGTCCTGGTCCTCATCATAATCCGGCTCTGCCTCCCGGATCGCTGCCTCACCTGCATCTAAGACAGGGTCTGGTGGGTGTTGCAAACAGCATCCCGAAACGTGGGAATGAGTAGCTAACTCAGTGGAATAATAGAGCAAGGATTAACATGTTCTCAAATCAATCATGCGATAATAGTAAAGCAGTAAATCAAACAATCCTAATGCTATTGTTAATGCAATATGACATGACGTGATGGATGCCCTCACCGACGATCTCCCTCATCGGCACCATCTTACGACCGTGGCATGCAATCATCCCACAGTGCTCCACATCTTCCAGGCACATGCAATGTAATGGTGATATGATTTCCGAGTTGTTATTAGTCCATTCAAATAGCAGTATTGGAAAACTAAGGTACTTCCCTTATATCAATCCCAACACAGATCCTGTCTAGGGTCGTCACTCCTAGTAATCTCATACGATGTATATTTTGTAGGTCGCTGCAAGGGCTGTCAGGGCTGTTGCTCACACCCGTTGCACCGCTCCCCCATCACCTTATCAATATAGGCCTACTGTACTCTCGCTGCTACGGAAGGGTCGTCGTCTCTTGTAGACTCAGAATACGCTCACGGTCACTATAAAGGACTCGTCGCCTGATCAGTGTAGGCCGACAGCAAGAATATAGTGTCCCATACCACCATAATCTGCTCATGAGACATAGATGCTCATTGGTCACTACGGGGAGGTTTGTGGCCCCAACGTAGGCCGACAGCTCGACCACGGTGTCCCATACCACCATGCCCGGCTCATGAGTCCTTGTGGATCAAGGTACCATGGTTGACGGGATTTATAATGGTAAGTTCAGTACGCTAGGTTCAAGCAGTTATGACTCATACAGGGTGAACATACAAGGGCCAGTCGGGTTACTTGAGGGGCTCGACTAGCACGAGCGCATCTCAAGTCGAATGACATGAAGTGCGTAAAACACCTCGTGTGGCCTAACCACTGCCGCCAACTCCAAAACACGGCTCGCGTTCATCGACACATCGTTCGTGGCAAAGATAAGACAACCACGAACTTGCTCGGTTGCCGACTGTCTGGACTAGGTATAGTCCCAAACATATATGAATTCACATCAGCAATCATATGAGAGTATTGGAAATGAAATACAACAATGTGAGCATGTTAACACATGTTATAACATACAACTTAAGTAAATCATCAAGCACATGCATTTCATACATATAATGAAATCATGCATATAGCTAACATGTAGCAAACCATTTACATCAGTATATTAATTGAGAAATCAATCTCAAACTAATTCATAACACCATTTAATGCAATACATACTAATATAAGCATTTATACAAACACTTAAACTACACACTTAAGTCTACATATAGTATGTCGACTCAAAGTGCGCATTTAGGCGAATCTCTTCGCCAAACTAATTATGCACGCATTCCTAGTATTCTAATGCAACAAGAAGCCATGTCAATCACATCAGCAAATTATGGATGAAAACAGTATTTCCTACAAATGACTAAAATGCCCTAAATCTCATTTTCTTCGTCTGTTTACGAAACAGGAAATGGACAGCATGTTTTACATGTCAAACGGCGTTGCCGTCGATAATTTACTATTAAACGACATTGAAAGCGTTGGAAACAGTCAATCAAAGCGTCTAAAATCCGTACCTTATAGGTGTATTGATTCGAACGGAGCGTATACGCTTCGTCTACGGCGAATAGGCAACCTAATTTACAAGATGCATCAGCTACCTCGCTATGGAAACGAAGGATCAGCAAATCAGCAAGATTTTAGGATATTTTCTTACCTAGAAACGTGGAGAAATCACCGGCAAGGTGATTGGAGCGTGTTGCTTAAACACGTGCAACAGGTGGCACGAGCAGCAAGAAATTCCCTTCCTCTCTCTCTCACAATCTCTCACCTTTTCTCTCTCTCAACCTAGGGCTTTTTCCAAATTCGGATGGGAGAGAAATGAGAGGGTTTAAACCCCTTTTATAAGCCCAAACATGCCCAAAACAGGCTTGGGAACAAAGTTTACTTGATGCCTAACCAAATCGGGGCTGTTTCGGTCCAAAAGGACATTTCTGGTGGTCCCCTGGCCGAACGCGATCGGACTTAAGTTCATACATGTCGGATGTTGCTCACATCCCATTTTCAGACCAGTAGTGTTCGTAGATCGCCCGTGGCGGTCCAGTTTCAGTTCAGCGATCACCGCACGTAGATCAGGCCTACAAGTCTCATGATATGAAATAAAAATTTTTCCTAATCCAAGGGTATAATTTGGCTGAATTCTAATGGTCAGAACGCTTAATACTGATACGTCAAGTCGTGTGCCAGATTTGAATTTCAAATTCCAAATCTAACCCTACTCTCACTCTCTTCAGTCCAGGCTCAATGAAATAGCCTGCGAATGTCGGTTGGACTTGATTTTTGAAATGATTGTCAAGTCCATATAGTCGGTTATAACGGTCTAAGATTGTAGGTATCGGACTTTCGACGCGCGGTCTAGATCCAATACAAAGTTTCAAAGAGGTCTAGAGAACAAACCGGCTTAGAGTTTGATCCTAGGTTTTAGAGTATTATAGCGTCATTGGTTCTACTCGCTTTGGGTCTTGTAGAACATATTTAAAGTGATCAGGGACTATTTCCCAGCTACTCTAGTATTGCGCTAGCTAACTTACACTTATTTTTTAAAGGAATTAATCCTACGCGATTTCTGGTCGAGTTGGTACTCGAGTCCAAGTACGAATTTTTTCAGGGCGTTACATACAATCCTAATCTTAATCTAATTCTAAAACTAATTAATTTCAGAAAATCGTAGCCGTCAGTCTCCGGCAAGGGCGCCAAAAACTTGTTCACACCCCAAGTGCAGGGTTGTGATGTAGTAATAACTCGGTAAGACCGAGGTCGAATCCCAAGGGACTGAAACTTGTACGTTATCTAAAACTAACTAGAACTAGAACTAGATTAAGATGAATTCTAAATCAAGTAGCAATTGTAAAATAATTGTAGGTTAATTAATCTAAAACGTAGGAGATATCAGAGAAGGGTAACTAGGGATTCAGAGGATCCACTTGTAGAGATCAGGGAGGTCTTATGCCTGTTTTATAGAAATTAAGTGAACTGTCATTGATCTAGTTTTCAAGAGAAGAAAGGTATATGAATTAGAATGGATTCCATCACTAAACCATGCCTAGGAGACTATGGTAAACAACAGAATTAAACTAATTACCAACCAATCAACATGCTATGAAAGTTAGGAAGGGTACTGACATCCGACCATGCCCAGGAGACTATGGTGAACAACAGGGCTTCCTGACGTCATAAACATAAAAGAAAAAAGGACATGCTCAAAGCTATTGCAGACTCATTGTAATTTCAGTCACAACAGACCATTAAAGACTAAAAACATTCCAGTAATTAAACTAATATCAACTTCAATTCAGTTCATAAATTAAACAAAAATAATAAAATAAACTCTCCCATCTCACTACAAGCTTCACCTCTTAGCCCTAGCTAAGAGGTTTAGCCTGCCATGGCTGGACTAAATCTCAAAATAAAAGAAAAGAAAAAGAACAGAAAAAAAACTCTCCCTGTCTTGCACTCCACGTCCCAAGCACCCAAGCCGTGGATGATTCTTCAATGCTCCAACCTCTCCATCTTTTTCTCCTGATGCCTCCCAAGATGATCTTTTGGATCCATTCTCCTCTCTCTTTTATAGCAATCATGGGTCGGTCAGATGGTGCTGGAGTCGGTTTATGTACTAAGAAGTCAGTACGCAGTCCCTGCGTACGTCAGTTTACGCAGATGAGAACCATCCCACCCAACTCCCTATTTCCTTTGCCAATCAGTAAAATGTCTGCCCCATCTTGATTAAATTTTTCATCCCTACAGGTTGGACGGTGCAGATCTTCACTCATCCTGAAGATAGGAGCCCACCACGATCACTAACGTGGATCGTGGAAAAGAGTCTGCGGACCTTGCGAAGCAGATTATTTTTCATCCAGTTAACATGGATCAGAAATATGCGTCTCGTCCAGTCAGTTTTTAACACTGAACAAGATGGGTGGACCGGATCATCCGAAAAGATCGTGTACATGGCCCACAAAATTCATCCACAGGTCGGTTTTTGAAACAGAGCATGCAGCGCCTCGCACTGTGAAAGTCGGTGGGCCCCACCTTGAAGTTTAAGTTTAAATCTATTCCGTCCATTGAAATCAGTCTAAAAAACTGGTCAGGAATGAATGGTTTTGGATTATTTTTGACGTGGTCCATTGATGTTTTTCTTTCGCCGTTCATCTTACATTTTTTTGACGATTCACATACGTACAAGTGCATGGGCCAAAAAGGTGAGCTTGGCAATGGTCATGACCCCCCTCTGGACACGTTGAACGGTTCAAATCATTAAAGTGAGTGATGAGTGGGGCCCACTATCAAAAATCGACGGTCGGTGCGTAAGGACGCTGTTGCGTTCTTGGAATTTTTTTGAGAAAAATTCGGTCAAGAGTCGGTTTGACCGACTCTTTGTTGCTGTATATAGCGAGTGCACTTGTGCACTATGCACCTCATGCTCAAGTGGGGTCCACTGTCATGTTCGTGAGAAATCCGCTCCGTCCATCCATTTTTTCAGCTCATTTGACGAGTTGAGACCACAATTTAAGTATATTCGGATATCAGGTGGGCCTAAAATCAATAGTTTATGGGCTGATCTGTCGATTGGGCCGCTTCTACAGGGATCCGAGGGTTGAAATTTGACGTGTACGGTTAATTTATAGTCCCTTGGCCATGTATGAAGTTTCAAGCCGAACGGATGATGGAAACCCTGTGATCTTACCTTCAGAACAATTTTCGGGCCACTTGAGCTTCAGTTTCTCAATTTTCTTGGATCCCTGGCGTGAAAATCTGTCGATCTTGGTCTCCAGGAGTCCGTCCCTTGCCTTGGTGTCTTCAGATCGTTAAATCCATGCTTTTAGCACCTTTTTTAGTCCAGGCTCGTAAAGTCACCTTGCAACACAAACACAATAAAACAGGCCATTAAACAGTATCATGCTCGTAAATTCAGGTAATAACTGGGGTCCGATATGCAATATTTGACCCTCAACATTAATCATGGACAAACTCAAACAACTAGGATGTGGTTCAGTAATAAAATCATACAAGTGAGAGGATCCAAGAGTCAACAACAATGGAATATGAGACAACCCAAATTCTTCCATGTAGACACATGCAAACCATCCTCCAGCTAAATGTCCAATTAAGGACAAACTCCCACCTACAATGTAATATTTTGTTGTTATTCAAAAATAGCTAACAGAATGAGAATAATCCTCCAAAAGCGGACAATGGAGAAAATTTGTAATTGAACTGAAAATCCAAAACAGTCTTCATTCTCCCATAACAAAATTACAGTGAAAACAGGCATACGAACCTTCAAAGAGCAGCACATGCGCATCTGAGTGATGTCAAAGTGTTTTCAGAACAGATTCGCCGCCATTAGTAGCTTGTTTGAGTATCTCCACACCCAAATGGCACCTACAAAAAAGGAAGATTGCTATCAAGCAGAATCCTTTCTAATTAGACTTTCCACCTTTTCTAGCTATAGAAAAATTGGATTTTCAAGAGCATTTTTGTCAACATTTAGATCTCATTACTAAGCCACTAGTGACATAAGGCAGATTACAGAGCATGAGAGAATTATATGATCCTCAACCTCAGGATATGCATAGCATCCCTGCATGTGGAGTCTACATAGGTGGGTCTGTTGTTTGTGGATCCAAGACCAGTGATGATGTGAGGAGCCCTAGCTGGACATGGTTTTAAAAAAAACCCAGTGTCAGAAGGTTCTAGACATCCAATCTTTGGCCTTCCTTTTCCATTTAATGTGTAACCTCACTATAATTTTTATCTCATCCATCCACTTGCAGGCCACTGATCAAAGGATTAGCCATCAGGGAGGTTCTCTCTGTTCTTCTTTACACTATCATTTCCATATGACATGATACAACAGTCAAGAAAGTTCGTACAACTGTACAAATTCTCAACCTGAACTTTTTATTATTATTAAAGATGAGTGAAGTTTTAAAAAGTGCATGCTTGTATGTATGTATGATGGATGGAGTAGATTCAGTGGGTGAGTTTGGGACTTCTAAAAGGTCAGAATCCTCCTTTCTAGAAGCCCCATGGTTTGATGAAGATGTGGAAAGTCGGGTTGCTGATTGCCATGATCAAATGCAAATTCAGAAATCAAGGTGTCTCCAAGATAAGATGACTTCCAAGGAGAGATCGATTTGGTTGGGTGTATTGAGCAGTGAGGAAGCTTCCAACAAGGATAAATTCTGTGCATGTTGATGTTGAAAATTTTCTAAAGGCTAGACATAAAACTGAGAAACAACTCCATCGAATCGAAGTATTTAAGAAACTCCCAAAGCTTGTATGAAATTTTTAGTTTTTCAACTGAAACAAGAATTAGGATAGAACAGAAAATGGATGACAATGACAAAGAAAATGTGGGAGTAGAGATGAAGCTACTTGAAAATTTTTAAGCTGATGTGTGATCCTCGAGTAGAATCTTGATCCATCACTTCATGAAGAGTGTCAAGAACAACCAATATCAGACAATTACCATACGAATGATACAAACTTTTTGCTTGAGTGTTGAATGACATCCCATATAAAAGATTTTAGACACATCTTGCATTACGAAAACTTGAGTATAACCAATGCGTGTACATAAATGTACTCTAGAAATATCTAGTGTTGTGTAGATCAGTTGCAAATAACATGTTTTCTTGACAGACATGCTAGCATAGATGAGTCTAGCATTTGGGTGACTGAGGCATTGTGGCTGATTGGAACAACTTATCAACTATATGAGGGAAATGCTAAAATACAGATCGTGTAGAAGTTTTATATAGTTCCCTACTTTTAGTAAGATGTGACAAACATGGCGACATGTCTGCCACACATCAGCAGTCCTGACAAGATAACAAGCTAACAAAAAAAAGTTTTCGAATTCTGAACTGACAGTTGGGTGTACTAACAAGCTAACAAAAAAAAAAGTACTCAAACCTTAGATATACATAACCGAGGAGCAAAAAAAAATCCGTACTAATTTATCCTAAGAATAACTATAAAATTCAATGAAAAAAAAAAAACTGAATTCCTAGAAATTAGATGAAAACTAGTTTGCTCAAATGTTTGCCATTTTCTTAACTAGTGTATCTTCTAGCAAACATATTGTTTGCCATTTTCTCAAAATCACGGAGTATCTTTTAGCAAACAACTTTTGGTTCATGTCCTAACATTAGCTAGTGCAATGGATGGGCAGAGTGGGTATAAAACATGACCTGCTAAACATCAAGTCCAAAGTTTTAGGTTTTTGAACTAGGGACCTACACCATCCTTCTGACAGGCCACCATGAGCATAAATCATAGCAGTCCATAATCAAATAGCAAGAATCATGAATAGATTACCTGACATGTCTTATTTTCTATATTCATCCTCGTTGACCCTTTCTTGTTGCATTTCTCCAAAGAGTTATGTAGCTTCACAAGGATGTGCCCCTCCACGTGCATTGACAAGTGCCACCTTCCCATGTTAAATAGACATCTGAATCGTGTATCAGGTGGGAACTACCTGGCAACAGATAATTTGGCCAAAAAATCAGGTTGTTTAATCATAGGACACATGTAAGAAAATAAATAGACAATCTTTAAAAACTTGCAAACTCTCTACACCATCCTTTTTTTTTTGTACATGTGGCCTACCTGATAGTCAAAAAAAATGATTTTTTTTGTCACAATGCAAAGGACAAGTGAAAACTACTAGGAATTTCATGTAGTTCCTTCGCAGTACAAGTTGCCTATACTTGTCCAACCTAAAAACAACCAAACAGAGGTGCAAGAAAATCAGCAGACCCGCTTTAAAATGGTGAAATAATTTGAGAAATGGAAATTTGGCCCAAACCTGCATTAAACCTAAAATCTCTACATCTTCTCCAACTTTAATAGTCCCTTGATCAACACAGCCTGTGACAACACCCATCATGGACGAGCAATGAAGGAAGAAATGACCAAAAACTATCAATTCATGAATCTACACTCACACACACATGCACATACAAAAATCGTACACAAGACATGCCCTTCATGATGGAAAAAAACATGAATATACAGACCTGTTCCATTCTAATCCAATAAGGAATCCATCTTTTCCAGTCACAGCATACTCACTCACAAAAGCCTAACAATGTAAAAGAAAGGACCTATGTGCATATCGGTCAATGCCTAACAATGTAAAAGAAAAAAAAAATGACACGACTCACCTTGACACCCTTTTCCCTCAGAGAAGATTCGAAGAAGTATCCTCTTCCATCTTGGAGAATTTGCAGCTACGAGTCCTCCCCTGTGTTCTGTTGAAGCTGAAGCCTTTGCAAATGTTTTAAAGAAATTCATCTATTGCATCGATCTTGGAATATCACTTCCAAAGCTGAAAACCAGGTAGAGAACATCATAATTTCTGACTCATTGTTAATTTAGAAGGAATACAATAGAACGCATAGCGATAACCTACTAAGATAATGTGGCACTTCATCACTGTGAAGATTTTTATGCAAGAAGAAAACCTGTAGTCCGACCAAAGGACCAAGCATAGAGGACTATCTAGATGAAAAAAAATTGAAAGAAAAAGAAAAAAAGAATCATAAACGATCAACTGATGTACCAGCTGCAAATCTAAGATGTACCAGTTCATTTTAAAAAATCTTTAAAGAGTTTTTGTTGCTGCCTATATAGAAACGACACAAAATCTTTTGAAATTCTTGTTAAGCACATATCTACAGCGCTTTAGGACAAGACCTGATGAAGTAGGAGACAGTTTAATATCATTTGTTTTCTATTCTCTCCCTCTTACCTATTGTGTTGCGCTATTAGCTCATTTAAATACTTACTAGGAATTTTTCTATTGCTGGAAGTCTTATACAACTTTCTTCTATGGAAAACAGTTAATGAGTTATTGTTACTGCAGGAGCCAATTAGCAATGCAATCATTTGGAAGTGCACCAAGCTCCAACATTTTGAAATTCAACAACAGTTCGACAAACGTTGGAAGCAACATACTAACCTTCTCTCCAGTTGCACTACCACACCATCCCAGTTCTGCAAATAATCAGTTAATCAGCATTCTCAATAGGACTGAAATTGCAGTTAATAAAATATTAACACCCAAATGAAGGAAGAATGTCCAAACTTCTGAAAAAATTTCAACCAACAACAGTCCTAGGGAGTTGGCAAAGGAAGTAGACCCAAGAAAAGAAGCAAATAGGGAATATAAAATCAACTAATCTGATACAAATCCAGAGACTCCCCTAGATCTAGAAATAATGATAGAAATATAACTTCCAGAGTGACAACATAAATCTCCAAGTATCAAGCCCTGATCTATTCAACATGTGGGTATCAATGTACAAAACAAATAAACAGCTACCAACCTTTACCATGTTCTTTTAGAAATTTATGTGTTGTGGTCCATCTGATGGTGGACCCATCCTATGGACAACTTGGATGTTCCACAAGAGTGCCAGCTTGGCCTTGGTGGCAGTATGTAAAGGGCGCTATGATTTACAAGAATGTGGCGTGGATATGGTGAGAAATATGCAGACATGCAAGATTTGCAATCAAAGAAACCTGGAAGGACAGCCCTTAAATTCAACTTCTACTAATTCATCTGTAGTTAATCCAATCATATTATTCACCCATGCTTCAACCTAAAAATAATTGCAGTCAAAACTTTGTTATGAATCAGTTACCAATAGGAAACTATCTCTTGATCAAATACGGAAATAGTTCAGTGCCATGGAAAATCCAACGCATAAACTATTTTCCTACGAGCTTTTGATATTACAATAATGAGGAGAGATTGATATGAGTTTCTCACCTTTGAGCTTTCGGACTTGGAAAATGTTTCTGGCATTTAGGGGAAGGGTGTCAATGAAGAAAATACTTTCCACAATGCATATCAAACCACAGTTTACTGATCAATAACAAAGCAGTCAATTTAAGATTCATCAGTTGAAGTTCTAAAGAAAAAGATTGAAACAACATGGTCCTACAGATGCTTTGTCAAATGTACTGAGTCCAACACAAATAGCAAAGACAGGAAGTGTAAGTGCACCTACTAGTGCTCTTATTTGTCAATTACAGTGTAAGTTGAGTTAGTCGGACTACAGCGCCCAACAAGAAGATCAATTCAAGCGTCTACCTCAACTGGGTGTGTGGAAACTCACCTTAGGTAAATCATAGCCTCACATCCCATGTCTCAAAACACCAGGTGATT
Source organism: Magnolia kwangsiensis (assembly GCA_037074715.1). NCBI lineage: Eukaryota > Viridiplantae > Streptophyta > Magnoliopsida > Magnoliales > Magnoliaceae > Magnolia > Magnolia kwangsiensis. The sequence goes on from CM073582.1 coordinate 89,902,207, forward strand.
AAAACCCTTAAAACTAAGTATAACATCTTAGGGTTTTATAATAAGAAAACTTTTTATCAAACAGGAAAATCTTCAAGTTTTCTTACCCTGTCGATTGTATCAATACCCCTTTCGATATGATCGACCTGCTCTGTCGATGTCCTCGACATCTCAATCAATACAATCGAGTGAGGACAAAAAGCGTCCAGCAACCGCACATTCATTTGGACGATTTATCGATATATCTTAGTTTCAATCGATATCATTGATATTCGAATATTGAACCCATCGAAAGTAGATCAATAATATCGACAGGCAATTTTTCGACGCCCCTATTTTTTTAAAGAAAACTACTATAAGCTTCGATATATCGATGACTGTTTTGATTCAATCTAAATTTAAATATCGATCATCTCGGAAGTCATTCGATTATATCGACAGTGGGCGTGTGTTTCCTCTAACAAATATTTCAGGATATTCTAAAAGTTGATTGGGGGTCACTCGAGGAAATCGATATTCCTTTGTCGATACTATCGAGTCCTGGTCGATTGGATCGAGTCTGGACACAAACTGTCCAGCGTGCTTATAAGTAAATCTATATGATTTATTGATCCTATCAACATGGTCTCGATATCATCGACATTCAAATTTCGATGACATCGGTTGACCCTCGATCATATCCTATATCCTGAAATATTTCGGCTAGTCTCTCTCATTTTTCAAGTGTCGATAGATCGATCCAAGTATCGATGGAATTGGAGTTTGAAATTCGATGACATCGACACAAGTATCGATCTCATCGATCAGTTGGCAATAGGTTTCAAAAGCGTATGACTTTGAAGTTTATGTTATCGAGAAGGCAGTCGATCCCATCGAGAGTATACGCTCAATGATATCGACCATGCTCGATGACATCGAACTCAGTCATAAATATGACCATTTTATATCGTTTGAAACCTTTTGCCTATTTAAAGAGAGACTTGGTCATATTGCTGGTAGAGAAAGAAGAGAGTGCTTTTGTGTGTCTTATCCTCAGATCATATATCCAACGCCCTTTCTCTCACGGGAGTTCATCTTCCAATCCACTCTTACCATTGATATTCAATAGAGTGGACTGGAAAATGAACTTCCGCATTCAAGGATCCTCCAGCAACTATCTTAATAGCATATCATTAAGCTGGGATGCCTTGAATGAATAAATGACGGGAATCACTCTATCTTTCTTATAGAAAAATTTCAAGAGAGTGGATTTTCGTCCTAACCTTGACCCGACCCGAAGCCTAGTACTGGTACATCTTTTGTATTGCGGATCAAGGGAGCTGAAGACTCTTCAACAACAAGGAGGAGATCTTCGACATTGTGCTGAATGAGACTCATCAACTTATCTGTAAGTATTTAGAGTCCAGAGGACACTTGTGATCATTCCTTTCTAGGATTGGGTCTTAAGTGCTTCTCACCCTTTGAAGTCCTCAAAGGAGGCCTCCGGCGGGAGTGTACGCTGTGGGTACATTGTGTGGACCCTTACTCTGTGGAGAGCATAAATATCCGGGTGCGTTATGTGGACCCTTGCTCTATGGAGAGCATAAACATCTGGTTAGGAGTGCACCAGCAAAACTCCAGGGTTAGAGGTGAACCGAGTAGAAACCTCCGTGTAAAGGTTGAAGGTAAACCTGATTTAAAACTTTAGGTTTGAGGTGAACCCTAGGAAACCTCCTTAGTGAAATTCGGTACTCTCAAGGGATAAGTGTGACAGTCAGGAGTGGAGTAAACAAGTAGTCGAACCACTGTAAAAATGACTGTGTTTATGATTGTTATTATTTTTCATTGTGTGATATTTCTTACATACTCTTATATCTGATAATCTAAGATCACACCTCATATACACACACAGTCATATCCATCACAACTTATATGCAATGTATTTATTTTTCAAGAAGTTTCTGATTGAATCCTCTACAAGGCTTGGAAGCTAGTGGAGTTACATTTGAGTAATCCTGATAATCACATATCTGATAGGAATAGTGAAATAGGATTTTGAATATATCATAAAACTTTAAAAAGTCCTATTCACCCCTTTTCTAGGACATATTGGCATATTCCTACTTCGACTCAAGCGGTCTTCACTGCAATTTCAAGAAGGCCCTGCCAAAAAAAAAGGAGACTCATGTTGGTTGAAGTTACATTTGAGATTATGAAATAACCACAACGGGCATTTTAACTGACTACAGTATAACCAGAACAGGCATTTTACAACAAGTAAAAGCTTACAAGTACATATTGTACAGGTTATCTCTTTTAAGTATCCAGACAGTCCAATAAGTATCCAGAAAGGCTTACGAGTACATATTGTCGTCCATCTATTTTACCGAAGCATTTTAGGGCATGATCTTAAAATTGAGGCAAATCCAAATCTTAAGTGGCCCATACCATAGGAAATAGTAGCCTAAAATGTCTAGTGGAAAGCTATTTCTTTTATCAGGCTCATATTAACGTTTGTTTGTCATTCAACTTATTCATAAGCTCATACATACATAGATAAAGGGAAAACAAAAGTATCAGCTTGATCCAAAACTTTTGAAGGCTTAAGAAGGTTTTAAAGACAAGCATTGGATTTCAACTATTTCTAACTGGGTAATCCACTTGAGCTTTGGATCTATCTCATGTTGGACTCATGCCATAGAATCATATGGCATAATGGATGGATACCGTTTGTACATTCCGGTGGGCTCTATATTTATTTTTCACCCCTCCATAGTCTTAACTTTCAAAAAGCTAGTTGTCAAAGGTATGCATGGGAATTGCCATGGTAATTACATAGGTAAATAATTATTACCTATTTTAAAAGTATTTACAAAGGAAATAAAAATCAAACATTTATTTGTAAAATCTTTCAAAATCAATGAAACATTTGTTAGGTCCACTATTCCAAAATCAAACAAAGGATAAAATATATATTTTTTTTCTAAAAATCCTTTCACCTGTATGGACTGTTTGTTAGGTCCACTATTTCACCTGTATGAGGTTCTTTTGCTATAATGTTTCAACTATTGTGAAAGAACAGTGAACTGACTTAATGGAAGGTACATATACATATAGGTGATGTAAATGGCAACAAAGCCCAAGTTCAGAATTCCACAAATACTAAGATCTCTGACAAAACCAACAAAACCCATCACCCAAATACATGATCCAGAGGTACCCAAACATGAGTTTTTTTTATTTGCACCCACTATTTTGATATACACATACACAAAGTGCATGCCTACATTGCAATGCTAATGAGTCCCCGAAGGGGGTGTATCTTCAAACCAAAGGGTGTAAATATCAATTCCCAAACAAACAATAGAAAACCCACATCTGACAAAAAGTGAATGACAACATTGCAATGACAAAGAGTCCACACAAAGGGTGTATCCATCAAAACCAAGGGGGTGTAAATATCATTTCCAAAACCAAGTACACATAAACCCACATCTGACAAAACAAAGTGCATGGCAACATTACAATGACAATGAGTTAAAAAAGGGGGTGAATCTATCAAAACCAAGGGGCTGAAAATATCAATTCCATAACAATTACACATAAACCCAAGACTAAAAAAAAATAGGGGGTTTCCAATCATGGGGGTTCCGAATCTAGGGGGTTTCCAATCATGGCGCTGGGAGAGAGAGATTGAGAGATGAATGAAAAGGAAAAAAAAAGTAGATGAATGAACGTTCCAACATTTTGATGGAAATGCATGCAAGAGATTTGGTAAGGATATTACGAAGAAGAAAAGGAAGAGATGGATTAGAGAAATCTATTGTAATGCAATTCAAGGGAGGGATGAAATAGGAAAGTAGAATATAAATCAATGGAGGTGAAACGGAATGCAGGGCCTTCCATTTAAAGGTGATGGTTGATGGACGATGACGCTCTAACGACGCAGGGAGGATTTCTCCATGGAAGCGAGGGAATGGAAGACAGGAAAAAGAGGAGCGGGCGTGGGATGGTTTTCCTGTTGTAAATAAGATAAAATTTTCAAATCCATATATTGTGAGTTTACCATACTTTATAACACAAGTTCTATTAATGGTCGTACATGCATGGGACCATTTTCTGCATGGTTAAGATTTTTTTCATAATAAAATTATAAATATTTACTATTTGCACCTAGAATGATTATTTGGATGGTCTAGATAACTCTGTATCTCATCCACTATTGTTATGAACGAGTCACCACTATTTTACATAAAATACAAGACTTACATTGCAAAACTTGGATTCAAAACGGTAAGTTGACGTTTGGACCTGGCATCTCTTTATGGGCCCTATCATGATAGATTTGTTTCATCCACACCATCCATCATTTTCACAACATCATTTTGTATAAGATCCCCAAAAACTAGATTGAAATAAATCTTGGGTGGACCACACAATTAGAAAACATTATTGGTTGGACGTACGTGGGTTCACTGGAGCTTTGGATTTAAATCTTGGGTGGACCACACAATCTTTGGATTTAACTTATCCTTTGGATATTGCCTTAAAATGATCTCTCCAAATGGATGGAAGGTGTAGATACAAAACGTACATCATGGTGGGGCCTACGGAGTTTGCTAACGTCACTTCAATAGCTAGTCTCCGAACGCGGATTTCCTATGAAAGCCTTTCGCAGAAACTTCCTACGCAAGAATGTTGGGTGGGGCCCACCGAGATATTTTGGAGAAATACACTCTGTTCATCCGTTTTAGGAGATCATTTTAGGACACGTGAGAAAAAATTAGGTGTATCCAAACTCAAGTGAGCCACAAGAGAGGAAACAATGGGGATTCGGTGAGCACCGTTGAAACATTCTTATGGACATGAAAGTTTTGTATCAGGATATTTTTTCAGTTCTTTCACTTTATCCTATTGAGAGTGACCTTATAAATGGTTTGGATGGCCCATAGACATCAGAATGGAGCCCATGAAGGTTTCAACGGTACAAATTTCTTTCCCCAATGTTCCCTCTTGTGTGACTCAATTGAGTTGTGGATCCAAATCATTTTTTATCAGACGTCCTACAATGAGCTATAAAAATGTATGGACGGGGTGGATTGATCAAAAACATCATGGTGGGCCCCACCCAACATCCTTGCGTAGGAACGTGCTGCAAAAGGTTTTTGTAGGAAATCCGCATCCCTAGCCTAGCCAGCCCCTTGGCTGGTGGTCGGTGCTCTGTGGGCCCCACCACAATGTATGTATTTCATCCATTTTTAAATATCATTTTAGGAATTTATTCCAAAAATGAGAGGTATATAAATCTCGGGTGGACCACACCACATGAAAACAATAATGATTGGATATCCATCATTAAAATCCTCCTAAGGCCCACTGTACTATTTATTTGACATCCAATCTGTTTATTAGGTCATATAGGCCTAGATGAAGGGGAAAAACAAAAATCATCCGGATCCAAAACTTTTATGGCCCCCGAAATGCTTTTAATGGTTGACGCTCATTCAACACTGTTTCCTGTAATATGGTCCATTTCAGAGTGGGATATATCTCATTTTTGGTCTCATGCCGTAAGATGATCTTTAAAAATAGATGGACGGCATGGATGAAACATATACATCATGGTGGGGCCCACAGAGCACCGACCACCAAGGGGAGTAGCCAATTCGTTCTCCTTATTTGTAGCGTGGTCCATTTAATCTTTGGATATGATTCATTTTTTGGATAATTCTCTAAAATGATCTCGAAAAATGGATGAATGATGTGGATTGATTCCAAATTTTCAGTAAATCCAAAACTCAAGTGGACCATGCCACATGGAACAGTGTGGAATAATGATTTCCACGTTGATACCTTCCTTGGGCCCACAGTAATTTTTATTTGCCATCCAACCTATTCATAATATCAAAAATATATGAATGAAGATAAAACACAAACATCAGCTTGATCCAAAACTTCTATGGCCTCCAAGATTTTTTCAATGGTAGAGGTTCAATCACACTATTTCCCATGGTTTGGTCCACTTGAGCTTTGGATATGCTTCCTTTTTATTCTTTAGACCTCAAATTATCTTTTAACATGGATGAATGGAGTGGATAAAATAAATAAATAATGGTGGACCCCACAGAGTTTACTCTAGTAAGGGTAATGAGTAGCTCACCTAAATATAGTAGAAATGGGTTTCCTTGAAACATTCATAATCATATATTGAGCCTACCTAAATGTGATTCACATATCCAACCCACTCATTATGTGTGTCCCACTTGTCAGACCAAGTTTTAGCTGCATCCAAAGCTCATGTGGGTCCCACCAAGTGCTTTTATATTTTTTAGGATGTCTTCACATGGTTTTTGATGGTATGGCCCACCTGAGTTTCGTATATGGATGATTTTTTAGATATCTCATAACCTAAAGGGGACACATCAAATGCATGGTGTTGATGTTCGACACACATCATGATGGGGCCCACAAAAGTTACTAACATCAATTTTTAGGTTCTCATGATGTTACTAAGTTAGGTCATAATTTCGACCAGAACATTTGACCCATTTTACATGTTTGGTCCATTCACTCTACTTTACTGATCAATACCCACAATTTGGCTAGTTACTCGCCTCGATCAAGCTACATGTGAGGAAGATATTGGGCATACAAGATTGATAAACAATTTCACTGAAATTTGATTTTAACGTTTAAAGGTTCAACTAGTGGATGCACCTAATAATTTATTAACAAATGTTATTTTTTTCAAAATGTATATTTTTTTACTCTTAATTTTTCTCTGAAAACTTTTAACAAAATATCATTTTTATTATAAAATATTTCAAAAAAAATAAAATATAAATTCTGAATTTTTATTTTCAAAATCTCAAAAAATTTCCCAAATTTTAATTTTTTTTCCCAAAAATTCCAAAATGCCAAATTTTTTTCTTTAAAAGCATCATTTTGTTTTCAACCTTTCAATTTTCTTTTTTAAAATGATATATATATATTCAAAATCTCATTTCTTTTATAAAATATTATGGTGTGGCCCACATTATGAAAATTTTCACATTTTAAAATTTTTTTATTTTCTTTTTTCAGGATATTATTTTTTTCTCAAAATCAAATATTATTTTTTTTTCAAATTTATCAACTTTATTCAAAATTCTTTTTTCCCACAAAATAGATTTTTATTAAATCACTATTTTTATTTTTTCAAAATCTAATTTTTTTCTCAAACATTTTAAAAATTTTTAAACTTCTCAATATTCTTTTTCATATGATATTACAAATCATTAAAATATTAATTTTAAATTAAAAAATAAAAGTAAAAATTTCACTCATTTGATATAAAAACAAAATAAAATTTCTTTTTGCATTCGATCAATTGTTAAAAAATAATCTTAGATACAAATATGTAAAATTAAACCATTGAAATTCTATTAAAAAAAAATTATTAGACAACAAAAAAAACTTAAGTTCCCACCATATTCCTATAAAAATGAAAAAAAATAATGTTAATGCAAAAGTCATTTTACGATGGATCATGATCCGTTGCAGAAGCAATTGAAAAGCGCCCATTTGGTGTTTTGGGCAGGAATTTAGGGCCGTCATAAAATCAATTTAGCGACGGATTTAGTCCATCGCCTACTAATGACGGACCAAAATCCGTCGTAAATCAGATTTTAGCGACGGATTTTGGTCCGTCGCTAAATTCAACGATGTTCGGCCTACGGTTTTTTGACAAACACGGGGTTAGCGACGGACTTTTTCCGTTAGCGACGGATTAAATCCGTCGTTAAACCAAAAGATTTTAGAAATACGTCGCAAATTGCCACTTTTGGCGTAGTGGGAAGAGCATGAGACCTTCATGGAGTTTTTCACAATGTTGAATATCATTTGCAACTCCATGGGTGGATTAGGAGAAAGTTCTTGTACCAAAAATCTGTAGGAAAATTCTAAGATCATTACCGGAACGGTTCAATCCTAAAGTAACCACCATTGAAGAATGTAGGTACATAGACGAAATGAAAGTAGAACTGGTAGGTTCCCTACAAACATTTGAAATATGTTTCAAACAAAGCCCTAAATCCAAAACTACTGTCCGCAAAACTTCAAAGAAAACAACAAATGAGGACATTGAAAGTGAAAGAGAAGATGAAGATAAGTGGCTTTGTTGGATCAACGGTTCAGAAAGTTCTTTCAAAAAAATCATTGTTGTCCAATTAAAGAAGGGTGGATAATAGACAGTCTGTAGATAAATTTGATAAAAATAACAAAGAACCATAATGTTATACCTGTTAGAAGTTTGGACACCTATCTACTAAATGCCCAAATAGAAAAACTAAGGGTAAGGCAATGGCTGCCACATGGGATAATACGAAAGAGTTAAACTTAGAATCTAGGGACTCAGAGAGCAATGGAGACCAGAAATCTTTAAAAATTCTTATGGTCTCCACTGCTCTAATCATCCCCAGTGAAACTGAGAACGAGAAAGAACACCAAGCCACTAAATCATTTCCATCAGATAATGAGGAAACTGAAAAGGAAGAAGAAGAAGAACAGAACAAATTACAAGATGCTTACAATCAACTTTACATCCATAGCATCAACATTGTTAGAAGACTTAGAATATCTGAGAACAAAAAGAAATTGCTGCAAAAAAGATTTGGATAAAACCTTGGAAATTAATCTAATCAATGATTTACAGTAATATTATTCAGATAATGATAAGTTGGAAAGAATCAATCTATCCCTAAAAACTAAATCATCGAAGCTTACTAAATAAATTGAATTATTAGTATATGAAAATGAGCATCTCCAGAATGAGAATCACACACTCCGTTTTAACTTAGAGAAATCCAAAAATTTTGCTAAAATAAACTATAAATTTTCCTAGAGTGGTGAAAAGCTAGAAAAACTTTTAGGGATGGGAAGACGAGGAAAAGACAAGAGTGGCCTAGGGCATGATAAAACTAAAACAAGAACTGAAAATGCAGCACTAATAACTGAAAAATCTGTTGCTTCAGGTAGTAGTATAAGAACTACTCTAGTGTCATTTATGTGATGATTTGGGTCATTATAAGTTTGAATGCTTAACACCTAGAAGGACTCCACATAACTCTGGTCAAAATCATATTGGTAAATTCAAACCGACCAGAGAAATACAAAATGTCAAAAATCCACCTAGGAGATTGGTTAAAAGAAATGCACATCCATCACCACTTAGAATGAATGATAGAATGAAGGAGTCATTGGATCAAGTGAGTGAGATAAACATGAAAACTAAATCTACCATAGTAAAGAATTCTATTTCAAAATGGATAGTGAAAGAAAATCTAAATTGTCTAATAACTCACTCTATTCATATGCCATGAAATATTAAGCATGAAAAGACAAGTCCAGGCCATGCATAAAGATCTGGATATTTGCTGAATTATGCAATTTTTTTGAGCTCTTAATGATGTATCTGAGGTTCCTCACATCAATCATTTTGTATATAAATATTTTAATGTTTATAATTTTGATTTGTACAATGCTTGTATAAAATTTAACTGTTATACTGCTGCCAATTTGGGGCAGTATGTGCATTGGATATTTTTAGATATGGTTGGGTATAATTCACTCTTATTTACTGCCATGTTTATATCCCCTATTCTCTCTTATATGAAATGCATGTGATGTTTTGATCATCATTCTATCTGCTTATATCACTATCTATTTAGTCTGCTATACATACATAGTTCTGAAAATGATGCTTGATTAAACTTTTTTTATCATTATACATCTATCTTTTATAAATATATGTTCTCTGGATGATTGGTTCTCTCAAATACTTCAAACTTCAGTCAATATCAACTACTACACCTTTTCCAATGACTAACAAAAAGAGGGAGAACAATTCAAACACCCCGAAAAAAAAATTATATATCTACTTGAATTGTGATACAGGTGTTAGGGGGAGCAATTGCATCAAGATAGGGGGAGAATTTTTTTAGGAGGAGCAGCTACTTATTGTATGTATGGTTTCACTGGACATTGTAAAATTGTGTAAATTACATGTACACACAATTTAAGATGTGTTTGTCTAGATGTTGTTTTAGGGTGTTTTGATATTTTGTCACGTAATTGACAAAAGAGGAAATTGAAAGTGTCCTGGTTTGTCAATTAGCAAGAGTGTTGAGTCAACTAGATAAAAACTCCATAGGAAGATCAATCAACTGCCTACCTCAACTAGATGTGTACCTGAACTCGTCATAGGTAAATCTAAGCCTCACATCCCATGTCTCAAAACACCAGGTAAATAAAACCCTTAAATTTGGCTAAGATATCATAGGGTTTTTGGGTTAAAAAACTTTTTTACAAATTTAGAAAATCTCTAAGTTTTCTACCTTTGTCGATTTATCAATAAACTAATCGATAAAATCGAGAAGTGCTGTCGATGTCCTCGATGATCAATCGATACCATCGAAATGAGGACAAAAGATGTCCAGCAACCACATATTCATCTGGACAGAATTATCGATGTATCGATACCCCTATCGATATCATCGATATTTGAAACTCGAGTCTATTGAAGTTGACTCGATAAAATCGACAGCGGAGAGTTTGTCCTTATTTTTCTAAAGAAAATCATAAAGACCTTTGATATATCAAAGTACTTCTCAATATCTTTGGAATTCAAAAACTGATGATATCGAAAGGTCTTCGATGATATCAGTCTTGGATACAGTTTTTTAGTAACATTTTTCAAGTAGTTTTTATCTTGGATCGAGGGTCATTCGATAGAATCGATATTCAAATATCGATGATATCGAGGCCGGGTCAATTGCATCGGGAAAGGACATTATCTGTATACCAAGCTTACTAGAAAATTCTTTAGATTTATCGATGCATCAACACTGCCATCGATATCATTGACATTCAAATTCTGATGATATCGAGTGTATCTCGATCATATCCTTAATCTGAAATATTTCAAAGGCAATGTCTCTCTCATTTTCAAATGTCAAGAATCGATCATCGTGTCGATGAAATCGGAGTTCAAAATTCGATGACATCAATGCAGGTTTCAATCTCTTCGACCAGCTGGCAAAATATTTCAAAAGCGTATAACATTTGAGTTTGTGTCATCGAGCAACCAATCAATGCAATCAAAGAGTATACGCTCAAAGATATTGACCCTTCTCGATGATATTGAACACTATCATAAATGTGACTGTTTTATATCCGTTGAAACTTTTTGTCTATATATAGAGAACTTATCTTTAGTTGCTAGTAGAAAAAGAAGAGAATGCTTTTGAGTGTTTAACCTTATATCATTTACCCAAAGCCCTTTCTGTAAGCCCCGTATCCTAGACCGTACCGTTCCATAGACTTTCGCGGTCTTACCGGTCGAATTCTAGCAACCTTCGACCCTTAACCAATAATTACGCGCGACCGTAATTCATACGCCGTTAACCCATATCGACTCAACCCAAGACCTTTACCATAGCGACCGCACAGTCGTTGTGGTTCCGATGCCGCGACTTACGCGCCAAGGCGATACCCAGGTCAAGAAACGTGGGCCAACGTTCAGTGCAAGAAAAATGTCACGCGTTGCGAAACCCAAGAGAATCTCTACGATATGTCACATCAATCCCATCAATCAATCAATCTCATCACATCAACATGTCAAGTACACATCACCTTTCACCCATTCCTAAGTAACCACAAAAGTTAAGAATCTCTTACAAAGCCCATAACTTTCTTACACCAAAAACCCTCAAAGTCAAAAAGTTCTTACACCACCCATGCTTTTCTTACACAAATGGCCACAAAAGTTAAGATTTTCTTACACACCCATCACTCACCACATCCATCACCCATCTATCTCTCTCCCTTTTACAACTCTCTCTCTCACATTTTCAAACTCAAAATCCAAGCAAGAAAAATCCATACGTATGAACTCTCCAAACCTCTCCCTCTCTTTCAAAACTTCAAGTGTGGCCCACCTCTCCACCCCAAGATCTCCCATCCTAGCCATCCATTCATCATCTCCTCCATTGGAATTAAAGCTAAGGTGTTAAGGAACCCGTAGGAGCAAGAAGATCAAACGATGAGTGCTTGATAATAGTAGTTTTTCTTATTTTTGAGATGGGCCAAGTGAGGCCAACCAATCAATGGTTTGGATCTCACTTGGGACCCTAAGTTGTGGCCGATGGCCCACTTTGATCATCATGATCATCCATGATGGGGCCATTCTCCATGGACCCCATCATGATATTTATTTCATTGCAATAGGAAGGTCATATAGACCGTCCATATTGGTGGGGAAAGGATCCCCACCGTTGATTTTCGATTTAGGTGGTCCCATGTGTAAAGGGACCCATTTGATTGTATGATTTCTTCAAGGGAGGGCTCATAGTGGCGGAGCCCTCCATCACAAGCGTGTCCCACCCTCTATCTCTTTATCTCTCTCTCTATCTTTCTATTTCATTTTTTTTATTATAATATGGTTGTGTGGCCTATTTGAATGGACCCCACCATGAGGCATATACCCTATCCAAACCATCTACAAGTGTGGCCCACTTTGTGTGAGTTGTATCTACACCATCCTCCATGAGGTGGCCCACCTAAGCAAGTCCCACCTCAATGCTTGTGCTGAGACCAAACCGTCCAGCGTCTGGAACGCTGGACATGAGATAAACACAAATATAAGCTTGGTTCAAGCAATGGAGGTGGACCATTTGTATAGGACCCACCTTGATGTATGTATTCAATCCATGTCGTCCATCCCATTCAACGGATCATTTTAAGCGTTGAACTGAAAGATGGGGTTGATCGGAGTATTTAGTGGGCCATAGTGTTGAAAATAACATTATTACCATTAAAATCTATTTAGATTTCTTCTACACGTCGAAAGAGGGTCGTTAGTGGACTCATTGGATTCATTATGAGCCATAGAATCCAATGGCTGGAATGGATTCATTAGATGCGGGCCGCAGATGCGAAAAACCCCAAAAAAATGGATTTTTCAATTTTTAAAAAAATAATGGCAAGAGGCAGTGCCTCTGCCTCTGACTCGCTGCAGCAGCAGCACGCTGCTGCGTGCAGCAGGCTGGTGGACAGCGTCTCACGGCCCCTGTCGTGGGCCCCACCATGATGTATATGTCTTATCCACGCCGTTCATATGGCGGGCCCCTCTCTGAAGCAGGCCCCCTCCAAGTTTCAACCAAATCCAAAACTCAGGTGGCCCACACCACACGAAACAGTGGGATTGAACCTCTGCCATTGAAACTCTTTTGGTGGGCCACAAAAGTTTTGGATCAAGATGAAATTTGTGTTTTCCTTTCATTCAGGTCCGTGTGACCTTGTCAACAGGTTGGATGGAAAATATATGCTATGGTGGGCCCCACATGGGACCCACAGTGATGTATGTGTTCTACATCCACCGTCCAGGCGGACGGTGGTGCCCACCGTAATATATGTGTTTCATTTCCATTGTCCAGTGGGTGGTGGAGCCCACTGTGGTGCGTGTGCATGCGTGTGCGCGTGTGTGGGTTGCAGTGTGTGTGTGTGGTGCAGCGTGTGTGTGCATATATTTATATATATATATATATATATATATATATATATATATATATATATATATATATATATATATATATATATATATATATGTATGTATGTATATCATATTATATATAATATTGTATAAATTCTATATATATAATATGTAGTTTATATATTGTATTAGATTTAATATACATGATGGTGGGCCTTCGCGTGGGCCCCCACCCTTGATGCAGGTGCTGCATCCAATCTGTCCTTGTGGACCCCATCTTGGCATGATTTGAGGGCCATCTTAATGTATTTGTGACAATTTATTTGGGGCCCACTTTGATGTGGATGTAAGGCCAATGGGATTGGACCATTTGATATATCCCAAGGCCCATGGGACCAGACCCATTTGATGTAATCTAAGGCCTATGGGATCAGACCCATTCGATGTATTCTAGGGTCCATGGAATTGGCCATTTGATGTTTTGGGGGCCCATGGGTTAAGGCCCATTGAGATGTACTAGGGCCTATGGGTTGAGGCCCATTTAATGTACGTATGGGGCCCAATTGGTGTAGCCCATTTGTTACATATAAGACCCATGAGATTAGGCCCATTTGATGCAATCTAAGGCCCACAGGTTATGACCCATTGCAATGCACATAAGGCCCATTGGTGTGGCCCATTGATGTGGCCCATTTGATGAATAAAAAGCCCATATGATATAGTCCATTTGATGTATTTAAGGCCCAATGGGATGTACCTAAGGTCCATTGCAATGTGTGAGCCCAACACGGATTATGTAACGATGTTTACAACGATCGTGCCTTGGGAGCAATGTTGGTTTGACGTCCACATTGCGAGTATAATGTTGGTTAAATGTCCGCATTACGACTCTCCCTAGGGCCCATTGATAGGCCCGTACTTGTATGCAAACCGTCTAGGCCAGCTGGATTGTAAGGATAGTGAATTACTTTATAACATGTGTAGTATAGTTCCATGACTCATGATCATATGTATCATATGTATGCTTGATATGAGAAGTGACTGATCATAGCATATGCCTTCGGGCAGATTATTTATGGGACCCCGATTAGGCGGTGTTGCCCTACATGAGCGCATGATACGCGCAGAATTTACTGCATGGTTGGATAATGTGATTCATGCATTTCGCATTGTGTGATATGGTTATTGTACTCCCTAACGACATCGGGGCTGTAGCCTCCACAGGCGTATCGTGGTTGGCAAGATTGGATATCGAAAATCTCATTCTACATGGGGTGCTATAAATATCTCTGGGTGAAAGTCCCTAAACCCTTATGGTACCAAGAAGTTGCTCCAACGTCTACACTGAGTGGGTAGATGAGCGTTGAGTGCCGATTACCAGATGATTGCGCTCTCCACTATGTTGTGGTCGGTAGGAAAGCGGTGCAGCCTTACCCGCCCGAGTGTAGGGGAGAATGCTAGGCTGAGTCTGACCAACTCGAGGAATGGGTCCGCTATCGACAAGTCGAGCCCGATATTGACAGACGGATAGTGAGGTCTCTTTCACTTACCTTATTGCGCGCGATGAGGCGGTGATCTGGTTTAGAGTGTACTAAACCCCGGTGATATCCCAGATTTGAGCTGTATTGATGTGTGGACATAAATGAGGATCTGTATGCTTGAGTTGCATTTCACATCGTATGGCCTTGGGATGGCCGATTTCATTCATGTCTTGCATCGCATAGCTTTGGTACGGCTAATAGTTTTCATGGATCCATCTGCATATTCTGTACTACTCTGATATTGCATGTTCATATTACTACCTTGTGCACACACTTTCACCATCCTCTAAGCTTTCGATAAGCTTATGCACGACCGTTGCGTGCAGGTGACGTTGGATCACAGCAGCGCTGAGGCTTGAGCACGTGGCAGATTACTCTGGAGTTTTTGGTCTATCATCATTATATTTCCTTTTATGCTCATTGTACTTGTAAAGTTTTTTATCATAGTGAAAATGTAATGGAGTTTTTTGGTTGTTATTTGTGGGTTATGCCTTTGGTTATGCTTATCACGATTCAATCTAATCTTGAAAATCATCCTTGTAGCATCTCAGGATCGGAACCTGGTGAATGGGAGCTGGGAGCCGAGAATGGGGTTCTACGGAGGCTGTCGACGTCAGATTCGGCGATCGAGAATTTTGTGAGCCCGGTTTTCGAGTTTGGGGCGTGACACTTTCTCTCAAAGGAGTTCATCCTCTAATCCACCTTCATCATTGATATTCAATATATTAGATTGGGGAATGAACTTCCACATTCAAGTATCCTCCAATTGACACCTTAATGACAAATCATTAAGTTGGGATGCCTTAAATGCATAGATAATTAAAATCACTATATTTCCTTTATAGGAAAATATTTGAGAGTAGGATTCTATCATAATCTTGACTCAACCCGTCGTCATGCATTGGTATATCTTCTGAGTTATGGTTCAAAGAAGCAAAAGATTCTTCATCAACAAAAGAGGAGATCTTCAATAACCAGCTAAAAGGGACTCATCTGCTTATCTGTAAGTTATTAGAGTCCAGAGGACCCTTATGATCATTCATTTACAAGATTGGGTCTAAGGTGTTTCTCACCCCTTATAAGTCCTCTAGGAGGCCTCCTGTGGGAGTGTACGTAGTGGGTGCGTTGTGTTGACCCTTGTTCTGTAGAGAGCATAAACAGTTAGGGTCTTGCGAAAGATTCTTGGCCAGTGTGCCTAAAAGTGGGTGCTTTGTGTTGACCCTTACTCGTGAGAGCATAAACGAGTTAGGGTCTTGTAGAAGATCCTTGGCCAGTGTCCCTAAAAGTGGGTGTTTTGTGTTGACTCTTACTTGTGAGAGCATAAACAATCAGCCTAGGTGTAGGTTGTATAGGTTAAAGGTGAACCGTGTGAAACCTCCTTGTGAAATCCAGTACACTCAAGGGTTGAGTATGGTTACCGGGAGTGGAGTAGATAAGTAGTCGAACCACTATAAAAATAACTGTGTTTGAGATTGTTATTGTCTTTCATTTGTTTATATGATTTTTTTAAATACTTTCATATCTGATTATCTAATATCACACCTCATACACATGTACAGTCATATCCATCATAAACTAATTTACATATTATTCACCTCTCAAATAGTTTGTGATTGGATCCTCTATCGGGCTTAGAAGCCAGTAGAGTTGCTCTTGAGTAATCCTAATATATGCTTGTTATAAGGATTAGAGTGTTAGAATTTTAAATTATTATAAAATTATTAAAAATTCCTATTCATCCCTCTCTAGGACATATTGACATATTCCTACTTCAACTAAAGTGGTCTTTACCGCAATTTTAAGGACGACCTTGCAGATCAATTTCTCTAGCTTTAGTTGGAAGCTCAACGGGTCATTCTTTCTCGTATCCACCCGGGCAAAATATGGGAGAATGATTTTTGATTTCTTTGAGTCTCATAAGAAGACTCTAGGATGTTTTCTCGTTTAATTTGAATGTGACTTAGATACCCTAGTGACCTATTGCATACATTTTACAAATTATTCAAAGAATGTGGAGAAGTCATTAGAAAAATGCTGGGATGAGGATCTAGTTTCAACATCGACTACAAGCTCATAATGCTGAGTTAGGTTTTGTTGCTCCTCCACAGCATTAACCACAAAACTAGCCTATTCAATTTAGAAGGCATTCTATTCTATTTGAAAGATATACGAGACCTACTGGGTCCCACCAAACATGTCAAAAGAGTGTTGCTTCCTATTTAATCAAACAAGGTCACATGTATGAGTGGGGGTTTGGATTGGTTTTTCATATGTGGGTTAGATGCGTGGGTGTGCTAGAAGAGTCTACTTGAGTCAAAGATTTGATTAAATCACTGATGCCCCTCATGTTGAGATGAACATATTAGAAACTAAACACAAGATTCAGTTATTCCCTCAACCACCTGTTTGTGCTCCACTCAGGCGATTTGTGAAAGGGTAGGAGTTAATCCTTTTGAATGAGTTATTTTTTTACCTTTTGACAATAGTGAAATTTTGATCTACACTACTGATACTAAAGAAGGAATTTGAGTTAAGGTCCTAGAGGGGGGTGAATAGGACTTTTCAATTATTTTTACCTATTTAAAGTCCTGATTGCCTAACTTAAATAATTTTTCAATTTTAACCAGGTTAGGCAAAATAACTCTAATGCCTTCCAAGCCAGTTAAAGGTTCCAATCACAAAGGCTATAAAGGATATGCAGAATATAACAAGTAGTCTAGTGTTGTGAGCTTGTGTGTGGAATGTGCTTCCGATCAATTCATAACATTCATTCAATCACGTATGATAAGTTAAAACATTCAAGCATATATAAACATGATTAAATAAATGCGCAAATGACAATTCTAAACACAAACATTTATAGTGGCTCGTCAACGTGCCTACCACTACAAAAGGGGTAATTTGCGATGTATTTTAGCGACGGACTTTGTCCGTTGCTAAAATCTCTTGGTTTAACGATGCATTTAATCCGTCGCTAACAGAAAAAGTCCATCGCTAACTCCGTGTTTGTCGAAAAACCGGTCTGAACGTCGCTGAATTTAGCGACGGACTGAAATCCGTCGCTAAAATCTGATTTACAACGTATTTACGACGGATTATGGTCCGTCGTAAATAAGCGATGGATGAAATCCGTCACAAAATTTCCTCTTGTGATGGCTATAAATTCCCACCCAAAACATCAAATGGCACTCTTTTCGGTTAGTTTTACGACAGATCATAGTCCGTCGTAAAAGGAATTTTGCGACGGATCATGGTCCGTCACAAAAGGGCTTTTGCCTTGATATCAATTTTTTTTCATTTTTTTAAGAATATGGTGGAAAATTAAGTTTCTTGTAGTCCAATAGTTGTTTTTAAATAAAATTTCAGTGGTTTAAATATTATACATATTTGTATCTAAGATTATTTTTTAACAATTGATTGAATGCAAAAAGAAAATTTATTCTGTTTTTATATCAAATGAGTGGAATTTTTATTTTTATTTTTTAATTTAAAATTAATATCTAAATGGTTTGTAATATCACATGAAAAAGAATATTGAGAAGTTAAAAAAATTTAACAATGTTTGAGAAAAAAAATTAGACTTTGAAAAAATAAAAATCGTAATTTAATAAAAATTTATTTTGTGGGAACAAAAAAGAATTTTGAATAAAGTTGATAAATTTGAAAAAAAAAAAAAAAAAGCATTTGATTTTGAGAAAAAATAATATCCTGAAAAAGAAAATTAAAAATATTTTAAAAAATGTGAAAATTTTCACAATGTTGAAAAATAAAAATATTTTAAAAAAGAAAATGAGAGTTTGAAATTTGAAAAATAAAATAAAATTTCATATTTAAGAAAATGTGAAATTTTATTTTATATTCACTCAAAATAAAATTTAAGTCAAAAATAAAATAAAACGATATTAAAAAATCGATACTCTATCAAAAAACATACAGTTTGAAATGAAAAATAAATAAGTTGAATAATTTTGTGATTTTGAAAAATAATTCAAAATGTTCAAAATTTGAAATTAAAAGAAAAAGTTATTTATAAAAACACTAAGATTTTGAAAAAAAAATATATTTTTTTAAAAAATTTTGAAAAGTTGAAAACAACATGATGCTTTTGAAGGAAAAAAAAATTGGCATTTTGGAATTTTTGGGAAAAAAATAAAATTATTTTGAAAATAAAAATTCAGAATTTGTATTTTAATTTATTTTTTGAAATATTTTATAGTAAAAATGATATTTTGATAAAAGTTTTCAAAGAAAAATTAAGAGTAAAAAAATATACATTTTGAAGAAAAAATGTTATTTTTCAATGGAAATTGAAATTTATTCATGAATAAATAAATAAATTATTAGGCACATCCACTAATTGAACATTTAACCATTTTTGGACAATCGAATTAGTCCAGATTGAAGAGTAAATAACTTCATATGTTTAAATCAAATTGTTAATCATAATTATATGCCCAATATCTTTCTCACATATAGTTAGCTTGATTGGGGCGAGTAATTACTAGTTAAATTGAGGGTATTGATCAGTAAAATAGAGTGAATGTGCTAGACATATAAAATGGAATAAATATTGTTGTCAAAATTGTGACCCAACTTATTGACCTTGTGAGAACCTAAGAATTGATGTTAATAAGTTTTGTGGGCCTCATCATGATGTGTGTCGAACATCAACACCATGCATTTAATCTGTCCCCTTTAGGTTATGAGATGTCTCAAAAATCATCCGTAAACGAAACTCAAGTGGGCCATACCATCTAAAACCATGTCAAGACATCTTAAAAAATATAAAAGCACTTGGTGGGGCCCACATGAGTTTTGGATGCAGCTAAAACTTAGTCCAACCCCTCATCCAAGTGGGACACATAATTAATGAGTGGGTTGGATATGTGAATTACATTAAGGCAAGCACAATATATAATTATGAATGTTTTTAAGGAAACCCTTCTACATTTAGGTGAGTTAGTCATTACCCTTACCAAACTAAACTTTGTGGGGTCCACCGTTATTTATTTATTTTATCAATTCCGTTTATCCACGTTAACAGATAATTTGAGGTCTAAAGAACAAAAATGAAGCATATCCAAAGCTCAAGTGGACCACACCACAGGAAATAGTGTGATTGAACCTCTATTATTGAAAAATTCTTGGAGGCCATAGAAGTTTTGGATCAAGCTGATGTTTTTATTTTCTTTTCATTCATATATATTTAATATTATGAATAGGTTGGATGGAAAATAAATGTTACTGTGGGCCCAAGGAAGGTATCAATGGTGGAAATCATTATTCCACATTGTTTCGTGTGGCATGGTCCACTTGAGTTTTGGATTTATTGAAAATTTGGGATCAACCCACACCATTCATCCATTTTTTAAGATCATTTTAGAAAATTATTCAAAAAATGAATCATATTCAAAGATTAAATGGACCGCACCACAAATACCAGCATGGATGGGAACAGATTGGCTACTCCCATACCACCGGCTCGTTGGCTAGTATTCAGTGTTATGTGTGGCGCCCACCATGATGTATGTATTTCATCCATTATGTTCATCCATTTTTACCGATCATTTTAGGGCTTGATCAAAAAAATGATAGGGATATAAACCTAAGGTGGACCACATCATAGGAAAACAATATTGATTGGATATCCACCATTAAAATCCTCTTCTACAGGTGGGCCCTACTATGATGTATGTGTTTCATCTATTCCGTTCATCTTATTTTTCAGATTATTTTACAGTTTTATACCAAAAATTAGCGGGACATAAATCTCAGGTGTACCACACCACATGAAAACAATGGTGATTGGATATCCACCATTAAAATCCATCTTAATTAAGGCCCACTGTACTGTTTATTTGACATCCAATCTGTTGATTAGGTCATACAGGACCAGATAAAGGGAAAAACCAATGACCAGCTTGATCCAAAACTTTTATTGCCCCCAAAAGGTTTTTAATGGTCCACACTCATTCAACACTGTTTCCTGTAATGTGGTCCATTTGAGATTGGGATATACCTCATTTTTTGGTCTTATACCATAAAATTTTCTAAAAAAATAGATGGACGGCATGGATGAAACACATACGTCATGTTGGGGTCCACAGAGCATCGACCACCAACCATTGGCTGGTCGCCACTTTTTAATGGGACGCGGATTTTCTATTAAAGCCCTTGGCATCCTGAGCAAGGATGCTGGGTGGGGCCCAACACCATGTGTTTGGAAAATCTACTCCGTTAATTAATTTTTAGAGATCATTTTAGGACAAGAGACCAAAAATGAGTTGGATCCAAAAATCAAGTGGGTCACACGAGAGGAAACGGTGTGGAAACAAATACCTACAGTTGAAACCTTCTGGACTCCACCTTGATGTTTATATTGCATCCAAACAGTTTATAAGGTCATTAACACTAGGAATAAGTGAAAATACAAAAGGAAAAAAAAAAAGCCTGAAACAAAGCTTTTTATGGCCATAAGAATGTTTCAACAGTTCTCACTGAATCCCAATTGTTTCATCTTGTGTGGCCCACTTGAGTTTTGGATACACTTCATTTTTGGTTTCTTTTTCTAAAATGATCTCTATAAATGGATTAATGGAATAGATTTCCCACAAACATGGTGGTGGGCCCCACCCAGCATCCATGCGCACTAACTTCCTACGAAAGGCTTTAGCATGAAATCCACGTCCTGGAATGGATTGGCTACTCTGCCTGAGACTAGCCCCATGGCTGGTGGTCAGTGCTCTGTGGGCCCCACCATAATGTATGTGCTTCATCCATTTTGTTCATCCATTTTTAAAGATCATTTTAGTGCTTGAAACAAAAAATGATAGGGATATAAATCTTAGTTGGGCCACACCACAAGATAAAAATAATGAATGGATATTCACAATTAAGATCCTCCTAAGGCCCACTGTACTGTTTATTTGACATCCAATATATTGATTTGGTCATAAAGACCCAGATGAAGGGAAAAAATAAACATCAGCTTGATCCAAAACTTTTATGGCCCTAAAATGTTTTTAATGGTCAAATTTATTCAACACTGTTTCCTATAATGTGGTCCACTTGAGATTGAGATATACTTCATTTTTTAAACCATATCACAAAATGATATATAAAAATATATGGATGGATTGGATGAAACATATCCATCATGGTGGGGCCCATAGAGACCTCCCCTTTCCAAAGCCTTGTTTACCCTTTTATTTTTCTGTTAAAAAACTGTGAGTTTTGTACATAATGTAAAATAGTGGTGACTCGTTCATGGAAATAGTGGCAATGATATAAAGTTATCCAGACCATTGAAATAATCTGTCTAGTTGTATTTGTTTAACATTTATAATTTTCTTATATAATACGATCTTAACCATCCAGAAAATGGTCCTTCTTACATGTACAATTGTTAATAGAGTATTAGTTATAAACAGTGGTAAATGCACACTGTTTCATATTTCAAAATTTTATAAAATTCAGAAAAGGAATTGCCCAAATAACAAGCGCCTTCCTCTCCTTTCCCATTTTCACTCCTTCCTTCGAGCGGCGTGGCGTCTTCTTCCTTTTAATGGGGCAGCTTCTTCTTCCATCGAGTGGTGCTTGGAGACGGCCATTGCACTAACCCCCACCAATAGGATCCTGGTCCCCTACATCTTGATCGTTGTGATGCAGAAGAGAGCGTCAGCGAAGAATCTAATCCCGTCTATCATGATTGTTGTGAAATGGTAAAGATGGGTCTTTGCATTGTCGAGTGCCGAGAAGATGGCGAGCGTCCTTTGTCCTTGAGACATTGCTAATCAATCTCAGCTATCCGATTATCTTACCGAGCTGGGCTAAATGGGTGTTGAGGATTATGTGTTGGAGATGGAATGGTGGTGTTGGAAGGAGGTTTTGCATAGCAGTTATTGCAGTTAGAGGTGATAGGGTGCTGGTTTCCGTTTTATCTGGATTGCGTTTAGGAGAGGTGGATAATTCCACACGCGTGTTGGAGCTGTAGGTGCATTTGTCTAACTATTACGCATTTGTGAGATCTTAGCTTTCAATCAGGTGATCTACACTGTTTAAATGTTCTCAGTGATTATTTATTTATTTATCATTTTCTCAATGTTTGCCTTAATCAATGAAATTATTTTGGGTATTGGTGATAATATCGGTCATGTTAATATATGTTCTTATATTCCCTTGTCATCGATGCATATACAATGACCAACCATTGACTGAGATTTTCTGGAGCTTTCTTATGGTGCTAAAATAGTGGAAGTTCATATAACTGCAATTTCCATCATGATGATAACCTTTCGAGCTTTTGAAGATACAATTCATGTTATCTTTGGAAATATTTTATTAGGAGACGACATAGAAACTAAAAAATATTTATTATTATTATTATTATTTTGTTGGCTTTTGTATTTGTAGTTTTCATAATTTAGTATATATGGTCAGGATTGGGATTGCAAGATATGCTTTTGGTATAGTTTGAGTTTTAGAAGCTTAGGCAAATTTTAGATGTTGACCTTCTAGATGGTCAGCATTTCTCCATCCACATGTTGTTACAGCCATCAAAGCCAATTCATTTGGCTTTTGTCTTTTGAAAAACCTTCTTAATCATTATATCATCCCCCATGTGTTGCATGTTTATCAACTCCTAATCATTGGAAACTATATTGCATCACAGGATTATATTGGGAAAAATACCAACGTCAGATGGCCCAACCAGTGCTTATACATTTATCAGTGGCAGGTGGGTTGGTAAGTCGTCTCTGTGAGCTGTATCTCATAAACTTGGAAATCGGCATCTAACATTTTTTTTTTATAGGAGAAATAGATATCCACATTTTCTAAGCAAAACTTTAGAATTAGAAATCAAATTTTATAGTTACTTCATTACAGAAACAGTGGTAAACTCCATGTTCAAGGAAATTGAATTCATTTCTTCTAAATCCAAAACCTCCTTACAAGAAAGAAAAGGATAGACAATAGAATTTCTCTTTTTTCAAGTAATAAAATTTCAGAATAACAACCCAAGGTATTAGATAATGCCTCATTGAATAGAGTGCCATGAGGTTTCAGTTTGTACAAGTGGGTCATAGGGTTCAAGAATGTAGACTGTTGATATGATTGGACAACACTCTAGATGGCCTTGTGCCAAAATCTCATGTATCAAAAACTCTAAATAATTGTCTTCATCCTCTTTTTTTTATTATTATTTTAAAAAAAATGTGGTTGTATATTCCTTAAAGAATAAATTCTGTTAGGCAATCAGAATTCACAACCATCCCATCCATGGCTTAAAAAAGGGATAGCTATAAAAGTGAGTCCGCATAGAGGATAAATTGGATCATTGGATGATGCAAAATTGCAAGTAAATAAATAGGAAAAATAAATACATGACTGACCTTCATTAACCCCTACACAGGTGGTTGTGGCCATATTAGTATGCACGAGATTTAGAGAAATCACTTACTGATTCAAATACTGAAATAGGAGCCTATAAAACCCTGAAACAGAGCACTTGAAATAGGAATGAAGCCAATTTCAACACTTGAAATAACTCCTAGTTGCATTGGTTCATACCGATTGGAATATCCCATCCATCATTGATTTGACCTTACTTATAGCCATCCATATTGATCAAATGGTTACAATTGCTTAACCAAAGTGATTCTTTAGATCCATAAGCAATCCATGGCAGGCCCTAAGAAATAAATGGATCAAGTCGTTGTTTGGACCTACTTTTGTAAAAAAATTCTTGACCATCCATATTAAAGAACTATTGATCAAATGGTTCTTATTCAAGTTAAAGAGTTATTTGGCAACTTGGAATCTAGAAGTTACTAAATAATTTATTTCCAGGAAACAAATTCCCCAAGAGCTGATTCTATCAGTGATGTTTGGCATATGGGAATGAAATTATGTGGAATCTAGAAATCATGTTTGGCCACCTAGAATTCATTCGCTATATACAATAATTCATGAGAGAATAATACTTTTCCCTAAACATATAAACCACTCATCAAAACTTGATTACACAATTTAAGCATCACCATTACAAACATCTTCATGTGTCAAATCAGATATTTATTGAGTTGAATCATGCTATATCTGAATCCGATCTGAATACAAACGGATCTTGATTTCAAGATTTGAATTTGATCCAATAGCTCCCATTGATAATTCAAATCAGATTTAATAGGTAGGATCCTATTCCAATCGGATAAGGGATCCACCTTTCCTCTTCCCAACATTTGAAATCCATACTTGCTTGGGGTATTTTTGCACCTTTTAATACAAGTTGGTTTTACAAACTCAAGTACTTCCATTTACACTTGTCCTTTTGGTGATGCTGTTAATAAAGATAAACTATTGCAAATGGTGAGATTTGGTGCTGAGATGGTTTTCAGTTTAAGGATAGCACTATGAGAAAGTACATGTTGATTTCCCTAATTTTGATATTTGAAGATGGGCACTATGAGTTGTTGTTGATGTATTTAATTCTTTCACAAGTTTTGTTTACTGTTTTGTGTGTCTATCATCTATTTGCTTTATTTTCTTTTATAGGGTTTAGAAATCATATCATGACCTTATAATGGTTGAATGTAAATAATGTGTACTGTTGATTTTAAATCTAATGCAATCATTTCTCGGGTAGAGAGATTTCATGTTATGTTTCATCTTTCAGTTTGTACATGAAGTGATCCAAGTTCCTGTTCATAAGTCAGATTGATTGAATAATTCTAACTGGATTGGGAAACTTGTTTGTCAAGTAAGACCATTGGACATATTTCAATTTTGACTGCCCAATCAGGTTTGTTTTGAATCTTATTTTGGGTTTTGGATTTTGTTGGTTTTTGTTAGATTGATTAGGATTTTCAGATTTTGGTCATGTCTACTTTCATGTATGGGACTAAATAGATTACACCCATTTGTTAGAAAAGAATATCCCTATCACCATGCTTAATAAAAAGAAAGGAGGATAAACCTGTTACACTTGTATTGAGCATTTTCTTTTTGTTACACTTCTATGGGTGGAACAAATTTGTCATTTGACAGATATTTGTAGTCAAGTTGTTGCACGTGGGCGTATGATTAGAGATAATGCAGGCATCCCTTCAGATTGCATCAAAGTTATATTGGATGTTGTTGAAGTTCCCAGTGCGAATGTGTTTGGTGACATTGAGGAGATGTTAGCCGATTGCGACATGGGTGATGTTCTCGTTTGGCCTAGAGTGCTGACGAAACATAGATGTTAAAGGAGTTTACTTAAAACTTTTCCTAAGTCAAGAACAAATTTTTGTAATTTGGTCAGGACATATGGATTGTGTTTGAGGTTATTTTGGATATTATTTGACTAAATATTTATCTTGAATTATTAAGTAGTTTTGCTTGACTAATCTAGTGATTTGTTTCAGCTTTTCATCTTCTTATGCGTGACAGAAGGTACACATGTTTCTATTATGATTTGTTTTGATTTTTTCTTTGCTTATGCATAAAATGTTCTGATTTAAATATTAAGAACTACGTAGTGGCTTGATCCCAATATTCTAACATTGGGTATGTAGGCAGCCGTTCATACTAGATCGTATCGGTGCAGTCACAAAATTTTTAGTTTTTTTTCCCTTTCTTGTAGTGTGGATGCATTTTCGTCAGGACTAATTGGTAATAAGAGTGAGGTGGATGTAAGTTCTCGAAACCTTTAATTAATCTTAAATCATTTATATCTTTATCGCTTCATTTATATGATGTCGTTAGGGTCAACTTATAACTCCTCAGAACCCGCTCTGTCATAAGACATTATGGTGCATGACGGTTCCTAGCAGGTTAAGTTGCAAATTATTGTTAATAGTTGGTTGGATATAATTTATTTTTTGTAAATGTTGTTAATAATTGGATGGATGATGAATGTATTTGTGAATGTAAATGAAAATAAAAAACTTATGATATATATATATATATATATATATATATATATATATATATATATATATATATATATATATATATATATATATATATATATATATATATGTTATCAATGGAGGATGCCTTGTTTAGGGGGACATGAAATTTTGTAGCTTATGGTATGCTGCTCCAATATTGGTTGTATGTTACTAGTATGTAGTAGATAATACTAGGATCAATAGTAAACATTTTGTTTTGAGTGGAAGACAAAGTAAAAGAACATGTGCAAGAGGCACTTTTTATGCCTTACAGCTTCAAACTGGATACCTTTTGGATAAACCAAACATTCATTCACCACTAGTTCCTCTAATACATGGTACAATGAGAAATGTTCTGGCAATGTTTGAGCAGTAGATGTTGTAGCGCTATCCGATTGCGCATATGATCACACTAGTCGAGTCATAGTAGAGATCCTCATCATTGCTTGATGCACTCGACTTGAGATCAAATTCACCCCCACTCTAAAAAATTGGGGGGTAACAAATGTCAACATTCTCCACTTTTAGTTTGACTTTGACTTTTGTTGGAATAGGTTAGCCATTTGGAAAATCCATTTGTTATATCACTTAGCTAGAATGTGGAGGACTTCAACTTCTCAACCCAGGTCTTTAAAAGCCTCCCCTCAGGGGCCACTCTTGCAATGTATCCGACAATTGCACTATCAGACTGAGAGTGGACAGCCTGGTATATCTCATCCATTAAAGCACTCCCATCATCACTCTTTCCCTTGATGTGTATCACAATCTCAAGGTTGACAGCCTCCCTGGCAGATTTCTTCAGGGTTCCTAACAAAGAAGCCTTCTTCTGAGTACACAATAAATGAATTTGTTTATCCATGAAGACCATGATTATTTCTGGGAACTCATATCCGAGCAACCAGACGTTCAACGCTGAAGATTTTAGATAATGTAGATCATTAGACACTGGGGGACTAACAATTACAAGCACATCAGAAGCACCCCATAACTCAGTTTCGTGTTCCTTCCAGTGAGAATAGAACACTCTCATCCTCTTCTGGAAGTCTCCCCACAACCTCCGTAAAGTCTCCACCTGCTCTTTTTTCTTTGATCCATCTTCTCCTGCACATGATAGAGATGACCTATCTTCTTTCCCTTTCCTGCACATCATAGAAATGGTACAAACATTATAAAGGAAAAGTGGTTTAATATTATAAGCAGTGGTGATCCAAATATAAGTTACACTACACCAAATCATTTTATATCATTGTGAGCAAGCATGTCCTAACCTGCAGATGCTAAACATCACATAGGTTGAATCCCAAGCTACCTAGAATGTTTGGGGAAAAGAAAATCCCTAACCTACAACACAATTGGGGTTTTTTTTTTCAAATATAAAAAACTCAAATTCCTAACCATTTAATCCCCAAATCTTGGAAGCCCTGACCAACATCAGCCCATAATAGAGAGAGATAGCAGAAAAAAAGATCTAAATGGATTCCAAAATTAATAACAATAACAAAAAAAGAAAGGAAGAACAGAAACAAAAAATACTAGTGACCTATGTACAATTTCTCCTTTCTTTGTAGCCTCAAGAAAAATAAAATATTGGGATTAGACCATAGATCTAAAACTCACCGGCTCGACTTGAAACTCAGCTGAGTCAGCTAGTCTCAGCGAGATTTACTTATTTTTAATATGATGGCACACCAACTTAGTCTATTACCTTTATTTTAGAGTAGTAGCATCTACAAAGTTATATCCTCATGATGGATGTCTTGGATATTGCACCTGTCTCTGTCTGTCACACTAGCATATATGTAGCTTGTGCATTAACTGATAGAAGTATAAGGAAACATAGTGCGCATCAATCCAAGATAATGCAACATAAGCATTACCTGCATAATAAAACTCTTCAATTCCTCAATGCTTCGAGACGATGAAAACCTATCTGCTATCACTATAAAATGTAGATCGAACCATTCACACAAGTTAAATAATTGATCTGTCTCTTCCTTTGTCCACATCTAAATAGACAAGTATATATAGGAAAGTGAGATGTTCACTCTACAATCACGACAAAAAAAAAAAAAAAGGGAAGACAATACTCATTGTCATCAGTGATCTAGAATATTTCTTTGTTGGGCCCAACCATAAATGAACCAGCTCTGAAGAATATCGCTGATTGGATATTCTAATATGATCATGTGTCA
Organism: Magnolia kwangsiensis; assembly: GCA_037074715.1. NCBI lineage: Eukaryota > Viridiplantae > Streptophyta > Magnoliopsida > Magnoliales > Magnoliaceae > Magnolia > Magnolia kwangsiensis. Next base: position 89,931,359 of record CM073582.1, read on the forward strand.
CATTGGGGAAAGATAAACATAAAACAAAAAAAGAAAAAACAACAGGGTAAAGCTACCCTGAAGAAAACAGAGCTTTGATAGTTTTATTAGTAATTGTGGTCTTTATTTTTCTCAAGTTTTTTTTAATCTTTTGTTGACATTTATATATTATGAAGTTTGTACATATGTTAGCATATTGTTGCTAAATGTGGCAATCCAGTGCATCTGGAAGATGAGAAAATTTGTATCTGAAAATGCTCTTTTTTCCCACTAGGATTTTCTAATCGACGGTTGTGACAGGCCTTTCAAAGAAACATACCAGGGATATTATTCCAATCCTTAAATTTATTTATTTAAAAATTAGAGGTTTCAACGTACACCTAAGTATCCTTTCATCTGTTGTCATAACAGAGCTTGCTTTTAAGATCTTTTCAAAAACTCACCTACTTTTTCAAAAGATGGTCCTAAAGATATCTTATTTGACTTTAACTAAGGGATGGCTAATCAACCGGTCATTATCTCATAAAAAAATTGCTTATCCCTGTTTTAAAACAAACTCAATGATTATAACCTACAATATTTCATACTTACAATGAACTATGTTGTAGACTCCACAATCATGCTCATCTCAAATCCAAAGCATAGGTAACTCCCACGATTGGAAAAGGTCCACCATTTTAGCCATCTCATTTTAAGCCATGGGCCCAAAATCAAGCAGTTCCAATGCACAATTAAGTCCCATGACAGGAAAAAGTAGGTTGGTAGTTTATTACCGTTGAAAATATTAATGGTTCATTTTTTTAAAAGCCATCCAAACTGTTGAAATGATATTTCCAACTGTTCAGAAAGTTATTTCCAATGGGCTGAATGTAACCACTAAATTTTTATACCTGATCTAAAATTTCTTTAGCCCCAAGACATGTTCAATATATACCTTTATTTGTTATTCTGCCCACCTGAGCTTTGCGTCTAAATCATTTCTAAGCCCAAGCCCTAAAATCATATGAGGGAAATGGTGGGTGGCTCAAATTTCTTGCAAAGAACATGGTGGGACCCGTAATCATGGCAAACATCTACCATCATGTAGATACCTTCATAACTAAGATGTGTTCTACATTATGCAATTCAAGTCCAATGAAATGTTACACCAAGGTGAGGCATCAATAGTTATTATGATATGTTAAATCTTAGTGGGGTCTACTTTTGTGATGCTTGTAGCAAATCCAAACCATCCACCATTTCACCATCTTATTTTAGGGTGTAGGTCAAAAATCTAAGTAGATTTACACAAATGAGTCCCACGACAGACAAAAGTGGTCACTAGCTTACCCCCATTGAAACTATCAATGGTCAATTTTTTATGCATTTAGTCCATTCAAATTGTTAAAATGGCATTTCCAACTGTTCAGAAGGTCATTCACAATGGGTTGAATGTAACCACTAGATTTTATTTTATTTTTTCCATAATCTAAAATTTCTATAGCCCTTGACAATTTGTGCGTTCAATATGCACTTTTACATTCCGTGTGGCCCACCTGAGCTTTATATTCAGATCATTTTTTGGTCTAAGCCATAAAATCACATGAGGAAAAGTGGACGGCTTGGATTTTCTCCAACAAATTGTCGGGCTCCATGATCACCATGACCATCTCCCATTGAAATCATATGTGGGGTCAGATATGTGGCAAGACATCAGTTATCAAATCTTGGCAAGACCCACTTCCTTTGTCCACATCTAAAGATCTTTTCAAATTGTATTGTGTTCTCCCAGTGAATGCTATGAAGTTAAGAAATGCTCTTACCTTAACCTCTAATGGGTAAGATGAATTCTAATATTTTATTTTGTTAATTGGTTTCAATTGATTAAACTATTCACTTTCCATGGATTTGAGCTGGTTATTTGAAATATATGAAGGGTTGACTAAACTACTCTTTTCTTGGATTGAATTTGGTTGTTTGTAATATATGTAAAAAGGGCTCAAAAGAAGGTTGAACAAGAGCAGATACTAAGTAGCCAATACAAGGCAATGTATAGCCAACCGCTGAAGTTCCAGGTAATTTCTTTTGTGTGAGTCCTAGTTTAGTAGGGGGGAAGTGTTTAGTTAGGAGGGTTGAAGTGAATTTTTATTGTAGTGGGCCACTTATGTCATTTCCTCTTTTATTGAATTAAGTTGTTACAAATTTTGTGAATAGGATCCTAATCAAACAATAATGTGAATTAATTTTTGAATGACTATCAGGTGCAAGATTAAAAAAAATTTAATAAAATTTATTGATATATATATATATATATATATATTTACAGATATTTTAGCGACGGACCCAATCCATCGCTATGCTATGAACATTGAAAATCAACATATGTCAATTATATTAGCGACGGACTTTATCCGTCGCTAATGTTTTTAGTGACTTTTTTGAATTTTACTGACGGAGTTTTTATTTTTTATGACGGATTTTATCCATCACTAGATGCGACGGACCTTATCCGTCGTAGATTAAACAACGGATAAAATCTGTCATAGAACCAAAAACGACCCAGTAAACAGCGACGGACCAAGCGACGGACGAAGTCCGTCATTTATTTGGTTTTACAACAGATTTGGTCTGTCGCAAAACAACGATTTTGGCGTAGTGTACTCCACTCTCGGTATCCACACTCAATCCTAGAGTGCACCAAATTTCACTATCAATGGTTTTAAACAGGTTCACCAATAACCTTTACAGTCCTACACTGAGGACAATTTATGCTCTCCGCAAGAGAGAATGTCCTACACCTAGAACCCATGTTTAGGCCTACCGACCAAGGTCCCACCCTAGGCACCTACCATTTAGGCCCACCAGCCAAGGTCTCACACAAGGCACCTACGTTTAAGCCCACTGGCTAAGGTCCCACACAAGGCATCTACGTTTAAGCCCACTGGCCAAAGTCCCACACAAGGAATTTAAACGAATTTTTTGATAGCAAACTCTTAGCCTCAATCCTACACGAGGAAAGAGACTAAACTTTGAACTCTTAACTATGACACTTGTCGAATAGAGTTCTCTTTTGTAGCTCATCTTGGGATGCTTGATCTTCGCATTTTCGTGCTTGAATCAGTTTCACGTTGCTCCCCCGATCGCATAACTTGGATTTACCTGTTGGCTTAGCTTCACAATCAAGAACCTTGCATATGATGTACCTATAAAGGTGACGAAGGTTATGGGAGTTGGTTGAATCTCCTATCTAGGATAATGAGTGGATTTCCTATAGGAGTCAACCTATGGACGCTCTAGAGTATCAAAGAACCAAGGATTTTCCTACTTTTTCACTCTAAAGAAGGCACAAGTTCATGTTGTTCATTAATTGAAGCTTTAAATGCTCATAAGAGTGAAAGATCACAATGAAGAGAACATGAAACTAATATAGATAGAGTCTAAATGGGCTAAGATAATCTTGGGATACACTAGAGACTCTATGGTGCATATTTTCACTAATTTTGCAAGTTTCTACAAGCTGCTTTTATAGATAAAAAGTTCCAATGGATAGAAAACGGTTAGTTTATGGTGCTATTACGGTGCTACCAAAGCCAGCTTCGGTATCACAGAACTTGCTTCGGTGGTACCGAAATATCTTTTGGTAGTACCTAATAAATTTTCCAAGTTGTCGTACGAAAATAGTCCCTTTTGGTGGCACCAAACATTGTTCGTCGGTGACACTGAATTACCGTTGTAAGCTTGTTGGACTGTTTTGAAGCCCTTCGGTAACACCAAAGGTATCTTCGGTGGTACCAAAGGTGCTATTTGGTGGCACCTTCATCCTACTGATAATGGATAGATTTTTTTTAATTTTTCCTGTTTTGTCCAATAAATCTTTCACCATCTTGGGACTTTCTTAAGCCAAGGCTAAATGATAAAAATTATGAGTTTGAAATTGGCTTAAAATAGATGGCCTAAGTAGGTTTGCTATTTGGGTTGGGATCATCTATTTGCAACGTTTAAGGTTGTAGAAGCAGTCTTTTGTCTTCAATATTGTTTGATGCTTCTAATCCAATTGCATCACCAGTCTTTACTTGCCAAGAACTCATCCGACTACAGGACACAACTAGTCACGTAAGTGATAAACATGAGTGCAAATAAGTGCACTAACAAATAGACATAAGTCTATAGACTTAAAGACATTTTCTTTCACTGATCTTTAAGTTTGTATGTCTATTAAATGAATAAAAATGTATATTGATGTTTAAACGTATGGCTCAATGCAATTAGAGTAACAATCAACCAAATAAATAAACAAACAAGAAAGATAAATGCTTAAAATGTTTATCAGAACAGACGATTGGGGTAGGTGGTCAGCAAGATGTGACCGGATTGGTATGAACAACTAAATTAGAACTTAATTGGCCTTGATACTACAACTTAAGGTTGAAGATATTTACACTACTCCTAAGTTAATGTAGTAGAAACCTGTAACATCCTAAATTTTTACTATTTTGGATTGGCAAAAATCCTATATATACATACACACACACACACACACACACACACACACACACACACACACACACACACACACATATATATATATATATAAAACTAACCCACATCGTCACTTGTTGACCCTTGACGCTCGAAGTGAGCCTATAAGTAAGTAATACCAGTAAAGAACCGCACAAATTCGATTAACCAACCGTATGAAGTCAATGAATCCACTTGATCACTTAAACCTCAAGTCTAGCCCTGTGAATTGTTCATCTAGGGCCCAAATCTAACCTACATATTACTGACTAATCAAGAAAATCGTAACTAAATTAAAGATCTATCCAAAGTTGAGCCAGCTATGGCCCGGATCTTAACTAACGAACCAAGTCAACCTATTTACTCATTTAGCCTAAGAACCAACAGTTTATAGTGATCATGACTGAATCACCATCTTCACTAATTTCGAATAGGCCACACTGTGAAATTAGTTGATCCAGACCCTAACAACTGTGCCCAAGAAATTTTCTTACTCATTTCATTCGAAAAATGTCCTGATTATCCGAACAAACTCTAAATCGCTCGTTAGTGGGTCACTAGTTCCAAAATTATAGCATAATGTCCATCTCATTGGGCTTGAGGTCCATCATGGGTGAAGAACTAAGAAAGTTTCCAAAACTACTCAACTTGAGCCAGAATCTAAGTGCTTGAAATGCGCAAATCCTTTAGGCTGAAATCTGAAAACTTAGGTGAAATAGGCATTCCGCTCTTTCGTGAAGTTATGGCTTTCCAACCATTAAATCGCAACCAAACTTGAGGCATGAGTTGAAGTATTTCCCTGCTCGTATCCGTATAACTGTGGGCCCAATCAATCATTAATGACCGTTTATCGTAAATTAGGCCCCCGCAGCCAATCGGGTCATCCATTTGTCGTTAAATTCGAACCAACCACTCATCTGACAATGGAACACCTGCCCCATGACATAGATGGACCAGGGGGCCACTAGAATGGCCCTATGGGCCAAGATCCAACCCACTAGGGGCATGCATGTTAGAAAAAGAACTCTTAAGGTCATTTAGATACAAATTTCAGACTATATAAGTCCAAATATCCCACTCCCACACTCCCATATAATTTTTTTGTTGCAAGGGAGAAAGAGAGTGGAGAGAATGGAGGTAGAGAGCTCCAAAGGAGCTGGATTTTGGGAAATTTCCCCTCCTACCACAGCCCGCATTGGAGCCCATGACTCCGCCACCGTAGAAACGGCTCACCAGTAATAAAAAGGGTAATCAGTCTAGCCCCTTTCAAATTTTAGTGTCTTAAACCACTTGCATTTACTTTAACATGTAGATTCTATCGGCGCAGGGCTCCGATACACCAACTCGCTGGACCGAAAACTTAAGAGCGACATCCTGAACCGTCAGACTATTCCTAGGTGTGGACCATTAGTCTTTAGTGGCCAATTATCAAACCTAGGCTGAAATTAATGATTGTGTGTGTGAAATTTGCTTTGCATGTTGATTTATAAGAAATCCATTGGTAATTATTTCTTTACAAATTTGCCCTAGCATGTTTAGATTAATTAGTACTCAATTGCATGCTAGACAAGACTAAGTCATTAAAATGTTGCCCTTTTCCTTGTTCTCCCTTCTTATTATGTGAAATTGAATTTGATTCTGCAGCAATTTGGGAGAAATGTGCTATGTGTCTTCTATACATTTAAATTGGGTCAATGTTTGCGATTATTTACATGCATGCCTGAATTTTCTACAACTAGGAGTAATTCATAATCTTCTTTGTGATATTAAGCAAATTAAACTTTATTTACATGCATGCCTAAATTTTTTACAACTAGGAGTAATTCATGATCTTCTTTGTGATATTAAGTAAATTAAACTTTATATACATGCATGCCTGAATGTCATGCCCCAAACTCGGAAATCAGGCTCACAAAATTCTCGATCACCGAATCCGGCACCGACAGCCTCCGTAGAATCCCATTCTCAGCTCCTAGCGCCCATTCGCCAGGTTCTGATCCTGGTATGCTACGAGGAGGATTTTCAACATCAGTTTGATTCTTAATAAGCATAACCAAAGGCATAACCCACAAACAACAACAAAGAACTCCATTACATTTCCACTATGATCAAAACCTTACAAATACAATGAGCATAAAGGGAAAATACAATGATGATGAACAAAACTCCAAAACGATCTGCTTAGCGCTCCTGCCTCAACGCTGCTGCGCCCCAACGTCACCTGCACGCAACGGTCGTGCATAGGCTTATAGAAAGCTTAGAGGGTGGTGAAAGTGTGTGCATAAAGTAGTAATGCAATATCAGAGTAATGCGAAATATACTGATGGATCCATGAATACCGTTAGCCTACCAAGGCTATGCGATGCAAAGCATGAATGATGTCAGCCATACCAGGGCTATGCGATGTAAGATGCAAGTCAAGCATACAATCCTCATATAAGTCCACATATCAATACAGCTCAAATCTAGGATATCACCGGGGTCTAATACACTCTAAACCAGATCGCCGCCTCATCACGCGCAATAAGATAAGTGGAAGAGACCTCACTATCCGTCTGCCAGTATCGGGCTTGACTCGTCGATAGCGGACTCATTCCTCGAGTTGGTCAGACTCAACTTAGCATTGCCCCCTACACTCAGGCGGGTAAGGCTGCACCCCCTTCCAACCGACCACGACACAGTGGAGAGCGCAACCATCTGGTATTCAACACTCAACGCTCATCTACTCACTCGATCTAGACGTTGGAGTAACCTCTTGGTACCATAAGGGTTTAGGGACTTTCACCTAGGGATATCTATAGCACCCCATGTAGAACAAAATTTTCGGTATCCAATCCTGCCAACCACGATGCGTCTGTGGCGGCTACGGCCCCGATGTCGCTAGGGCATACAGTAACCATATCACACAATACAAAATGCATGAATCATATTATCCAATCATGCAGTAATCTCATGCGCACCATGCGCTCATGTGGGACGCTCCGTCTCATATGGAGTCCCGTAAATGTTTCGGCCCAACGGCTTATGCGATGATTAAACATTCTTCATATCAAGCATACATATGATGCGTATGGGCATGAGTAATGGAATTATACTAAACATGTTACAAAGTAATGAATTATCCTTACAACGCAGATGAGCTTAGACGGCCTACACACAACGATTACGGCCTATCAATGGTCCTAGGGAGAGTCATAATGCAGACATTTAACTAACACTATACTTGCAATGTGAACGTCAAATACTATTGCTCCCAAGCCATAACCTGTAGTAAACATCATTACACAAACCATGTTGGTTTCACACATTGTAATGGACCTTAGGTACATCCTATTGGGCCTTCATTACATCAAATGGGCTACATAAGTGGGCCTTACGTTCATCAAATGGGCCACATTACTGGGCTTCACCAATGGCCTTGAGTACATTGCAATGGGTCATAACCCATGGGCCTCAGAGTACATCATAATGGGTCTAATCACATGGGCCTTATGTGTCTTAAATGGGCCTAAACCCATAGGCCTTATATATCAAATGGGCCTAAACCCATAGGCCTTATATGTCAAATGGGCCTAAATCTATAGGCCTTATATAAATCAAATGGGCCTAACCCATAAGCCTTATATATCAAATGGGCCTAAACCCATAGGCCTTATATATCAAATGAGCCACACCCAAACATAGGTGGCCCACTTGATCATAGATTGGTCTCCTGCTCAACTCATGCCTTAAAATGATCTTCCCAAGTGGATGGACGGTCTGAATGCATCACATGCATCATGGTGGGTCCCACTGTCGCTGGACAGTGCGGACCAAACACATGCATCACAGAGGACTCCACCGTCCACTGGTCGAACGGTGTGAAAAAAACAAATGCATCATGCTGGGTACCACCGTCCACCGGGACGATGGATGTAGAACACATAATCACTGTGGGTCCCATGTGGGGCCCACCTTAATGCTTACATGCCATCCAATCCGTTCATAAGGTCACTCAGACCTGGATGAAGAGAAAACACAAATTTCAGATTGATTCGAAACTTCTGTGGACCCAAATTTGGGTTTCAAAGGCAGAGGTTCAATCCCACTGTTTCGTGTGGTGTGGGCCACCTGAGTTTTGGATTCGGTTGAAACTTGGAGGGGGCCCACCTCATGAACGGTTTAGATGGCATATAAAATTAGGGCCCCCCCGCCTGGCAACAGCACAGGCACTGCCTACGCTGTCTTACACCAACAGCAGCTTACTGCTTCTTCCTTTCTCTCTCTCCTTTATTTTTATTTTTCTATGGTTTTTCATAGGTGCGGCCCATATTTGAAAAATCCATCCCAGCCATGGGGTTCTACAACTCGTAACAAACCAAATGAGTCTAAAGTTTGAAATTTTTGGGTGATTAGAAACATCAGGCCATTCTCTTAACGGTAACCCCCAAAGTTTCTTATATGATGGCCCACCAGATGATCACGTCAGCCTTATTCTTCGGCTCAACGGTTCAAATATTTCAGGGAATGAGGTGGACAGCGTGGATTGAACACATACATCATGGTGGGGCCTATGAGAGTGGGTCACTCCCAAGCTTGGAAACAAGCTTGATATTTGTGTTCTAATCCAACCCACGTCCAGTGTCCCTGGATGCTGGATGTTACACGTACATACATTAGAGGTGGACCCTGCCTATGGTGGGCCACCTCGTGGAGGATGGTGTGTTTATAACATATATAAGGTAGGCCCCACTTGAGGATACTTGGATAAAATAAATACTTCAAGGTGGGGTCCAATCAAGTGGGCCACACAAACACAACATGATAAAAAAAATGAAATAGAGAGAGAGAGAGAGAGATAGAGGGTGGGACACGCTTGAGATAGAGGGCTCCGCCACTATGAGCCCTCTCTTATATGAAATCATACATCAATGGATCCCTCTACACATGGATTTATCAAAATCAAAAGTCAACGGTGGAGATCCTCTCTCCACCAATATGGACGATGTAGATGACCTTTTTAATGCAAGGAAATCATCATGATGGGGTCCATGGAGAATAGCCCCATCATGGAATGATCATGATGATCCTAGTGGGCCATCAGCCACATCTTAGGGTCCCAAGTAAGATCCAAACCATTGATCGGTTGGTCTCACTTGGACCATCTTTAAAACATGTAAAACTACTATTATCTAGCACTCACCGTTCGATCTTCTTGCTTCTATGGGTTCCTTAGCACCTTAGCTTTGATTTCAATGGAGGAGATGAGAAATGGATGGCTAGGATGGGAGATCTTGGGATGGAGAGGTGGTCCACACTTAAAGTTTTGAAAGAGAGGGAGATGCTTGGAGAGCTCATACGTATGGGATTTTGGTTGCTTGAGAAAATGAGATGAGAAATGAGAAAGAGAGAGAGTTGTAAGGAGATGTGAGGTGATGGGGTGATGGAGTGATGGATGGGAGAGAGATGGGTGTGTAAGGCTTTGTTGACTTTGGTGGCCTTTTGTGTAAGAAAGGCATGGGTGGTGTAAGAACTTTTTGACTTTGAGGGTTTTTGGTGTAAGAAAGGTATAAGCTTGTAAGAGATTCTTGACTTTTGTGGTTGCTTAGGAATAGATGAAAGGTGATGTGTACTTGACATGTGATGTGATAAGATTTGATTGATTGATAGGATTGATGTGACACCTCGTAGAGATTCTCTTGGGTTTCGCAACGCGCGGCATTTTCCTCGCACGGACGCTGACCCACATCTCTTGACCAGGGTATCGCCTCGGCGCACAAGCCGCGGCATCAGAAACGCAGCGATGGTGCGGTCGCTATGGTAATGGTCTTGGGTTGAGTCAACTAGGGTTGACGACGTACGAATCAGGGTCGTGTGCAAATATTGAATAAGGGTCGAAGGTTGCCAGAATTCGATCGGTAAAACTGCGGAAGTCTACGGAATGGTACGAACTAAGATACGGGTCTTACACTGAATTTTCTACAACTAGAGCAGTTCATGATCTTCTTTATAATGTTGGCAATTCAAATCCTTTTCTAGGTTAGCCAGTGAAACTACAAGACTCGTATGGGCAGTCCCACCAGTTGGGCCGCTCAACGACCAATCTGAACAATTTAAGTCGAACACGGATAATCGACAATAGTTGAAATACATGGGATGCTCATACATAATGCTAGATGTTCCGTAATTTGCCTAAATTGAACAAATTGGCTCACTAACAGACCATGTTTGTTAACCATGCATGATCGCGCCTGTTTAAACCTGAGACACTCCATGCCCATATAACACCCACTGGTAACAACTATGATGCTATCCACAAGTCTCGGGAGTCGGGCATGGTGGAATGGGTCACTATGCTCAAGCTGTCGGCCTACGCCGTGGTGACAAGCCTCCCCAGTAGTGAGATCAAAGATCGCAGGCACAAGACCGCCGCGACTGCCTGGGCCTCACGATCGGGATAAGGGCATTGACTTTGTTAAGGTGTCTCAATTTTCCCAACTTGCTGGATGAATGGACGTAACTAAATATTTGGCTAACATATTCATGATCACATCACATTAGTTAGGTTGTCAACTCGACAATCAAAGTCGCATTAAGGGAGTGTTGGTCATTTACGATCATAAGATGGAGTCACTTAAGAGAGTGTTGTATGGCGAGGGCATGCATCATATCACATTAACATGCATATGCATTAATAAGAGTAGATAAGAACTTTATGTTTAGATGCTTTTCATTAATTTCACCTATAGAATTGATAACTTGTGTTACTTATTACTAATGGAACTTACTAAGTTGATCACTCACTCCCACTCTGGGATGGTGTTTTAAAACACCAACCAGACACTTTTATATATGCAGATACTATGGAGTCTGATGCATCGGAGGAGCTCTCATATTTTTAGCTCCTGGGCGGGCCATTATAGGTTGCCTTAAGGCCAGCGATAAAGACTATAGGGCCAAAACATTTTATATTTTGGAACCGTATGTATTTTGCTGGGATACGGTCTCGTACACTAGATATATATATATATATATATATATATATATATATATATATATATATATATATATATATATATATATATATATATATATATATATATATATATATATATTCTTGTTAGTCATATTTTGAGTTTAAGTTACAATCATTTCAGTGTATGTTGCATGATCCATTTTAATTCCTTAAATGCTCACATGCCAAGTAAAATGAACCATTGAAATAGCTTCCGCAAGGCATAAGTGATACCTGGAATATCGAGAGTCAAGTATATACTCAGACCCCGAAATCCGAGGCGTTACAAAATCTCTATGCAATATCTACTTATGTTAAAACTAGGCTAAGCTAAACTAAGGAAAGGTAAATGAAAAGTAGACATGTGTTTGGCATGGGGCCTCGAGCTCTTCTTCATGTGCTCCTTTTATAGCTTGTTGAGACAGTGAAACCCCTCATTAGGTTTCCTTACTACTTCCGAATCCATTGCTCTTACATCATAGTTCTGGATTTGAGAATCTCCTTGATTAATCTGAAACTGCTGGTTTGCATGGGAAGAAAAAACTCCAGCTAGATCCGAACTTGTTGGCTTCTTGAATCTTCTTCTTATAGTTGATCCTTTGCAAAGATGTTCATGACCCACTAAAGATCAGGTTTGGAACCACCAAAGTTTCTCTAATGAATACAACTAGACCAAGATCTGAAAACCTCAAGGGTTGGTTCCGGATCGATCATAGCCACTCCATGTCTCTTTTAATGGCCCACCTTGTCCACTTTAAGGTGTTGTTTGGAGTGAGGTGGGATTTGACACTTGATACCAAACTGTTATCGGACTAGGTCTGATCTGGTTCACTCGTTCTCTTAATTCAATTGAACAATGACGCCTTAATCGGATCTTTGATCTCTCCCATTCTTTTATTCCAATCAATGGATGGAGAGTAATTTGATTTAGCCAATGTGTCAATCTTCTGATGTTTAGAATATTCTCGAGTGTTATTGGCTCTTCAACTGTCTCTAAGAAGATATTCTATTTTGGAAGGACTATGAGAGATTGCCTCACTGATAATATCATAACCAGATACATGATTAAATCCATTCTCTCTGCAGTTTTTTTTTAATAATTATATGAGATAGGCAACCTCATTAATGGATACATTGATCATGGCTACATAACATACGACAATTCATTTCCCCAAGGTATGCACATGAATCTTTGTCATTGTATTAATAATTAAATGTGTAACGTTGAAGTCAAAGGAAGATCAACCAAAATTTTCTTTAAGTGCAAGTACAACTTTGGTATAGGGCATATAATATTACTACATGGTATGAACCTTCTAATGGACCAAGTCAAGGTGCCCATGATGAATGTAAACAATGTGTGTTGCCAATATAAAATATCAAAGTGTCTATATCATCCATCACACTCAAAAGTATAAAAAAGAATATAGGTCACACTGATAGAAACGCCTTTTCTCCTTTTATTCTCAGTGAAACGGATAATTCGTATTCGTTAGACCGGACTACAAAAATACAGATTTTTCTAAGTCCCCTACTCATCATTGGACTTGACACCGGGTTGGCAAAGCTCGGTCGCTAACTCATCCAAGTCCTTGTAAGAACTCCCACCTTCTCTGACCGCACCCACGGCTGCTCGGCTCAGATCCTTGGCTTGGGCCCTCTGCAGCCAGGTCGAACTCACTGACTCGGTCACAGCCCGAGCCAACTCGGCTGAGTCGAGGACTGACTCGGTACCCTCATAGACCCGGGCCACAATGGCCAGTTGGTCCACAATCAGGCCCGCGTTGAAGAACTGGTCCGCGCTCATGGGCCACGCCTGCGATGATTGCCTCCAGCACCAAGTTCCACCCACAGTGAGTCAGGAACGACCCGGTCGACCGATGGCCCAGTATCGACACTTGTGGGACCCACCCCCTGATCACGAGCCTCCGTCCTGCCACGCGTGCCTCGAACCCGGCAGGGACCATGCCGTACTCCCCTGCCGCGTGGCCGCCCGTGGGCTCCTTGATGGACCACACAAACCGGGCCTCACTAGCATCCAAGCCGTCCGCTAGTGCCTCCATCTGGCACCGAGTCAGCACGACCTGGCTGCTGAAACACACATAAATCACCGATCCGTCCGTACACTGGTTAAGCCAGCTCATCACCTCGCCAGCTGGCACGGAGCTTGCCCCGCCACGTTCATGGGACCCACCTCGCCAGAAGGCAACAGGGGCCCCATCGCCCACAAGCGCGAATGCCCCAGATCCCCCGGCAAGTGCTCCAGGTACTCGCCTTCCAACTCACTGAACGAGTTGAAAACGTATCCCCAACTCACCAGATTCGCACGCATCCCCTCTTTTATAAATTCCGAAACTGGGTCTCCCTCCTCGTAATTCCTATAGATGGGTGACAGATGTTTCCATGGATATTTTAGAGAATTAGGTATGTGAGGGAAGGAGAAAGGGGAGTCCACGTCAGCAGGGTCTGGTAACTTGGGCATGGTGCGCCAGATGAAATTACTGATCATGAGCGTAAGAGCGGCAGACGACGAGAAGACGACACGTGGGATGCGGAGCTGGCAGGCAAGGCGGTGGGTCCACCCGAGGAAGAAATCTGAAATGATGGCAATCGGAGGGGAAGAGTTGGACTGGAACCAGTGGAGGACAGGATGGTAGAGGGATCCTATGGCATGCATCATAGGAAGGAAGGCCTTGTTGTCGTGAAAGTCCCTGCTGTTCTCTATGCCGAGGGGAAGGGAGGAGTATTTTGGGAAAGGGAGGACCAAAGTTTGGATGGAGGGGCATTTGGAGAGTAGTGGATTGAGGATGGGGAGATTATTGGGTGTGACGAGGACTGTGATGGAGAGGCCACGGACGGCTAGATGGTAAGTCAGGTCGAGGAGGGGTATCATGTGCCCTTGCGCAGGGAAAGGGAATACCAGAATATGTGCGCTGCTAGGGTTCGACATCTCTCTCCTCCTCTCCTCACGATTTTTGGAAGAAGATAAGGGCCTGATTGGATGCCTGTAAGTTCTTTTAAGTTGTAACTTACCTATTACCTGTAAGTCACTTACAGGTGAAAGTTACTTATAGGTAACCTGTTTGGATGTAAGTTGTAAGTCACTTACATGTTAGTTAGTTTTTCTGTTTGGATAACCTGTAAGTTACTTACAGGTACAAAGCTGTATATTCACAACAAGCAGAGCTTAGATTGCAGAATCATTCTAAAATGTTATAATCATATATTAAAAAAAAACATGGAATCAAATATGTTATTTTGTTAAGCCCATCAAGATGAATATTTGAGATAATTATTAAGTTAAACCAATCATCAAGTGGGCTATAAAAGTGAGCCCACGAATTCAAAATATCTATAATATGGAGTAATAACTCAATTTAAGCATTGACAATAAACTTAAAAACATTAATAGAAAATCTAATAATTAAATTACTTCCATTCCAACCGTGCAATCTAATAATCATCAATCCCACTCTATCATCAAAGTTTTTCTCATTCTCTAACGAGGAGTTTGATGCTCAGGATCTAAGAGATTCACCAACACCGATGTAGATCATTAAATTACTTGCATCTCAACTGTGCAATCTAAGAGGTTCACCAACACTGCGAGTACATCACGGGATCACCAACCATAGGCTACAGACAGTGAGACCAACCAGATAAATGATCTATAGGATATAAGTGACTGTTTGGACGCCAGCGTGCCTTATAGAGCAACGTCAAACTACTCCCATTTTCAAAGGAGGAAAAAAGGGTAGATGAAACCCTACCGTTTTAGGAGGAGAAGAGATGGAAGGTGGTAACTGCAGCGAGAGATTGCAGAGACGGAGAGAGATTTGGTGGGTTGGTGCGTTTCTCCCTCTTCTCCTCTTTTTAAAAATCTGACCGTTGAGCCTGTAAGTCACTTATAGGGAAGTGACTTCCCACCCCCATCCCCCTGCAGTTTTTTGGTAGATTTGCCTGTGACTTACAGGTTGTAAGTTACTTACAGGTGATTTTTCTCCCCCAAACACCACCTGTAAGTCACTTCCCACTTACCCAACTTACAGGCATCCAAACAGGCCCTAAAGGTGTTCGTTTAGCGTCCGTCGCTAAAAATGTAACGGTGTGTAGTGCTTTTTAGGGAAGTGGATTGGCTGGTGTACCTCACACCATAGCTGATGTATTAACGTCAGCAAGTTTTGTGGGTCTGAGCACAGGGTATGTGTTATATCGAAACCGTCCATCTATTTGGAAAGCTCGTATTTAAAGATTTAGAAGAAAATAAGACAGATATAACTATCAAGTGGATCACACTGCAATAAGCAATGGGGGATTGAACATCTACCATTGAAACCCATTTTGGGGTTACAGAAGTTTTGAATCAATATAAAATTTGTTTTTACTCTTTATTTAGGTCTTTGTGACCTTATGAGCAGATTGGATGGAAACTAAATGTTATGGTGGACCCTACAAAGTTTTTAACGGAAAAATCATTCTCCGCATCTATTTATAGTGTGGTCCAGATGATATTTGGATACTATTCATTTTTTGAATAATGCTCTAAAATGATCTCTAAAAATAGGTGAACGGTATAGATATAATAAATATATCAATGTGAGGCCATAAAATTTTGATCTCCTTCAAACCGTTCGCACAACTTGGAGGTCGAGGAGCGTCGGTGCTCACATCAGCTCTACAGCTGGTGTGTCGTACACCAACCAATCCGCTTCGCCTTTTAGGGAAACGGATTGCGTGACGTGGATTAGATATTTTCATGTTGGGTGGCCAGGCTCGCTGACCAAGTTCCGTGAGCCCACCACGATGAATGTGTTATATTTATACTGTCCATCCATTTGTATAAATTATTTTAAAACATGAGATAAAGAATAAGTTGCATCTAATTCTAAACCCACTATAGAAAATAGTGGGGAGAGGGACGCTCCATTGAAACCTTTCTAAGGTCCACTGTGATGTTAATCTGAGATGTAACCTGTTTATAAGTTAAGACAGGCATTAAAAAAAGGGAGAAAATAAATTTCAGCTTCATCGAAAACTTTTGTAGTGATTAGAAATTTTTAACGATAGGCGTCACTTTCTCCTTTATTTTCTATGGTTAGGTCCACTCGAGGTTTGGATTTGACTCCTTCTTTGTCTCATGCTCTAAAATGATATCTCTAAATGGATGGCTGGTGCGGATACAACACATACATCATAGTGGGCCCTACAGAACTTGATGACATCACTTTGGCAGTGAGTCTCCGTCTACTCAACCTGCGAGTACGAATACTCCTCTGCCGCCGGCTTATGGCCAATTGTCGGTGCTTTGTGGGCCCCACCATAATGTATGTATTTCATCTATGCTGTTCATCTATTTTTACAAATCATTTTATTATATCAAACCAAAAGGAGACCAAAAATGAGATATATTTCAATCTCAATTGAGCCACATTACACGAAACAGTGTTAAATGAGCGTTGACCATTAAAAACCTCCCAGGGGTTATAAAAGTTTTGGATCAAGCTGATATTTGTATTTTCCTTTCATTTAGGCCTGCATGACCTTACCAATGGATTGAATGTCAAATAAACAGTACAATGAGCTTTAGGAAGATTTTAATGATGGATATTCATTAACTATTGTTTTTCTGTTGTGTGGTCCACCTGAGATTTATATCCTCTCATGTTTTGTATCAGGCCATAAAATAATTTATGAAAATAGATGAAAAGGATGGATGAAACACATATATCATGGTGGAGCCCACGGAGCACTGACCAGCAGGCATGGGATGGTGGCAGGTGAGTAGAAAATCCGTTTCCCCATACCTCTCGTCTCTAGCCACGATCAGTTCCGTGGACGGGCTGACTATGATGCATCTCCACACCGTTAATCTTTCCTCTCAACTCATTTTAAGATATGTGAACAAAGATAAGGCAGATGCGTTCATCTTTTCTCGTAGTTCATCCTAAAATATGTGAATGAAAATAAGGCAGATCCTTGGACCACACCTATTAATAAGCTTGATTACATTAAATGCACGGAAGTTACCTTAAATGCAATGGGCAGTGGGATTAAAGGGGATTAGGTGGGCTGGGATTCAAAAAACATAACTATTAACCATTGCCGGGATTGTCACGTTGCCATGGGATAAGATTAATGTCATCCTTTGTAGGTAATATGGTGGTACATTGAATGAATATACTCACTATCATTTGAAATTATTGAGAATAACACACATGTGTTATATCTAAACCGTTCATTTGTTTTGTAACCTCATTTTATGGCATGGGCATAAAAATGAGGTAGATCTAAAACTTATGCGGCCCCAAAGGAGTTTTCAACGGTAAATATTCAATCCCCATTGCTTTCTATGGTGGAGCCTACTTGAGCTTTAGATTTACCTAATCTTTTGGCCCATTTTCTAAAATAATCTCAAAAAATGGCTGGATGGTGTGGATATAGCACACGCATCATGGTGAGACCTACATAACTTGCTAACATTAAGTGAAATTGGCATACAAAATGCAATTTCATCTAATCTAATTCCAACATTAGACATTGAGTGGAGTTGGCATGAGACTAGATGAATCCCATCCCACCTAATTCCTTCTAATCCCACTATCCAAACATGCCCCAAGAGCCAACTTTGTTGCAGTGGTGGGCAAATGGATACATCACAGTGAGGCCTCGCACATAACTAACCGTTAGTGGCTAGAGACGGGCCACAATCTGGAGAACAAAGATTAGCTACTGTCAAATTTAGTAGCGAGACTCCCTGCTGAAGTGATGCCACCTGGTTCGTGGGTCCCACTTTGATGCATGTTTTGTATCCACACCCTTCACTCATTTAGAGATATCATTTTAAGGCATGAAAAAAGAATGAGTTATACTCGAAGCTCGAGTGGACTCCACTACACAAAAGAGTGGGGAAAGTGATGCCCACCATTAAAAACTTCCAAGGGCGGAAAAAGTTTGCGATTAAGCTGATATTTGTGTTTCCCTTCTTTAATGTCTTTCCAAACTTATGAACATGTTGGATCTCAAATAAACATCCATGGGGACCTTTGGAAGGTTTCAATGGTGGGTATTGCTCTCCCCACTGTTTTTTGTTGTGGATCCACTCCAGCTTTCTATCTACCTCACTCTTTAGATCATCTACTAAAATGATCTCCCCAAATGAATGGACGGTGTGGATAAAACACATAACTCATGGTAGGACCCACAGAACTAGGTCACGTCACTTCAGTTAAGAGTGTCCCTGCTCAACCTGTCAGTGCATAATCCGCGAGAAAATGACCACTGTAGATAAAACCTTTTATCCAGCGGTTTTTATAAAGAAATACAAACTTAAGTTACCAACTTAGACTAGAACGTGCGGACAACAACTTTGATGACGAAACTACCCCTCCTTTTCACAGCGAAGACGAGCGCTGACGCTCCTCCATCAGAGAGTTGTACGAACGGCTTAGGAGAGATCAAAGTTACATGGCCCCACAGCGATGTATTTATTAATCCACAACGTTCATCCATATTTTGAAATCATTTCGGAGCATTATCCAAAAATAAATAAATCATATCCATAGATCAACTGAACCACACCACAAAGAGGAGCGGGGAAATTGATTTTCACCGTTAAAAATTTTGTAAGGCCCACCATAACATTTATTTTCCATCCAATCTTTTCATAAGATCACAAAGGCCTGAATGAAGAGGAAAAATAAATTTCATAATGATCCAAAACTTTTGTAACCGCTAAAAGGGTTTCAATGGTAGACGTTCAATTTCCCACTGCCTTTTACTGTGTGGTCCACTTGATAGCTAGATTTGTCTTATTTTTCATCTCAAGCCTTAATACGAGTTCGCCGAATAGATGAACAGTTTGGATATAACACGTACATCATAATGGGACCCATAAAAATCGATGGGGATTACAACAGGAGAAAAAAAAAAAGAAGGAGAAAAAGAAGCCAACGAGTTAGGTCAGAGCTTGGCCTAGGGCTACGGATTATAATCGCAGCCATAACTGTGATGCTATGCACTTTTTTCTCTTTTTTATTTTTATTTTTATTTTTATTTTTATTATTTTTTACATGAAGAACTTTATTCTACTTACATTTTTCTCTAATATATATTTATATAAATATGTGTGTATGTGTGTATGTATATATAAATTTTTTTCTTTTATTTTTCATTTCTTTCTTTATTCATTTAACAAGAAAATCTTCTAAACTAAAATTAGTTACTTGACGTACCATATATGATTTTGGGATAAGAGAAGCTACTTTAGCCAACCAACCTAGTTATTTTCCAATATTCCATCAGGTCGATGGTCAAAAATACATTTAATTCACTTTGTGATCAATTTCAATCACTTCATGGTCAAACTAGAAATTGAGTAGGGCAAACATGAGATTGAGTGGACAAATTGAAAATTAAGCGAGGGAACTTAGAAATTGAGTGAGGCAACATAGGAGTACAGTGAGGGAAGCTAGAAATTGAGCGAGATAACCTAGGAATTGAGTGAAGGAAGTTAGAAATTGAGCGAGGGAAGCTAGAATTTAAGCGAGGGAACCTAGAAATTTAGTGAGACAACTTAGGATTTGAGCGAGGAACCTAGAAGAGCGAGGCAACATAGGATTTGAGTGAGGCAACATAGGATTTGAGCGAGGGAACCTAAGAAATGGCGAGGTAATGTATAAATTCAGTGAGGAATCCTAGGAATTGAGTGAGAGAAGCTAAAATTAAGCGAGGAAACTTAGAAATTCAGCGAGGCAACCTAGAAATTGAGCAAGAGAACCTAGAAAATGAGCGAGACAACGTAGAAATTCAGCGAGGCAACCTAGGAATTGAGCGAGGGAAGTTAGAAATTGAGCTAGGGAAGCTAAAATTTGAGCGAGGGAATCTAGAAATTCAGCAAGGTAACCTACGATTTGAGCGAGGGAAGCTATAAATTGTGCGAGAGAACCTAGAAATTGAGCAAGGTAACCTAGGATTTGAGCGAAGAAACGTAGGAATTGAGCGAGGGAACCTAGGAAATGAGCGAGGCAACATAAAAATTCAGTGAGGGAAGCTAAAAATTAAGTAAGAGAACCTAGAAATTCAATGAGGCAATCTAGGATTTGAGCGAGGGAAGCTAGAAATTGAGCGAAGGAATCTAGAAATTGAGCGAGGCAAGGTAGAAATTCAACGGGGAAACCTAGGATTTGCGCGAGGCAACCTAGGATTTGAGCGAGGGAACTTAGAAATTCAGCGAGGCAACTTAGGATTTGAGAGAGAGAAGCTATAAATTTTGTGGGGAACCTTGAAATTGAGCAAGGTAACCTATGATTTGAGCGAGGCAACGTAGGAATTGAGCGAGGCAACCTAAGAAAAGAGCGAGACAACATAAAAATACAACAAGGAATCCTAGGAATTGAACGATGGAAGCTAGAAATTAAGCAAGGGAACTTAGATATTCAGCGAGGCAACCTAAGATTTGAGTGAGGCAATGTAGGAATTGAGGAAGGGAACCTACGAAATGAGCGAGGCAACGTAGAAATTAAGCGAGGGAAGCTAGAAATTAAGTGAGACAACCTTTAAATTGAGAGAGAGAACCTAAAAATTCAGTGAGGTAACCTATAAATTGAGCTAGACAACCTAAGAATTGAGCGAGGTAACGTGAAAATTCAGCGAGAAAACCTAGGAATTGAGCTAGGGAAGCTAGAGGAACCTAGAAATTTAGCGAGGTAACCTATAAATTGAACGAGGCAACCTACAAATTGCTCTTTGGTGAATTTGACCGAGCAGGTAATAAATTTCATAGGTTGCCTCGTTCAATTTATAGGTTGCCTCACTAAATTTTTAAGTTCCCTCTCTTAATTTTTAGCTTCCCTCACTTAATTTCAAGCTTCCCTAGCTCAATTTCTAGGTTTCCTAGCTTAATTTGCACATTGCCTCGCTCAATTCCTAGGTTGCCTCGCTCAATTTATAGGTTGCCTTACTGAATTTCTAAGTTCTCTCGCTGAAATTCTAACTTCCCTCACTTAATTTCTAACTTCCCTCACTCAATTCCTAAGTTACCTCACTCAAATCCTAAGTTTCCTAACTACATTTATAGGTTTTCTCACTCAATTTCTAGGTTCCCTTGCTCAATTTCTATGTTGCCTCGCTCAATTCCTAAGTTGCCTCGCTCAATTTCTAGGTTCCCTCGCTCAATTCATAGGTTACTTCGCTCATTTTCAAGGTTATCTCGCTAAACTTATAGCTTTTCTCGCTCAATTCCTAGGTTCCCTTGGTTCCCTCGCTCAAATCCTACGTTGCCTTGCTCAAATCCTACGTTGCCTTGCTCAAATCCTAGGTTGTCACGCTCAATTTGTAAGACCTGTATCCTAGCCTGTATTGTTCCGTCGACTCCTGCGATCCTTCCTGACGAATTTCGATGACTTGTGACCTATAATCGATGTTTGCGAACGACCTTAAGTCGTATCCCATAGATCCGAGTCGGCCTAATCTGAGACTTGTACCATTGTGACCGTACCGTCACCGCGGTTCCAACGCCGCGACTTGCACACTGATCCGATACCCTGGCTAAGAGATGTGAGCCGACGTTTATTTCAAGAAAACGTCACACATTTGCAATCCCAAAAAAATTTCTACAACATGTCAAATTAATCACATCAATCACATCATATCAAGTACAAAAGCAACTCATGCTTTCTTTCTCCACAAGTCAAGCAACCTACCCTAAAGTCAACTAATCTCTCACTTCACCCATCACTCACCTCACATCCATCACTCACCTCACTTCCATCACTCCTTATAATCCTCTCTCTCTTTCTCTCTCATTTCTCAACATAATTCCAAGCAAAGAGAGGAGTGGACGTCCAACATTTTCAAGGAGAGAAAGTACATGTGTGTAGCCCACTTTTCCATCCCAAATCCTTCATCCTAGCCATTCAAACCTCATCACCCTCCATCAAAGAGAAGCTAAAGGAGATCAGCTTTTCGATGGACTAAGAAGATCGAATGGTGGGTGTTTCTATAGGCTTAAATTGTATTTTATTTATGAAGGGCCAAGTGAGCCTACCGATTGATGGTATGGATCTCACTTTGGACCCTAGGTGTGGCCGATGGCCCATCTTGATCCTCATGATCATTCCATTATGAGGTCATTCTTCATGGATCCCATCATTATTTTATTTTCCTTGCATAAATAGGGTCATCTAGACCTTTCATTTTGGTGGAGAAAAGATCTCTACCATTGATTTTGATCGGTGGGCCCACGTGTAAAGGGACCCACATGGTTTATGTTGTAAATCATGAAAGGGAGGGCCCATAGTGTCAGGGCCCCTCCATCACTCTCTCTCTCTCTCTCTCTCTCTCTCTCTCTCTCTCTCTTGTTGATTTTATGGTCCGCTTGTGATGTATGTATTTCATCCTTATTGGGCACCAGTGGACCCAACCGAGGCCCACTTTGTAACCATCTTGCTAACCCTCGTGGAGGGTCTGGATGATGGGAAGACACAATATTAAGTGGGCCTAGCATGGCTAGATGGCCAGTGCTAGAACTTGTTGGATGATCGTCCAGTAGCGTCTGGATGCTGGTTGGGGAAAAACCAAATATCAGCTTAATTCAAAGGGTTTGGGTGGGCCACTCATACAAGCCCCACCTTGATGTATGGATTCAATCCACACCATCTATCCCATTTCCCAACCTATTTTAGGCATTAAGCCGAAGTATAAGGCCAATCCGATTATCTGGCGGGCCATAACATAGAAAATAATATTCTTACCATTGAAATACACCCTGATATTTTTATATGCTATAAACGCGTCGGATATCAGGCTTGTTTGGATGGTCCTGAGCCGTAGAGTGCAATGGATGGGCTGGATTCAGCTGATGCGGGCCCCACCTGTGAAAAACCTCACAAAAAATTTTTAAAAAATAAAATTAAAAATATAGGTAGCAGCACCTATTGCCGCTGACGTTAGAGTAGTAGGAGCTGCTGCGCTATGACGTGATTCGAAGACAGGGACCATGGATCCCAGTTATGAGCCCCACTGTGATGGGCTCATTCGGTGGGCCCCTTCCTGAAGTGGGCCCCCTCCAAAAAATTAGCTATAGATGAGACTCAGGTGGCTCACATCATAGAAAACAGTGGGATTGAACGTCTGCCATTGAAACCCTTTTGGGTATCACAGAAGTTTTGGATTAATATGAAATTTGTTTTTCCTTCCCATCCAGGTCCGTGTGACCTTACTAATGGGTTGGATTGCAAACAAACATTATGGTGGGCCCCACGTGAAACCCAACATTGATGTATGTGTTTACTCACACCATCGACAGCTATGGACGTTGGAAACCACCATAATGTATGCGTATATCCACACCTATCGTCCATTTCTCTGGGACGTGGGGTCCACCTCACACGTGTGACTCATGTGAGGGTAGGGCCCACCCATATGTATGTATTTCTATCCAGCACCGTCCACCTGGACGGTGCATGTGAATGGTGTACGTGCTATACACCCAACCGTCCATTCATCTGGCCTCTGGACAGTAATGTTTTATGTGTGTGTGTGTGTGTGTGTGTGTGTGTGTGTGTGTGTGTGTGTATAATATCTCATATATAGGTGTGTCGTGGGCCCCGTGTGGGACCCACTGCTGGACAGACTGGTTGGGATCCCCACACCAACTATATAGCTGTGCATTGATGTCACCACATTCCGTGGGACCCACCTTAATAGTATGTGTTTCATCTGCACCGTCCATCTGGACGGTGCTGGACAATGTTTGGATGGTATTGATTCACATGGACAATATTTGGATAGTGTTGATCATCATTAGTGGGCCATGTGCCCCATGGTACACATGTTGCACCTGCAACTATTTACATGATTTTAGACGTAATCCAAGCTCCCATCTGTGAGGCCCACTTTGATGTATTTTGTGGTCTACTTTGACGTATTTTGTGGCCCATTCAAGATGCCCACCTTGATATTTATAAGGCCCATTTGAGGAGGCCTACCTTGATGTATTTTTGGCTCATTGTTGAGGCCCACCTTGATATTTATAAGGCTCATTTGAGGAGGCCTACCTTAATATATTTAGGGGCCCATGGGTTGAGGCCCATTGTGATGTATTCAAGGCCTGTTATTGAGGCTCACCGTGATGTGTATGTGGACCATATGATGAGGCCCATTTGATGTATTTGAGGCCCATGGGTCAAGGCTCAATGGGATGTATACAAGGTCTATTGTATTGTGTGATTTCACCATGGGTTATGTAATGACATTTATGGCGGGTCATGCCTTGGGAGCAATGTTGGTTTGACGTCCACATTGTAAGGATAATGTTGGTTAAATGTCCGCATTGTACTTCTCCCTAAGGCCCATTGATAGGCCCGTACTTGTTGTACGTAGGCCATCAAGGCTCATCTTTGTTGTGAGGATAGTTCATCACCATATAAAATGCTTAGTATAACTCCATGATTCATGCCCATATACATCATATGTATGCTTGATATGAAGAATATTTGATCATAGCATACGCCATTAGGCAGACTATTTACGGGACTCCTTATGAGACGGAGTGATCACATTATCGCACCGTATGCACAGGATTGTTGCATGACTGGATAGTGTGACTCATGCATCTCGCATATGTGTGATATGATCATTGTATGCCCTAGTGACATCAGGGTCGTGGCCTCCACAAATACATCATTGATGGCCAGATGGGACACCAAAAATGCTTAGTTCTAGCACTGTAGGCACGTAAGATGTCCTTGGGTGAAAATATCAGAACCTCTTTAGTACTAGGAGATGCTCTAATGTTTACATAGAGTGGAATATGAGCGTCAGTGCCTATACCATGAGGCAGTGTCTCTCACTATGTCGTGGTCGGTTGGAAGGGGATGTGGCCTTTTCCACCCGAGTGAAGGGGCTATAAGCTAGGCTGAGTATGACCAGCTCGTAAATGGGTTTGCTATCGACGAGCCGGGTAGGTATTGTTAAACTACTGGTCAGGTGGATAGTGATGTCTATTCCGCTCGTGGTGCTGTGCAGCTAGGGAGGAGGTAGTCGGTGTGGAGTGTAATAGTCCTCGGTGATTTTCTAGAGAGGAACCGTACTGATTTGTGGACCTACTGAGCAGGAGTTGCATACTCATTCATTCATCCATTCACTATCTACTTAGGCTGGTGGTGCATAGCTATTTGTTACGTGTACCTTCGTATGGTCAGAATTTCAGTTGGGCTGCGATTAACCCGAGGCCAGGAGTTTACCACATTGAGTCTGACTATCCAAATTTAGGTATAGGACTGGTTTGGATAGAAGTTCCTTGTGATGGACCCCGTAGCGTACGATACTTTATACTATCATCTCGACTTCAAATTCCAGCATGGTCATTTCATTCTCACCGCATATTACATTGCATTTGCAGTACTTAATATTTTGGGTTACTATGTTTTTGCACTTATATGGCATAGATGGACTTAGCATGATTTACATATTGCGTTGCATCATCGACATCTGATATTTGGCTTCCGCATTTGTATAGCCGACCCACATTGTGTATTCTGTTATTGAATGATTCCTGGGCTTACCAGTACATTTTCGCTTACTCTGATATTGTATGATTCATGATCTTGTCATTTTTCCTATTTATCTCGATGATGTATGATTTATGGATTTTATTGTATACTTGGCACTTACCTTACACACACTTTTATCACCCAAGCTTTCTATAAGCTTATGTATGATAGATGCGTGCAGGTGGAGTTAGGTTGCAACAGCGTTGAGCTTAGAGCGTGCAGCTATCTTTTGGAGCTTTGATTTTGATATATGTATTTTCCTTTCAGCATTGTATTCAAATGATTATATTAGTGAATATGTGATGATGATGTTATCTTTATGATTTGGATAAACTTGTAGTTATACTTTTTATGAGATAAATATACATTGAAAAATCCTCCTTGTAGGATTCCAGGATCAGAACTTGGCGTATGTATGCTGGGGGCCGAGAATGGAGTAGTAAGGAGGCTGTCGGCACAGGGTTCGGCGATCAAAATTCCTATGAATCCAATTTTTGAGTTTGGGGTGTGACACAATTCCTAGGTTCCCTCACTTAATTGCTAGGTTGCCTCGCTCAATTCCTAGGTTGCCTCGCTCAATTTCTACCTTCCCTCGCTCAATTCCTAGCTTGCCTCGCTCAATTCTTAGGTTGCTTCACTGAATTCTAGGCTTGCCTCACTCAATTTCTAGGCTCCCTCGCTCAATTTCTAGCTTTCCTAGCTTAAATCCTAGGCTGTTTCATTGAATTTCTAGGTTCCCTCACTTAATTTCTACCTTCCCACGCTCAATTCCTAAGATTCCTAGCTGAATTTCTACGTTGCTTCGCTCATTTCGTAGGTTCCCTCACTCAACTTTTACATTTTCTCGCTCATATCCTAGGTTGCCTCGCTCAATTTCAAGGTTCCCTTGCACAATTTGTAGCTTCCCTCGCTCAAAGCCTAGGTTGCATCACTAAATTTCTAGGTTCCCTTGCTCAAATTCTAGCTTCCCTCACTGAATTTCTAACTTCCCTCACTCTGAATTTTTAGGTTCCATTGCTCAATTCCTAGGATTCCTTGCTGAATTTCTACATTGCCTCGCTCATTTCATAGGTTCCCTCGCTCAATTCCTACATTGTCTCGCTCAAATCTTAGGTTGTCTCGCTCAATTTCAAGGTTCCCTCGCATAATTTGTAACTTCCCTCGCTCAAATCCTAGGTTGCCTCGTTGAATTTCTAGGTTCCCTTGCTCAAATTCTAGTTTCCCTCGTTGAATTTCTAACTTCCCTCGCTCAATTCCTAGGTTGCCTCACTCAAATTCTAAGTTTCTTCGCTGAATTTCTAGGTTCCCTTACTCAAATCCTAGGTTGCCTCGCTGAATTTTTAGGTTGCCTCGCTGAATTTTTAGGTTCCCTCGCTTAATTTTTAGCTTCCCTCGTTGATTTGTACGTTACCTTGCTCATTTCCTAGGTTCCCTTGCAAAATTCCTACGTTGCCTCGCTCATGTCCTAGGTTGTCTCGCTCAATTTCAAGGTTCCTTCGTGCAATTTATAGCTTTCCTCGCTCAAATCCTAGGTTGCCTTGCTAAATTTCTAAGTTTCCTTGTTCAAATTCTAGCTTCCCTCGCTGAATTTTTAACTTCCCTCACTCAATTCCTAGGTTGCCTCGCTTAAATCATAGGTTTTCTCACTGAATTTCTACCTTGCCTCGCTCAATTTCTAGGTTCCCTTGCTCAATTTCTAGCTTCCCTTGCTCAAATCCTAGGTTGCCTCACTGAATTTTTAAGTTCCCTTGCTTAATTTCTAGCTTCCCTCGCTGAATTTCTACGTTGCCTCGCTCATTTCCTAGGTTCCCTTGTTCAATTCCTATGTTGCCTCGCTCATTTCCTAGGTTCCCTCGCTGAATTTCTAGGTTCCCTCCCTTAATTTCTAGCTTCTCTCGCTCAATTCCTAGGATTCCTCGCTGAATTTATACGTTGCGTCGCTTATTTCTTAGGTTCCCTCGCTCAATTCCTATGTTACCTCGCTCAAATCCTAGGTTACCTTGCTCAATTTCAAGGTTCCCTTGCACAATTTATAGCTTCCTTCAATCAAATCTTAAGTTGCCTCGCTGAATTTCTAGGTTCCCTCGCGTAAATTGTAGCTTTCCTCGCTGAATTTCTAGGTTCTCTCGCTTAATTTCTAGCTTCCCTCGCTTATTTACTAGGATTCCTCGTTAAATTTCTATGTTGTCTCGCTCATTTCTTAGGTTCCCTCGCTCAATTCCTACGTTGCCTCACTCAAATCCTAGGTTGTCTCGCTCAATTTCAAGGTTCCCTCCCATAAATTGTAGCTTCCCTCTCTCAAATCCTAAGTTGCCTCGTTGAATTTCTAAGTTCCCTCACTCAAATTCTAACTTCCCTTGCTGAATTTCTAACTTCTCTATCTTAATTCCTAGGTTACCTTACTCAAATCCTAGGTTTCCTCACTGAATTTCTACCTTACCTCGCTCAATTTCTAGATTCCCTCGCTCAATTTCTAGCTTCCCTCATTCAAATCCTAGGTTGCCTCGTTGAATTTCTAGGTTCCCTCACTTAATTTCTACGTTGACTCGCTCATTTCCTTAGTTCCCTCGCTCAATTCCTACGTTACCTCGCTCAAATCATAGGTTGTCTTGCTTAATTTCTAGGTTCCCTCGCATAATTTGTAGCTTCCTTCGCTCAAATTGTAGGTTACTTCACTGAATTTCTATGTTCCTTCGCTCAATTTCTAGCTTCCCTCGCTCAATTTCTAACTTTCTTCGCTCAATTCCTAAGTTGCCTCGCTCAAATCTTAGGTATCCTCGTTGAATTTCTACGTTGCCTTGCTCATTTTCTAGGTTCCCTTGCTCAATTTCCAGGTTGCCCACTGAATTTCTAAGTTCCCTCGCTTAATTTCTAGCTTCCCTCACTCAATTCCTAGGATTCCTCACTGAATTTTTACGTTTCCTCGCTCATTTCCTAGGTTCTCTCGCTTAATTTATATGTTGCCTCGCTCAAATCTTAGGTTGCCTCACTCAATTTCTAGGTTCCCGCGCACAATTTGTAGCTTCCTTCGCTCAAATCCTAAGTTGTCTCGCTGAATTTCTAGGTTCCCTCACTCAATTTTTAACTTCTCTCGCTCAATTCCTAAGTTACATAGATCAAATCGTAGGTTCCCTCGCTCAATTTTTAAGTTCCCTCGCTCATTTTCTATGTTGTCTCGCTCAATTTCTAGCTTCCCTCATTCAATTTCTTGATTCTCTCGCTGAACTCGTACGTTACCTCGCTCAATTTTTAAGTACCCTCACTCAATTCATACCTTGTCCTGCTCAATTTTCAATTTGCCCACTCAATTTCATGTTTGCCCCGCTCAATTTCTAGTTTGACCGCGAACTGATTGAAATTGACTCGCGAAGTGAATGAAATGTATTTTCGATAATTGACTTGATGGAATCTTGGAAAATAACTAGGTTGGTTGGTAGCTTCTCCTACCCCAAAATCATATGTGGTATGTCAAGTAACTAATTTTAGTTTAGAAGATATTCTTGTTGAATGAAAAAAAAAAAAAAGAGAAATACACACACACACATATTTATATAAATATGTATTAGAGAAAAATGTAAGTATAATAAAGTTCTCCATGTAAAAAATAATAAAAATAAAAAAGAGAAAAAAGTCCATAGCATTATAGTTATGGCTCCGGTTTTAATCCGTAGCCATAGGCCAAGTTTTGACCCAGTCGATCAGGTTGACCCAGTCCACCGGAACTCGCTGGCTTCTTGTTCTTTTTTTTTTTCTTCCTTTTTCCCTATTGTAATCCCCACCGATTTTTGTGGGTCCCATTATGAGGTATGTGTTATATCCAAACCATTCATCTATTCGGCGAACTCATATTAAGGCTTGAGATGAAACATAAGACAGATCTAACTATTAAGTGGACTACACGGTAAAAGGTAATGGAGAATTGAACGTCCACCATTGAAACCCTTTTAGGGATTACAGAAGTTTTGAATCATTATGAAATTTATTTTTCCTCTTCATCCATGCCTTTGTGACCTTATGAATAAATTGGATGGAAAATAAATGTTATGATGGGCCTTACAAAATTTTTAACGCTGAAAATCAATTTCCCCCGCTGCTCTTTGTGGTGTGGTCCATTGATCTATAGATATTATTTTTTATTTTTTTTGGATAATGCACCGTAATGATTTCGAAATATGGATGAACGTTATGGATATAATAAATAGATAACTGTGGGGCCATGTAAACTTTGATCTCTCCTAAGCCGTTCGTACAATTCTCAGTTGGAGGAGCGTCAGCGCTCCTCTTCGCAGTGAAATGGAGGGGTAGTTTCGTCCCCAACGTCGCTGTCCGCACGTGCTAGTCTAAGCTGGTGACTTAAGTTTGTATTCCTTCCTAAAAACCGCTGGATAAAAGGCTTTGCGTAGAGTGGTCATTTTCTCATAATCCGCGTCCCAAACCGGAAGCGCATTCGATGGTACCACACCACAGACTTATGTGTGTGTTGACGTCATCAAGTTCTATGGTGCCATCATGAGGTATGCGTTATATCCAAACCGTTCATCTACGTGGTGAGATAGTCATAAGGCATGAGCTGAAAAATAAAATGGACATAAAGATTAAGTGGGCCACGTTGCCAAAAAGAAGTGAGGTATTGAAGGTATACCATTGAAACCTATTGGGGGTCACATGAATTTTAGATCAATTTCTTCACCTATGTTTGTGTGATTTTATGAGCAGATTTGATGTAAAGCTAGGGTGAACCTTAGATATAACTCATTTTTTTTTTATTAAGATCTAAAATGAATGGCATATATACATGATAAACACATCATCGTGGGACACACATAATTTGATCTCTTTTGAACGAGAACGGATTGGCTACTTCCCTGCCACCAGCCTGGTGGCTGATGGTCGGTGCTCCACGGTCTTCATCATAATGTATGTGTTTCATCCAAACCGTTCATCTATTTTCATGGATCAATATAGGGTTTGATCCAAAAAATATGAAGGATATAAATCTCAGGTGGACCACACCACATGAAAACAATATTAATTGAAACTCTACCATTAAAATCCTCCTAAGGCCGATTGTACTGTTTGTTTGACATCGAAAAAACAAAGATGAGATTGATCCAAAACTTTTATTGCCCCAAAATTCTTTTATGGTCGACATTCATTCAACACTATTTATTATAATGTGGTTCACTTGAGATTGGGATAAACTTCATTTTTAGTCTCGTACCATGAATTGATCTAGAAAAATAGATGGATGGCATAGATGAAACACACGCATCATGGTGGACTCCAAGGAGCACCGACCACCAGCGATTGAGTGGCAGGGAGTAGCCAATCCGTTTCCCTCTTGTACTTTTCGGACAAGTCACAGCTGAAGGAGTGTAAACGTCCTCGCACGACACTACCCACACCAGTCAGGCCTGTAGTGTGTGGTACAATAGCCTCTTAACCTAAAAATGGTTAGTGGCATGCTTATGAAATGCAGCTGTTCAAACGTACTTCTTGGCTTTAGTAATCCACGACTGATAAGCCTGTGTTGAAGGTCGAAGCATACTGCATACAGTAAAATATGTCAGCTTCACCATAATTTGTATATCTTATCAGCTCCGTCCATCTATTTTACTAGAAAATTTTAGAACTTGAGCATAAAAATTAAGCATATCCAAAGTTCAATGGATCACATTGCAAGAAACAGTTTGAATTGAATGTCTACCATTGAAAATTTCTTGGAAGCCATGGAAGTTTTGGATCAAACGTATATTTGTATATTCTCATCCATGTCTATATGATCTTATGAGCAAGTTGTATGACAAATAAATATCACTGTGGGCTAGCAAGGCTTTAACGATAGATATCATTATTCCCGATGTGTTCCCTTGCATGATATACTTAAACTTTGGGTATACTTCAATTTTGAACTCAACCCCTCAAATGAGGTAGAAATCAGATGGACCTCATAGATAAACTATGTATAATCATGCATGATAGGCCCAATGAAATTTACTCATTATGATAATAGCATATTAAGTAACTCAGTATGCAATCTAATTTTATTGAAGGCACAGGAAATTAGGCACAGATTGGGGTACCACCCTACCAATACCTGGTTAGAGATGAACAATACTATCAGGAGCTTTGTCGGGCCACACCATGATATATGTGTATTATTCAAGCTATTCATCTATTTTAAAAGATCACTTTTATGGCATTGTCCTGTGAAGAAATCAAGTCGGTAACTCATGATAGGCTACACCACTGGAAGCAATTGTGACAATGATTCCTACCATTAAAACTTTTCTAGAGCCTCATGATTGAGTTTATTTTCTATTTGACCTGTTCATGAGATCACACATGCAGGATAAAGGGAAAATATAAACATCAGCTGGATCCAAAACTTATATCCCTTGAGTGGTTTTCAACCGTAGACATTTACTCCCCGTAGTGTGGTTCACTTGAGCATTTGATCTACCCCAGTTTTGAGTCATTATCTAAAATGATTTTTAAAATTGAATAAATGACATAGATAAAACACATACATCATGGTGGCCCCTCTAGAGCCCTTGATAGGACTGCCCTTCTCTAGCTAGGCCCCATGGAAGCGGATTGGCTGGTGTACTACACACTTACTTAGCTGGTGGGTTGACATCACCAAGCTCTATGGTCTCATTATGAGGTATGAATTATATCCAAACCGTTTTTCCACTTGGAGAGCTGGTCGTAAGGCTTAAACAGTAAAATAAGATAGATCTAACGATCAAGTAGACCATACTGCAAACATCTACTATTAAACCCTTTCGGGGGTTATAGAAACTGTGTCAATATGATATTTGTTTTTTCTCTTCATCCAGCTCTATTCAATCTTATAAATATATTGGATGGAAACTAAATATTATGGTGGGACTTACAAATGTTTTAATGGTGAGATTCATTGACCCACTGCTATTTATAGTGTGGTCCACTTGAGCTTTAGATATGAGATATTCTTGGAATCAAGAACTAAATTGATCATCATTGGTGGGCCATATAACTTTGATCTCTTTGAATCGTTCACAACCCGAATCTCGAGGAGTGTCAGCACTCGTCTTCGCACGACACGTGACACGTACCTCGCCACCAGGTTGGTGGTACACCAGCCAATATGCTTCCGGCCCTGGTTGGGTAGTACTAAATTGGATTGCGTCTTCCCTCTTATGGTATTGGGTAAATTCTCTTGGGCCCAATGTGAATTAATGTGGTTTATCCACACCGTCCATCCATTTTTCCCAGTCATTTTAGGGTTATCCCAAAACTGAAGTATATCAAAAGCTCAAGTAGACCGTATCAAAGGAAATAATGAAAATATCGATTTCCATCGTTAAAACCTTTCTAAGGCCCCCATTGACATTTATTTGTCATCTAAACTATTCCTAGGATCACACAGACATGGATGAAGGGAAAAAACAAATATCACCTTGATCTAAAACTTCTGTGGGCCCCCAAGAACTTTTCAACGGCAAACTTCAATTCACACTATTTCAGATGGTGTGGTCCACTTGAGCTTTGGATATGATTAATTTTTAGTTCAAAGCCCTAAAATTATATGATATAATGGATGGACGGAGTTGATACAATGCATGAGTGATGGTGGGTTCCACGTAGTTTAGCATACTAAGTTACTCGGTAAGCTATCCGCTTCCGGGTAGTGGCCAACGGATTGGCTACTCCCCATGCCACCAACCGATGGCTGATGGTTGGTGATCCGTGGGCCCCACCAGATGTATGTGTTTCATCCACGCTGTTTATCTATTTTTCTACATCATTTTATTGAATGAGACCAAAACCGAGGTATATCCAGTCTTAAGTGGACCGCAATATTATAGGAAACAGTGTTGAATGAGTTTCAACCATTAAAAACTTTGTGAGGATCATAAAAGTTTTGGATCAAGCTTATATTTATTTTTTATCCCTTCATTTGGGTCTGTATAACCTAATTAACAGATTGGATGTCAAATAAACAGTACAGTGGTCCTTAGGAGGATTTTAATAGTGGATATCCAATCACTATTGTTTTCTTGTGGTGTGGTCCGTCTGATATCTCTATTCCTATCATTTATGGTATAAAGCCCTTAAATGATCTATAAAAATGGATGAATGGCATGGATGAATCAAATACATCATGGTGGGGCCCACAGAGCACCGACCACCAGCCACGGTGCTGGTGGCAGGGGGAGTAGCCAGTCGGTTCCCATCCTCGCTCCAGGAAATTCGGACGTGGAGTTCCTGCCCAAGGATGATGGGTGGGCCCCACTAATATGTTTGTGTGAAATCTATCCCATTCATCCTTTTTGAGAGATAATTTTAGATGTGCGTCAAAAAATAGATGTATCAAGCACTCAACTGGGCCACACGAGAGGAAATAGTTTTTATTCAGTAAGCACCGTTGAAACATTTTTACGGCCATAAAATTTTTGTATCAAGCTATATTTTTAGTGTTTTTACTTCATTCAATTTGGAATGACCTTATAAATGGTTTGGATTGCATATGAACGTTAAGGTGGGGTCTAGGAAGGTTTCAACAGTCGGAATTTCTTTCCCCAATTTCCCCTCTCGTGTGACCCAACTCCTTTTTTTTGTATAACGTCCTAAAATGTGCTCGTAAAATAGACATATGAAATAAATTTCTCACATACATTGCAATGGGCCTCACTTGACATCCTTGCGCGGAAACTTCCTGAGAAAGTTTTTCAGAGTAAATCCTCGTCCACGAAATTCGGAGGTGGATTTACTGCCAAAGCCTTCCGCAGAGAGCTCCTGGGAAAGGATGATGAGTGGAACTCACTTTTATGTTTGCTAGAAATCCACTCTTTTCATCCGTTCTTCGAGCTTATTTAATGACATTCAACCAAAATTAAGATGGATTCAAAACAAAAGTAGGTCACACTAAAGGGGAAATTGTGAAAAGAAATGCTTATCATTGAAACTTTCTTGGCTCCACCTTAATGTTTATATGTCATCCAACCCCTTTATAAGGTTATTGAAACTTTCTTGGCTCCACCTTAATGTTTATATGTCATCCAAACCCTTTATAAGGTTATTCTAATTTGGATGAAATGGAAAAAACAATAAATTTATGCTGCACTATAATATTTCAATGGTGCTCATTGAATACCCACCGTTTCCTCTTATGTGGCTCACTTGAGTTTTTAATTTACCGTATTTTTGGTGAAATGACATAAAATGAGCTCACAAAACGAGTAGACGGGGTGGATTTCTCTAAAACATCTCAATAGGTTCCACCTAACATCCTTGGGCGGGAACTTCACGCAAAGGGCTTTGGCAGGAATTGCGTGAAATTCCAGTACGGATGGTTCCCATTGGTCCACGTCATTTCCAATTACTCCAGCTAACAAGATACGCAGGATATCTATACACAGCTCAACTTTTATTGTGTTGGAGCTTTTTCGAAGTCCTACCATGATTTCTGTGTTAGATTGCACCATCTATCAATTTTTCCAAATAAATCCAGGGCATGAGCCCAAAATTGATGACATTAAAAGCTTAAGTGGATCACCTCATAAAGAAGTGGGTACTGAACGAATTATCATTGAAACTTTTTTAAGGATCAACCGTAATAACTTATTTTTCATATGACATGTTCATAAGATCACGTATACCATGATGAAGTAAAAATGCAAATATCAGCTTTGGCAGCAAGTAAGTTTTGAAAGTTAGCATCAATTCCTACTCTCTTCAGTGGTGTGGTCTACTTTAGATTTGGATTTGCATTATTTTTACGTTAGTATCTTAGACTAATCTGAAAAAAATGGATGGATGGTGTGGATCTAAGAAATACATCTCCACAAGGCCCATGCAAATTTCACACCTCAAGAAATTCCATTGCTTGCATTGTGGCGCAGAGGACCCATCCCTCATCAAAGAATGCAGCCCTTACCATGGGGTCCACTTTGATGTTTATATTCTGTATCGTCTCCGTTCATCCATTTTTTCAGATCATTTTAGAACACCATAAATAAAACTTAAAAAATCCAATCTTCAGATTGACCGTATTCCAAGAAAAAGAAACAGTAGTGATTGAACACTCAACAACTAAAAACTTCTTAATGATCACCTTAATGTCTATGTAGTCACCCATCTTGAAGCAGATCGACCCATCTTGAAGCAGATTGAGCTCGACCCAGCACAAGAACTTGGTCGAATGGTTGAATCATGGTGACCATTTCTCTCACAATGACCAACAACTAGATAAAATCAGGTTGCAATCTACTCATTACAACAATCCGTAGAATAAAAACATAACATCCGACACTACAGAGAGAAGAAACAATGACAAAAAGTTCAATCCATGTGATTCAGATCACAATATTGTGAATTATCTTCCTTAAACTGCAGCGAGTTGTTGGATATTAATCGGAGAGCACACGGACGACTGGCTGAAGCATTGGTTGGCTATGATGGCATTTGCAGCTTCCGATGTGTGAATTGCATCAAAAAATATATGCTGATTCCTGTCTTGGCATGGTGTTTTATTAGGAACGCATGGTGTGGTCCCATGGTTGTCCACAACACAGCATGGAATGTTCGTATATTTAAACCCTGCAACAATTAATATAATCACTCAATCATCACTCTATATTTGGTGGGCCACACCAGTTAGATAACCTGGCCCAAAAATCAGGCAGTTTGAAATCAATGTACACGTGTGGCCCACCTTGTTGAGTGGACTGCCTTGATTTAGAGCAACGTCGACTCAACTGATACATGGCTCCATCAATTCTATCAGATATGTCTATTTATCTATCTCTTGACTTAAAATGGGATAAGGTTTGAAAAAGAATGTTAGAGAGTAAGTTGTTTGGAAATCTCACCGAATTTGGAAGGATTTTGGTAGATGTTTTCGAAAGAATTGGAAACTTGTCCAAGAATGGAAACTGATCCCGGAAGGCGGCATTTCAGGTCCTCCATTAGCTGTGGAAGTAGGCGATTGTATTCATCTACAAGCCGATTCACTCGTTCATCGCAAACGGAGCTGAAAGCAATTCTGTTCGTCATGGCCGGTAAACACCCGGGCGCAGCGACATCAAAGACGACGATCTTCCTCGCTCCCAGTTCATACAGTTTCTGTGAATGTAGTCAAAGAAGAAGAGACAAAAAAGAAAACCAAAAAGGAAAACAAAATGGGAATTTCGTTGATGGGTATGCAAAATGAGAACCGATCAGCTACATCACTTAACATGAAGCGTTCTACAGTGTTACACGTTTAAGACGTCTGACATTAGCAAACGTTTGGCCCATACTGAAAAAATACCTTTCTTGAAACCAAGATAATCAGGTCAATATAGCATATAAAAAAATTTTAAAATAAGACTCATATCATTCGGACATATAAAATGTTGACAAATAATAGAAGGATTTTTTTATTTTTTTAATATATATATATATATATTTTACCAAAGTAACATCGTGGTAATGCCAAATGCCCTAAAAATAAAGAGTTTTAAAAAAAGATTCGCTAATGGCCCTATGAGTATTTCTTTAAAAAAAAAAAAACCTGCTTTGGATCCGTCACTTGTACAATTTATGTGTGGGGAAAAGCTATGTAGCACATATCCCGAGGTATGGGATTTGTTTTTGGGTCCACTTGAAGGTAGATACAATCTATTTAGTTTCTTTGTTACCTTTCATTAGTGTAGAAATATGATAACCACTCACACCGATATGATCCATGTGTGAC
Source organism: Magnolia kwangsiensis (assembly GCA_037074715.1). NCBI lineage: Eukaryota > Viridiplantae > Streptophyta > Magnoliopsida > Magnoliales > Magnoliaceae > Magnolia > Magnolia kwangsiensis. Next base: position 89,969,106 of record CM073582.1, read on the forward strand.
CCACAAAACCCAGTAACTCACAACGGTGTTTGTTCACTAACAACTGTTTTCTTGTGATTTGGTCCAAATGGCCAGGGGATGCTAGCCATTCTTCTAACAATAGCCTCCATGAAAATGCTAGCCATTCATTTTCTCTCGCATCTCATTCACATCTAGTGTGATATTTCCAATCCTATTGTCAAATATCTTTAAAATGAATTTGGTCTTCTGGTTATGAGTAAATATTTTTCTCGCCAACTCTTCAAGCGAGGCACTTAAATTCACATCTAGTTTCATGTACGGTTAGATTTCTTTTCCCTGTCCTTCATCTCTCACTTCTTTCCTCCCTAACTTCTTCATAGCCTTCTTCGACTCCTCTCTCACTCTATCTTGTTTCTTTCCTCTCTAACTTCTTGATAGGCAAATATTTCTTCACAACCTCTTTCGCTAAATCTTCTTTCCTCTCATCTTTTTATGGTGCCTTTTCATTTGTATAAGTATACCTTGTGGCAGATTTAATGATGTTTGTTTCTTTCTCCTTCTCAATAGGTGTAAGTTTCCTGGCAATCACACTCTTCAACAGAAATAATGATTTATCAGTTACAAGATATAACCATAATGCAATATTGATCTATCATGCAATAATAAGGAACCACCTTACCCACACAGTTGTGAAGACCCTCGATATGGCTAGAAACCAGCCTACTTTGTACCTCCAATCGAGGATTTAGGGAATTCGGACAAGAGTTCTTCTTACAAAAAATCCTCAATCATTAGATAGCTAAGCTATTTGCTCGTATGCCCATGCATGTTTAACTCACAAAATGATATATTACACATTAGTTAGGACATGTATTGAATATTTAAAAATCTTAAAACAAACCAAAAATTACCCTTAATGAATATGGACAATAATAAGTTATCTGTAGTGCTTACTGTTGAGGGTCAAATATTGCATATTAGACCCCAGTTATCACATGATTTTACGAACATGATACTGTTTAATGTCCTATTTTAATGGTGTTTGTGTTGCGATGGAGATTTAGGAGCTTGAACTGAAAAAGAGTACTAAATGCATAGATTTGATACTCTAGAATCACCAAGGCAAGGGACGGATCTTAAGGGACCGAGATCGAAGAATTTACCAAAGATCTGATAAAATCAGGTGATTGAAGTTAAAGGGGGTTGAAAGTCGTCATGAATGCAAGATCACAGGGTTCCCACCATCCGTTTGGCTCGAAACTTTATATCTTGCCTGAGGACCCTAAATTAATCATGCTCATCGAAATTTGAAAGTGCACCTACCACGTGCCCTAGTTTGTCAATTACGTTGTATGTTGAGTCAGTCAGACAACAATGCCTAAATAGGAAGATCAAGTCAAGCGTCTGCCTCAACTAGATGTATGGAAGCTCGCCATAAGTAAATCAGAGCCTCACATCCCATGTCTCAAAATACTAGGTGATTAAACCCTTAAAAATAACTAGAATATCTTAAGGTTTATGTGAAAGAAAATTTTTTATCAAAAAGAAAAATCTTCTAAGTTTTTCTTACACTGTCGATTATATCGAGTACCCCTTCGATATGATCGACCAGCTTTGTCGATGTCCTCGGCATCTCAATCGATACAATCGAGTGAGGACAAAAAGCATCCAACAATCAAACAATCATCTGGATGATTTATCGATATATCGACTTGGTAGTCGATATCATCGATATTCGAATATCGATCATATCTGAAGTGGATCGATAGTATCGACAGACTACTTTCCGGCGCTCCTGTTTTTCTAAAGAAAACTAACATAAGCTTCGATATATCGATGACTGTCCGATTCAATCTGAACTCAAATATCGATCATATCGGAAGTCAGTCGATCATATCGATTGTGGGCGCATGTTTACACCAACATGAATTTCAGGTTGTTTTTAATGACGATCGAGGTGTCAGTCGATAAATCGATATTCATATATCGATCATATCGAGACCTTTTCGATTGGATCGAGTCCGGACATAAATCGTCCAGCAGCTTAAAGGTAAATCTATACGATTTATCGATCCCATCGACATAGTCTTCGATATGATCGATGTACAAATTTCGATGACATCGACCGTCCCCCGATCATATCTGTAAAACTTGAAATTCTTCAAGGCTTCTCTCTTGTTTTTCATCTGTCGATAGATCGATCCATCCCTCGATGGATCGGAGTTCGAAATCCGATAACATCGATGCGTGTCTTGATCCCATCGACCAATAGGCGGAAGGTTTTCAAAAGCGAAATGACAATTGAGTTTGTATCATCGAGAGGTCTACCGATACAATCGAGAGTATACGCTCGATCATATCAACGACTGCTCGATGATATCGAACTCTATCATAAATGTGACCGTTTATATCCGTTGGAACCTTTTGCCTGTATATAGAGAGATTAGTCTTTATTGCTGGTAGAGAAAGAAGAGAGTGCTTTAGAGAGTTTTAACCTTCCTATCATTTACCTAAGCCCTTTCTCTCAGGAAGTTCATTCTCCAATCCACCCTGATCATTGATATCTCATAGAGTGGATTGGGGAATGAACTTCCACATTCAAGGATCCTGCAGCTATAATCTTAATCATTAAGCTGGGATGCCTTGAATGCATAGATGATTGAAACCACTCTATCTTTTTAAATTGAAAAATCTTTAGAGAGTGGTATTCCATCATAACCTTGATCCAACCTAAAGCTTAGTATCGATATATCTTTTGGGTACGGATCAAGGGAGTTGAAGACCCTTCAACATCAAGGAGGAGATCTTCAACATTACGCTGAAAGGGACTTATCAACTTATCTGTAAGTACTAAGAGTCCAGAGGATATTTATAATCATTCCTTTCTAAGATTGGGTTCTAAGTGTTGCTCACCCTTTGAAGCCCTCGAAGGAGGCCTCCGACAGGAGTGTACGTGCGGGGTACATTGTGTGGACCATTGCTCTGTGGAGAGCATAAACATCTGGTTAGGAGTACACCAGCAAAACTCTAGGGTTAGAGGTGAACTGAGTAGAAAACTCCGGGTGCGTTGTGTGGACCCCTGTCTTGTGAGGGCATAAACATCTGGTTAGGAGTACACCAGTAAAACTCTAGGGTTTGAGGTGAACCGAGTAGAAACCTCTGTAAAGGTTGAAGGTGAACCTGATTTAAAACCTTAGGTTTGAGGTGAACCATGGGAAACCTCCTTAGTGAAATCCGGTCACTCAAGGGTTGAGTGTGGAAGCCGGGAGTGGAGTAGACAAGTCGTCGAACCACTATAAAATGACTGTATTTGAGATTGATATTGTCTTTCATTTATATGATTACTTTGCATGTCTTTCTACATGATTATATCTTATGCACACGCAGTCATATCCATCACAATCTCATCTATAAATTGTTTATCTTAAATAGTTTGTGATTGGATCCTCTATCAGGCTTGGAAGAGAGTAGAGTTAATTTTGAGTAATCCTATTCAGTACTCATTGATAGGATTAGTGTGATAAGGATTTTTAACAATTCATAAAAATTTTAAAAAGTCCTATTCATCCCCCTCTAGGATATATTGACATATTCCTACTTCAACTTAAGCGGTCTTCACCACTTTTTCAAAATTCAGCTCTCGAATCCCTGTGTAAGTAGCCCAACAGACAGATCAGCTCATAAATCATCGATTTGGGGCCCACCTGATATCTGAATATGCTTTAATTTTGGTATCAACCCCTTAAATTAGATAAGGAAACAGATGGACAAAGCTGATTTCTCAAAACATCAATGTGGGACCCACTTTACATGGTGTGCGTGTGCACATCACACGTGCACTGGACGCAAAGTTGGGTTGACCCGAGCCGTTTCGAATTTACGCACAACGTCCGAGAAAACCGGACGCTGTGATCCATAGTGGGCCACCATCATGATCCAGATGGATGATCGGGACCGTCCATTCAACTCAGGGGGGCCATAACCGTACCCATGACGTCTTCTTGGTCTTATGCGTGTGTACACATGTAGATCACCATCAAATGCAGAATGAATGGCAGAGTGATTTGATACAATAGGCAGCTCTAAAATTGAGCAAAAATACCCCTTCTTGATTGGTTTTTTGCCAGGAATTCAATGGATAGGGTGGATTCTTCCAAAAAATCACTGTGGGGCCCACCGAACACATCAGCGACCTCTATTTTCGTAGGCCCTACGTCCGTGAAAAAACAGACGCGGTGGGTTGTTCTGTGATCAAGGGCACGATCAGATGGCCAATCTGGACCATCCAAAATCTTCAAAAGGGGGCCACAACCTTAGCTATGGAGCCAAATCATCAGTTTATACCGCAATCGTCCTAAAAATCCACTCCAAACGCGTTGCTCCTGTTTCTTGTGCACGGTGTTGCGAAAGAAGTTACGAAAGTTCTCTAGGCCTCCACCGCCCCTCCTGACTATAAAAAGGAGAGAAGAGAGAGCAAATCATCCAGCCATGGAGGCGTAGACATGAGCACAAGGTGGAGAGGAGGAGCTAATCTTTTGGACGCGAAGGCTAGACGTGGGAGAGAGAGAAAGAGAGAGCGGCGACGGCTTTCTCCTTTTTTCTTTTTTTTCTGTTGGTTTTGTTTATTTTTATTCCTTTCCTTTAAGAGTTTTAACATGATCATGTCTATGACAAGCTGAACCTCTTAGCTAGGGTAAAGAGGTGAAGCTTGTAACGTGATGGGTTGCTTTCTACGGCGTTGATTCATGTGATGAACCCTCTTTGATTATAGTTTAATTATATGGAATGTTTTTAGTCTTTAATGATTTATTGTAACTTAAATTACAATTGATCTGCGATGGCTCTGAGTATGTTCTGGTCATTATAGAGATTATGAACGTGGGAGCCCTGTTGTTCGTCATTGTCTCATGGGCATGGTTTGATGATGGAACCCTTCTTAATGTTCATAACTTCCTCAGATTGGATGTGGATTGGTTAAATTCTATTTTTTGCTTTGTCTTGTAAGTATGGTTTTGTGATGGAATCAATTCTAATTCTCATACCTATCTTCTATTGACAATTACATCAAAGGAAGTTCAAATGTGATTTTTAATGATTTATCCTTCAATTGGAAGAAGATGGGACTTTGATTCCAGTTGAGTTCATGAATCAAACGTAGATCTCCCTGATCTCTACAAGTGATTTAGATTACATCTTCTTCTAGTTCTAGTTCTGATTACTTTTAGATTATGTACAAGGTTCAGTCCCTATGAATTCGACATCGATCATACTGAAATTATTACTAAATCACGACCCTATACTTGGGGTGGTGAACACATACGCTCATCCACATATGTTGTACAATGTGAGGTGGTAATCCTTTATTATAGTATTAGCCAATTCTTTCAAATATTGGTACCCCACAATGCTCCAAGGGAACCTATTGAACCCTTCTAAGTTATTGACTATTTTTATGTACTTATTTACATAGTCATTTTTACTTGGAGATGCAATTACAAGATTCTCTAAGAAAATCCAACGTGTTAGCTTCACTGTATCATTATGCTTATTTATGAGAGAAAAGTATCTCTCAAATGCTCCTTCTTTGTAGGTCCTATTGAAAAATATTTCTCCCTAATGCTCTTTATTTTCTTTCTCCCTGTCGGCTCTATTGGTTGATCCACTTCACTCCTTTGATTTATAGGGTCTACACTTAAATCTCATAATGAGTGCAAAGTCCATCTCGATTAATTTCATGATGGTGATTTAAGCATTAAAAGTTAGGTCACCAATATGCCTATGCATAAGGCAATGGATTATTTGACTGGGAGTCATCCACCCATCCATAGAGAAATCCAACAAATATCTGAAACAAGTCTTCCTAAAAATCTCTTTTCCAAATAGGATATGTGGCAAAAATTAGAGAACTTCGAAGAAATTGCGCAGGTATTCCTACTTGTTTTTTCAGTACCTGCAATATGTTGGTCCAAGCAGTCAAGGTTCTCAACTAATCATGAAAGGTTCATGTTGTCATCCACTAAGGGTCGAGGTTGAAAAACTGTGAGGATTGGTCGAGCTTATCATCCATTACGGGTCGAGGTTATCATCCATGACAGGTCGGGGTTGACAATCAGTTACTATGGGTTGAGGTTATCATCTATACATGTTGACAACCTTAACTCTTATTCGATAATAATCTCGACCCTTACACTTACAACCACAACCGACTATCTCCTTCACCCTTCAATGTGACAACCAACCCAGTTCATTAAAAAACCACCACTCTTCCTCCTTCAATGTCTTCCACATGGCATCCACGACCTCAGAACCCTTAATTATCAAAATCACTTCTTCCCATGACAAAAACATCGATCGCCACCTTCAATCCACAAGCACAAAATCTTTTATTTTTTTAAAAAGACAAAATAAAACAATTTTAAATATGCTCCACTTACTGAGGGCTCCATCCATACAAAATTTCATTACGGAAGATTTCTTCTTTCAGCTGAAGTTGATGCTAGAGAAGATGATTCTGATGATAATCTTACTGGAGAAGATGATGCCGAGCAATGGTGCCGAATGTAATGGTGGTGGGTCCTAGAGAAGAAGCTTTGAAACGAAGAATAAGGATTGAGGTCAGGATTGAAAATGGGGCCCTCGTCAGCTTTGGGCCTACATGAGTGAGATCCGTACACTGTTCGTAGGTCCCATCTTTCCCTTTCAGTCGAATCCACTCCATCCATTCTTGCTGAAATTATGAGAAAGGAAAGTATCCAGAGACTGGCTGACATCTTCCTATTAGGTGGACCACACCACAACAAAACAACATGTATTGTTCTGGCAATTGTTGAGAGTTTTTTCTTATTGTGGGCCACAAATAGCTCGTAACAAAATGCAGATTACATTTTCCCAAAAAATTTAAGGGCCACAAATATTATCAATGGATGGGATCTACTTTCCAATGAGCCCCGTGATTATCTTGATGCAACGTTGAAAATCGGGAAGAGCTTCGTTCAAAGCTTCTCAAGCACCCAATCAACCTCCGTACTGACCTGCGATTAACAAGAATCATGCACACTAAGCTCTATTAGGCCGTCCATGCGTCCATGTATGTACCTGATCCATGCTGTACATGTTTTTACAAATTATGTCAGGGCATGGTCCCAAAATTCAATCATATCCATACTGTTTGTGGCCCACCAAGAAGTTTTATACAGTAGCATGAAATTCACATTTTCCTGTGAATTAGTCCACTTGATCTTTAGATATGCTTCAATTTTGGGGTCCTGCATTAAAATGAGCTCATAAAACGGATGGACAGTGGGCCCCACAAAACTCACTCGAAACTAAGTTACGCACCACGCTTCCAAAACTCCCTAGCTTTCAAAACTCTCTCCCATCATCCTCACAGCCTAGGCTCAAAGCTCCAGGCAGGGCAATTTCATCCCAATTTTTTAAAATGGTTAGAGGCCCGTAGGAAGAATATTTTAAAACTCTCACTTTTTGGGTTGTTTAGCATTGTCACGAGGCTACTTTGATCAAAATCCCATAATAAATTCATAACTTACTGAAAGTAAAATTTTATATACTTTGAATTGAAAATTGATCCTAAAATAATCTTATTTTGTGAGATTTTTCAGTTGCCAATGGACGACCATGGTTGAGGAGATAAGACTCGACACTCCAATTGCTCAATTTCCGCTGTTCCTTAAGTCCAAACACAATCCAAAGGTCCTCCCGTGTGCACACAACCATCCATTTTCTGAGCGACGGAAGAGAGGCCTAAGACATTCTCATCAAAGTGATTCTTTAGATCATCCATATGCAATCCTTGAAGTCCCCCCCACCCCGGGAAAAAAAAGAAAAAAAGAAAAAAGAATGGTTACAATATTTGGTTGGACCTTTTTCTATATTGACCATCCATTTTTTTAGCTAACCACCAGATGATTACAACATGGTTCGAAAACCTGTGCACTCGACTCAACTCGATGTCTAGCCAGGTTGGATTGACTCGAAGACTCGACTCAACTTGACTCGATATTTAATTATTAAATAAATAAATGTATTTAAACTTTCAAAGATGAAGTGCATGGCTTGGTGGAGGGTTTGAATCTAACCCTCTACACTTCCATATTTTAAATTATGAAAAGCAATCACCTAGTGAGAGTGAGCTAACTCGACAAGTCTATCTGAGTCTCAACCCAGTCGAGACTTGTCTCAAAATCTCGCCAAGTCAAGTTGACTTATCATCTGAGTAGGGCGATTTTTGCGCCATGATCCATGAAATATGCATTAGTCGTGATGAGCAGACGAGATCAATTGATTAGCATGTTCATGTCTCAATTGAACTACGAGGACTAGATTTACCTTCAATTTTTCTGCTAGGTGATCCCTTAGCAATTCACCAAACTTTTGAGGAGAGTATATATTGCTACTTTGGTAGTAATCAGAGAGATAGTTGTTGGCGTAGTCATTGCCTCCAAACCAGACCGTGAATATAGACTTTGCTAAGTGCCTCGAAATAACCGTTGGCTGTTTGAAACTTCTGGGCAGATCCTCTTTAACCGTTCTTTCGAATAAATTAACCTGTTGATCTAGTGTAAGGCACTTTCCCTGCCAAAAAAAAAACACATCCAAATTAGAATTGAATTGATCAGAGCCACTAATTATGTGGCCACCAGCATGGATATGACCATATCCAAGATCAGGTTCGGTCGGACAATCTTCACATCCAGCAGTTAAAATCCTTTGACCAGACGGATTTATGTGGTCACACCCAATATGGGGCCACCCTCATAAGTGGTTCAGACATGGAGTGAAGGTGGCTACATTAAAATTTAATATATTCAGGGATTTGTTAAAATGAATATAGAAATATTGGTAGTGTGTAGGGGTGGCAATGGGTTGGGTCAGCCTGCGGATCAACCGTCTCGAACCGCTTTTCAGGTGTGTTGGAACCAAGCTAAATGGGCGGTGGTTTGGGCTCAGGTAAGAAATATTAACCGTTTTAAGTAAATACATCAGGCTTGGGTAAACCCTACCCAACCCGACCCACCCATATGGGTCATGATTATGGGTTGCGCCTAGGGGTGGCGACCAGACTGTAGCCTGACACTTAAGACCCAAGGCCGGAGCCCAGCCCAAACGCGACAAGGGCCAAGCATACTAGGCCTAAACTTGAGCCCAGAAAATTTGTTAGACCTATTCCTCACTCAACCTTGCGCGGTCTAGAAATTGATAAAATCCTTATTTTCTCACCTGAATATTCCAAATCTATATGTTTGATCAGGTGGGCCACATGTACAAAGAAATTGACATCTTAGATGAAAGAACAAATGGTCTGCAATCCAAGATGATGGGATGCTTAGCTGAGGATTGGAATGACAAATTTATAGGACTTAATACATGTAAGTATAAAGTCAGGTCCAAGCAGGATGGGCAGGTCCAGATTGAGCTAAATTGACTCGACCACAAGTCCACCATGAAAATTGATCAATCCATACATGCAAGGTAGAAGCCTGGCCCACAGGCGAAGCAAGTAGGTCCAAGCCTGGCCTAAAGCTGGGATAGGCTCGTCGGGTTCGCGAGTTACCCAGCCCATTGCCACCACCTTTAGTTGGGCTAAATGAACCGCCGCAACCCAACCTAACCCATTTACAATTAAATGGGCCGGGTCATGTAGGGTCTGGGTTGATGAATTTTAAGTGGGTTGGGTTGGGTAAGAGGATAATGGATCATGGATCAGGTTTGGGCAGGAATTCTTGGCTAGGTTTGGACAAGAATTCTTGGCTCATTTAGCAAATAAGTCAGGCTTGGGTTGACCATTACCAGCCCTAACATTATCAACCCCAGTGATGGAGTGGGTTTGTTGAGGCTTATGTTATCTTTCCAGCTATATTATGTGGAGGTATCTAATACTATGGCGGAAGTGTGGTACTTGTCAGATGGCTTCAGAGATTGTGTGAGCCTGGGACTGAGGAACATCCATGGAAAGTAATTCCAAGATGATTGTGGATTGTCTGCATCTTTTTCCCATTGTGTATTTGTTGGTGGAAATAAACTGAATCAACGGCTAAGGTGATAAATGCTTCCTTCAAGTATACGTAGAGAGAGGAAGTGGCGATGCTATGGTGGAAGTAGCACATCTGGTACTACTGCTGTGTGATTCAAGAGAGAAATTTTGTAAATAGAGCTTTCTTCCAACAAAGTTATAGGTGGTGTGCTCCCACCTTTTTTTACAAGAAAATAATAATAATAAAAATAATAATAATAATAATAAAATAGCTAGAGGTTTCTTCTGTTGGATTTAGACGGAATGGTAAATATTAGATAACCTTAATTAATTCTCATAGTTATCTATTTTTGTACAGGTTTTGAGGGGTATGATTTGGCCCTACCCTATCTTGGTTTGCATATTTTCCCTATCTAATAGACACAATGGTGCACCAATCTACCTAGGGAGAGAGAGAACCTTTAAGATATTAATAAGTAAAAATATAAAACACTAAGGAGATGAGGCCGTGATCAATCTAAAGTAACGGCCGGATCCCCAGCAATATTTGTAAAAGAAAAGATTATTCTACATCTGTTCTCAGGGGACCATTGCTTTTTGTGCAAGGAATTCAACCTGCTAAGAATAGTCACCTGACCAAGAAACTAGGATGCCCCAAAAGTAATGTTGATCAAACCATCATTTAGGTCACATGAAATTGGAAGCTTTTGGGAGGATGCTAATTGTTTTCTACGGTGTGTCCCACCTAATAATTACATACATCCAATTTTTTGTGGCATTCCATCATCATGGTGAGACTCATTTGATGCGTTGGCTGAATGTCATGCATAGAATATGACAAAACCCATGCTACCATTTACATGTAGATAAATAAGTGCCACTCATGTTAACACCTTTACACAAGGTGAGTAAGAGTTGTGAGTGGTACATCATGTGCACATGCACAACCTCCACCCTATGCGCGTACTCAATGAGGAAGAAGGCCCCACTATCGATCTAAATCGACGATGACATGTATGGATGACCTCTTAGTTAGGGGGTTATGCTATGGATCATTGGAATGGATCCAATCATCATGTGGATCCCACCATTGGATCTCGTGATCGTGGCCTACTACCCTAAATGATCTAGGATTTTGAGTTTTAGTTATTATTGCTATTAGAAACATCATGAATGATTTTGATTGTGTTGATTAGTTGTTATTTTTGTTACTTCATCTCTAAGTATTAGTGTGCGCACATAGCGTGGCTTTTGAGGTTGAGGGTTTTCTTATAAATAGGTAACCCTATATAAGGTTTTTTTTTTTTTTTTTTTTTTTTTTTTTTTTTTTTTTTTTTTTTTTTTTTTAAATTGAAGCTTATGAATAAAATTTTACATTTTTTCTTCTCTATCTTTTTGAGTTGAAGAAGCTAATTTGGTGCGAAACTCTCCCTTCCTTGATGGGCCAACTACCGTGGTGTGAAGCCACAACTATCCCAAATCATCCACATCTCTTCCACCCTACATCCATCATCTTCCACAGCCCTCCCTTCAGATTTATTCTTTTTTGTACCCAAGTTATCTACTACAGTATATTTTCAGATTCTGGCTCACTGGAGGGGCTGAAACTTCGGCGGAGCACCAGGCACACACCAAAAGGCAGATCATCACGAAACGTGGTGTGAGAGTGGGCCTCCCCTGACGATCACACCCAAGGGGTCCTTTTCTAGTTTCGTGGGCCCCACACACGTGCAGCCATATAGCCACACACGTATGTCCAGGTGGGCCTGTTGTCCACATGCAAGATCTTCCTTAGGTTCTTCTCTTTCCTCTATTTCTCTCCTTTCTCGTCTTCAATCCCAAACTCTAGCCCTATAAAATTTCAGATTCTAAGTATTTTTAACTTTCGCGAACCCTAGGTTTTTTTCCTATTTGAAATATAGTGAATCTCTTGAATTGGGGAACGGTCCTTTGCATGATTGGGTGAATCTACATTCCATTGAGTATTGTTTGGTTTATACTTTTACTTGATCTAGTCATAAACATGTGTAGGCTTAGATCTCGTAGATTCCCCTTGCTGAATGTTTTGAACGTATATGAGATATGATTTTTTTTGTGATTGTTTAGAAATTGGTAAGATCTAAAGCTTAAAATTTTGCACCTCATATTTAATTTCATGTCCTGCATCAAATTTAGTATTAGAGCTTAGGTTTTTCATAGGGAAATGCATTGCATGTTTAGGGTTTATTCTATTCACGTCTATGTTACATCAAGTCTCATCATATAAGGCTGTTTAGGACTCATCACTTACAACATGGATTGTTGAATTTTCTATTGTCAGAAAATTTCCAATTTTCATGGCTGAATTTTCTTCTAACAAACTATTTTGGGCAGCTATGTTGCTGGAATTATAGTAGTGTTATCTAGTTTCCCTCATATAAAGTCCTATAGGATCATTTAGTCCCATTTAGACACATATAGTTGCATTAGAGGGTCTTTGAGTTGAGTGAGTGATTGTATGTCCACACATGCTGGTCATGGCTTTGGTTTACACCCTACGCTAAACATGGAGCAATTATAAGAGTGAATGGACAACATAACCCGACAGTTTGAATCTTTGGGTAAGTGCTTGAAACAACGTATTGACCAACGCTTGGATCAGATTAATTTGCACATTACCCAACTAGAGACCTCTACCCGGGTAAAGCTCGCCCTAGGGGAAGATATCTAGTCTCAGGCAGGTGGTTAGGATGACAGACAAAGGATTGGGGGTGGCTAAAGGAATAGTCATGGGTGAGCACCCATGCACCCACACCGCGAGGGGCATCATGATCATTATGAACCAGATATGCAACTCCTCAAGGGAATTAGAGTAGATGCCCCTATGTTTGATGGCCACTTGGACCCTAAAGCTTTTTTAGATTAGTTGGCGGATATAGACCATTATTTTGAGTGGTATGACATGTCGGATACTCATCGAGTCCGATTTGCCAAGTTGAAGTTTGCGGGCCAAGTAAAGAGGTTTTGGGCTACTGTGAAGCGAAAGAAAGAAAGGTCGAGAGATTAATGAAATAAACTCTTAAAGAAAAGTATCTTAATTTTTTTTATCACTTAAGGCTGTTTGAAGAATGAGTCTTTTCGACAAGGTTCCATGAGTGTAATTGAATACATTGAGAATTTCGAAGAGTACTTGTCCTGATGTGAAGTTGACAAGGATCCCATACTCACTCTTGTTCGATTTAAGAGGGGCCTCCGTTCTCACATTAAGAGAGAATTGCTCACCAAGGATATAGACACTCTTGAATAGATGTATCAAGTAGTGTTGAAAGTCGAGTAATACTTCAAAGCATCTATGGGAAGGCGGTTTGAGTCTCGTGATTTTGGCGCTAAGGCCAATCCTTCTGGGGATAAACCTATCACTGGATATCAGTACAAGCCTTTGAGTAGTTCTTAGTATAAGCCCAAGGATGATAAGGGTAAAGAAGTTTTCGGATCCACCTTATGCAGAAACGAGGCGACTGGGTGTTTAAGATGTCAGGGGTTTGGTCTATTTGCCCACTAGTGTGGCGCGAAAGAGGACACCAAGGTGTTCCTTATTGAGGGGCAAGTAGAAGTAGTGCCCCTAGAAACTGATAGTGAGGAGGAAGAATATGAGCTAGCGGAAACCCCTAATGATGAGGAAGAAGGAGTGCAGGAGTCCACGACCCTTACAGTTATGCGTTGCGCCTTCGCACAAGTAAAGAATATCGATAATTGGTACTGCAACACGATCTCCGATACTTAAACAAAATGTGGTGATAAGAGCTGTAAGATGATCATGGATAACGATAGTTATGCAAATGTGGCATCAACTGGCACTGTGAGCCGTCTAGGCTTGAAGCTCATCCTCAACCCTATAGAGTATCTTGGGTTAATAAAACTTTCATTCTAGTCTCGCACTGTTGTCTTGTTCTTATTCTGTTTGGATCATATAAAGACACTTTAGTGTGATGTTGTTTCAATTCAGTTTAGGACATATAAACCTAGGAAGCCTATTGATCTTATCCCTATGTCCCTGTCACATAGGCTATCAGAGTCTGCAGAGTCCTTTACACATCACATTCATTCATTACAACAAGAAACTAGGCAAAAGATTAATACTATTAATGAACATTATAAAATTTCTGCAAACCAACATAAATGATTCAAGGCATTCAATGGAGTGGACTCTGCGATGGTCCGCATCAGGCCAGAGTGGTACTTTTAGGGAGCCGTCTATAAATTACAAGTGCTTAGCACTGTACTATTTAAAATTATAAAACGAAGCAGTCTAAATGTGTATATGGTAGATCTTCCACCTTCCATGGGAATTAGTTCAACATTTAATGTGGAAGATCTAGTTACATTTCAGGGTACCACTGATAATTGTCCAGCCTTTCACTGAACCAACCTGATTCTCCGGACCTTTCCTTTGATCCATGGCCTCTTTTCAATCTATCTTCTTAGCCTCTACCTCTCATGCTCACCCTGTCCACACCCAAAGAGGAAATAGAGGATATTCTAAACCATCAGATAATATCGACGTTGGATGGCGGGTTTCAAAAGTTCCTGGTCAAGTAGCTTCAGACAGTACGTGACTCACTGAGGAGGAGCTTCAGAGACTTGATCCAGACATTTTCGAGTGGTTCAAGAGTTTTGTTTCACTAATGGTGAAACTTTTGTAGCCGGAGAGAGTTGATGGGGATATCATGTGCACATGCACACCCCCACCCTACACACATACTCAAGGAGGAGGAAGGCCCCACTATCGATTTGAATCAACAACGACATCTATGGAGGACCTCTTTGTTAGGGGGCTATGTTATGGATCATTGGAGTGGACCTGATTATTATGTGGTTCCCACCATTAGATCTCATGATCGTGACCTACTACCCTATATGATTTATGATTTTGAGTTTTGGTTATTATTATTACTATTAGAAATATCATGAACGGTTTAGATTGCATTCATTAGTTGTTATTTTTGTTACTACATCTTTAAGTCTTAGTGTGTGCATGTAAGACCCATATCCTAGACCGTACCGTTTTTTTGGCTTCCGCAATCCTTCCGGTTGAATCCCGACAATCCTCGACCCATATCCGACGTTTGCGCACGATCCTAAGCCGAGACCTACATGCCAAAGTCGGCTCGAACCGACACTTGCACCTTAGCGACCGCGCCGTCGCCGCGATTCGCGCACCAAACCGATACCTAAGCTAGAAGATGTGGGCCTGCATTCGTTCTGATGAAACGCCGCGCATTGAGAATTATGACGGAATCTCTACGAAATGTCCCATCAATCAATCAATCACTCATGTCAAGTACAAGTCATACCTAAGTACAACAACCCATCCCTTCCCTTTTCAAAAGTCAACTCTCTCTCCTCTCACCATCCCTCTTTTACCCCATTTTCAACCCAACCCATACCTCTTCTTACAACACATCACTCCATCCATCACCCATCACACCTCACCCCATCCCTTTTCACCCATCACACCTCTCTCTTCCTCATCTCTCAAAAAAAAACCTCTCCCAAGCAACAAGCTTCACATGTCCAAGCTTCCTCTCTCTTAAACCACAAGTGAGGCCCACCCTCTCATCTCTCATCCTCACCATCAAAACTTCATCGCCACCTTTGAACGTTGAGCATAGGTGTATACAAGCCTTAAAGAGCAAGGAGGAGTGCAAGAGGTGGGTGATCATCCTTCATTTCAATTTTTAAGGGCCCACATGTTGTGGGACCCACTTAATGTATGTATTGTAACTATGGAGGGCCCATAGTGGCAGGGACCCTCCCCTCTATCATCGTCCCTCTCTCTCTCTTGTATGACATAAAGATGTGTGGTCCACCTGGTGATGTGTGTGGCCTACCATGAAGGATGTATTATATCCATGCCATCCATAGGCCCACCTTGCTGGACCATCCAATAGCAGGCCAGTTGGACAGACCCAATTGAAGGGAAAACACCAATATCATGCTAATCCAACTGGTGGGCCACGTAC
Organism: Magnolia kwangsiensis; assembly: GCA_037074715.1. Classification (NCBI taxonomy): domain Eukaryota; kingdom Viridiplantae; phylum Streptophyta; class Magnoliopsida; order Magnoliales; family Magnoliaceae; genus Magnolia; species Magnolia kwangsiensis. The sequence goes on from CM073582.1 coordinate 89,985,060, forward strand.
ATGTGGGACCCACCATGATGTCCCTGTTTATCCAAGCCGTCCAGCGTCTCTAGACGCTGGACGGGAAGGGGAGGCTAACATGGAGTGCATGTACTGATATGGGAGTGTACTAACGAGCTAACACAAAAAGAAATGATGGGCCACCCTTGCAGGCCCCACCTTGATGTATGTATGCAATCCATGCCGTCCATTCCATTTGCCAGATCATTTTAGACGTTGAGCCGAATACTAAACCCAATCTGATTTCCTGGCGGGCCTTAGCATAGTGAATATCGATTTTTACTGTCAGATTGACTAGGGCCCACCTTGAGCCAAAAATATACTGAATATTAGTCTTGTTGGGTCGGTCTTGATCCATGGAGTACAATGGTTGGAGTGGATCTTCTGAGTGTGGGCCCCACATGGGAAAAACTCCGAGAACAAAAAAGAAAAGAAAGAAGAGGAGGCAGCAACATCAGACACTGCTGCTGCAGACGTGCCAGGCGGGCGGCCGGTCTGGGCTGACCCACGGGTCCCAGTTGTGGGCCCCACCATGATGTGTTCGGCCATCAACACTGTGCATTTAAGGTATCCCCTTTAAATTATGAGATATCCCAAAAATCAGTCGTATACGGAACTCAGGTGGGCCATACCATCTAAAATCATGTGAAGACATGCTTGGAACATATAAAATCACGTGGTGGGGCCTACCTGAAATTTGGATGCAGCTGAACCTTAGTCTAAACCCTCAGCCAAGTGGGACGCACCTAATGGGTGGGCTGGATTTGTAAACCACATCACGATGGGCTCCTAGGTCCACGTGACCTTATAAATAGTTTGGATTGCAAATAAACATTACCGTGGGCCCAGGTCCACGTGACCTTATGAACAGATTGGATGTAAATAAACGTTATGGTGGACCCCTGGTCCTTGTGAAGTCTGAACAGGTTGGGTGAAAATAAATATTATGGTGGGCACTTGTTCCATGTGACCTCTGAATAGGTTGGATGAAAATAAACATTACCGTGGGCCCCAGATCCACGTGATCTTATCAGTAGGTAGGGTGGGAAATAAACATTCCAGTGGGCCCCAGATTTTCCCTAGCCCACATGCCCTTATCAACAGATTGGATGTAAATAAACAGAACGGTGGGCCCCTGGTCTGTGTGATCTTACTAACAGGTGGGATGATGAATAAATATTACAGTGGGCCCTAGGCCCATGTGACCCTATGAACAGTTTGTATGGAAAATAAACATCATGTTGGGCCCCAGTTGGATGGAAAATAAACATTATGTTGGGCCCTAGGTTGGGTGAAAAATAAACAATATGGTGGGTCCTACTTATGACCCACTTATGTATGTATTGTGTCCACACCTTTCATCAGTGTGGACCTCCACCATGGAGTATGTGATTTATCTACGGCTCTCATCCCTATGGGACCTACCATGATGCATGAGTTTCATCCAAACCGTCCAACCATTTTGGAGATTATTTTAAGGCCATTGTTGAGGCCTATCTTAATGTATTTGTGGCCTGCCCACTAAGGCCCACTTTGATATATATGAGGCCCATGTGGTTAGGCCCATCTTGATATATTTATGGCCCGATGTTAAGGCCCACTTTAATATATATGAGGCTCATGTGACTAGGCCTATCTTGAAGTATTGGTGGCCCATTGTTAAGGCCCACTTTGACTTATTGGAGAACCATGTTGTGAGGCCCATTGTGATGTATGCAAGGCCCATGGCAATGTACGTAAGGCCCGTTGGTGCGACCCATATGATACGGCCCAATTGATGTACTTAAGGCCAATGGGATGCAATTAGGTACATTGCAATGTGTGATTCCTCCGTGGTGTATATAATGCGGTTTATGATGGGTAGTGCCTTGGGAATAATGATGGTTAGATGCCCACATTGTAAGGATGATGTCGGTTAAATGTCTGCATTGTCACTCTCCCTAAGGCCCACTGATAGGCCCATACTTGTAGTGTGTAGGCCGTCTAGGCCCATCTTAGTTATGCACAAGGCCCATCACCACATAACACGTTTAGTATAAATCCATAATTCATGATCATATGCATCATAGGTATGCCTGATATGAGGAGTGACTGATCATAACATGTACCTTCGGACAGATTATTTATGGGCACCCTGATAGGCGGAGTTACCCTACATGAGCGCATGGTACGCGCAGGATTTTTGCATGTCTGGTAGAGTGATTCATACACTTGCATTTGTGTGATTATGATTATTGTATGTCCTAGCGACATGAGGGTCATAGCTTCCACAGACACATCGTAGGTGGTTAGATTAGATACTGAAAATGTTTAGTTCTAGCATACGGGCGCCATAAATGTCCCTGGGTGAAAATCTCTAAACCCGATAGTACCAGAGGATGACTCTAATGTTGAGACCGAGTGGATATATGAGCGCGCGAGGGCTGTATACTAGTAGGCCGCGTCTTCCACTGTGTCGTGCTTGGTTGGAAAGGGGTGTGATCTTACGCGCTTGAGTAAGGGGACAACTTTTAAGTTGAGTTTGACCAGCTTGAGGAATCGGTCCGCTATCGACGAGCCGGGCCAAATATTGGCAGGCGGATAGTGAAGTCTTTTCCACTCTCCGAGTTGTGCATTCGGATAGAGACGACAAGCTGGCTAGAGTGTACTAGACCCCGATGATTTTTTAGACTGAAAACCATATTGATTTGATGCTCTAGTGAGGAGTTGCATTGATATGGGGATGAGGATTGGCATGCTTGACTTGCATTATGCATCGCATGGCCTTGATATGGCCGATATCATTTGTATTCTAAACCGCATAGCTTTGGTACGGCTGATTGCATTCATATACTCATCAACATGTTTCCATATTACTCTGACTTTACATTCTGAGCACGATCGTATTGCGCACACACTTAAACCACCCTTTAAGCTTTCTATAAGCTTATGCACGATTGATGCGTGCAGGTGACGCCAGGACGCAACCGTAGTCTTGCCACGGTTGGAGTTTACAGCCGAGCTTCTGGAGTTTTTGTCACATTCAGTATATTGTACGCCTTGTACTCAAAGCTTTTGATTATGTGGATATTGTGATGGTGTTCTTGTGGTTATTGTTCGTGGGTTATGCTTGTGGTTATGCTCATTATGAATTAAATCATGTTTGGAATCCTCCTTGTAGCATCCTAGGATCGGAACCTAATATATGAGTGCCGGGAGTCGAGAATGGGGTACTACGGAGGCTGTCGGCGCCGGATTAGGGGATCGAAAATTTTATGAGCCCAGTTTTCGAGTTTGGGGCGTGACAGTGCACATGGCACGACTTTTGGGATTTAGGGTTTTCTTATAAATAGGTAACCCCATGTAGTTTTTTTCATTGAAGCTTATGAATAAAATTCTACATTTTTTCTTCTTTATCCCTCTGAGTTAAAGAAGCTAATTAGATGCGAAAGTCTCTATTCCTCAAAGCGCTAACTATCATGATGCGAAGCCACAACTATCCCAAATCATCCTCATCTCTTTCACCTCACATCTCTCATCTTCCACAGCCCTCCCTTCTTTAGATTTATTCTTTTTTGTGTCTAAGTTCTCCACTGCAGCAGATTTCTAGATTGTGGTCCACCGGAGGGGCTGAAACTTCGACGGAGTACCACGCACACACCGAAAGGTGGATTGTCGCGAAAATTGGTGTGAGTGGGCCTTCACTGGCCGATCACACCCAAGGAGTCCTTTTTCAGTTTCGTGGGCCCTACACATGTGTGACCAGACAGACATGCACGTGTGTTCAGGTGGGTCTGCTGTCCACATGCAGGATCCTTTTCAGGTTCTTCTCTCCTCTATTTCTCTCCTCTCTCGCCTTAAATCCCAAACCCTAGCCCTAGAAAATTTTAGATTCTAAGTGTTTTCAACTTTCGAAAACCTTATGTTTTTTCCCTATTTGAAACATGATAAATCTCTTAAATTGAGGAACAGTCCTTTGTAGGATTGGACGAATCTACACTCCGTTGGGTCTTGTTTGGTTTATACTTTTACTTGATCCAGCTCTAAACGTGTGTAGGCTTGGACCTCGTAGATTCCCCTTGTTGAATGTTTTGAACATATGTTGGACATGATTTTTTTTGTGATTGTTTAGAAATTGATATGATCTAAAGCTTGAAATTTTGCACCTCATATTTAATTTCATATCCTGCATCAAGTTGATTTAACCAAAAAAAAAAAAAAAACAATGAAGACATAAAAGGCTTTTTCCATGAACTTTTGTAAAAGGTTTAACCTCAATCTTTTGTTAGGAAATGAGAATATTAGAATCCTTTGTTTGAGTTTTTGGTTGGACCCTTGAAATATATGTTGTAGTCAATGTACAACGTAGATTGAATCAAGAACTGTCCCATTGGAGTTGAATCAACTTCATGTTATCATTATCAATGTTCAACACAACTTTTTAACAGGGTTGTTCACAAGTGCCTATGTTGGTGTAGTGACTCGAATAGACAACCAGGAGAAAAAAAGAAAAAAGAAACGTCAACAAAATCAGAATGATAACTCCATCTTAGAATACCTGCGAGCATTCTGATAAACAGGAATCTGAAATACCTTAAATATGATGATTCGTGAGCGCCTCAAGTAAGATCAAATCGGTTTCAATCATTTACATGGGCAGGAATATTCAGTGGAATACCTCAAGCTAGAATGAATTCTTTAATTAAAAAACTGCAAATTACAATGCAAAGAGAGTCATTTATAATAAAACACCAACCCTAATCAATCTAAACCACTCATCACTAACCATAGTTTTTAATCTTATCCACAAAAATTAAATATAAAATTACTAAACTTCCCTCAAAATCAAGCGAATAACTAAAGAAAAAGCAATGCAAGTATGCAGCCCCCTAAAGAGTGCACCAAATGTCCACCTGCATTGAACTCAAAGATCATCTCGTGATCATGATCATTGAAATTGTAGACTACTGGTAGATCGATGGTGAAAATGGGTGTGGTCCAAGTGCAGCCTGCATTAGGGCTCCATGTATTTGGAGATGAAGCGAACAACAATCAGGTAGAATTACAAGAGACGCATATTCCATTCTCCCATTGAAAAATAAATAAATAAAGGAAACTGTTGTAATTTCTTACCACTTGGCTTGCGGTTTCAGGGAGAATGCCCGAAGAGGCTGATGCATAATTCACACCTGTTATTTGTTCTGCCCTCATTGCATCCGTAAGACTCATGTATGGAGGTGGAAAGGGTAGTCCAAGCATTTCAGCTGCAACCAATATCATGAAAATGGAATACCCATGTTACAAAAAGGAAAAAAATAAATAAATAAAAGAACAAAAAAGAAACTAAATTCAGCGTAGAACACCGCATATGGAGCCAACTTTATGCGATCCAAAATCCTTCACGTGATGGGCCCCATGTAGAACATGCCATGCCAAACAAACCTCAAACAAGACCTTAACTAGTAATTTTGGCTCCTGTTAAATGTGGACCATTGGGTGTACTTCTCATGCTCGTAACATCTGATTAGGTCATGGCCCATCGGACCCACAGGATGATGTAATTGGTTACTGAATTGTGGGCCCGTTGTAGCTAGTGTTGTTGATTGCTTCTATTACACAGTTTCCTTCAAAAATTTTGGTTGGTAGTCACATGTTGGGTCCGGCATCCGGTAGTGAACGAAATTCCAGCGTTTATATGATATTTTTAAGAAATTCCAAATTATGAAGTAAGGTGATGCTTCAATGATCATTATGTAATTAATTCCAGAGGTTAGTTGACGAGTGGAAACTCAACCATCCATTTAATTAGGATATTAAGCAATAACAATGTTATAGGGATATTGAGTAATAACAATGTCAGAGGGAGGAAATATGTGTACATTATTTCTTATCACAGTCCTTAAACTTGGACGTGTTTGCTACATAATTTATTTGAGTTTTGTTAATTGGAAAATCCAATTTAAAGGAAAAGAAGATGTTACATGTATGTGATAACTAAAAATTCCAATTCCCTCAAGTCGTACATAGTGTCGCTATATATATATATATATATATATATATATATATATATATATAGAGAGAGAGAGAGAGAGAGAGAGAGAGAGAGAGAGAGAGTCCCGGTCTCCTACGAACCATCCCGCAGGATACCATGGTGTCGGTCCAATTCCCACCGCAACAGACCCTAGTGCGGGCATAGGTTTACTAGTTGCTACCGAATTTGTGGCCTTACTATAATATATGATTTGTATCCACGCCGTCCACCCACATAGAGAGATCATTTTAGGATGAAATCCAAAGAATGAGTGACATCCAAAGCTCCAGTAGACCCCACTACAGAAAACAGCGGGGAGAGTGACGCCACCGTTAAAAACTTCTAAAGGCCATGAAAAGTTTTTGATCAAACTCATATTTATATTTTTCCTTCTTTAAAAATGGATGAACGGAATTGATGAAACACATACATCATGGTGGGGCCACAAATTCATCAGCAGTCTCGCTAGTCAACCTGCTAGTAGCCAATCCGCGCACCCGCACAAGGGTCTCTTGCAGTGGGAGTTGGACCGCACTCAGGTATCCTGCGGGATGGTTCGCAGGAGACCATTGCTCTATATATATATATGGGAAAAGGTACTATGCACTCGGCCTCACGATAAGCTCCCGTGAGGTCGAGGTGTGTGGGTCCCACCGTGATGCGTGTTGACCATCAACACCGTGCATTTGATGGGTCCCCTTGAAATTATGGGTTATCCCAAAAATCAGCCGTATACGAAACTCAGGTGGGCCATACCATCTAAAATCATGTGAAGACACCGTTAAAACATATAAAAGCACTTGGTGGGGCCCACCTGAGTTTTGAATGCTGCTGAAACTTGGTCTAAACCCTCATCCAAGCGGGACACACATAATGGATGGGCTGGATTTGCAAAGCACATCTCAGCGGGCCCAAAAAATTATTATGAATGTTTTAATGGTGCACGGCCCCTATCCACTTCTGTATGTGGTGTGGCCCACACAAGTCATGGATTGACTTGATTTTTGAGACCTAGGCCCAGGATGGAACGGTGCATCTGACTGATGGGGTAGATGTTCGAAATGCATCACGGTGGGGTCCACACAGCTCGACCTCATGGGACAGACTAGTGAGGTCGAGCGCATAGTACCTTTTCCCTATTATGTGTGTCCCACTAGGATGAGGGGTCATACCAAGTTTCAACAGCATTCAAAACTCAAGTGGGCCCCACCAAGTGCTTTTATATATTTTAACGGTGTCTTCACATGATTTTAGATGGTATGGCCCACCTAAGTTCCGTATACGGCTGATTTTTGGGATATCCCATAATTTAAAGGGGACCCATCAAATGCACGGTGTTGATGGTCGACACGCATCACTGTGGGGCCCACACAACTCGACCCCATGGGAGCTTATCGAGAGGTCGAGCGCATATGCATATATATATATATATATATATATATATATATATATATATATATATATATATATATATATATATATATATATATAGTGTCCTTAGCGTTACCTACGACCTGGGTGATATTCCTTTGAATTTCATTAGAAATCCGAAAAGTAATAGAGTTGGCATTCTTCTTATTATTCACCTTTGAAGAGGAGAAAAAAAAAACATGTAGATTTTTATTTTATTTTTTTATTATTTTTTTTCAGTTATTAATTTATTTTTTTTGGTAAAGATAGAAGTGTTAACGTGAGTTCTATTCAGTCACTCTTTCCTCTTGGCGACTGAATCTTATTCTCTGTTGCACTTAATTCGGGTAATGGAACCATTAAACTATTCTATTCCTACTATTCATGGGCCATCGATGATCTGATCTGAGCATGATCACCTTCTAGACATTGGCCTCTATTTTATGAACGTTGGTCATATACAGGATGGCGATTGTCTAATCAAATGGTTTCTAGGAGACGCCATGCAAGTTGGATCATGTTAAGACAATTTATATTAATCATTGAATCTTTTTAATCCTAACCATCCATTTTCTATGTAATTGATCAAATAGAAAAGTTCATGATAAATTTTCGAGAAGATGAGAAGGGAAGATAAATTTCCTAAAAGATGAATGAATATAGTATATTTATAGAAAATGGGATGCCATCAAATCCCTAATTGGCAGCCAATATGAAAATACAATAAGAAAAAGAATAAAAGGGAAATATATATATATATATATATATATATATATATATATATATATATATATATATATATATATATATATATATATATAAAAGTAAAAGAATAAATATATAAACGGTTAAAACTCAGGGAAATCGGATTGCGTACTGAGTTACTCAGTAGGCTCTTATGGTACTGAGTAAACTCTTTTGGCCCCACCGTGAATGTATCTCATATATCCACACCATCCATCCGTTTTTTCATCTTATTTTAGGGGTTGAGACAAAAATTTAAGCATACTCAAAGATCAAGTGGGCCATACCATTGGAAACAGTTGGAATAATGACTTCCACCGTTGAAAGCTTTATAGGGCTGACAATGATGTTTATTTCTCATCTAAACTCTGCATAAGATCACACAGACATGGATGAAGGGAAAAAACAAATACAAGCTTGATCCAAAACTTCCGTGGCCCCCAAGAAATTTTCACCGGTAGATGTTCAATTCAAAATGTTTCCTATTGTGTGGTCCACTTGAGGTTTGTATATACTTCATTTTTAGGCTCCTGCACTAAAATTATCTTTTCAAATGGATGGACGGAGTGGATAAAATATATAAATCACAGTGGACTCCACAGAGTTTACTCAATATGCTTTTAGCGTACTGAGTTACTCAGTACGCAATCCGCTTCCAAACTCAGGCACTCTCGGTTGCACATGGCATTCATGAGCTCAAATTGAACCATCCAAATAGTGGGACCCACTATAGATACATCATCATTACAAAATAAGATTGGTTGAACCATCCTAACCTTGATTCATGGCCCATTTGATCCTTGGATCTGCCTCATTTTTTAACTCATGCCCTAAAATGATATGGAAAAATGCATGGATGGTGTGGATAAAACACATACATCATGGTGGCCCCACAGAGCCCCTGCCAGGATCGAGTTCGTCCTGGCAAGTTCAGGACTCCGAATCCATTTTTAAATCCAACTGTCCCATAATTTGTCCACCAATCACTAACTAGGTAATCAAATCAGTGCTGGAGTCTGGAGATCACAACTTGGACACTTTGATTTGAGTAATTATTTATCATTATGAGCAGCTGTGTATGAATTATCACACTCTACCAGAGTATAAAAGAAATTCCTTTCAATTTCTTCTCATTTTTACGTTCACTTCAAGAAAAGAAAAATGGAAATTGAATTTTTTTTCATTACCTATGAAATCTATGACTGTCTTGCCATTGGTGAATCGGCCAGTGTTTCCATTAGGAAAATCTATACCGTAGGGATGCAAATTTCCTTTCGCCATCGTATCCAGATAGTTATTATTTCCGGCATCTGACATTGAGTCTCCGAAGATGTAAAGAGCTGGGGCGAGCGGTCGTCTGGTCGATCTTGCAAGGTACAATTGAAGGAAAAGACTCAAGAAGATTATATATAACGTGCTCCACATTTTGTTCTTATTGTTTGAATTGAAATCAAAATCCAATTGAATTGACTTTTAGGTGAGAGAAGTGAGGGTGTGTATTTATATGTTTAAGATCCGAGTTATTGGCTGTTGTTTGTTGGAAACTGAATTAACAGTTTCAAACTTGTGGTCGAGTATTTGAAATCCGAGTCTTGGGGACTAATTCTACTTAGAGATGATACAATGCTCTCATATCATTATAACTGATAGTGCTAGTAGTTGTATATGAACAGTCTGATTATTGATCCAGACTGTTCATTAGATCCATTACACTTTTTTATGGCTACCATGTGAATGTCACTTGATTTGACTAATTCTAACCATTTGATCATTGACCTTTTAATATAGACGATCAAGATTATTTAGACAAAAATAGACCCAAGCAACATTTTGATCCATCAATTTGCTAGGGTCTATCTTGGATCGTTTGTGATTCTAAAGAATTAGTTGTGTTAGGCAATTATAACCTTTTTATCCATTCTTTGAAAAAAAATGGCTACAGAAATTAAAGACAAATCAAGGATGGTTGGATGATCTGTCAAAGCGATTTTTTGTTAGCAGGAGTGTCCTAGAGAGTCCTTTAACACGCACCCATGTGCCGAAATGGCATAAGGTGTGAGAGATATATGAGCCGTACATCAGGTGGGCCCCACCATTTAGATGATCTTGACAAAAAAAGGAGGCCATGTTCATTTATCAGCTACTACGATTTATCAGACAAATGGATGGGGAAAAACTGCCAAGTTTTCTAGGTCATCTTATTGATCTAACAACATGATCTGTTTGCTAAGTGTGTTTACACCCTATCTGATAAGACAATTCAGAAAGTCATACATTGCAAAAATATTGTAATTTTGAACCGGGTAGCAATCACACAGTGAGGTAAGGATGTGCTCATTGATTTGGAAGATAACTCTCCCAACATTAGCAAACATATAGTGACATACAGATGTGCTTGTGATGAGAGAAAATCAAAGAGATTATTCTGGATACCACTCTTGACTCACTGCCTCTCACCCTTATATAAAGATCAGTAGAGAGAGGGGCTCCACTTCCTCCACTTAGAGAGAGAGAGAGAGAGAGAGAGAGAGAGAGTAATGGTATCTGCGCACCTCTTCATGCGCATGCACCAAGCTAATGGAGTAGGAGTGAGTAGGCTTGGAGAGGGCTTTTTGGTGATATGTTGTGAAATCCACTCGGACCATTAGGATCTTGATAGTAATTTAACTGTAGGTTTAAAAGAATAAACAGATTCTTAATTCAGGTGGGCCATACCAAGAGAAACAGAAGTAGAAGGATACATCTACCGTTAAATTCTCATAGGGCAACTGTGATATTTATGTGAAATCCACTTAAACCATTACCTACCTCCTAGAAATACATTCACCACCTTCTAGAAATACATTCACAGGACAAAAAATCATGCCCATCCTAGATTTATGTGGGGCCATACAAGTGAAACAATCCACGTATCATGCACTATTTCCACTCATATGGCCTACCTGAATTGTGTATGCAGGTGAGCTTTTAGCACTATATATATATATATAGGTAAATTTATGTCATGCGTATCATGATCCAAGTAGATTTCACCTACACAATAGGTAGGCCCATCCCAGCTCTCCCCACCTTGCCCGCCTATACGCATCCTTTTGCATGCTTACTCTTCCAGTGACTACCTCCTGTTGGTGAGTACTAAAAGGGGTAATTTTTTACTATAGACCCAATGTACTATTCATCTTTTTTTATTCAACTTGAACAAAACTTACCTTACCAAACTAAACCTTTATCTATACGGACGAACCCATAAAGACAAAAATACCCCTATTTTTTCCAGCTGCTTTACCCTAAAAATCAGGGATAATTTTGTCCAAAAGCCTCTTTCTGTACCCTAAAAATTTACTTTAGTAACATAAGCTTTCGGGCATTGAAAAAAAAAAAGACATATAAGGGAAGAGTCTACAATGCTAATGTTTTCTACTAAAAGTGTTATGTGAACCTCATTATAATATATGTGTTTTATCTATATTGTTCATCTGTTTTGTTGGATTATTGTATGTCATTAGATCAAGAACTAAGTAGATCCAAAGCTTAGTTGAACCACACTACAAGAAATAGACCATTAAAAATTTCTTTAGGGCCGCAAAAGCTTTGAATCAAGCTGATATTTGTGTTTTCCCTTCATCTAGGTCTACATGACCTAATCAACGGATTGGATGACAAATAAATATTGCAGTGGGACTTAGGTTTTAATGGGGGGAGTTCAATAACCATTGGTTTTTTTTTTTTTTTTGTGGTGTGGTCCACTTCAAATTTTTACTTGCCTCATTATATATATATATATATATATATATATATATATATATATGTATATATATATATATATATATATATATATGTATATATATATGTATATATATATGTATATATATATGTATATATATATATATATGTATATATACATATATATATATACATATATATATACATATATATATATATATATATATATATATATATATATATATATATACATATATATATATATATATATATATACGTCATAAAATGAGTTTGCAAAATAGATGGACAGAGTGGATATAGAATACATACATCAAGGTGGGCCCATGGTAAGGGTGGTATCATCTTGGGTCAATCCCAGATCTCACCTAATCCGCTCCCCGCGTGTAACCCGTCGGTCTTGCTGCAGTGTGCCAACAGGGTGGGGCCATCTTAATGTGTGTGTGAAATCAACTCTAGTAATAAGATGTGTGACAATAATTTATCAATAGGGTAAAAAAAATCACCCACTTTCATAATTTAATTGGACCACATAAGTGGAAAGAATGAAGGGAACGCCCACCGTCTAAATTGTTTGGCTTGGTATGGCCCACATAAATCATATAAAGGTCTAAAATTTGATCCCTATGCATATATTTTCATGAGGCATCCAATGGCTGGAGTAGATTTCATATAAAAGTCGTTGTGGGCCCTACAAATATTCAACGGTAGGGATATCCTTCTCCCATTGTTTCTCTTGGTATGGTCCACCCGAATCATGAATCTATCTATTCTTTGCACCTACAATTAAATTACTATATATAAAAAAATTAATGGTTAGAGTGCATTTCACACACACACACACACACACACACACACACACACACACACACATAATAGAGGAATGCTCATCTGCGCACCTTCTTATGTGAGCACCTGTGCGCACCTTTGCACACGTGATGCTACACCCTATGAAACCTCACTAGCCCAAATTTTTGTTCAATACAAAAGTATGGTGAGCCATAGCAAAAGGAAACAATTTTCTCCCTTGATTTGCATTTCTCTTTACTATGGCCCACTAGAGTTTTGTATGAGGCTGAAATTTTGACCTGTGAGGTTTCAAGGGGTGCCACATCACATGGACCGTTCAAATTCAGTGACCATGGTACATGTGCAAAGGTGCACACAGGTACTCACATAAGAAGGTGCGAAGGTGAGCATTCCATTATATATATATATATATATATATATATATATATATATATATATATATATATATATATATATATATATATATATATATATATATATATATATATATATATATATATATATATATGGGAAAAGGTACTATGCGCTCTACCTCACAATAAGCTCCCGTGAGGTCGAGTTGTGTGGGCCCCACTGTGATGTGTGTCGACCATCAACACCGTGCATTTGATGGGTCCCCTTTAAATTATGGGATATCCCAAAAATCAGCCGTATACAGAACTCAGGTGGGCCATACCATCTAAAATCATGTGAAGACACCGTTAAAACATATAAAAGCACTTGGTGGGGCCCACCTGAGTTTTAAATGCTGTTAAAACTTGGTTTGACCCCTCATCCTAGTGGGACACACATAATGGATGGGCTGGATTTGTAAACAACATCTCGGTAGGCCCAAAAAATGATTATGAATGTTTTCATGGTGCACGGCCCCTCTGAACTTCTATATGTGGTGTGGCCCACAAAAGTCACGGATTGACTTGATTTTTGAGACCTAGGCCCACGATGGAATGGTGCATCTGACTGATGGGATAGATGTTCGAAACGCATCACGGTGGGGCCCACACAGCTCGACCTCATGGGACGGACCCGTGAGGTCAAGCGCATAGGACCTTTTCCGTACACACACATACACGGAAATGCTCACCTGCTAACCAGTTCGTATGTACTACATACGAACTTTTTTGAGAACTCATCATATATGATGAGTCTCAAAAATCTGAACGGTCCACATGAAGCAGAACCTCATGAAACCCCCTAGTACGAATTTTTACTTTGATCCAAAACTTCGGTGGGCCATGAAAAATGCAAACAGTTTCTTCCCTTGATTTAAATTTCTCTATGCTATGGCCCACCAGAATCTTAGATCAGGGTGAAAATTCACCCCCTAAGCTTTCATGGGATTCCGTATCTTATGGGCTGTTCGGATTCAACACCCATGACACATGTGCAAAGGTGCGCACGTGCATAGGTGCGTAGGTGAGCATGCCTCTCTCTCTCTCTCTCTCTCTCTCTCTCTCTCTCTCTCTCTCTCTCTCTCTCTCTCTCTATATATATATATATATATATATATATATATATATATATATATATATATATATATATATATATATACACACGGAAACGCTCACCTGCGAACTAGTTCGTACAAACTGCGTACGAACTTTTTTGAGAACTCATCATATCTGATGAGTTTCAAAAATCTAAATGGTACACATTAAGCAGAACCTCATGAAGCCCCCTAGTACGAAATTTTACTTTGATCCAAAACTTCGGTGGGCCATGGAAAATGTAAACAGTTTCTTCCCTTGATTTGAATTTTTCTTTTCTATGGCCCACTAGAATCTTAGATCAGGGTGAAAATTCACCCCCTAAGGTTTCATGGGATTCCACATCTTATGGACCGTTCGGATTCGACACCTATGACACGTGTGCAAAGGTGCCCATGTACGTAGGTGCATAGGTAAGCATGCCTCTCTCTCTCTCTCTCTCTCTCTCTCTCTCTCTCTCTCTCTCTCTCTCTCTCTCTCTCTCTCTCTATATATATATATATATATATATATATATATATATATATATATATATATATATATATATAAGGAAATGGATCTATACGGTCGAGCTGGTGAGCCACGGCCTTAAAAATCAAGTCAATCCATGGCTTGGTTGGGCCACAACACATACAACAGTTGAGAGGGGTTAATTATCCTTCGATTAAAATATTCATAATCATTTTTTGAGCCCATCTAGATGTGGTTCACAAATTCAGACCATCCATTGTGTGTGTCCCACTTGGGAAGAGGGGTCAGACTAAGTTTTAGCCACATCCAAAACTCATGTGGACCCCACCAAGTGATTTTATATGTTTTAAGCATGTCTTCACATGGGTTTGGATGGTATGGCCCACTTGAGTTCCATATACAGCTGATTTTTTGGATATCCCATAATTTAAATGGGACCCATCAAATGCACGGTGTTGATATTCGACACGCATCATGGTGGGGCCCACATAGCTAGACCTCATGGGAAGTTCCCATGAGTTTGAGTGCATAGAACCATTTTCCATATATATATATATATATATATATATATATATATATATATATATATATATATATATATAGAGAGAGAGAGAGAGAGAGAGAGAGAGAGAGAGAGAGAGGCTCGGCTACGCACCGGTTCGCACGTAGTTACCTGCGAACCTTACTATCAACTATAGGATTAGGCAACCGGTCTAGATGAAGGCGCTCTTGTGAGCGAGATTGAGAGAGTTTTCATCTCTAGCATGCATCTTTTACCTATTCTCTAACTCTCCGAAGGACATGGCAAAAGCATTTGACAAGGAAGTTCTTCCACTGTGATGCTAGGTGTGTCCCACTAAGATATTATTGATAAATCCACACTATTCATCTGCTTTGAGAGCTCATTTTAGGACATACGAACAAAAATGAGGTGTATCCAAAACTGAAGTGGTCCGTATGAGAGGAAACAACGTATATTTAGTGACCACCGTTTAAATGGAGACGGGCAGCGGTAGGACGCAATCCGCATACACGTTGAATGCTTAGCTGCGCACCAGCGCGAACTCTTTTCATAAGTCATCATACGGATGCGACTTCAAAATTTGAACGTTTCACGTGAAGCAGCACCTCATGAAGCCTCTTGGCCCAATTTTGACTCTGATCCAAAACTTTGACGGGCTATGAAAAATGAAAATAGTATCCCCCCTTGATTTGCATTTCTTTTTGGTATGGCTCACCAGAATTTTTGATCAGGGTTAAATTTTGTCCCTTGAGGTTTCATGGGATTGCACATCAAATGGACTGTTTGGATTAGATGTCCATCAAATTTACAAGTTCATTTAACGATGCTAGAGTAAAAATAATGTGGATATAAAACTAAAATTGGTAATTGGAGAGGGAAAACTGGAGAAAGAAATTCCTACCAGTGAAACCTTCATGAGCCTCACAATGTTTATATGTTATCCAAACTGTTTATACGGTCATTCCCAGTGGGATGAAGTGAAAACACCGTAAATATGTTCTTATACAAAAATTTTATGGCCATAAGAATGCTTCAACGGTGCTCACCGAAAATCCACTGTTTCCTCTCATGTGTCCCAATTGAGTGTTGGACACACTTAATTTTTGGTCGCACGTCATAAAATGATCTCGCAAAACGTATGGACAGGGTGGATTTCTCAAAAACATCTAGTGGGCCCACCCAACATCTTGTGCAACTTCCTAAAAAAGGCTTTCGCAGGAAATCCGGGTCCGGTTTGGGTAGTGACGCTGCACCAAGCCAGGTGGCAAGTGGTCGGTGCTATGTGGGCCCACCATGATCTATGTGTTTTATCCATACCGTCCATCCATTTTCCCTTATCGTTTCAGGGCATTATCTCCAAACTGAGCCAGATCCAAATTATAAGTGGACCACACTAATAATTCTCAACCTTAAAAAAATTTTAGGGCCCGTAATATTTATTTGACATACAACATGCAGATTAGGTCATGCAGACATGGATGATGGTAAAAAACAAATATCAGCTTAATCCAAAACTTTGGTAGCCCCAAGAAGTTTTAAATGGTGAGAGTTCAATCAACACTGTGGCCCACTTGAGATTTTGATCTACCTTGGTTTTGGGTTCATTACATAAAATTATTTTTAAAAATATATAGACAGCATGGATGAGACACATACATCGAATTCCCAAGAGTAGCCAATCCGTTTAAGACGCCAGTTCACCCATTGAATCGGACGTGGATTTCATGCTAAAGTCTTTAGTAGGAAGCTCGGGAAACCTAGGTAGGCCCACCGTCATGTTTTTTAGAAATCCATCAATCCATCTATTTTGTGAGATTACTCTAATACTTGAGATATATATATATATATATATATGAAAAGGATCCAAGATTCAAGTGGGCATTATTAAAGGAAGATGTGCATAGGGAAATTCCTGCCGTTGAAACCTCCATGGGTTTGACAATAATGTTTACATGACATCCATACCTTTCATAACGTCATTCATATTGGGATGAACTGAGAACACAAATATTAGCCTGATTTAAAACTTTTTTGCACCATGAATATTTAAATAGTGGTCATTGAATATACATTGTTTCCTCTAATATGAACCACTTCAATTTTGGATACACCTCATTTTTTTTGTCGCATGTCCTAAAATAACCTTTAAAAATGGATGAACAGTGTGGATTTATCACTAACATCTTGGTGGGACCCACATAGCATCCTACCGGAAGAACTTCATGTGAAAAGTTTCCACTGCATCCTTTGGAGAGTTAGAGAATAAGGAGAAGAGGTGTGCCAATGACAAAAACTCGTGCATAAGAGCACCTTCATCCAAACCATCTACCTTATCCAATGGTTGATAGCAAGGTTCGCACGTAATGACGGGCGAACCGATGCACGGCTGAGCATATCTATATGTGTGTGTGTGTGCTTTCATATATATATATATATATATATATATATATATATATATATATATATATATATATATATGGAAAAGGTACTATGCGCTCGACCTCACATAAGCTCCCGTGAGGTCGAGCTGTGGGCCCCACCGTGATGCGTGTTGATCATTAACACCATGCATTTGATGGGTCCCCTTTAAATTATGGGATATCCCAAAAATCAGCCGTATACGGAACTCAGGTGGGCCATACCATCTAAAATCATGCGAAGATACCGTTAAAACATATAAAAGCACTTGGTGGGGCCCACCTGAAATTTGCATGCGTCTGAAACTTGGTCTGAACCCTCATCCAAGTGGGACACACATAATGGATGGGCTGGATTTACAAACCACATCTCGATGGGCCCAAAAAATGATTATGAATGTTTTAATGGTGCACAGCCCCTCTCCACTTCTGGATGTGCTGTGACCCACACAAGTCACAGATTGAATTGATTTTTGAGACCTAGGCCCACGATGGAATGGTGCATCTGACTGATGGGGTAGATGTTCGAAATGCATCACGGTGGGGCTTCAACCTCATGGGACGAACTCGTGAGGTCGAGCGCATAGTACCTTTTCCCATATATATATATATATATATATATATATATATATATATATATATATATATATATGGGAAATGGTACTATGAGTTCAACCTCATGGGAACTTCTCATGAGGTCCAGCTATGCCGACCCCACTGTAATGTGTGGCAAACATCAATATCATGCATTTGATGGATCCCCTTTAGGCTATGGGATATCTTAAAAATCAGCGATATACGGAACTCAGGTGGGTCATACCATCTAAAATCATGTGAAGACAGGCCTAAAACATATAAAAGCGCTTGGTGGGGCCACTTGAGTTTTAGATGTGCCTGAAACTTGGTATAACCCCTCAAAGTGGGACACACAATAGATGGGTTGGATTTGTGAACCACATTTCGATGGGCCCAATAAATGATTATGAATGTTTTAATGGGAGGGTAACCCCTCTCAATTGTTGTATGTGGTGTGGCCCACCCAACTCATGGATTGACTTGATTTTTAAGCCCGTGGTCCACCATGGAATGGTGCATCTGATTGATGGGGTAGATGTTTGACACACATCATGGTGGGGCCCACACAGCTCAACCTCATGAAAGTTTTGTAAGACCCGTATCATAATCTCTACTCTTCCGTCAACTCCCGCGATCAGTTATCGGCGTTTGCGCGCGATCACGAGTCGTGTTCCGTATATTAGAATCGGCTCGACCCATGACTGCACCAGTGCAATCGCGCCGTCGCCACGGTTCCGATGCTGCATCTCGCTCGCCAAGGCGATACCTAGGCCAGGAGATGTGAGCCCACGTTCAATTTGAGAAAAACGCCGCGCGTTGCAAGTATCAAGGGAATCACTACGAAACATCCCATCAATCCTATCAATCAAAGTACACATCACCAATTAATGTCAAGTACAACCACCCCTCCCCAAAAGTCAACATTTTCTTACAACAAAGTACATACATCACTCACCATTACTTCTCTCCCATCACTCTCTCTCTCTCTCTCTCTCATTTCTCTCTCATTTTTTTTAAGCAACTCCCATGGAGCAATCGTCCATGGCTTCCATGGAGAAGTTTGGTGTGGCCCACCTCCATATCACTCAATCCCCCCATGCAAAAACCATCTCCACCGTTCAAATGTATCCCTTAGAGCTCTAGGATACGCTGGTAGAAGAAGAAGTCCGTAGAGATAAAAAGGTGGGTGCTTCCTTCATCCTTTCTCTCTCTTTTTCTTTTTCCTTGTGAGTGATTTTGTTGATATGAGGGCCCACTTGTAGTGGGACCCATCTTGATACATGTGAATGTAAGTTTGAGGGGCCCATAGTGGCGAGGTCCCTCCTATTTCCTATCGTCTCTCTATCTCTCTCCCTTTCTCTCTCTATTTCTTTCCCTTTTTATTTGATGTATGGCCCACCATGATGTTGGACGGTGGAGATCCACCGCACCACGATGTATGTTTTCATCCCACACCATCCATCAGGATGGGAGGTGCGGGACCACCTTGATGTATGTGTTGTATACTCACCGTCCATCTGTGAGACCCTCACAAGGTATATGTTTCATCCAGCCGTCTATCAAGGGACGTGGCCGCCTGCTGTTGTGCTAACATCAGCAATTCTGTGGGTGTGATCATGTGATATGTATTATATCCTGGCCATCCATCTCCTAGATGGTCGACTAGCAGCCCAGTTAGATGGGTCTGATCATGCAGCTCACGTTAAATCCAGACCATTCATCTAGGTGAGACCCACCTGCCGTATTGTTTCTCCGGGCTGTCCATCTGATGGTGGACCACCTGATGTATATATTTTATCTGGCCATCTACTGGCTAGAATGGTGGACCCCACAGGTATGTTTTTTTTTTATCCGAACCGTTCATCTTTTGCTGCCAGCAGCTGGAGCTGCCCTGACGTTAGCTGGTGTGGGTCCTGATCACGAGGTACGTGTTGTATCTGAACCGTCCATCCATTTTGATGTGGCCCACCATGATCTAGACGGTGGGCCCAATCATGATGCATGCGTCTTGCATCCAGGTCGTCCGTTCAGGCCTGGACGCTGGACCCCACTCCCTCTGCACATACATATATGTTTATATGTATATATATATATATATTAAATATAATATTATATTATGGTGGGCCCCACGTGGGACCCACCTGATGAGGAGTGGATTGGTTGGTCTACTACAACACCAGCTATATTGTTGATGTACTGGCGTCAGCATGGACGTCTGATCATCCGGACCGTCCAGTCCCGTGGGACACTCACGTGATGTAAGTGTTTTATATATGCTGTCCTACAGCCGTGGGCCACACACACATGGAACCACGTGACGCGTGAGGTTTATATGCCCACTGTCCATTTGTGGACGAGCAGCAGAACAACTGCTGTGTTGATGCAGCAGGGTTTTGTGGGTCCCGTATGATGCATGCGTTGAATCCAAGTCGATCATCTGCTGGGCCCCACTAGATGTTTTGATGCTGTATTTCACATCAGCAAGTGGGTTATGATCATCCTGATCGTTCACCTATATGGACCCCACACGCAGCAGCTGCTGCTCCACTGCAGTAAGTTCTATGGGTTTGGCGCAAGGAACATGTTATATATCCTCATTCATCTTCACCGTCCACACACTTGGGGTCCACCATGATGTATGTGTGGTATTTGGGCCATCCAGCAACGCTGGACTTGGTCCACCCTTATGTAATTATTTTGTATCCGACGGTGGGTACTTGTCATGATGTACGTGTTTCACCGCACCGTTCAGCCATTTGAGATGGCAGGTGAGACCCACGCGATGTACCTGTTTTATCCTCACTGTCCATACATCAGGTGGACCACACTGCAGAAACAGTGGTGAATTGAACATCCACCATTGAAACCCTTCTTGGGTCAGAGAAGTTTCAGATCTATATGAAAACTGTGTTTCCTTTTAATTCAGGTATTTGTGACCTTACGATCAGATTTGGTGGAAAATAACGTTATGGTGGGCCCTACCTTGATGATGTGTTGCATTCATGTTGTCTGTCCATTTTGATGGACGTGTGATCCACCTTGATGTATGATTTCATCCACACCGTCTGTGGGATGTGTGGACCCTAGCCATGATGTATGGGTTTCATCCTCTCCGTCCATATGCCGGATGGGTGGTGCCCACTTTGAGATGTGTGTATATCCACACCATTCACCCACCTTAAGTAATTATTCTATCTGCACCGTCCATCTGTCCAGGATGATGGGCCAGATCATGAGGTTGTGTTACATCCACCATCCTGGGCAGATTATGGACCCCACTTTAATGTGTATCTATATCGTCCATTGGTGCGGCCCGCCGTGATGTACGTGTTTAATCCTAATTGTCCACCTGGAGGGGCCCATTTAGAATGTGCAAGGCCTGCCCGTGATATATATATATATATATATATATATATATATATATATATATATATATATATATATATATATATATATATGCGGCCCACCTTGATGTATCTATGGCCCATCCATGAGGCCCATCATGATGTATATCTGAGGCCCATGTGTAGGGCCCACCTGTGATGTACTGAGGCCCATGAGTAGGGCCCGCCTATTATATATTTGAAGCCCATGGGTTGTGCCCCATTGTGATGTATTCGAGGCCCATGGGCACGACCCAATGTAGTGTAATTATGGACAATGTGATGGGGTCCACCTGTTGTGTATTTGAAGTCCGAGGGTCGTGGCCCATTGTGATGTATTTCTGGCCCAAATGGCAAGGTCGCGGTGGTGCATGAGAGGCCCATGGTCGTGGCCCAGTGTGATATATTTGCAGCCCATGTCCTGCGGCCCATTGTGATGTATTTTCAGCCCATCTGACATATTGGGGCTCATTTGGTGCGACCAATGTGATGTACTTGGGGCTCATTTGATAAGGCACAATGTAATATATAAGAGGCCTAACTTGCTGTATTTACGGAGGCCCAATGCGATGCATATTGCTCCATAAGTGAGGCCCACGATGATGTATATTAGGTTTTTGTGCGAGGCTATAGGTCCACTATGTGTTTGGTTCTATGTAGGCCACCCCTTGGGAGCAATGGTGGTTAAACGCCCACATTGATGGGCGATGATGGTTAAATGTCTACATTGTGACCTTCCCTTAGGCCCCTTGATGAGGTTGATTCCAATTATCGAGGACGATTTCGATTGTCGAAGCTGACTATCGAGGACGATTTCGATTGTCGAGGCTGATCCCGATTAAGATTGTCGAGGCCGATTCTGATTTCGATTGTTGAGGCCCAATGTGATGTATACATATGGACCCCACCTCATTTATATGTATACTGGTTGTTGGTGTCGATTATCGATATTGATCGTCGGTGCCGATTATCGGTGTCGAGTTTCTTAGCCGATTGACCGATTACCGATCGTGGCCAATTGTCGATTATCGTGACCAATTACCGATCGTGGCCGATTGTCGATTGACGTGGCCGATTGCCGACTCTGCTTGTCGTGGCAGATTGACCAATTACCGATCAAGGCCGATTATCGTGACCGATTACCGATCGTGGCCGATTGTCGATTGACGTGGCCGATTATCGACTCTGCTTGTCGTAGCCGATTGACCGATTCTGATTATCGTGACCGATTACCGATCGTGGCCGATCGTCGATTGACGTGGCCGATTGCTTATTCTGCTTGTCATGGCCGATTGACCGATTTTGATTATCGAGGCCGATTATCGATATAGGCCGATTATCGTGACCAATTGTCGATTCCGATTGTCGTTGCTGATCGCCGATTCCGATTGTCGAGGCCCAATGTGATGTATATGCGGCCCATATTTGAGGCCCATTGTGATGTGTATCCAGCCCGTGTTTAAGGCCCAATGTGATATATATGAGGCTTATGTGATGAGGCCCACTGTGATGCATTTGAGGGCTAGGCGATGGAACCCATTATAATGTATGTTAGGCCCATGTGAAAGGCCCATCGTGATGTATATTAAACTCTTGAGTGAGGCCCATGGTGTTGTATATTTGGCACTCGTATGCAGCTATGAGTCCACTATATGTTAGGCTTTATGTGGACCGTTCCTTGGGGGACAATGTTGGTTAAATGTCCACGTTGTCGATGTCGATTGTCAATGCTTGCTATTAATACCGATTATGAGTATGTGACTGCATAGCATTATGATATATGCTCATACGCATCATCTGCATGTCTGTTATGAGATATGATTGACCATTGCATATGTCATAGTGCTAGTTGTTATGAGACTCCCTGATAGGTGGAGATTGTCTCACATGAGCGCACGATATACACAAGATTGATGCATGATTGAATTGTATGACTCATGCATCTTGTATTGTGTGTTGTGATTACTATATTCCCTAGCGACATCAGGGTCGTAGCCTCCACAGACATATCGTGGATGACCAGATGGGATACCGAAAATCTGTTCTACATGGGGTGCTGTAGATATCCTTGGGTGAAAGTTTCAGAACCCTCTTGGTTCCAGAGGTTGCTCCAACATCTAGACCGAGTGAGTAGATGAGCGTCGAGTGCCGATTACTAGATGGCTGCGCTCTCCACTGTGTCGTGGTCGGTTGGAAGGAGGTGCGGCCTTACCTGCCCGAGAGGAGGGGGCAAAGCTAGGCTAAGTTTGACCAGCTCGAGGAATGGGTCCGCTATCGACGAGCCGGGCCCAATATTGACAGGCGGATCGTGAGGTTTCTTCCACTCGCCTTGTTGCGCGCGATGGGGCGACAATCTGGTTTGGAGTATAATAGACCCCGATGATTTTTCAGAGAGGAACCGTACTGATATGTGGACTTATTGAGTAGGAGTTGCATGCTCATTCATTCATTCACTATCCACTTGGGTTGGTGGTGCGCAACTAATCGTTGTGTACCTTCGTTATGGTAAGGATTTCGGTTAGGCGCGCGACTAGCCTGAGATCAGGAGTTTACCACGTTGAGTCTGACTATCCAAATTTAGGTATGGGACTGGTTTGGATAGAAGTCCCTTATGGTGAACCCCATAGCATATGATACTACGTACTATCATCCCGACTTCACACTCCAGCATGGTCATTTCATTCGCATTGCATATTGCATTGCATCCTCGACATCTGATATTTGGCTCTTCATGACTCCTTGTGGCATAGGTGTTCTATATTGCGTATTCTGCTATTGATTTACTTATGGACTTGTCCGTACTTTCGCTTACTCTGTTATCGTATGATTTATGATCTTGTTAGTATTTCTGCTTTGATAATTCATGATCTTGTCAGTATTTCTATTTATTTCGGTATTGTATGATGGCATTGTATTGAACATTTGATACTTACCTTGTGCACACACTTACACCACCCTCTAAGCTTTCTATAAGCTTATGCTAGATAGATGCGTGCAGGTGATGTTAGGTTGCAGCAGTGTTGAGCTTGGAGCATGCAGTGGTCTTCTAGAGCTTGATTTTTATTTATGTATTTTCCTTTCAGTATTGTACTCAAACGATTATATTAGTGGATATGTGATGATGATGTTGCCTTTGTGAATTGGGTAATCTTGTGGTTATGCTTATTACTAGTTATATGTACAAAAAAAAATTCTCTTTGTAGGATCCCAGGATCGAAATCTGGCATATGAATGCTAGGAGCCGAAAATGGGGTACTACGGAGGCTGTCAGAACCAGATTCGGTAATCGAGATTCTTATGAATCCAATTTTCGGGTTTGGGGCGTGACAAGTTCCCATGAGGTCAACCTCATAGTACCATTTCCCTTATATATATATATATATATATATATATATATATATATATATATATATATATATATATATATATATATATATATATATATATATATATAAAACCATGTCCAACTAAAGTTTGGATCAAGATGAAAGTTGGGCCCCTAGGGCTTTATGAGATGCTGTATCTCATGAACAGTTTAGATTTTAGGTCCACATCACATATGATGAGTTCTAAAAAAGTTCTCACGAGTTCTTGTGAGAATTGGTGCGTAGGTGACGATTCATATATATATATATATATATATATATATATATATATATATATATATATATATATATATGATTCAATAAAATGCCTTTTTTATTTTCATGGACCCTTATCCTAGTTTAATTTAGTTTAGCATCTCCACTCTATCCAACACAATGTTGTACTATGCTTAGATGATTAGCATAGTTTTGTTTTCACTTGTTTTCTTTGAAAAGTTGTACTCCAAAAAATAGGGCAATGCCAATGGCTAAAAACCGTCGGCAATGACCTTCTCCAACGGCTTTTACAGTTGCAAGGTCCGTCAGTAAAGAGTGTGTCGGCGTTGTTCGCCGAAAGCTAAAAACCGTCAACGTTTCCGGCAGCTAAAGACCGTTAGCGCTATCAGCGGCTTGGCGGCTAAAATCTATTGGTGTTATCTGCGCCTAAAAATTGTCGGCATTATTGGTGGCTAAAATCCGTCGGTGTTATCGGCAGCTAAAATCCATCGGCGTTCTCGACGGCTGGAAACCGTTGGCGTTCTCGGCAGCTAAAAACCGTCGGCGATTCTCATTAGTAAAAAAAAAAAAAAAAAGAATTTGGATGATATATTTAATTTTGATTTCTTCCCTTTCATGTAAACTTTTCCTTTTCAAATAAGTTGATTCATTAGGGCTTTGGAGAAATTGGTATAGTTATGGATGTGTATTAATCAACGCACACATCCAAAACTAGATATACCCATTTCTCCAAAGCTCTAAACGAACCAACCTATTTGAGAAGGTAAGTCTACACAATAGAAAAGGAAGAAATCAAAATCAAATATAACATCCAAATTCCAAATATTTGGATTGGATATATGCTTTAAAAAAAAAAAGAAAAAAAAAAAGAGAACACATCATTCAAGTCTCTTTGTTTTTTTTTTTTGCTATTTGACTTGTGGGGGTTTTCTTAGAGTCCTTGGCTTTAAATCTAGAAATGCAGTCCACATTCAACTATTCACATTTGGGTTGCATTTGCATGTGATTATGTTGAAGACAAACAATCACATGATTAAGCACATTAGAACAGAGATAATGCAAAAAGATAAGACAGTAATGAAATTGATGAAATGAAAAGGAAAAAGATCCCCTAACAAGATGAAATGTGAAAGAAACCCAACCTGCAGAAATTGACGACTATATCTATAATATGCAAGCCTTATATGTGAATGACAAATTTTGAGACCTAAAAACCAACACAAAATTTATAAGGATACGAAGATTTGCCCACAAGAAGTCCAGCTCAAAGATAAGAGCACTAAAACTGTAAAAGAGCACTAAAAAAAGAACTAACCAATAATCTTCAATGATGACAGTTGAAGAGGATTGAAAATTCAAGATTTTCTGCACTCCTTTTCTCTTGAATTTTAAAAGAGGCCCTTTTAAGGATTTGAAATCCAAGATTTAAAAGAGCCCTCATGATTTGGATGGTTCAGGTTGCATGTAAGAATCTCCATATATACATTTAAGCCATGTGGAGGTGGATGGGTCATGCCATGGAGGATGATGATGATTTCTGTATTTTGATTGCAACAAACGATTTTTGTATGAACAACTACCCCTTATTTTCAAAAATGACCTACTAGTGTAAATAAATAAAACAGGAGTCCAAAAATTCACCCAAACAGGTAGATGTCACTGAAGCATATAGGAAAACTGAGAAAGAGAATTTACCTCGATGACAATAATGTTATGCCTCTTACTATCATCTTTTCACCCAAACAGATGCTGTGACAAACATAGCCTGACGAGGGGCCCACTTCAATCAAGCCACCACACCAACAAAGGTGTTCCAGGATGCCACCTGTGAAAGAAATCAAATAGTAACACCACCACCACAACCATTGATATTAGCATGAGCACCAATGTGGTTTAAAACAAATTAGGTACTTGTAACAGCATCAACATAGTTTAAAACAAATGGGAGCATACCAATCAATATTGTGGTGACCCAGATTTTTGTGAAAAATAAAAAAGAAAAAAAGAAGAAGAAAAGAGGTATGATAATCCAGACAGTCCATATTGCTGACCCAAATGTGGATGGAGCATGACCCAAAAATCACACTCAGCAAACTATGGAAGCCAACTTATCTGATTTTTCCCATTAAATTAGCAGAACTTACCATCTTTCTTTTAACCATCCATTTCGTAACCATGATCAGAGCATGCCACATCTAAGGAGGATGCCACCGCCATTTTAAAGGTAGTGGTTAACTGCCACCAGAGTCTTGTATTTGAAGAATACCTCATTGCATCTGCTGATGCTCCATGCATGCATGGTTCCATCTCCAGAGCCTGGAACAGATGCAAACACTAGACTCAGTGCTAGTACTTTCAACAAAAGGACTTCCAACATTGAAATAAGTTTTCACAGTAAAACTGTTACTCTCTACAGCTAAGATAACTGAGCTGCTGATAGAAAAGCAAAACAAAGATAAACTATAGTAAATAAGTCGAGCCGTTTGTTGGAATTACTAGGGGTAACTTTAGAAAGCTAAGGGGTAGTTCTTTAATTTCTGGATTTAGAGGAAAAACAGTGGCACTGGACAAAAATACATTTGATGTACGACAATAGAGCCAGATTCCTTGCCAGTTTAGCACCATTTTGAAAATGGTGGTGACTCATCCTCATGTGTTGCACTGATGTACAGCTGTCCAGGCTATCCAAATTGTGGGTCTTATTGTGCATGGAGCATATCTCTAAAATGACACTAATAAATCAATCAAAACCATTTCAAATCAACGTCTATCAAATGGATTATTAAAGTAGAATATTGAGTGGCCCAAATTTGAAGGGAAAAATTAGATGATTAATATTATCTTCTCAGTGCAAAATTTCAGGGATGATCCATCAGCAGTTCGGTCGGGGATTTGGACAGAATGGATTGCCTTACAACCATGCTACGGGCCCAAGAAAGAGAAAATAGAAATCAAAGAAATGATGCTCATCATAGAGTTCCAAACTTTTCACCTGCATCTGTCAATGCATATATAGGATAACGGTCTACAACCTGATTACTATCAACACCGCTAGGTATCTAGGCGGCATAATTTTTCTACAAAAAAGTAGATCAATGAAAAAATATATACCCAAGAGCATGGCATCCACCATTAAAAACAATATGAGAAATTAGACCCATTAGCCTACACTTCCTTCCACAACCATAAACCAAATTGACTTTTCATTCAACCTGGAAAAACCGGCATATACATAAGAGAGATGAAGCCAAATAGTAAAAAATACCAATTGAAAATGCTACTAGCAAAGCAGAATGGAAAATGTACCAATCACTTTCATAGAGAATGACAACATCTGCAGTGGCAAGGTTGATACCCAGACGAAGGTATCAAGTAAATGCAATTTTGAGCAGGCGATGACAAACATAAGGGTAAAAAAAAGTGTCATACAATCTGATTGTAGCTCAAATTGGGAAAACATGTTTTTAGAGATCCTTGTGTTAATAAAGTTCCCTGTCAAACAAGAAAATGTATAAATTGAAGAGACGTGTCTTTCGTATGCTATCAATTGAAACTAACATAAAAAATAAATGAAATTTGCTTGAAGATTTTGAGATAGAAATTACATTTTTTTCTACTGCAACAGGACAGGTTACATAAGAGTGTTGGCAGAGTGTATTGGTGCATGTCCCATTAGACAAATGATAGGAAAATATATTTTGCAGCACCATCACTAACTTGACTTGAATTGCCTGAAAATAGAAATGGATTAAAATGGATAGCTAGCTTGAAATGATAGAAATGGCTCTCCATTAAGGAATGGAGTTGTACCTGCAGTGGTAGTTCGACCATATTTGAATAACGGTTTGAGCATAGATAAAGCAGATAGCGACATATCAAGCCGAATTCCTTCATCAGCTGAAACTTCGACTGATCTTTCGCTGCCACTTCTATGATCAATTACCTGCAAAAAAGTCCCAATATTCATCTTCATTCTGGAGATCTGGATGTTTAGTAACCATGTTCCCAATGAGAAAAAAACCATTGCATCCAAACCTTCATGTATACAGGGACAATTTCAGCAACGAATTTTCCTGCAGTAGCAGCTTCTGCAGCCTTTTTATGAGATAAAAGTTGTAATGAAAAGAAATAAAAGCATACATTAGGGGCTTTAAGTAGTCCAACAACCCTTACCATTCCAAGGAGCAATGAAAAAAGACTGTTTGAAATACAAATACTCAAATATCCTATAAAATGTTTGAGGCATTCACTTCAAAGAGAAGAACAGTGGAAACTTATAGTAGCTTTATCTTGATCAAGGCGTGACACTTTGTATTGCTCTGCCACAATCTCTGAGGTGATTCCCATGGGAATCAAGCAGTCTTTAGCATCTTGGTTTGGACGGATATGAACCTACCCCATCAGATACATCAGAAGATGGGTAATGGTAAAAACTAAAATTGTTTTGCACAATCTCTTGAAGAAAGAAAATTAAAGAGCTCCAGTAAATCAGTCATTCATAATGCTTGTTTATCTATGAGAAGAAACATAATTTTAATAAAATGATTAGCAATACCTGAGGATTGAAAGTAGGTTTATGAGCTCCAACATCGATGGACATGGATTCAACTCTAGCTGCTATGCCTATGAATTTTTAGAAGAGAAGTATCATCAAAGAAGCTCAAAGACCAACATTTTCACAAGCATGAACATGCATATTCAAGAGAATGAACTTACCAATTTCATAAAACCAGACTTTATTGTTGCCACAACATCGGCTACTGCTTGAAGTCCAGATGCGCATTGCCGGTTCACCGTCTTGATTGACACACTCTCTGTAAGAATGGCTAAGAATGAGACATCTAGAATCCTAGATATACCCTACGGAGGAAATTTTGCAATGTTCAATCAAACACCTTACTCAGCCAATGAGTTACATAGACAACAGACCTTCTGGTGACCCAAACCATTCATATGATATGTCATCTTGTGGATGGGGTATACAAGGTACCCCAAAAATCTTCCACATCAGATGACCCTACATGTACTTACAAGTGGTTCATTCGCTGTAATCATTCATTTGCAAGCCACCATTAGATGGTCAGGATCATCGGAAAGGGAAGATTTGTGGTTGGGGCTTCGCCATTAGCCAGCCACATGAAAGGCTTAGATTACCAAAAGATGGGCCTCACCTATACCATTTCTAGGATGAATATAGAAGGGCATCATTGCTTTTGATTGAGCATCATATCTACCTCCTTTTATTCTATAACAATCCAAATATCATTAACCTGGAAAACTAGCAAAGAGGGCTGCTAGGCGGCACTCTGCTACTCTAATATTGCCCATAACAAGAACATTTCCAACAACTAAATCGCCAATTTCCTACGGACCGACTCTGGTGTTTTCCAACACAGCTTGTAACATGTCTAACCTGATCACAACCCAGTCATATCCATGATCACACAGTATTCTTAAGGAGTTGTTTGGATGGTGGTAAATGGTTTACATTCACTTACAGGTTGTAAAAAATTTACAGCTTGTCTGTTGGCTTTTTTTTTTTGTATTAAGCTGATATATATATATATATATATATATATATATATATATATATATATATATATATATATATATGAAAGTTAAGGCATAGAGCCGCAATTCATTGATTCATCTGAAGTCTATATAAGATGTCAAGCGGGCCCTAACAAGAAAATGGGCTGGGCCCCGCTCCTCATGTAACGAAAAAAGCAGCAGGGAAAAAGAGAAAAAAAGCGATTAGGGACCCGATCGAGGAAGTCTGAGGCACCTAATACCAGCATTGTCAAGGATGACAGTGCCCCTCACCTGCCTGGGCAAGGCCGACCAGGAGTCAAAAAAATAGTTCGGGGCACCATTGCTTGCTCGTTTCGCCAAGGCATCGGCCGCCATGTTGCCCTCCCTAAGAATGTGGTTAATTTTAGTGTTGAGACTTCCTCTCAGTTGCTTGATTGTTCCAATGATACACCATATATTCCAAGAGCAAGAGTCGTGGGGGTCATCGATCGCATTTGCCAAATTTTGGGAATCAGTCTCAACCATCATATTAGGTAGCTCCAACTTAAAGCAGATGGTTAGACCATCAAGCATGGCCATAGCTTCCACAGCCATGTTAGTAGAGCGGCCATAGAATCTGTGAAATGTAAAAACTGTCTTCCCATGGTGATCTCTGCAAATTCCACCACCACCACTCACCCCCGGGTTGCCCCTTGAGGAGCCGTCTACGTTAAGCTTCAACCAACCAGGGTGGGTTTGGTCCACTGGACTAAGGTAGGATTACCTGAGAATTTGGTAGCTACAGATGGGATTCACAAAGAGCTGAGAACAATGGAATCAGCCATAAAGAATCTGTTTAGAGCTGGAAGAGAGGGACCGATTTCTCTTAACCATCTAGAGACGTTTGAGATAATCAAATGTGCTGACATACAACGATCATTGTAACGAGCTGAGTTTCAGTTTTTCCATATTTCCCAGGTGATGATGCTAGGTACGAGACTCGAAAGAAAGGAAACTCTCCATCTGCGACTCACTCTGTTGAACCAGTAGGGGCAACACTGAAGGGTAGATGGGTTTGGCATGAGAGAGACATCGAATAGTCTTCCAAAATGATCCCACACTTTTGATGCCACTCTACCACGGCTGAATAGGTGGTCCAAACCTTCCAAAGACCAATGTCCTTGGGGATCACGAGGATGAGATTGATGACCATCAGTTTGCGTTTGACGTGAGGTGGCGTTCATGCGGTTAGAATCGGCCAGCCCGCAGCATTCACATTTCGAAGCCAAGACAACCCCAATTTTTTGGATAGACTCATCAACTGGGACTACACCGTGAATCATTTTCCAGCTGAAAATGGCCATTTTTGGGGGGAGCACTGCGTTCCAAACCCATCTGGTGAAAGGAAGAGTGGGGTGCTGAGATTGGATGGCGTTCCAGGCCGACTTAAGAGAGAATGATCCGGAGGCGGAGAGGTCCCAGATCATTTTTTCCTTCCTGGCTGTAATGGAGATGTGGGCTGATTGAATAGCACACCAAGCATCAGGGGAGAGAATGTTCTGAAGGTCTAACCTCAGGTTTGCGTCTTGAGAAAGGCTGAAATCTCTAATAGAGAGCTTCAACAATGTCGGGGGGATTGGTCTAGCTGATGAGTCAAGGAGCAAGCCTCGCCCGGTCCAGTTGGAAGTCCAAAAATTGATGATGCCTTCTCCAACCATCCATCTGGAGTGCATGAAGTAGAGGAAATTGGAGATGTCTGAAGATTGGTTTCCAGACAGAAGAGCTGGCGTTTCCATTCATACCTCGGTTGTGCAATAATTTTTGGAGATATTTAGCAGAGAATAAGCCGGCCCAAAGGGAGGTGCCCTGAAGCAGATGTCAACCCATCTTGATGCAGAAAGCATTCATGACGTCATCAAGATGTCTGATCCCAAGACCTCCCTCAGATAGGGGAGTGCAAACCTTGGTCCAATTGACCCAGTGCCTTCTTTTCCCATAATTTAAACTGCCCCAAAAGAAGTTAACAATTGCTCTTTCAATCATTTTTAAGACCGCTTTAGGGATGGGAATAGCCGAGAGCATGTGGATGGGAATGCCGGACAAAACATGTTTGATGAGAGAGAGCTTTGCCGCCGAGTTGAGAAGCTTTGCTTTCCATCCATCAATTTTGGAAGTGATCTTTTGGGTAAGCTGGTGAAACAATGAACCACGAACTCTGCCTTTTGTGAGAGGGATGCCCAAATATATTGTAGGAAGAGGGGAGTGCCTGAAACCTGTTAAGTTGCTCAGCTTCTGGGACTTGCTTATGGCTGATTTCTTGGGCAGTATAAACACCGTCTTGGAGTTATTCAACTTCTGGCCAGATATTGATTCGTAGCTCCTAATAAATGAGATGAGAGCTCGTACATTGGACATCCTACCATTAAGAAAAAGGGCAGTGTCATCAGCAAAAAATAGGTGGGTGATCATGGGGCATGTCGTAGGGAGCTTGTAGGGCTTGCATCTCCCAGAGGAAAAAAGATTTGAGAGACCCCTGCTGAATACTTCAGCTGCCAAAATGAAAATGGAGGGGGAGAGCGGGTCTCCCTGCCTGAGACTATTGCCTGATTCGAAGAAGCCAAAGCTTCGACCATTAATAAGGACCGAGAACCATACATTCATCCAGCACCTCTGAATACAGTTGATCCATCGCTCGTCGAAGCCAAATTTGTGAAGGACTTGGGAGATGAAACCCCATTCAAGGGGGTCATAGGCCTTTTCCATGTCAATTTTAAGGATTAAGTTGCCTCCATAAATACGCCTGTCAATCTCATGGACCATCTCTCTGGCTATAACAATATTCTTCATAATTGACCTCATATTAACAAAAGCTTCTTGTTCAGGAGAGATCAAAGTAGGGAGGATGGGGGCCAGCCTATTAGCCTGAATCTTGGAAAATATCTTCATTATGCAGTTGCATAGGCTTATGGGCCGAAATTCGGTGATGACTTCCGAGTTCTTCTTAGGAATTAGGCAAATCGATGTGCATTGGAAGGCTCAAGGAATCGGGCCACCGTTGAGGAATTCCTTGGCCACTTCATAGATGTCATTGCCAATTACCTCCCAGCATGAGGAATAGGAGCCACCAAAGCCATTCGGACCTGGGGCACTATCGACAGGAATGGAGAGAGCAACCGCTTTGACTTCCTCCAACGTTAGAGGGAGCAATAGACCCTTGTTCATGTGATCTATAATCAGGTGAGGGATGCATTCCATGATTTTGTTATTGAATGAGGATACTTCGGAGGTGAATAAGGAGTTGAAGTACTGCTCAGCTTCTACTGCGATATCCTCAATGTTCTCCAGAATCTCGCCCATTGACCGATTCAGGGTCTTAATTTCCATTCTCTGACGCTTATCATTCACCAAATCGTAGAAAAATCTAGTGTTTGTCTCCTTCTGCTAGCCAGATATTCGGGGACTTTTGCTTCTAAAAAATTTCCTCGTAGAGGTATACCTTCTTGAGTTTAGCTTAGGCCTTGTTAAGAGTGATTGTATCTGTTTCGGATCTAGAAGAATGAAGCTGCAGTTCAGCCCTGGTAACTTCTGCTTCTGCCATTTGCACATTCCAAGAAACATCTCCAAAAACGTTTTTGTTCCATGATCTCAAGGGTGATTTTAGGATTTTCATCTTAATATGGAGTTTATGTATTGGGGTGGCATGGATTTCCCTGCTCCAGGAGGTCCACTATGCCAAAATAGTGAAAAAAGGACAGTCTAAAACTGTCTCAAACGACCAAAAAGGATGGTCATGGACTGTCGCATGGGCCGTCAAAATTTGAGTCATCGTATTACTTCAACCGTCATTTTTATTAACGAAAAAAGGACGGTCGTGGACCGTCCTTAAAAAGGATAGTCATGGACCGTCCCTAAAAAGGACTGTCATGGACTCTCTTATGAGCCTTTAAAGGATAGCCATGGACCGTCCTTAAAAAGGACTGTCATGGACCATCTCTTATGAGCCCTCAAAGGAAGGCCATAGACCATCCTTGAAAAGGACGGTCATGGACTGTCCTTAAAAAGGACTGCCATGGACCGTCTCTTATGAGCCCTCAAAGGACAGTTATGGACTGTCCTTTAAAAGGATGATCATGAACCATCCTTAAAAAGGACTGCTATGAACCGTCTCTTATGAGCCTTCAAAGGACTGCTATGGCCATCTCTTATGACCCTTCAAAGGACGGTTATGGACCATCCTTTAAAAGGATGGTCACGGACCATCCTTAAAAAGGACTGCTAATCCGTCTCTTATGACATATTAATTCTTCCTGATATACACCTGTTATACAATATATTTCATTGTATTCTTCCTGATATACACCTGTTACAATATATTTCATCGTATTCTTCTTGATATACATCTGTTACAATATATTTCATCATATTCTTCCTGATATACACCTGTTATACAATATATTTCATCATATTCTTATTCACATCCATCTAAACCCAAACTACGTAAATCCATCCAAACATAAACTACATCCATCGAAACACAAATAATCTTATCCACATTACATTCATCCATGCATAATACATATATTTCATCGTATTCTTCCTGATATACACCTGTTATGCAATATATTTCATCATATTCACATTCACATCCATCTAAACCCAAATTACGTAAATCCATCCAAACATAAACTACATCCATCCAAACACAAACAATCTTATCCACATTACATTCATCCACACATAATACATATAAGTTTAACATCATAAATAAAAAAAAAAAAAAGGAAAAACAGAAGCAACAATTTTCTTTTTACATCTTTCATCTAATAAAAAAATATTCAACCAACAAAACATTACAATTCAGAATCATGAAGAATTGCAGAAACTTCTTCCAAAAAAGTGGGCACTTTTTTAAAATAAAACTGATCATTAAAATAAAACTAATACAAGCAAATAATGTAAAAAAGTATTTCTATTAATAAAAACAACAACAAAAAATTAAGGCTTTGTAAAAAGGGGCATGTGTTAAAAGGGATACATTCTTGTTTGTTGCCATATGATTGGGCTACATTATTACAGCAATCGAGTTCGGGTTCGGGTTCAAGATTGGGTTTAGTTTTAGGTTTTTAAGTTTAGGTTTAGGTTTAGGTTAGGGAGTTGAGATTAGGATTAGATGTAGGCCTAAGTTTAGGGATTTGAGAATACATTTAGGTTTTAGGTTTAGGTTTAGGTTTAGGTTTTAGGTTATAGGTTTAGGTTTAGGTTTAGGTTTAGGTTAGGTAATAGGTTATAAGTTTAGGTTATAAGTTATAGGTTAAGGTTTAGGTTATAGGTTTTGGTTTTGGTTTAGGTTTAGGTTTAGGTTAAGGTTAAGGTTTAGGTTTAGGTTATAGGTTATAGTATATAAGTTTAGGTTATAGGTTATAGCTTTAGGGAATTGAGAATAGGTTAAGGTTAAGGTTTAGGTTTAGGAAATCAAGTTCAGGTTCAGGATCGGGTTTAGGTTTGGGTTTTCAAGTTTAGGTTTAAGTTTAGGTTAGGGAGTTGATATTAGGATTAGGTTTAGGTTTAAGGATTTGAGAATACATTTCAGTTTTAGGTTTAGGTTTAGGTTTTAGGCTTAGGTTTAGGTTATAAGTGTAGGTTATAGGTTTATGTTTAAGTTAGGTTATAGGTTAAGGTTTAGGGAATTGAGAATAGGTTAAGGTTTAGGTTTAGGAAATCGGGTTTGGGTTCGGGATCGGGTTTAGGTTTGGGTTTTCAAGTTTAGGTTTAAGTTTAGGTTAGAGAGTTGAGATTAGGATTAGGTGTAGGTTTAAGTTTAGGGATTTGAGAATACGTTAAGGTTTAGGTTTAGGAAATCGAGTTCGGGTTCGAGATCAGGTTTACGTTTGGATTTTAGGTTTAGGTTTAGGTTATAGGTTATAAGTGTAGGTTTAGGTTTAGGTTTTAGGTTTAAGTTATAAGTTTAGGTTTAGGTTAAGGTTTAGGTTTAGGCTATAGGTTTTGGGATTTAAGAATAGGTTTAGGTTATAAGAATAGGTTTAGGTTATAAGTATAGGTTTAGGTTTAGGTTTTATGTTTAGGTTAAGGTTATAGGTTTAGGTTTAGGTTAAGGTTAGGTTATAGGTTAGGGTTTAGGGAATTGAGTTTAGGTTATAGGTTTAGGTTAGAGGTTAAGGTTATAGGTTTTGGGATTTGAGAATAGGTTTAGGCTAGGTTATAAGTTTAGGTTTAGGTTGTAGGTTTAGGTTAAGGTTTAGGGATTTGAGTTTAGGTTTAAGTTATAGGTTTAGGTTAAGGTTTAGGGATTTGAGTTTAGGTTTAAGTTATAGGTTTAGGTTTAGCTTTAGGTTTTAGGTTTGGGTATAGGCTTAGGTTATAGGTTATAGGTTATATGTTTAGGTTAAGGTTTAAGAATTCGGGTTCGGGTTCGGGTTCGGAATCGGGTTTAGGTTATAGGTTTTGGGATTTGAGAATAGTTTTAGGATATAAGTATAGGTTTAGGTTGGGTTATAGGTTAAGGTTAACGGATTTGAGTTAAGGCTATAGGTTTAGGTTTAGATTAAGGTTTAGGGATTTGAGTTTAGGTTATAGGTTTAGGTTTGGGTTTAAGTTATAGGCTTAGGTTATAGGTTATAGGTTATATGTTTAGGCTAAGGTTTAGGAATTCGGGTTTGGGTTTGGGTTTGGATTCGGGTTTAGGTTATAGGTTTTTGGATTTGAGAATAGTTTTAGGTTATAAGTACAGGTTTAGGTTGGGTTATAGGTTAAGGTTTAAGGATTTGAGTTAAGGTTATAGGTTTAGGCTTAGGGAATTGAGTTTAGGTTATACGTTTAGGGAAAGGTTAGGTTAAGGTTATAGGTTTTGGCATTTAGGAATAGTTTTAGGTTATAAGTATAAGTTTAGGTTAGGTTATAGGTTAAGGTTTAAGGATTTGAGAATAGTTTTCAGTTATAAGTAAGGTTTTAGTTTTACGTATAGGCTTAAGTTATAGGTTATAGGTTATATATTTAGGTTAAGGTTTAGGAATTCAGGTTTAGATTTGGGTTTGGGTTTAGGTTATAGGTTTTAGTTTTGGTTATAGGTTATAGGTTATAGGTTAAGGTTTAGGTTTAGGTTTAGGTTATAGGTTTTGGAATTTGAGAATGGGTTCGGGTTTAGCTTATAGGTTATAGGTTTAGGTTTAGGTTAAGGTTAGAATATAGGTTAGGTTATAGGTTAAGGTTTAGGTTATAGGTTTTGGTTTAGGTTTTAGTTTAGGCTTAGGTTTAGGTTTTAGGTTTTAGGTTAAGGTTTAGGTTTTAGGTTTAGGTTAAGGTTAGGTTATAGGTTATAAGTTTAGGTTATAGGTTATAGGTTAAGGTTTTAGGTCATAGGTTTTGGTTTAGGTTAAGGTTATAGGTTTAGGTTTAGGTTATAAGCTATAAGTTTAGGGAAATGAGAATAGGTTAAGGTTTAGGTTTAAGAAATCGAGTTTGGGTTCAGGATCGGGTTTAGGTTTGGGTTTTCAAGTTTAGGTTTAGGTTTAGGTTTAGGTTATGGAGTTGCGATTAGGATTAGGTGTAAGTTTAGGTTTAGGGATTTGATAATACATTTAGGTTTTAGGTTTAGGTTTAGGTTTAGGTTATAGGTAATAGGTTTAGGTTTAGGTTTAGGTTAAGGTTTAGGTTTAGGTTATAAGCTATAGGTTTAGGGAATTGAGAATAGGTTAAGGTTTAGGTTTAGGAAATCGGGTTTGGGTTTAAGTTTGGGTTTTCAAGTTTAGGTTTAGGTTTAGGTTAGGGAGTTAAGATTAGGATTAGGTGTGGGTCTCGGTTTAGGGATTTGAGAATACATTAAGGTTTTAGGTTTAGGTTTAGGTTTTAGGTTTTAGGTTTAAGTTAAAGGTTATAGGTTTAGGTTAAGGTTAGGTTATAGGTTATAGGTTATAGGTTAAGGTTTAGGTTATAGGTTTTGGTTTAGGTTTAGGTTAAGGTTTAGGTTTAGGTTATAAGTTTAGGTTAAGGTTTAGGTTTAGGTTATAAGTTATAGCTTTAGGGAATTGAGAATAGTTTAAGGTTTAGGTTTAGGAAATCAGGTTCGGGTTTAGATTTGGATTTTCAAGTTTAGGTTTAAGTTTAGGTTAGGGAGTTGAGATTAGGATTAGGTGTAGGTTTAGGTTTAAGGATTTGAGAATACATTTAGGTTTTAGGTTTAGAATTAGGTTTTAGGCTTAGGTTTAGGTTATAAGTGTAGGTTATAGGTTTAGGTTTAAGTTAGGTTATATGTTAAGGTTTAGGGAATTGAGAATAGGTTAAGGTTTAGGTTTAGGAAATCGAGTTCGGGTTCAGGATCGGGTTTAGGTTTATGTTTTCAAGTTTAGGTTTATGTTTAGGTTAGAGAGTTGAGATTAGGATTAGGAGTAGGTTTAGGTTTAGGAATTTGAGAATACATTTAGGTTTTAGGTTTTAGGTTTAGGTTTAGGTTTTAGGTTTTAGGTTAAGGTTTAGGTTATAGGTTATAAGTTTACGTTATAGGTTATAGGTTAAGGTTTTAGGTCATAGGTTTTGGTTTAGGTTAAGGTTATAGGTTTTGGTTTAGGTTAAGGTTATAGGTTTAGGTTTAGGTTATAACCTATAAGTTTAGGGAATTGAGAATAGGTTAAGGTTTAGGTTTAGGAAATCGGGTTCGTGTTTGGGATCAGGTTTAGGTTTGAGTTTTTAAGTTTAGGTTTAGGTTTAGGTTAGGGAGTTGAGATTAGGATTAGGTGTAGGTTTAGGTTTAGGGATTTGAGAATACATTAAGGTTTAGTTTTAGAAATCGGGTTTGGGTTCGAGATTGGGTTTATGTTTGGGTTTTAGGTTTAGGTTTAGGTTATCGGTTACAAGTGCAGGTTTAGGTTTAGGTTTTAGGTTTAGGTTATAAGTTTAGGTTTAGGTTAATGTTTAGGTTTAGGTTATAGGTTTTGGGATTTGAGAATAGGTTTAAGTTATAAGAATGGCTTTAGGTTATAAGTATAGGTTTAGGTTTAGGTTTAGGTTTTATGTTTAGGTTAAGGTTATAGGTTTAGGTTAGAGGTTAAGGTTTAGGTTTATGTTATAGGTTTTGAGATTTGAGAATGGGTTTAGGTTAAAGTTATAAGTTTAGGTTTAGGTTGTAGGTTTAGGTTAAGGTCTAGAGATTTGAGTTTAGGTTTAATTTATAGGTTTAGGTTTAGCTTTAGGTTTTAGGCTTCAGTTATAGGTTTAGGTTTAGCTTTAGGTTTTAGGTTTTAGGTTTAGGTATAAACTTAGGTTATAGGTTATAGGTTAAGGTTTAGGAATTCGAGTTCGGGTTCGGGTTTAGGTTATAGGTTTTGGGATTTGAGAATAGTTTTAGGTTATAAGTATATAGGTTTAGGTTGGGTTATAGGTTAAGGTTTACGGATTTAAGTTAAGGTTATAAGTTTAGGTTTAGGTTTAGGGAATTGAGTTTAGGTTATAGGTTTAGGGAAAGGTTAGGTCAAGGTTATAGGTTTTGGCATTTGGGAATAGTTTTAGGTTATAAGTATAGGTTTAGGTTAGGTTATAGGTTAAGGTTTAAGGATTTGAGAATAGTTTTAGGCTATAAGTAAGATTTTAGGTTTAGGTATAGGCTTAAGTTATTGGTTATAGGTTATATGTTTAGGTTAAGGTTTAGGAAATTGGATTCAGGTTTGGGTTTGGGTTCGGGTTTAGGTTATAGGTTTTGGTTTTGGTTTAGGTTATAGGTTTTGGTTTAAGTTATAGGTTATAGGTTATAGATTATAGGTTAAGGTTTAGGTTTAGGTTTAGGTTTAGGTTTTAGGTTTTGGGATTTGAGAATGGGTTCAGGTTTTGGTTTTGGTTTAGGTTATAGGTTATAGGTTATAGGTTTAGGTTAAGGTTTAGGTTTAGGTTATAGGTTTTGGGATTTGAGAATAAGTTTAGGTTTAGGTTGGGTTTAGGTTATGGATTTAGGTTTAGGATACAAGTGTAGGTTATAGGTTTAGGGAAAGTTAGGTTTAGGTTATAGGTTTTGGGATTTGAGAATAGTTTTAGGTTATAAGTATAGGTTTGGGTTAGGTTATTGGTTAAGGTTTTAGGTCATAGGTTTTAGTTTAGATTAAGGTTATAGGTTTAGGTTTAGGTTTAGATTATAAGCTAAAGGTTTAGGGAATTGAGAATAGGTTAAGGTTTAGGTTTAGAAAATCGGGTTCGGGTTCGGGATTGGGTTTAGGTTTGGGTTTTCAAGTTTAGGTTTAGGTTAGGGAGTTGAGATTAGGATTAAGTGTAGGTTTAGGTTTAGGGATTTGAAAAATACATTAGGCTTTAGGTTATAGGTTATAGGTTAAGGCTTTAAGTTTTAAGTTTAGATTAAGGTTAGGTTATAGGTTATAAGTTTAGGTTATAGGTTATAGGTTAAAGTTTTAGGTCATAGGTTTTGGTTTAGGTTTAGGTTTAGGTTAAGGTTATAAGCTATAAGTTTAGGGAATTGAGAATAGGTTAAGGTTTAGGTTTAGGAAATCGAGTTTAGGTTCGGGATTAGGTTTATGTTTGGGTTTTCAAGTTTAGGTTTAGGTTTAGGGATTTGAGAATACATTTAGGTTTTAAGTTTAAGTTTAAGTTATATGTTATAGGTTTAGATTTAGGTTTAGGTTATAAGTATAACTTTTGGGATTTGAGAATAGGTTTACGTTATAAGTTTAGGTTTAGGTTATAGATTATAAGTTTAGGTAATTCAGAATAGGTTTAGGTTATAGGTTTAAGGTGTGGTTTAGGTTAAGGGTGTAGTCCCTACAAATACAAGTATAAACACGGCCTGTCCAAATGGTTAGGCTCTTCTAATGTTGTCCACAGAAAATGGATAGCTTCATCATGGTCATAACAGCGGTTTCCACCTTTCACGGACTCTCACTCATCCGGATAGCTCCGGCGCACATCCGGGTCTGCTCCATAAATTTTGAGCAAATACATAAACACGACCTATCCAAATGGCCAGGCCCCTCCAATGTTGTCCATAGGAAATGGACAGCTTCATCATGGTCATAACAGCGGTTCCCACCTTCCAGAGACCCCCGCTCATCCGGATAACTCCGACGCACATCCGAGTCTACTCCATTAATTTCGAGGAAATACATAAACACGGTCTATCCAAATGGCCAGGCCCCTCCAATGTTGTCTATAATAAATGTACAGCTTCATCATGGTTATAACAGCGGTTCCCACTTCCAAGGAACCCTGCTCAAAATCCAGATAGCTCCGATGCACATCCGGGTCTACTCCATCAATTTCGAGCTAATACATTTAAAAATAACATAAATATATCTAAAAGCATCTGGATACATGGGGAAGGCCTCCCATGTCTGTATTGTTGGTTACTCATCCCTTTGTTTACAAGTCACAATCGACCAACAATTTCTATCGCTGCCTGTACTCTGAAACCAATATAAATATAACTGGGAAACAATATAAGGAATAAGAAAAAATGAATTTACCTGTATACATTATTAAATGTTTCCCTATAAGGAGTTGCTATTATATCGTTGATAGCCACAACCTGTATGACAGAGAAAAATGAATTTACCTGTACACATCATGATATGACAACGTTCTGTCAATACTTCAATTACATTTGAAATTGAAATCCTTTAGTGACTTGGTTAATAAAAAATAAATGACAACAAGTCATAATTAATAAAAAGGATGTTAAAAATTAGATAAATAAAAAAGGCAACTTGATCAATGTACGGGCAATGTATGAAAGCAAAGACTGTCACTATGTACAATAAATGTAGAAAGGTATAATATCAATTTAGGGGCTCAATGTAATGAGCCCCATCATTATAAGGCATGTTAAAAAATGACATTTATTAAACGCTCTGGCATCACCCTAGTTTGGGTCATGCCATGGGAAACCTGTAAGGGAGTAGCCCCAATGTTATACACCAAAAAAAGAAAAAGATTTTCTACAGTCTATTTGAAGGCAATCAACATGGCAAAGTAAAGCAACATGGGAAATCCCAATACTAGAATGCAACATTAGATGGCACAGGGCCAATTGGGACTTTTCCTGCAATGACAGAGTAGTAGGTCTGCTTATTTTTTAAAGAACATGCAATATTGCACAAGAAAGAGAGTAGGATGTCTCTCAAATGAAAAGAGGAAAGTACAATAAATCAGAGAAGATGGCACACATCATGAAGAATAATTGGGAAAACCATGAATGGAATATCCATTTTACCTCTAGGTAGTGGCTACTTTTTTTAACTCATAACAAAGTCTTTGGAAAAAACATCAACATCATCCCCAAAATCACATCCTTTGGCTCCAAATGACTAAACATTTTTTTTTCAATGTAAATTGTTGAATACATGGATGGACTTGGTGTGACAAATATTGCCGAGATATTGAAAATCTCCCAATAATGTTGCAAAATACAATAAATGATATTACTGTGATATTATCATGATAATTTGAAAATCTCGACGGATTTTAAAACATCATGTTTTTTTTTTTCACAATATTATCCCAATATTATCATAATATGAACTAAAAACCTTAAAAACCTGTTATGTAAATACATATTTAAATTTTCCCTATAATATCCCAAGAACAACATCAAAATTTGAAAATATACCAAGAAATTTCCAGGCTGAGAAATTGTCAAGAATAAGAGTCGTCACTATGGTTGGACTAACATATAACATAGGAATCAAGATCAACTAACTATATCAGCTATAGATCCTTTTCCCTTGTTCACAGCTAAAGGAAGGCTACCTTGTTAATCAGCTCGTCATCTATTACAGCAGTGCTGATCTTCTTAAAAAGCTCATACAATGCTTCAATTTCACTTACGCTGACTGCAAAGAAAATAAAGCACAAATTATCATCAATGTTATATTAGAAATTTCTTTAGTGAGGTATCGAAAAAGCATAAAGCATTAATGAATTACAGCAAGAAGAACATAGCTAGCCAAAGTGGTCACACTTGAAGCGGTTTCCCCTCGAAAATAGAAAAATAAAATAAAATGGAGGATGTGGTTTAATTATGAATGAAGTATCTGCCTATGGAGTACATTCGCAGGAATGGAACTCAAAGAAATTGATGGGGACCTACACAAATGATGGATCATGTGGTTTAATTCGATGCAAAGTCGAGAACAAGATTATTAACCAAAATAGCTTAGAAAACTAATTTTCAGCAAGTAGGAATATATAATCCAACTGAACACATCTTTCAAAATAAATAATCTAACCCAAACACAATTCCCAATTTTTAAACATGAGTTATTAGCTCCCAAACAACATCCTAAATACAAGGGGGAAAAAAAAGAGTTTCCAGCAATCATGCCTTATTTTCCAACACCAAAAACACAGATATCTACAAGTGTTTCAAAACCATTTATACATACCAGATTCACATGATAGTGTACAAAGGAGAGAAGATCTTTCAACTTCATAAACCTAGGTTGGTCTCTATTAGCAAGACTAAAACTACTATAACTCTCAGCAGTAGGCTGATCTATTGACATACACAGGTTGGTCTCCATTGCACATGGCCAAACCACCTAAGTC
This sequence comes from Magnolia kwangsiensis, assembly GCA_037074715.1. NCBI lineage: Eukaryota > Viridiplantae > Streptophyta > Magnoliopsida > Magnoliales > Magnoliaceae > Magnolia > Magnolia kwangsiensis. Next base: position 90,029,299 of record CM073582.1, read on the forward strand.
AAATTTCCCTCTTATGATTACCTATTGGTGCTAGTCCAAACTTCACTTGAAAAGAGTCCATGTTATAAAACAGAAAATATCAATCAAATAAATAATATACTGCATAGACAAGCATGGCAAGACCCACTAAGAGTGATACCTACATGACTAGCATGCATGTACCACAGTTAATAGTATGTGGCATTCCCAAATACTATTGTCCATGTTATAAAATAGAAAAATATCTATCAAATAAATAATATATTGTCAAGCTTTCTAAGGGAACAATTGAAATAGTAATTCCCACCTGTTCACATTAGGATAGAAGCACCAATCATTCAATCCCCAATAAAGTTTCAATGGTAATCATTCAATCCCCACTATTGGTTATAGTATGGCCCACTTAACTTTAGAGCCATATGACTTTCAGGCTCAAATCCTAATATGAACTTGTACAAGAGATGTACAGAGCAAATTTCAGCCAAACATCAAGGTGGAAAGCACATAGAATTCAGTTACATAGATTCCCTATAACAGAGGTAGTAAGAAATTCACATCCCCTATTTTCTAGCTCTTCAAGGCCAATTCTACACAAAATTTCACCATACTAGCACAAACCAACCATAAAATCATAAAGGATCATACTAGACAATAAAATAGCATTTCATTAGACAAAAAACAAACACCTACCATGCATATAATCTTTGCTAATACCCATCATACACAAAACCTAGAAAGGGATTTGAATTTGAAAAAACCATTTCAAATCCTCATTAGGAAAAAGCCCTAAAAACATATCTGAAATTATGAAAAAGGGAGAGAAAAGCTCGAAGAAAGCCAACCTTTTTCTCAACAAACACAAAGTATTGTAAAAAAATAAAACAATGACTAACAACAATTCTCAACAAGAGAGGGACCTGATTTCAATATCACTTAGTAATTTTCCATTACTTTCAACAAATTCTGTAGTTATCAAAAGGAAACTAATCCCTAAATCCCCAAATCCACAAATTCCTAAATCCACAAATCCACAAATCCCTAAATCCCCAAATCCCTAAATCCCTAAATCCACAAATCCACAAATCCCCAAATCCCTAAATCCCTAAATTCCTAAATCCACAAATCCCTAAATCCCTAAATCCCCAAATCCCCAAATCCTTAAATCCTTAAATCCCCAAATGCCCAAATCCCTAAATCCCTAAATCGTTTCAATTGGTAGTGAGATTGAGAGAGATTGAGAGAGAGAGAGAGAGAGAGAGAGAGAGAGAGAGAGAGATACCTCACGATCAACCGAGCTTTAGAGGAAGAGAACAACTTATGGCAGCTTGAGAATCGACCATTTTCTTCCACTTCCGAACCCATCACCCAAATCTTCTTAGAGCTTCAAGAGAGCTTATCCATAAACTCCCTAGGGTCCCTACGGACTGTCCCACGCTGTCAGATTGAAGGGAGAAGCGATGGGAGAGAGTCCGCCATTAACGGTCGCCCTCTCCTCCGTCGTTTTTCCCTTTGCCACTGAGTTGGATCGACTCAGTCAAGCTGACTGATTCCAACATTGTGGCCGGAATGGGATAAGAAAGAAATAGAAGAAGTTATAAATAAAGAGGGGAAACAGGGAGAAAGAGAACGAGAGAGAGAGAAGGTGGTGCAGCTGTGCTGCCGCACCCGTCTAAGTCGGGTTAGATTGCGTGTCGAGTCGAGAATCCTTCCCTGTCTAGAGAGGAAGAAGAAGAAAGTGGAGAGAAGGAGAGCAGGAGAATAGAGTGAGCACCGAGAGTGAGAGAGGACAGAGAGAGAGAGAGAGAGAGAGAGAGAGAGAGAGAGAAGCCTCTCTCAGGAAACGGATTGGCTACTCGCGTTGACACCAGCACCAAGGGCTGGTGGTCGATGCTCTGTGGGCCCCACCATGATGTATGTGTTTCATCCCTGCCGTCCATCTATTTTTCCATATCATTTTATTATATGAGACAAAAAATGAGGTATATCCCAATCTTAAGTGGACCACATTATAGGAAACAGTGTTGAATGAGTGTCGACCATTAAAAACCTTTTGGGGGCCATATAAAGTTTTCGATCAATTTGATTTTTTTTCCCCTTCATCTAGGCCTTATGACCTAATCAACAGATTAGATGTCAAATAAAAAGTACCGTGGGCCTTAGGAGAGTTTTAATGGTGGATATCCTATCACTATTGTTTTCATGTGGTGTGGTCCACCAGAGATTTATATCCCTCTCATTTTTGGTATCAAGCCCTAATATGATATGTAAAAATGGATGGACGGCATGGATGAAACACATACATCATGGTGGGACCCATAGAGCACCGACCAACATCTACTAAGTTTTGTGGGCCCCACTATGATGAATTTGTTATATCCACACTGTCCATCCATTTTGAGATATCATTTTACGTCATGAGCCAAAGAATGAGGCAGATAAAAATCTATAATGGACCCCACCACAGAAATCTTAGGTGCACCACACCACATGAAATCAATAGTAATTGGATATCCATCATTAAAATCCTCTTAAGGCTTACTATACTGTTTATTTGACATCCAATATGTTGATTAGGTCATACAAGGCCAGATAAAGGGAAAAAACAAAAATCAGCTTGATCCAAAACTTTTATGGCCCCAAAATGGTATGGCATCTAATATTATACTATTTATATTTTTTTAGATGTCTTCACATAGTTTTAGATGGTAATCAACACCTGAGTTTCGTATTCGGATGATTTTTGAGATATCTCATAAGCTAAAGGGGAGACATCAAATGCACGGTGTTGATGTTCGACACACATCATGATGGGCCCATTTTACATGTCTGGTCCATTCACTCTATTTTATTGATCATTACCCTCAATTTGACTAGTTACTCGCCTCGATCATACTACATACGAGAAAGATATTGGGCAAATAAGATTGATCAACAATTTGAGTGAATTTTGATTTAAACATCCGAAGTTATTTACTCTTCATGTTCGGACTGATCAGATTGTCTAAAAACAATTATAGGTTGTTCATAATATCAAAAATATATAAATGAATAGAAAACACAAACATCAGCTTGATCCAAAACTTCTATGGCCTCCAAGAAATTTTAAATGGTAGAGGTTCAATCACACTATTTCCTGTGGTGTGGTCCACTTGAGCTTTGGATATGCTTCCTTTTTGTTCTTTAGACCTCAAACTATCTGTTAATATGGATGAATGGAGTGGATAAAATAAATAAATAATGGTGAACCCCACAGAGTTTACTCTGGTAAAGGTAACGAGTAACTCACTTAAATGTAGCGGAGAAAGGTTGCCTTAAAACATTCATAATCATATATTGGGTCTGCCTAAATGTGATTCACATATCTAACCCACTCATTATGTGTGTCCCACCTGGATGAGGGGTCAGACCAAGTTTCAACCGCATCTAAAACTCATGTGGGCCCCACCAAGTGCTTTTATATTTTTTAGGATGTCTTCACATAGTTTTAAATGGTATGGCCCACTTGAGTTTTGTTTACCGATGATTTTTGAGATATCTCGTAACCTAAAGGGGACACATCAAATCCACGGTGTTGATTTCGACACACATCATGATAGGGCCCGCAAAACTTACTAACATCAATTCTTAGGTTCTCACGAGGTCAGTAAGTTGGGTCACAATTTTAACCAAAATATTTGGCCCATTTTACATGCCTAGTCCATTCACTCTATTTTACTATCAATACTCTCAATTTGACTAGTTACTCGCCTCAATCAGGCTACATATGAGAAAGATATTGGGCATACAAGATTGATCAACATTTTAGTGAAATTTGATTTAAACATCTGAAGTTATTTACTCTTCAATTTGAACAGATTAAATTGTCCAAAAATGATTAAAGGTTCAATTAGTGGATGTGCCTAATAATTTAGTAATTTTATTTTTCACAAATAAATTTAACATTTTTTTTTTCAAAATGTATATTTTTTTTACTCTTTTAACTAAATATCATTTTTATTATAAATAAATTTAACATTTTTTTTATAAAATTTAGTTTTCTTTTTTAAAATATATATTTTTTTACAATTTGTCAATTTTTTCACAATTTTGTCTAATTTTTAAAATATTCTTTTTCAAAATATCATTGTTTTATCGAAATTTTTTTTAGAAAATTATCAACATTATTCAAAGTTCTTAATTTTTTTTTTTCAAAATCTAGATTTTTATAAAATTATAGTTTTTTTTTTTTTCAAAATTTAAAATTTTCTTAAACATTATTAATTATTTTTTCTAAGCTTCTCAACTATTTTTTTTTTTCGAAATTCATAATTTGTTTTAGCTTTTTAATTTTTTACCTGAGCATTAGAGACAGTTTAGGACCGTCTCTAATAGAGACAGTCTTGGACAGTCTCTAATAGAGATGGTTTAGGACCGTCTCTAATAAAGACGGTCCTTGACAGTCTCTTCCAGAGACGATTTTTGCCAGGGACAAGATGGTTTAGGACCGTCTCTATTAGAGACTGTCTTTGATCGTTTCTAATAAAGACAGTCCTTGACAATCTCTGATAAAGATGATCATTGCCAGGGCTATAAGACGGCTAAGGACCGTCTCTAATAGAGACGGTCTTTGACAGTCTCAGATTATAAGTAAAAGACGGCCAATGACCATCTCTAATTGAGACGGCCAATGACCGTCTCAAATGACTGCATATAAGATGTCCAGGACCGTCTCTAATGCGGACAGCCAATGACCGTATCAAATGACCGCATATAAGACAGTCAGCAACCATCCTAAACAATTTGTGGACATTCAGATTTTTAAGACAATATTAAGGATGGTCAAGGGCCGTCTAAAATGTTAGAGACGGTTTATGGCCGTCTCTAAAGCGTCTTTAAACCAAGCAATTTTAGAGACGATCCAGAACCGTCTCAAAATCCGTCATTTTTTTTCCATTTTTCGCGTAGTGGTCCTGACCATTTCCAGGAAATCAGTGTGCTCAACCCACATACGTTGAAACTTAAAAGGCCAAGGAAAAATTGTTGCGTCAGACTGGGAGGATAAAAGAAGCGGAGAGTGGTCCGACACGGTTCTTAAAAGATGGTCGACTTTGTAGCCAGGGAGGGTATGCATCCATTCAGAGTTGAACATGATCCGATCTAGCCTTGCCCATCTTCGGCTTATGCTAGATCGGTTGTTACACTAAGTGAACGGGGAGCCCGAAAAACCAGCATCGATAAGCCCTGCATCATTAACTGCATCCCTGAAATCAATCATAGCTGTCGACTTTTGCAAGATGCCTCCCAATCTTTCATCTAGGGAAATGGTGGTGTTGAAATCCCCGTCAACCAGCCAAGGGCCCCTGATGGCGCTAGAAGAGCTTCTCAGTTCGTCCCATAGGATCATTCTCTGGTCTCTTTTGCAGCTCGCATATACAGTCGATATGAAGAAAGGAAAAGGCAGGGAATCCCCTAAGATAGATATGGTAATACATTGCCTAGACGCAGAGGTGGTTTGAATTTGGAGATGGCTTTTAGCTAGAATCCATATCTTGTTGTCCACTGCTTCTTCGTTGATCTAATTGGCAAAGCCCAGTCTAGCAGCAACTGTCGCTCGTTTGGAGTTCCTGATCATAGGTTCTTGGCGGAGAAGTAGCTCAATGTTGTATTTACGAATCAGATTTTTCAAGAAATGGATGGTTGGCTTGTTGGCCACCCCTCACACATTCCAGGAGAGAAGACTAATCATTAGTAACCCAGCCCTTGCGACCAGCCCGAGTCTTGGATTTCCTCAACCTCTGACTTGTGCGTCTGATGCGTTTTGTATATGTAATTATCTGTCGCTTCGGTTTGGAGTTGGAGAGGTCTGGTTCCTCCTGCTAGAGACTATCGCTTGAGATGAATGAATCCGTTTCAAGCATTGATGATCTCCCCTATAGGTCCACTCATAATTTTATAGCCTCATGTGTTTGATTATACCCAAGAAGTCCCAGAGAAGGGAGTGGGTGATCTGCAAAATTCAGGCTCTTAGAGGGCTGTGGATGGCATTGCTGGTCCATGTTCTGTTCAGAATCTCTAGAAGTGCCCACTTGACTTGGTGATGGAGAGCCTGCAGAAAATAAAGTTAGAGAATTGCAGATGGAACCTGGCTTAGGGATTTTTGTCACCATAGAGGAATCTTGAAGTCTGATGGAGAGTGGTCTGGTGGTTTCCTGAGCAGCTGAGACTTCCAAGTACAGGTCCTTAATGCCAAATAACCAATCTTCCTAGGCCATCATCATATCAGGCGTCGGCAGTTTCCATTGTAAAGGAGTGGAAGGGCCTCCTGTGGGTTGGTTGGGTTGGATGCACTACCAAAAAAATGACCAAAGGCTATGGACCATCCTAGCTTTTAGTTACGGATATAAACTGTAGCTACATTGCTACGGCTTAAAACCGTAGCTAAAAAGGCCTAAACTGTAGCTAAAAGCTACCACCTTCAGACGTCCATCCAACATGGGATAGCCCCATAAGGGACTCTACGGGGCCTATTAAAATTCATGTGCTCCATCTAATACGTCTATCCGTTTTGAAAGAGAATGTTAGGGCAGGAGCCCAAAAAAGCAAGTAGATTGAATGCTCAAGTGGACCACACGTTAGGAAACAATGGAGATTAATACCTACCATTGATTGATGGTATGGTTCAATTGGACTTTTGATTTGCCTAGATGTTAGGGTCATTCCCTATAATAAAAATAAAAAATTAATGGACGGAGTGGATATATCAAATGCATCAAGATGGACCCCACGAAGCCCTTGAAAAATCGGTCCATCAAGATCCCGCTAGACGTGTGAACGCGGAAGGGCTACGATGGACAACACAATGGCTACGACCAAGGGGATTTTAGCTACGGTTTTAGACCATAGTAGAGCCGTAGCAAGTACAAAATGCGAAAATCATGCTCCTTTTTCTTTTCCCCCTCGCACGAAATGTCTTTCCCTCCCCTCCTTGGGGAAAAACCCCATTCCTTGGGGAAAAACCCCATTCCCTCTCACGTCCATCCCTCTCTCTCTCTCTCTCTCTCTCTCTCTCTCTCTCTCTCTCTCTCTCTCTCGATCTGCCGCATCATTGTTCCAAACATAAAAATCATCATCAACACATTCGTTAGATTGCATCATCAGAGAGGATTTTGGTATGCTTCAACCTATTTAATTTCTTCTATTTATTTGTTTTGCCCTTTTTTTTTTATTTGTTTTTATTTTTTAATACCCGTTTGGCTGCACCAATATTGTATGTGTTTGGGAGTCTTGAAATCGCAGTCGGTGGAACTGATTTCATCCAGAAATTGCTATCGCATTCACATTAACAAGTGGAATTGCAATTTTGGTTCCCTTTGACGGAAAAGGAATAGTCCTCTTTATTGCCAAATCATCTTTCCTTGCATTTCCAAACATGATGCCTTTTTAATGCAGGGTATCCCCTTTCGTCCAATTTCCCATAGATGGATTTTATGAAAAATTCCCAGAAGACAACCATTTCTATATCATTTTGTCCTGTCTTGAGAGATCTAACCCTCAACAGAGTAATGAGCTCCTTCTCATAACCTATCATGTTTCTTTTGAAATAGGAGTCCAAACAATTTGGTTACTGACTGTCTCATAGCTATTAATCTTTCTAAACTGATAAGTCGTAAAGGCTGTAATGGAAAGATGGATGTCCTAGGATCATGCATAATATTCAAGAAGCTTCTTTTGTTATTTAGTGGTTGCATTTTCATGTTAGAAGAGCCTCTTTTTACCGTTTATGATATATCCATGGTTACTGGTTCGCTTTAGCATTCATTTACCAGTCTACTAGTTATGAACACACCTATTATATAATTTTAAAACTTCCTTCCAGTCATTACGGCTATATTTGTTTTGTTCATTGTTGCGAATGTTGCACAGTTCAGCAACAATGTGATGAGAAGTGGTCTCAACTGCCATGCTGATACGATTGAGAAAACTTTGCAGATCATGGCTGAAGCTATCTGCCTGATTTTGTTGAAGACGCTGGTTAATGGTATGATATGAATATAACATATCTGCTACTTTTCTTTTCATGGGTTTTGGAATTGTGGTTTTATACTGTTGATGCTATACTACATTTCTATTTTATAATTTCAAGCATTGGTAAGGAAACTGTTTACTGGTGCTGCATTTGGAAGTGTTGTGTAAGATTGACTTGTAGGATGGCTTCCACTGGGCCATAATCTGAATGGAGAGTTAAATTCACACATATTAGTGGCATCTTCCTTTATTAAATCAGTATCAATGTGTCAAATGCATAGATATGTGGGTCATAAATTGAATTTAGACTGGAATTTACAAATATTAGTATCTACTACCTATCCTTGCATTCTTCAGCTATTTTTCCCCAAAACAGGTAGTGAGAATTTTCATTAGTTTCTTTTGAAATATTCTTAGTAATTTATACATTAAATGCTAGCAATACATGGTTTTGCTTCAAACAGTCGTGTAGTTCAAGTAAACACAAATATCCTTTCTTTATGGACATTTATAAGGATTGAATAAATAGACAGGTGTTAACTGTTTTGTTGGTATTGTGCTTTCATGATTGATTGTTTCATTAGTGGATTGAATAAATAGATGAGTAGTTTAAACAAATATTTAATTGTTGAATGTTGTATGTTGAATGGCCCATCTAGCTATTGATAGCTCTGTTATATTGTTTCAACATTGCAATTAATGGCTTTTTTTTTAATTCATATATTCTATCCTCGTGGAATGCTACTTTTTTACTTTTTTATTCCTTGTGTGCAAGATTTTGATCAATTGCACATAAATTTAGGCCTACAAGCACTTCAGCCTTTTGATGTCACTTGTGCTTAGGAATGGATCACATGGAGGATTTGTTTTTTTTTCTTTTTTTTTAAAGGGGGCTACACCTATTTTACTTCATCACTAATGTGCAACATGTGGAGCGCATCCTTGTCACATAGCTATCTAATGTACATTCTTTTGTTCTCGTGTCTTTCCTTGCACTAAATCACACTTCTGCCATTGGACAACTCTAGGCCACTAATCATTACTTGAGCAGGCTATTCATCGTCTTCAGAGACATTCCTCATTTTTAAGTGAGCTGCGGCTGTTTGTGTAGATTTTTTTAGCATTGTTTCTTTTAGAATCTAGTGAATGAATTTTGATAGCCATTGTAGAGGTCCAAACGAGATCAACTAGTTCTTGAGGAATGTTCCATGGGAAAGAACATCTAGTGGGTGTTTATTCATATTTAATCTTTTAGCCTTTTTTTTTTTTTTAATAATGCAAAGGTGGTCTCTCTGCATTTTAGAACATGATTGAATTCATGGAAGTGGGGAGAGAGGGAGGATAGTTAGTGAAATTTAGGATGGTGATTTTTTATTTATTTTTTTAATGTGTTTTTCCATAATGAGAAGATATTGGTGAGATCATAGGGAGAGAGGCAGACACTTCCTGAATTTCTTGTTGTATGTGCATTCCTGTGATGAAAAGAGAAGATGTTGGTGAGATCTAGGGGAGGAGCAGACAGTTTCTGAATTTTTCTGTTGTATGTGTTCCTATAATGAAAAGAGACCCCAAATAACTGGGACAAGCTATGATGTGGTGGTTCAGGTGAACCTGGGCTGTAGGATTGAATTAGTTTCTTTATTGCTTAAATTTTTGCTATGAATTAAAATATTAATTATCACTTAAATTTTGTTTTCTCTTTATATACTAGACTTTCTGTTTTCAAAACTTTGTTAACAACAACAACAACAGGGAGTTGGCTGAATTTGTAATTCAATGGGTTTGTGTTTAAGGACTGGTTTCCAACGCTTGTTGTATGTTTTGTTGCATGCATGGATTGTTGTATATTTAATGTAAGGCAACTTGTCTAAATTTAGTGAGAGTTCCTAATGTAGTCGATAATCTGTGAAGGAGGTAAGGCAAGTAGACCATGTAAATGAGGCAATCCCTTCTCCTTAGGTGATTTGCCTACTTTTGGTTCTGTTTGAATGCACTAAGGAATTGGATTGCGATGATTAATTTGATAGAGTGGAAATGGTGGAATTGTAATTATCTTCTAAGTACTTAGAAGTAGGATTTACCCTCAAATCGTAGTTTGTTTCCTTTAGACTCCAACTTGGCAATAATGAAATTACAATTGGGAGTGGAGTCCCTCACAATAAACAGTTGAGGAAATTGCAATTTGGCCACTTCCAATATATTGTCCTAGTTATTGCAATTCAATTCAATAGTGAATCCAAACACAGCCTTAGATTTCCACTAGTGGTGGAATTTATATGGTTTTTACTGTGAACAGAAGCATTCTCATTAATGGCACCATGGTTTAAATGATCAACCAGTACGCCTCTGTATTTTTTGAGTAATCAGTTATTGTTTGAATTGTGGACCAAAAGCATCTTGTCCACTCATCTAGTAGGCCACATGTATGCCACACATGTGGACTGTTTGCAATTCTCGTACATGATTTATTGTACATGAGTAGGACAACCCATTTGTTTTAGTGGCCTGATTTATGCGCCATATCATCCATTGTATTGTATTGTACAAGAGTAGCACAACCGATTTGTATTGTATTATACATGAGTAGCACAACCGATTGTTTTAGTGGCCTAATTGTATTGTATTGTACATGAGTAGCACAACCGATTTGTATTAGTGGCTTGAGTTGAGTCGGTTTGAGTCGACTTGGCGAGTTTTAGAATTATGGTTTAATGTCATTTTACTTGCTTTGCTTGTTACATTGGCACAACAGACTTACAACCTCCATATATCACATCATCATGGATCATCAAGTTCCATCTGTTATACTATTTGCGCAGAGCTAGTATTGATGCCTGCATGCGTTCCAATACACATTCTGAAATGTTTCTTTTTCCTATAGAAACATGGAGGCTGTCTTCTGCTATATTTATCTTTACCTTGAATTTAGCATCTTGAGCATAAACAACTTGGATCAAATTAGGCATGAACACAGGCACATACGCATTTTATCAGTTAAACATTCACACCAAAAAAAGGAGTTTTCTCAAACCCCATTGCCATCTTAATTACCTAATGAAAGGGAAAAAAAAAAAACCATTGATAAAAAAGGTACTGTCGTTTGTTTCATGGTATTTTCCCTCTTCAAATGTTGTCCTGGCACAGCTTGGAAGTTACTAGTGACTTTGGGCACACAACAGTTGCACTTCTATGATTTTTATTTTATTTTAATTAATTAGTTAATTAAATTTTTTTTTTTTTTTTTTTTTGAGAGTTGGGAATGATGTTTTTGTGTCTATTGCATCTTAACATCTGTTACAGGACTGAATAACAATGAATACCAGATTACAAGAGGCACTATGAGTATATTTTAATTTTTTGTTGTATGATGGAATGCATATGACACTCTTGAGTTGGGTACCTTTACAACTGGACTTTGATTTGTTTGGTTTTCCATAGACGGGCTTCCTATTTAATTTGTTAATGGCATTATTCTTACTATCATTGCTCCACAGGAACTCAACCGCTTAGCAGGAATGGACAAAATCTGCAACTTTGTGAAAGTTAGTTTTCTTCTTTATCTCTTTTTGAAAGCTCATCCCATTTCTTCTTTCTTTCTATGTTTTATTTATTAAAGTTAGGATAAGGCTTAGATGATGATGATGATTATGTATATGTTTTCTTTATTGTATTTTTTTTACTACAAATCATTTATTCATAAACATAATAATTAGTAGAGTTGATATGGTTTGATGTTAATTTCAAACTTTACTGGGTGACTAGTTGGCAACTCTGATCTTTGAGTTGGTGGGTGCAAGAAAAATAACTTCCTGTAGTTTTTGGTTTATCTCTGATTGAATTTCAGATATTGACCAAGTTGGAGGATAATAGACTGGTTGAAACTGTTGGGATACCAATTGAAGATACTAAAGGTTTTTATCGCCTCACTGCTTGTATATCTTCACAGGTAAGGTTCTTTTCAAACAGCAACAAATCCATGCTTATCAACTTTTCTTTCATGCGCAATTTTCTATTTGGGAAGTACAAGGGCTTGAATGTTAGCAAGGATACTTGCATGCGTGCATACACACAAATAAATATATACATATTCTAATCTTCTTTGTTAGATCATAAATTCTACTTTGTATGTTTAGGTTTGAATCTAATGATCCAGTCCCACACAACCCACATAGTAAAACAGCAGGGTAAAATGACTGATAGACTCATTAGAACCTGTCATTCAGCCACTTAAGACTTTTCTATTCACAATACATCTCAGAACACATCTCAGCACATAGCAATGTACAAAAAGCAACAGAATATTCAAAGTAGGGTTTCTAGGCTAGGCGGTCAACCAATCACATTGGGCCCTAATGGATCAAGATGTGAAAGTGTCCTGATGGGTCAATTTGCACATGCAAGATCCTTCCTTAGCTCAGTAATTCAGGCTGTTGATTAGAAAGAACCCAAAATAAATGGTAGTTCTTAAAAGTTATTCCAAAATAGACAATTCTAGCCCTTGGATAAGCAACCTAATAACAAACAGTTAGCGAAGAACACATTAACAGTCCGAAATAACAAGCTGTTGCTTTTTTTTTTTTTTGTAATTTTAATTTATGGAACGCCAGATGAAACTGTATACGGATTATATTCCGACAGGCTCAGCAACAAAAGGAGGAGTGGGCCTATCTATCCTATACCCCAAAAACAAAAGAAAGGTCGCTCTTAGGCCCAAACGGTCCAGGAAGAGCGCCCCACATATATTCTGGAAGAGAGCCGAGTTCGAATGGAAAACCCTAACCAGTTGGGACACGCTCCCTAGAAGAGCGAAGCTATCAGCAATGCTGCTGAATTTCCTTGTGATATGATGACTTGAAATATGAGCCAGATCCCAGAAAGAAAAGAAAACGGGCCTTCCAATACACCATGCTCCACAGTTCTTTCTATGACTGTGAGCCTTATCACCTATTTACTCTTTGACAGCCATCTAGTTCAAATCTGCATGTTTGTGTTGCTGATGATCAATTGTATGCACTTCACTTAGTTCTACAACCAACATGTTCTATAGTTCTGCAACCAACGGGTAGCAATCATGCTAGACATACCTAGGATAGAACAAAACTTTCTTGACATGTATTGCCAATGAGATCCTCATGGCATGTTTAGGATGGTGATTTATTCATTCTGGTTTATTTGTAAACTCCTTTTTACTATTCTGCCAAGAAAGGATGATTGAAATTCTGCATTTTCCCAAGAATTTTATCACTGATCTGGGTTTTGTCATTTTTGAAGGTCAAGATAAGATTGCTGATTTTGAGATGAAGCTCATGGACATTAACAGCAAGCATCTTGGAATTGCAGAAGCAAACTATCATGCCATTGTAAAGATGTCATCGGGTTCGTCAAAGAATCCTAACCTCTGAATCGTAGATGCTTGGTTGTTGAAATAGAACCATTGGATATTTTTCATTTTTAAACGTCCAATGATGCACACCAATCCCATAGTCATCTGATCAAAAAAAGCTGAAATTTCTGATTGTTTTAGAAAATGAAGTGGTCGAGTCTTGTACTGTTTTAGTAGGACAAAACTGCTCGTTCAGGGGTGGGCTATGGCTGTCAATATTATAGGTCATAGTGGCTGTCCATATTTCAGGTCATAGCTATTCTTTTCCTCTTCTCTGGTCAGAAAATAAACTGCTTGTTTGAACACATGCATTTCAGGTCTAACTTTTGATTCTATTGACTAAACCAGATGTTATTGGCACACTATGCAACTGAAGGGCAAGGAAAGTAAATGGATATGGACTAGGACATTTCAGTTAATGAAATTTGCAATGGTTTTCAGAACTGAGTTCCAAACAATGGATTCCATCCTTTCACCATAAGTACACTTGATTTTCCATTGTGTATTCCAACAAAAAACCAAGAGGTATCTCTCTCTTTTTAAAGCTGGAAACCTCATGAATTTCCCTTTGAGAGGGCTCTGGTTCCCCCTTTTTGTTTTAGGATAGCAACTCCAAAAAAGCCTATTTCTTGGAAATGCTTATATTTTCCTACCGATTCTCATACTTTTAGTATCTCCATCAGGCATCAAAGTAGCATTTGCATTAGATATTTTCTTCCATAATACATTAGAATATATGCACTTCAAACCTTATACATAGAAAACCCAAAACCCGCATGCGGGCATGCATATACATTATATCAAACTGTCAAATTGTGGGGCTGCACTTTGGATGGGTCATAACCCAAAAACCATACTGAGCGTATGATTCTAAATGGTCCACTTCAACATTCTTTTGATGGGTAATGACAGATTAGCATTGTCTAATCAATCTGATCTTGGGACCATGCCCCATCTGTAGTCGTCCATTGTTTGGATGATTTGGTGTGAGTTGCATACATTCTATGTGTGCTCTAGCAGAGTGAATGCGTATTGATGTCTGCTTGTGTATCAAGATTACTAGTGTTTGAGGCAGGAGGTGTGCTAGTCCAACCTCACCCTTGTCCATGCACCTTAGAATACTTACAAATCTGTTACATGTATTGAACATCTGTGTGGTGCATTACGTGGCCCACGACTATCAAGAGTCACCATCGGTCCACTGTTAAGGCTGTTTAGGATGAATGTGGATCATTGGCGTGTTTTTGAAGGTGCCACACCCATGGTTCCATGACCCAGGCCTTTAATATGATGGGCTCCATATCTTGGATAGACCATGCCCCAAAAATCATCCAGACTAGAAAATCCGGTCCTCGTCATTTTCAGGCACTTGAGCCTTCGATGGTTTATTTCTTTCAGAACGACTCCCAGATTTTGGTTTGAATTTTGGTATGACAAGTAGGGAATGAAATAAGGAAGGGGAATGATGTTGCATGAGCCACACCAAATTTTGGTTTGAATTGTGGTTGTAGCTAATCTGGCTTTTTCATAGCTTCTATATTTGGTAAGGATGATCACCATCACCTAACAATTGGGTGGTGTGCCAATGGTTTTTAAAAAACGGTTATGTAATGTCTGTTATGTAATGGTAATGGTGGGAGCCGTTAAGCAATACAAGGCTGTAATAGCCGTTCCTTTCTAGAAAAAAAAATGGCCCATGGCAGGCCGATACGGGGCCAATACATTTTCTTCTTTGAGAAAAATTTTAACCATTACAGGGCGGTAAGGGCTGGTACTGTAAGAGCCATAAAGCTGGCCGTTATGACTACCATTACCATTATTGAATGCCTTGGGTTTGCCCCACGCATAAGAGTCAATGGTGATGGAAACTCACTATTCGACAAGAACTTGGTCTGATCAAGAACCAGAACACGCAGCAAGTACATCATCATCATCTAAGCCTTATCCCAAATCATTGGGGTCAGCTCCATGAATTATGTTTCCTCAGCTACTCTATCAAGTGCTAGACCTTCAGTTAGACCATAGGTGGCCTTTTGAGCCTTTATTTGGCCCTTTTAAAGCCTTCAACTTGGACCTACTCATTCCTAACCAGCATGGTTCTTAGTATTAGCTCTTCATGACCAAACCAGCCAAATCTAATTTTCCTCGTCACCTATTGGTATTACTTCTAAGTTCCCTTGAATGCTTCATTTATAATTTTATAATTTCTCATCTTGCTACTCATACTACACTACCTAAGATCATGTTCTTCTTTAACTGCCTAACATTCTTTCCCATAAAGCATGGCTGGCCTCATAGCAATCCTATAAAATTTCCCTTTACGATCACATAAAACTCTATTTACACCTTTTTCCAGCTAGCTTGAATTCTATGGACAATATCCATTCAGTCTCTCCACTGCCATGAATTATTGACCCAAGCTATCCAAAGTGGACATTTTGGAAAACTTCATGGTACCAATTCTTTGTGGAACCATTTACTTGCATTCCAGGATTGGCTTTTGAATAGGTACCCAAATCTTCTACAAACAATCCGAGTAAAATTGACATGTTTGATCAATGGATGTTTTGTCTTCGCAAGCACTAGCATCTTAATCTTAGCGACTCAACTTGTTGCAGGAGCTGTTTGTGGATATAGCTTTAGAGGTTGATGTTCGAGCTGTTTGCGGATATGCTTGCCTCCCTCTTTCACTAATAGTTGACTGCATGCAAGTGAGCTTTGGAATATTATGAGTGCTGAGTAAGGAAATCCAAGGAAAATAAATAAGAGTTCCTGTTTATCATCTTTATTTTTGGCATCGTTCCCAGTCCTTTTACATACAATTGACTGGAAGCTTTGATGCCTATGCACAGATACAAAAAAATTTGCTACAGGCCAGAGCCAATATCCTAGTTGAACATCTAACATTAGTGGCCTTGCATGTTATTTATACAAGTTTTGTCATCATTATTTTCTAAATGATTAATTGTGAAGATATGTTCAAAATGGAAGAACAAAGTTGTGTGATCTCTCAGAAAATGTTCAAAAAAAGGATACCAAAACTATGGGTGTGGCTTTTCCACAAGGAAATCAATAGGAAGGATAAAAGGTAATGAATTGACTAAGAAAAAGAGAAGCGTGTGCAATCGAAGGTAATGGCAGTAACTAAGAAAGTTGATGAGTCCCTTTTTCAATTGCACTGGAGAATGACCCATCAGTAGCAGCAGTTTCATGGCTTGGATGAAGATGGAGATTTAAATCTCAATATTGCTCCTTAAGAAATCTGCATTTTCTGCAATGAGTGAGTTGGAGTTTATCTTTATTCTTAGAAGAACATGGTAGATGGCTCTGTCCCTTTCCAGATCCACTCACTGTAAATGTCCTAGAGTTTGCTACTATAATCATAGTTAACAGAACTCCTTTCTAAACTTGTAACTTTGAGAAATACTCCTATAATTGCTTTTATGTTTAAAAGTTTGTATATTTCAGAAGATCTATTTTTTTTCCCCTGTGAAAACTAAACAATACTCATTTTTCAGAAAAAAAAAAAAAAAAAAAGAAAAAAAGTAGAAATGTGTATTGATGTTTTGATGAGCTTCCTCCACATGATTTTTTGAGATATGATCCATTCACTTGATTGCCTATCAAGTATAACTTCATTCAACTTTTTTCCCTTTTATTTTTATGATACTCATTATTTACATTCAAGTTTCAAGCTCCTATTTAACATCATATAGTCTTAAGGGCAATTATCTAAATTTTTCTGAATAAGATGCGAAGAAATGTGTCATTGTACTATTGTGGATGCTGTTGAGGTGTTTCTACAGATTGGGAGTAAGGAAAGCAAGATGATCTATATGCTTCTGTTTCTGATGATAAGGGACGTTTTGCATCGGTAATTACCTGACCGATGCTCAATCACTGGATTTTCAATGGATTTTTCTATTCAATGTAAACCATTGGCTTCTGTTTTTGGCTATCCATATTTAGGCCAACCAGTCAGATGGTTAGGAACTTCTAAAGGATGCTGCTCTTTTATGTGGCCCATCCAAACTGAGTCCACTAGATGAATGATTTTACACCCTATGTTGTCATGTATCTGCTAGAGTAGCAGGCCAGCAAATCTGATGCACTCTACCTAAAATTCTCTACGAAGCTTCTGTTTTTTCTTCCCCTACCATCTACAGGATGTGCTAATTGATATGTTTTCGTTCATGTAGATAGCAAAGACTCCGGAGCTTAGTCCAGAGGATGCTGGTCCAAGGCTCGATCCAATTTTGCTTTTACGAGCATGCATATCTTTTGGCAGCATCTGGTTGTAAAGGAACCAATCAACACAACCAATCGAAGAGGTAAGGTGCTAAAAGATACAATCCAGAATGCCTTTAAAGAGTATTAGAAATTTAGAAGGGAAAATAGTTAACCTTTGGAGTGTTATTTATAAAACCAAAAACTATTGCGTTTGTGTGTTTGGTCTGGAGATAGCTATTAGGGCTGCCAATGGGCACTGTGTGTTTGCGGGTTTTATTGTGCTGAATTTTTAAACGTTGGACATCATTGAATCCGTCTTCACACTTTTGAGTCTTAAAACTAACCATAGATGATTTTTATTATCTTGAACTCAATTTTTTTGTTGAATTTTGGCTATTAAACTCTGATTTCAGATGTAGAAGTTGGATGAACAGCTATGCTGATTTGTTGTAGCAATACTGATCTGATTTCTCTATCAAAATTATCACAATCAGATGTGTTTCTCTATTTTGTTTCTGTTTGCCTTTTTGCCCTTTTGGGGGATTCAAAATGCAGAGGAGCAAGAAACTTTTGTTTTTAATGGATAAGAGTAAGACAATCATTCAACTAAATACCTTTTTATACTGATAATGAAGGTTGGAACATACTTATAGAGTTGCGGGTGTCTAAAGGACAAGACATAGCTTTTTCATATGACTATATTATTTGTATGATAAATTGATTTTCAGCCACGTGCAGTAAGCTTTCGGATCAAAGCGAAGTTGAGAATAGGGTGTTAGTTGATGGTAAATTGATAACCAGTAGAGGCACATCCATGGAGTTCTTGCTTGCAATTGTTGAGAAGCTATTTGGCTGCGAGAAGGCATTGGATCTTACTGTCAATGAGAACTTTAAATAGAGATATAATTATTATGTTGGCATTGTACTTTTGTGAATGGATTAAAATGAATGATTGTATTCGATTGAATGAATGAATGATTGTGTTTGATTGAATGAATGAATGATTTAGTCATGAAGTATTTATCTATATTAGCTTATATGAGTTGATCTATCAAGGCATGTACTACAATGGTAAGAGATGTCATTATTATATTTTCTTTAATTTTATTTTTTTAAATAGGCACTAGCTACGGTTATTAACCGTAGCTCTTTATCTGGAAACCGTAGTTGTTGCTAATTTTAGCCTATCGCTACGGTTGTCGCTCTACTTTCAGCTACAGATATAATTCGTAGTTGTATATACTTTAGAGCTACAGAAAGTATTGCTACGGATTTAATCCGTACCTATTGTTTCTATGGCTACGGACTCATCAATGACTACGATCGGGCTACGGACTATAACCGTAGCCTTTGGCATTTAGCTGCGGCTTTTATCTGTAGCCTTTGCCTAGTTTTCTGGTAGTTATGGGATCGTGAGAGGAGGTTGCTCATGACTCAATAGTGGTCTCCTCCAGTCAGGGGGAGAGGATTGTAGCTGATCACTGCTAGGTATTGGTCCAGGAGTTTCTGATCTGTAGGGCTGGTGTTGAGTGTAAAATTTCTGATTGTCCCTGGAGTTGAGCGGAGGAGGGAAGAGGTGGCGGCCAGAATCTTGAGAGGGCTGAAAGGGGGCAAACGTGTAATGGCCTTGGCTGATGTTGGCGTCCGGCTGGGAGATCCCCTGATTTGCCTGCTGCTGTGGAGAATGTGGATACTGGGGAGGTGGCAAAGCATGTAATGGTATGGGAGGGTGGAGTGGTTCACAATTCACAGGTTGCGGTTGGGGATTGGCCGTCGATTCTTCCATTGAGACAATATGTCAAGCAGGTTGGATGCATTTGTTAGGATTAGCTACTGCAGCATCAGTGTTTCGATCCCTTATTGGTTGATCTTCAAGTTTGGACCTGCATTGATTAACAAATGATCTAACCACCCATTGTTTCGTCGATTCTTTGGCGTTGGATTTGGTTGCAGCTTGAAATGTCTGGTTCTCGTCAGATGGATGAGAAGCTTCAAAGTAGGCATGTACAAAGAAGGGTCTCTCATCAACAAGCAGACTAATGATTCTGAATAGAGGGTCGTCTGGATGCGGTATGATCTTGGCACGGGAAAACCATCGGTTGTGACCTGCCATTTGTTTGCGATCTAGGTCCAAAACAGACCCCATGCGTTCAGCAATGCTACCGACTGTGTGTTCATTCCAGGCATGGATAGGGATACCTTCAATACGTATCCAGACGCCTGCTCCTGACATGTGCGTTGTGGGGCTCCAATGTTTGACGTTATGGAGCCCCAACTTGCGATGCAAAGTCTTGCTCCTCAAGAAGGAAGATGCATCTTCCTTATCTTTGATGTTCATCAGGTAAGATGAGGCGGAGATGCGGAAGGTGTCTAGCAGGTGGAGTGTGGAGGTAGGGGAACATAGATGTTCCTTAATGGCTGGAGAGATGTCATTGGAGCCTAAGGCGTCAGCAACAATGGCATGGGAAAAGGTTGCCCTACCTTGGTCAGAAACCCATTTAGGGACGATAACTGAGAGGTTAGGCGTGGGAGGGCTAGGGAGACAGGGCATCTTTGAAAGACGTTGGATAGGACAACTGTTTGTGTTGTGGAGCCATCTATACCTGCGAGCGATGTGTCTCATGTATTGGATGTTGGGGTTGGGAGGGCCAGGAGCGTGGCTCTTGAGATGAGGGTTGTCGTTTTGAAATGGGTGCTTGGAGCTAACGGTCGGGCGAGAGCGTGGAGATCGTTGTTCGGCATCCTTCACTACCATACGACGCCTGGCTAGGAATCGATCATGAAGCATTTGCTTTGTTGTAGTGGCTTCGTCAGAACGTCGGAATCTGATGAACGCATATCCTCTGCTCCTTCTAGATGTTTTGAATCTAGGGATGTATATATCTGAAATATCCCCAAATTGGCCAAAGCGTGTCTTGAGATCATCCTCAGAGACAGTGAAGGCAAGATTGCCTACAAATATAGATGTAACGCCCTGAAAATCAGGGGTCGAGCAAAACTCAGCTCCCGAGTTTCAAAACATCACTTATGCAGCATGTTTAAAGATGGTTGAATGTTGTCTGTATTAGTGCATGCAACATGAAGTAGATTAAGCAAAATCGGCAAACATAATCTAGGGACAGTTAGAATATGCAAGCGGAAGTCTGAAATATATGTATACACCAGTACAAGTCCCCAAAATATGAGTGCTCTGCCAGGTCAATAAATACAAGTCTTGTTTCAAAATACATATATCAAAATGTGATAGACCACTACAAACATAACCCTAAATCTCCGTCAATCAGGACATGGCTCACATGAACCCGCCTGATAACTGCATGAATGAAAATGCCTCCTCGTCATCATCAAACTCCGGCTCTGCCTCGAGTGTCACATCATCACCTACAGCTAAGTCAAAGTCTAGTCGGTGTTTAAGCACCGTCCTAGAACGTGGAAGTGAGTGATCAACTCAGTGAAACTATACAGTAAAGGTTAACATGTTATCAATTCAATCAAACAGTAATGATAAAGCAGTGCAATCAAACATGTTCTAGATACTCTTGTTAATGTAATGATGATATGAGATAATGATGCATGCCCTCGCCTGCACTCCCTCTTGTGACAACATCTAACGATCGCGGCATGAATTATTACCACTGTGCTCTACACCAATGCCAACGGCATATGCAGTGCGATGTTATGAGCATGATTACCAAGTTCTTATTAGTCCCTTTCATATAGCAAGATTGGGAAGCTAAGGTACCTCCCTTATATCAATTCTCAATCAATAATCCATTCTAGGGTCGTCAGTCCTAGTAAATCTCATACGATGTTATAGTTCTAGGTCGCTGTAAAGGGCTCGTCACCAATGAATACAGGCCTAATCATACACTAGATACTACGTTAAGCCTCGTTGCCTCAATGCGGTGTCAAGGTATACTCGAGGTCACTACAAAGGGCTCGTCACCAATCAATGTAGGCCGACAGCACGAATACCGTGTCCCATACCACCGTATTCGGCTCACGAGTCTGGTTTGCTCACTGGTCACTACGGGGAGGCTCGTCGCCCCAGCGTAGGCCAACAGCTCGACTATGGTGTCTCATACCACCATGTCTGGCTCATGAGTCTTAGAGGATCGAGGTACCAAGGTTAGTAGGGTTTCACTGGTGAGTTCGGTACCTTAGATTCAAACAATAGCGTCCAAACATGGTGAATATACATCGGGTCAATCGGGTTAATTGACGTGCTCGACTAGGACAATCGCACATTGAGTTGATCGACATGGAATGCATAAGCACTCCATGTAACCTAACCACTATCGAACCTCCCAAGTACTGCTCAGATTCGTCGAACATATCCTGCGTGGCGAAAACAACCTTGACCACCAGTTCGAGAACTGTTACTAATTACCTGGACTGTGATACAGTCCCAACTTCATGCAATTACAATAATGAATATTTAAATCAAATTCTTCAATCATATGAACATGTTATGGAATATAACTTAAACATGAATACACAGTACATGGAGGAAATCATATACATAATTAACATGAATAATTAGGCTAAACAGTTCATGGAGGAAATCATACACACAAGTAAGATAGTTGGGATTTCATATCTCAACTCCCTCATAAATCACACTTTACTAACTACTAACTCATTCAGACATTTTTTACAAACACTTAGACTACACTTTTCAACATACATCACGTATGTCGGCCGTATTACATATTAGGGCAAATCCTTTTGCCAAGGAGTTGTCGCATATGATGGGTTTTTTTTTACTCGTCGTCCTTTCGCAACTGGGATGCGCAAGTCCTTTCGCAACTAGGATGCGCAAGTCGCGCAAGTCCTTTTGCAACTGGGATGCGCAAGTCCTTTCGCAACTACGATGCAGAAAGGAGTTTCCTAAAACTATAAAAAGAGATCCCTAGGGTTTTTCTAGGATATGTTGTGTGAAGAAAAAGTACAAGAGGGTTTCCTAAAGGGTTGAGGGATATCAAAGGTGAGAGAGTGAGAGAAGAGAGAGGAAGTTTGTGGAAGGAAGCCGTCGTCTCAGCACTTCTACGTCTTCGTGATCGGTGAGATCTCTGTTTTCCCTTTATTCTCTTATTGCTTATTCACTCCTACGTGAGTGAAGAAGGTTGTATCTTTCTACTTCAGAGTGGATTGTTGATCTGGACGAGGTCCCGTGGTTTTTACCTCTTTGAGGATTTTCCACGTAAAAATCTCTTGTGTGGTGTGTGTTTGTGCTTTGATTGATTTTCATTGCATTGTTATTCCATAATTCTGGTTTATTCTGGAGGGCTAGATCCTAAGGTTTTGTGCAAGGCCCCCAACAGCATACATATCAATCATATACCTACAACAATTAATCATGGCATTCACCACATCAGATTTCACATGCATATAAACATTTCAACAATTACATAAAATATTCTATTTACAACATATGTTAAACACATTCGTAAAGTAAAACAAATAGCGCATTTAGCATGTGTACAGGCACCCATGTTAGTAATAAATCATTATTTGACATTGAAAGTCTTGAAAACCATAACCTAAACGTATATAGTCCGCACCTTAAACCGAAAATACGTAACATAAATGATTTAGACGATAAGTCTTCGCCAACGGTGGATTGACAACCTAGAACATGAAATAGGTTAGCTACATCATTACTTAAACTATACTAAGCTATAAAACAGGTTAGGGTTAGGATTTCTTACATATGTATAAAGTTAGAATCGCCGGAATAACGATTCAGGTAGGTGGATCAGGCACGTAGAGTAGCTGGGAAGAATCCCAAGATGAATCACCAACTTCTCTCTCACATTCTTTCTCTTTTTCTTCTCTTTCTTAGGTAGGGTTTGAAAATTCGTATGGAATATGTGAGAGAGGGTTTAAGGTCCTTATATAGGCCCAGAACTAACGAAATTAGCCCCAGGGCTAAGGTATACTAAGGTTATAACTAAATCGGGCTTGTTCCGATCCAACGGATCATTTCTGGAAGTCCCTTTTCTGAATGCGGTCGGACTTAAGCTCACAAATACTGGATCTCGGTCAAGCTAAGTTTTTAGTCTGATCGGGTTTCCAGATCGACCGTGGCGGACCAGTTTCAGTTCAACGGTCACCGATACTCGATCAGGGCCACAAGTATATTGGCATATGTGGGCCATCTTTCCTAATCCGAGGGTGTATTTGGGTCAAATTCTAACGATCAGAACGCTTATAAACGGCACATAAGCGACACGACTCAGATTACTTAAATTCATATTTAATTTCTAAATGTATTCACTTTTCTCACACACTTTACTCTGGATTCAAGAAAATAGTCTCAGGACATCATTTGGGCTTGATTTTTGAGGTGATTGTCAAGCCCAACCAATTGGCTATAAATGTCTAAGTTCATCACTATCGGACTTTCGACATGCGGTCCAGGTCGATACGAAGTTTCATTGTGCTCCCGAGAGCAACTGGGTTTAGAGTTGAATCCTAGATTCCAGGGTAATGTAGCGTTAACAATTCTACAGGTTTTAGGTCTTGCAGATCGTATTTAAAGTGATTGATGCTAATTTCACAAGTAATCTAGTTTAGCGCTAGTTAATTCTCAATAAATTTCTAAAGGATTAGGTCTTAAGTGATTTCTGCTTGAGGTGGTACTTAGGTCTTCGTACGGATTTTTTCAGGACGTTATAATAGAGTGGCCCCCTGATTGGCGCTTTGGATGCCTAACCGTATCCCATTCTCCTTCCATTTCCGAGAAGATAGACTTCAAAGTCCCTCTTCCTTCCCAACAGGTTGTTCAAGAGCACTCACTCCTCCGTTGTATTCGCTTGTCTATTTGGCTTTACTAGTAAATCATTTATAATGTTTGGATAGCCTGTAAATGGTCAATGAAATCTGCTTTATAGGCTTTCATTCGATAAAATAGAGCCGTTTCCATCTCCTCATTTACTAGTAAATGAAAACTCAGCTTTTTGCTAGTAAATGAGAAGGGGAAATTTACTAGCAAATTAGAGTATCTAAACACAAGTAAATAAACTGCGTCCGTAGACACCTCTCATAGATACGCACGCCACGCATGCGAAACGTCATTTTCGAACCAAACTACACTCGCTATTATCAAATCTCACGCGGTCACTTCATTCCCCCATTCTCTCCCTCGATTTCCCCACTCTCACCTCTCCATCTCTCTCTCTCTCTCTTGAAGCAAACAAAAAAAAAAAAAAAAATCTCTTTTATGTTTTTTCAATTCATCTTCCATTTTTTTCTTAACAAGAAAATCCATATTTATTAATATTCTCATTTTTCTATTTTTCAAAAGAATTGAGTTCGGACTCCAAAAGCGTCAACTCCAGCACTTGTACTTTCAACCCAAACCCTAACCAAGGACTTCAAAATTACCAAACTGCCACTGTGCGAGAACCCTCCAAATCTAGGAAAATCTAATGACTTGCAGTCAACTATTGCACAGTATATGAACCTCAGCGGCACCACAAAGGTATACATAGTATTACATGTTGAAATTATTTAAACAAACTTAGTATATACACATGGATGGTCCCGGATGGCTTCTTTTTTGTCACTTGTAGTTCTTCTTCTTCTTCTTCTTCTTCTTCTTCTTATTATTATTTTTTTGGTATTTTTTGGTATCCATATTTACTAATATAGTGTAAATGAAGAGTTATAAGCCTAAGATGAAGCTAAGTGTATATATTCAGAATTTTAAAAAGGGTTTTGACAGTCAAATGAGGTTTGGGTTTGGTTAAGGGCTAGATTATGTTCATCTCTAAACTAAAGATAGTATACAGTCTAAGGCCCTGTTTGGGAGACAGCCTAAAAATGAGTTCATCGCACTTTACTTAATAGTAATTTTGTATGTGAGATGGTCATCTCTAATACATAATGACTGTTGATATGAAGTCATTATCATGTATTGAGGTGGAGTCAGAGTCAGGTCAGGTCATGTCGACCTAACTAACTTACACACCTAGCAACATATATAAGAATTAATAATACTTGCCATCATCCATCTACACTAGTAATAGTAAGCATGCAATGAGCCAGTCATTTCAAACAGAAGCATTACAAGAAGCTAACAAGCTACAGAATGTTCACTAACATGTCAATTCATCAGATATTTTAACTTGTAAAATTTACACTTCATGTAACACAACCACCACTGCAATAAGTTCTTGTAAGGGGAAGATGGAGCAATCTCACAACACCACCACATTTAAATTTTTTTTTTTAAAAAGGGGGGGGATCAGAGAACCTAACCTTTCATTTAAATAAGAGCACGCCATCCTGTTATGAGTGCACTATAATGTCCACATTTCTCTGCCCTGTCATCTTACTGTGAGGGGCGGATTTGGGGCTCTCGCTCACTGGTTTAAGGCCACCTTTATCTTTGCAAGCACCATTTCCATTCCTTGCAATGCTGTGATCTTTGCCATTGTCTTCTTTGTAATTACCCAGGCTGTGACGGCTTGCCCGTGCACAAGTCACAGCTCTCGTGTCTCTTTGAGATGGATTAATTGCATCGCTGCAGCCCTTTCTCCGACCCAGCTTTGGCGATTTGGCACGTGTAGTAGGTAGCTGTCATCCAATACAGAAAAGATATCAAGATCAGTCTCCTAAAGATATGTTTAAATTTCTGTGGAATTACTCATCAGTGTGGAAAAACTGAACCATGTATTCAACAGCATGTAGAGAAAAACATGAGGGATCTGAAAGAAAGCACAATCTGAATTTCATGAAGGACATTTTATTTTTTTTTGCTTTTCTTTTCACATCATAAACAAGGGGGTATTTTTACAGTTCAATAGTTTCCAAGGGCATGATGTGCTGTCTTTACCACCACTTTATATATAAAATGGCAACAGAATCCATTCTACTACACAAAATTCATATACGTTCATCCAGACTGTCCAAACCAGTGGCTCCACATTCTAAATGTGGCATAACGACTAATGAGATGATCATAGCAATTCAATTCACCTTTGGAATGGGACCAATCATTTCCATCTCAAACCCTCCATTTGTTGGCCACCAATGGGACGGTTAGAATCATCCATCAGTGTTAGTTGGGGCTTGGCCAAACTGAATTAACATGCATCTATGTGACATGAACAGAGGATAGGTTGTCACTAGCTAGTGGGAAGTGGATACCATATTCAGTCCCACACCAAACTAAACAGCTAGTTGCCATCATTATGTCTAGTAAAAGATTTCAATGGTATTTCCTTCCTAAAGCTAAAGCTGGTTTCCCATGCCATTTTCTCATATTTCAGAAGCCTGGTAAGTCGAGGAACACCTAATCCTATTGCACTATATACAGAATAGAGGGAAAAGTTCATGAGAGTACCTATTTAAAAAGAAGAAGAAGAAGAAGAAGAAGAAGAAGAACTAGAAAAGAAAATTAGGGGGGGGGGGGGGGGGGGGGGAGGGAAGGAAGAACAAGAAGAAGGTTGATAGAGTATCTTTTTAAGTTCAACCTTAGGAGGAGGTCCCTCATGGTAGAAGCTCGGCATTGGAGTTACTTTAAACGTCAAGCTCTTCCTAAGCTGCTTTAAAGCTGCATCCCGCTCTTCCTGAAAAGATCAGATTGGTTAAAAGCAGAAGAGAATAGAATCATGTATGTTCAGTCGACAACTTTCCCCTCTCATATTGCCATAATTAGCAAAATAAAGAAATTAAAATAAATAAATAAATAAGAAGAAGAAGAAGAAAGAAAATGGATGTCATGTACCACCTGGCCTCCAGAGATTTATATATGATACATGATTGGAAAAGGAAGTGTGTTTTCCTATTCTACCCATCAACAGTGGGGCCCATCATGGGAAGGGCCATGCATTAACATCTTTGTAAGATGATCCTATCCATAACTGGTGGCTTGTGAATGGAAAAATTACAGCTTACTGTCCACAGTCAGGATAATCGAGTCAGGGAGCAGATCACCAGCATGCAGCCACCACGTGTACCATATACAGTTTATTGGGCCAGACAAATTGCTTGTCTGAACATTGCAAATTTCCTCATCAGAGAGAGAGAATGATACGGTGTACCTTAAAAGAAAATGGCAGTGTACCTTGGTCCTGGCTTCACACTGATTTTTCTCTGCCTCTAAAGCTTGGTGTTTCTCCTCTTAACTTTGAGTAAAACTAAAAGAAAGACAAATATAGAAAAAAGTTTTAACTGTCAAGATACAATACTGAACTTCACAAACAATTCTCTGATCAAGAACATACCTCCTTCTGCTTCTCTGCATGCTCATTGCATCTAAAAACAGGAGCAAATGCCATGGTCATCCTGATTTTCAATGTCCGTACTGATCCTGCGGTTCTATGTTAGCTGAGGAAATTCAATACCAAAACTTCTAAAACAAAGGAAGATAGTGAAACAAAAAGACTTGAGGAGACAACAGGGGTGTGTGTGTGTGTGTGAGAGAGAGAGAGAGAGAGAGATTTGTTAATAGAAAATGGAAAACATTCAGTGGGACAGAATTCCAGTGCAAAGAGCCTCCCTCTCTCACCAAAGAGTCAGCAACGCATAGTTAGCCACTCTCCCCATATGGAGAAATGAAATGTTTATCTTGGAGTCCGTGTCCTGAACTTCACTGAACATAAAGGAGAGTCTCCAATGTCATAAGCACAAGAGGCCCAAGGGATAGCATTCTTGCAGTCCCTTTCATGATCAATGGGCCAGAGAATCTTGCCCACAAAAAAAATCTTAAACGCCTTCTCTAAAAGTAATAACCTCCACAACACTAGCATCTCCAAGCCTGAGTACTCTAGAGAAGGACATGGAAATAATAGACGATTTGCATAAAAAAGTTGATTAATGGTGATCGTATGCCAATCACAATATGTCGTAACTTAGGCATCAGTTAAATGGATGGCCAGAGACCAACCAGAAATATAACAATCGATTAGAATGAAATGATAAATGTAATTCAGATCCTGGATGATATTTTAGGAAAACCACATTCACTAGTCTCTTCTAATAACCTTTTGTAGCTACTTTAATTACGAGCCAATTAGCCTTCATGAGATCAGCAGCAGCTTCAACGGCCTAAATTCCAGCAGAGCCTGTACAGTAGCTGTTCCGGATAATTTGCTTGCAGCATTTGTAGCCCCATTGATGATCCTTCCACCATGAACCCCAAACAGTTGTGGTTATTGATATAAACATCTTCATACTTGCTCCTTGGAAGGGGATGTCACCTACAAATACATCGTCATTCTAAATAAGTTCCTCCACAAAAAGATTGAGAAAATTGAAAGACAATCACCAACTGTAGAACTTTTGCAGCTACCAACAGTTCCTTAGAAGTGGTCGACCTATAC
The DNA here is from genome assembly GCA_037074715.1 of Magnolia kwangsiensis. Lineage (NCBI taxonomy): Eukaryota > Viridiplantae > Streptophyta > Magnoliopsida > Magnoliales > Magnoliaceae > Magnolia > Magnolia kwangsiensis. The sequence continues at coordinate 90,058,228 of CM073582.1, forward strand.
CATCAATTTCCAAATAATTGAAAGAAATTTATCTTCTTTTTTCTTAGTGAAATGAGCAATGCAAAGATTCTGTCTCAGTTCATCAAGACAACCATAATTCACCTTTTCCTTTGCTTGCAAGGATTTTTATTATTCAGCTATATATATTTATGCTGATATTAATTTAAAACTTATATCACAAAGTGCTTGGGGTATAATCAGTCTAACTGAAGGTATGGCCCGTTGGGTGGCATGGCAGAACAGGATTCATCTAGCTGACCCCAATTAATTGGGATAAGGCTTAGATGATGATGATGATGATGATAGCACAAAGTTTGAGAAGTGGCCAAAGAACTTGGGAAGTGAGTGTACCTGACTTGTGATTTGGGATATTCTGCGTATGGTGTAATGTGTAATACAGTAACACTTTGATGATTTGGGACAATATGCCCAACTTGGAATCGCTTTTCCTTCTTCACCAAATATCAGTAAAGCTCTTTTTAATAGTAAAGTTCTTTTCTAATTTTCTAATTGATCAACCAAAAGGAGCCCAACAAGCATATGTATAATCAGTAACATTTTGGCACCTGGTATTGCTGATCCTCATGGCACTTGGCATGACTGCAAGCTTGATATAAAACAGAATTTCTAGATAAAGAACATTTTGGCACCTGGTGTTGTTGATCCTCATGGCACTTGGGATGACTGCAAGCTTGATATACAGCAGAATTTCTAGATAAAGAGCATTTTGTCACCTGCTGTTGCTGATCCTCAGGGCACTTGGCATGACTGCAAGCTTGATATAAAGCAGTGTTTTTCCAGTCAACTTGAAACAATGAAAGGTCTACTCTATACACTTTAAGGAATTGCTATCTAACTGTGAATGCTTCCATACATGGGAAAATTTTCAACTAATTAAGAAGATTTTTTTTCCTGATTTTTTATGCAAAAATGGGATTTGAAATCGTAGCATTTGCAAAATGATGCAAAAATGAATCATGGTCTAAAGAACAAGAAATGAACCATGTTGTTCTCTTTCTTCATGGGAGGTAGACTTCTTTAGATGCAGTTTTATTGCTGATCGTCTTTCCTTTCGACACCCTAATTAAATTCAAAACCACAATTTTTTAAATTTTAACAACTAAAGTTGAATAGAGTGGAAATAATGGAAACTGAAATTAATTTCCCTATCATTGGTACGGAGAGATGAGCTCCAAACTTCAGTTGCTTCAGAAACACGACTTGCTGCTGTCGTCACCAAACTAAAGTTGAATACTTTCTTCCTACTGAGCAAATTAAAAGTCACATCCATTGGAATTCCTCGTATTCGAAACAAGAAGCAAGCGTCATGTTGAAGTCACATCCATTAGAATTCCAATTTTCAAGGAACACGTCCCTCGATATGGGGTGCTAGGGACAGATTGGTCATTTATAATTTATTAGACTAGACTAATTATTGCAATCCACATTGATGAGGCACTCCTATGCACCCTTAGTCTCTATATGGATGTTAGATTTGAACTAGAACACAAAATTAAAAATAGAGACAATTTGGGGTTTGGTATCAACATGAATTACAATGGTGCCATTGCCACTTCGGTCATTTCCTCTGTTGAATTGTATGCACCCAATTCAGTTCTATTGAGCACCCAAATGCACTCTTAGGATGCAACCAAATGTAAAACTAGACTGATTTGTGAAAATTCAGTCGAGTAAAGAGGCAATGGTCAATTTTAATGACATTCCCTCCTATTCTAGCCCTCAAATTGCATTTACTTATAACTTGAGAGGAATGCAATTGCAAGTTAGAGCCTAGTTCTCAATATGAATGCCATGGAAGATAAACGAAGTTTTGTAATCTCCTCTTCATTTAACTCAACTACTCATTTCGAACAAGTGTGTCTGATATGAATTTAAATGTTGCCGCTCAATTTGACGGCTACTTCCACATTATGATCACTAAGGTAACTAGAATTCAACATCTCCACTTAATTGAAAAGTTTATTGCAATTCAACTGATTAATTTATATCAAAATTACTTGAAAAAGGAAGAATTTGAGAGAAGCAAAGAACACCATTTGACTATATGTATACAATTATACGTGGGAATAGACAATTCCAAGTATTTGAATTAAAGTTTTCTATTTTAATCTTATCTATATATAATATGGGCATACATAGCCATTTTTCAACACTAATTTTTTTTCTTTTTTAGTCCAAACCATATTAAACCTGAACTTTTCCATTCTCCGGTTCCATATATATATATATATATATATATATATATATATATATATATATATATATATATATATATATATATATATATATTGCTATATTTTTGTTCAGCAATGGGGCCGGCTTTAGCTCTTCCCTATCAATAAAATAAAATAAAAAACCCAGAAACCATATGTGAGGATAATCTGTCCACACTTCCTGTAACATAATCATGCCTGCAAACATACAGTGATGGCTTGCTAAATTGACTCACACCACAAATAGATGGAGATACATTTTCTGGTTTCCACCCCAACCCGAACCTGTATAGCACCACTCACTGAGAAACACTACCTATGCAAATATCGAGCCACGGGACTAGCTTTTCAGCTTACACAACCCAAAAAAACGAAAAAGGCATACGCACAAACTGCTCTAAACATGTCAGCCATCTCCTAATCAATCATCCAGTCTGTAAAATCAGATTTTGGTTAAGGCCTATAATCAATCCGGGGCAAAGGGCCAGTTTGGGTGTACCCCATAATGCAGATGGGAGCTATTGTTGCTCGAATCTGGATTTAATCAAAGGAGAAGCTTACCCTAATGCGGCCAACAAAAATCTGGGTAACTGAAGCACCAGCGAGAGGGAGAGGCAGAGAGTGAGAGAACGAACGGAGAGGGCCGGAGAGCGAGCAGAAAGGGAGATGGAGAGCGAGCAGAGAGGGAGAACGAGAGAGCAAGGGGAGAGGCAGAGGCAGAGAGCGAGAGAGAGAGAGAGATACCCGCCCGATGAAAATGGGAAAGGTGCGCTCGATATTTTGGAAATCCTTATTTAGAATAAGGTAAACATTTCAAAACCATTGTTTATAACAAAAAAATCCGTTAATAGTCGTACATGCAAGAGGGACCATTTTCTGGATGGTTAAGACTATTATATAAGAAAATTATAAATATTTAACATTTATAACTACACGGATTATTTGAATGGTCTGGATAACTCTATATGATTGCCAATATTTTCATGAATGAGTCACCACTATTTTGCATTCTGTACAAAACTCATAGTTTTTTACAGAAGAAAAAAAAAAAAGGGTAAATCTAGCTTTGGAAAGGAAGGGCTCTATGGGCCCACCATGATAGATATTTTTCATCCACGCCGTCCATCCATTTCTAAACATCATTTTGAAATTTATCCCAAAAAATTATCCCTAATTAAGTCTCTGTGGACCACAAAATGAGAAAATGCTGGACGGTTGGACGTCCACCATTCAAAACTTTGGTGGTGCCGGCGGATTATTGAGTTTCACCGACGGCTTTTAGCCGTTGGCGATACCAACGGATTTCCCAAACCACCTCTAGTCCGTCGGTATTGCCCAGTTTTTTTGTAGTAATTACACCCCACGTAACTTTGTTGATATGATAAAAAGGATGACATACATTTAGATGGTGCCACAAAAAAAAAAAAAAAAAGAATGCCTCATTTATTGTATATTTTCCCTATATATCACCAAATAAAATGTGCCAAAATAGGGACAATAAACGAATGATCTTCTAGTGGGACTGCAATCAACAATACCTTTGTAGAAATAACACATCAAAACACTAAAATTAATTGTCAACTTCTACTCACCAAAAAAATATCCACACTCTAGATTGTAAGAAATGGAGGTATCCTAAAAAAGAAAGCCCAATATCCGACACTTCCCCACACATTAAGTGAAGCCCAAGACAACCCAACTCCAGCAAGCTATCCAAACCTCCAAGTGTTAAAAAATAATACAAAAATAATATTTTTTGTAATACATATGGAAACCAAAAAATCAAAATTATCTGAAAATAAGGACGGGTTGAAGCATGTATGGAACGCTGTCCTTAAAGCGTTATTTGCCCCTACTCAAGTAAGTTGAGCATGCTGAAAGGTTATAGGAAAATTGCTTCTAGGATACGACGAGCCTGGTGTGGATCTGCATTGAGCAAACACAAAGACCCACTAATGGAACTTTGTTACACAGTATCTGGTAGAAAATAAATGAAAAATCCCAATAAAGGAGGAAGAAGAAGTGTGAATTAGACCAATGCACTGGTCTGTTCTTCAGCTAATGATTTTGATGAACCATTTTACACCACACTAATTGTCTAATCTTCAAGCAATGGCTCAGATGAACCTTGCTTTCTTGCTGAAATTTCTAGTCTATATAGGAGTGGATATGGTTTATATGAGTCTGCTAGAGTTTGTTGAGATGGATTGGAAACCCATCCAAGCCTAATTTATATAGGCAATGGTGGCTGGGGGTTATAGTCCAGGGAAATAAATCTCATTGACTGTTTTCTAGCTGTTGGAGAAACTAGCCGTTATTGGCAATTTCTAGTTGTGCATGTAGTGTAATGGCTACTGCATGCAGCTATTTCTAACCATTGTGAGACAGTGGCTAGCTATTTCTAGTTGTTGGGCTAGCCACATGCAGAGGTTTCTTCATGTCAGCAATCAAGTGCATGAGCAGTTACACCTCTTTGCAACAGCTCTTTTTCCAACCTCTATATATCTGAGGGACTTCATTCAGTCTTCTAGTTTTTCAGCTAGCTATCCGCCTTAGCTCTTAATCGCACCATGACTGGCACTCGTCTCGTTCCACCTTCTGTGACACGATGCGGACGTGTGAAGTGCAAAGTGCGTCACTAGCCTCTACAGCCACACTGCATCACATGCCCACGCCCTCGCACAGAGCCCGTGCCCATAACTAAGATCAAAATCGAGACCGAGACCAAGCCCCTGCCCGTACCCGTGCCTGAGACCGAGCACGAGGGCGGGTGTTCTAGTGCTTTGCACTGGAACACCCAAGCTCGATTCTCCTCAGACTAGGTGGATAAACATTACAATACTCCACCATTCTCATATATACACAAAATTTTCTTCTCCCTTTGTAATGTGGGACTATTCCTAAAACCAAACAAAAGGTATTTTACAAACCTTTTTAATATATATTATATAATATTTTTTTAAAAAAATATATTAAAAAATCAATATATATTGACAATCCCCTATTTTATTTTTAAAATATAGTTTTCAAAAAAAATATTTTTCTTAGAATAAAACAGCTTATATGCATAAAGAAATATATCTTTTGATTTGATATTCCCTTAGTGTAAGTATCTTAAAACTCTATCGAAATGACTGGTAGCCGTAGCGTTGAACTAATTATTCTTAGATAACAGAGGCGGAGAAAACACAAACATATTCACTATATGTATATTAGAATTCCCACAATCTTGCTCAGCACAAAATGGTCATGTGTTTATCCTATTTCATGAACAATCCCGAGAAAAAACTCCAACTCTTATGAGAGACGGCACCATCCCTACGTTCATATAGGTGAAAATTTTCTCACATATCAGTAATTTATTTTTACCCATTAAACCCGAAATTAGAAATTTTCTTATTTTAGGTTGGGTTACCATCATTGATGAAACTTTAGTTGAAGAGTTTCAACCCCATCTTTTTAAATGTTGTCTTTACTACCTCTCTCGATAGAGGTTTAGTAAAAGGCTCCGTTAGGTTATTGTTTAATTTCACATAGAAAATAGTAATGATTTCATCTCAAATCAATTGTATAACATAATTATGTCGAAGGCTTATATATCTAGATTTACCATTATGGGTACAGCTATAGTCTCTAGCTAATGTGGTTTCACTATCACAATGTAGTGACACAGCCAATATAGGCTTTACACAAAAAGGGATTTCTAATAAAAGATCCTTTAGCCACTCAGCGTCTTTGTCTATTGTAACCAGGGCTATAAATTCAAATTTCATAGTTGAGTGTGTTATGTAGGTTTATTTCTTGGATTCCCAAGATACAGTTGTACCTCCTAGGATGAATACCCACCCTGTAGTATACTTGTTGTCCCCGCACTCAATATCTAACTCGCATCGGTATATTTTTCCAATAAGAAAAGAAACTCTGAATAAAATAGTCTTAAGTCTTTGGTTGTTTTTAAGTAGCCAATGATTCTATTAATTGCATTCCAGTATTTAGTACTGAGGTTAATAGTAAACCTACTAAGTTTACACATAGCATATGCGATATCAGGTCTAATGTATTGCATAAGACTCCCTATAACACTCGTATATTCCAATTGTGCAAATATTCTTCCATTATTCTCTTTTAGCTTGATACTTAGATCAAATGGGGTTTTTGCTTCTTTTATATTTAGATAGTTAAACTTGTTTAGTATCATATCAATATAATGAGATTAACACAAAGTATAACCCCCACAATATTTTTTAACTTTAATACCTAGAATGACATCTACTTGTCCAAGATCCTTCATTTTGAATACGAAAGATAAAAACCTTTTCGTTTCAGTCACGCCTTCCATTTTATTACTAATTATTAATATGTCATCGACATACAGACAAATAATAATTATACAGTCACTATCTACTTTAGAATATATGTATTTGTCAACTATATTATGTATAAAACTATGAAATAGTATTTTTGAATCAAACTTCTCAGGCCATTGTTTTAGTGCTTGTTTTGATCCAAACAGAGATTTGATTAATCTAAATACTTTATTTTCATTTTTTGGTAGAACGAATCCTTCATGTTGTTCCATATATACCTCCTTATTGAGGTCGCCATTTAAAAATACGGTCTTTACATCCATTTGGTGGATGTGAAGATGATGTATAGAAGCTAGCGTAAATAATATTTTAATGGATATTATCCTAGATAGAGGAGATTAAGTGTCAAAATAATCTATCCCTTCTTTTTGTCTTAAACTCTTAGCTATCAGTCGAACTTTAAATGTTTGGATAGGTCCATTAGTCTGATAATTTTTATTAAATACCCTCTTGCAACTTATGGGTCTAGAATCTGGAGGTAAGTTTATTAGTTCTCATGTTTGATTTGATATTATAGATTTCATTTCATCATTAATAGTTTCTTTCTAGAAAGCTGAGTCTCTAGAGGATACAGCTTATTTATATATTTTAGGATCATCTTTTATAGTTATTACAATAGGTATTTTTCTTATAACATTTTCTTTATCTCCTTCTACAATATGGAAAAAGATGCGCTGAGAGTCTATATAGTCATCATCTAGACTCTTCTCTATTCTTGTCCTTTGACTCTTACGATGTTCAATAGGTGCTTCCACTACTTATGGAGCTATACTATCTGGTTCTCTATTAGGAGTTTGAACTTCATTATCATTTGACTCCAAGGATAATGAGTTCTTGAAGAACTTAACGTTTCTTGATTCTATTATGATATTAGACTCTAGATCTATAAGTCTATAAGTTTTACTATTTTATGCATACCCTACGAAGGCATACTGAATAGCTTTGGGTCTTAACTTAATTTTTTTTGGATCAGGAGTTCTACAATATGCAAAACACCCCTACACTTTAAGATATCCTTGATTAAGTTTTCTGCCTTTTCATGTTTCATATGGAGATGTTTTATATTTTATATACACAATTTTGTTTAATATATGACATGCTGCAAGTAGTGCCTCACCCCATAGACTAAGTGACAACTTTGTTCATATTAACATTGTGCTGATCATTTGTACTAATGTTCTATTTTTCCTTTCTGCTATTTCATTTTGTTGAGGTGTGTATGGCGCAATATACTTATGTATTAGTTTATGTTCTTTACAGAAGTTATCGAATCCATTAGAGGAGAATTTTTATTTTCTTATTTAGTTGATTTTCTACTTCTGCTTTATATACCTTAAACATGTTCAATGCTTCATCTTTGCTCTTTAACAGGTATATATACACATATCTAGAGTAATCATCAATAAAGATTATAAAGTACCTTTTACCTCTATGAGTAAACATGCCGTTTAACTCACAGATGTCACTGTGCACAAGATCCAATACTTGAAACAATCTCTTGACACTTAGAAAATGTTTCTTTGTCATTTTGTATCGTATGCACACTTCACATTTATCGATTTCATTTTCTATGTATGAGATTAAATCATTCTTAGCCATGAATTTCAAGGTACTATACCCTATATAGGCTAGTTTATCATATCACAGTCCAACAGATTTAACCATATACATAGAAGTGTCACTTTTATTAAGAGAAAACTTGACCATACCATTACAAGTATATCCCTTTCGGATAAAATTCTTATTCTTAGATAGAATCAGTTTTTCTGACTCATACACTACCCTTATTCTTGGTTTTCCTAGAAGATCCCTAGAAACTAAGTTTCGCCTCATGTTTGGGACATGCAGGACATTTTTCAGAATCACTTTCTTCCCATAGGTGAATATCAGTTCGATGGTCCCTTTGCCGACAACCTTCGATCAGACTTCATTACACATTTGGACTTCTTGACTATCAATCAATTCCTCATAAGTTTTGAAGATTGATATATATGTCGTAGAACACATAGATGGTAGTGACAGTATCGTACCACCAACCGGGAACCTTTCCTTGGATGGTATATCATCTTAGTAATCATTGCCACAATATCGCCTTCTTCTAATGCACTTGTTTCTTTTTTAGATTTACGATATTGGCATACTCGAGCATAGTGTCCGTTTTTCCCACAGACATGGCAGGGGCCTTTGAATTTTCTGTTCTTCTTTTAGGTATTTTCTTGAATTTTCCTTTATTGGGTTTAAGGGAATCGTCCTTTTCGAGATTCTTGTTATTTGTATTCTCTACTGCGTGTACTTTGGATGAGGAATTCCCTTTATCGTTCTTTTTATCACGGTTATGAGATTCTTCCTCAATTCTAAGATGTTTCTGGATTTATTCTAATGTGTAGTCCTCAATCTTATGCAGCAACTTCTTTCTGTAGTCTTTTCACATCGGGGGTAATTTAACGATAATAGGCTCGACTTGGAATGATTCAGGAAAATCAATCTTAATTGCTTTGATTTTGTTAACAATTAGCTGCAGTTCTTAAATTTATGCTAACAACGGTTTGTAATTTACCATGTTATAATCGAAGTACCTGACAATCAAGAACTTGTTAGTACCTTCTTCTTCAGCCTTATATTTGAACTCCAGACCAGTCCAGATTTCTTTTGCTGACGATGTTTGTGTGTACAGATCATACAAATGGTTGGAGAGCGCATTCAGAATGTCTACGGCATAGGAGTTCGTATTCAGCTCGTTTGGTGTGGGCAGCAACCTATTCAGGTGTGTAATTTTCAGACACTTCAGGCAATGGCTACAAATTCGAATTTAAGATGTAGAAGATCTTCAGCGCCTTCGGAAGAAACTTGAGTTTATCTTACCATCTGGTAAAATTGGTTCCATGGAACTGATCAAAACGAATCGAGTCCCGATTCATCAACTTAATAGATGATACACTATCGGCTTCCATCAGGAATAACATTTTAATATTATTGAAAAATAATAAAGAAATAATATTTTCTGTAATATATATGGAAACCGAAAAACCAAAATGATCTGAAAATAAGGACAAGTTCAAGCACGTATGGAACGTTGTCCTTAAAGTGTTATTTGTTCCTACTCAAGTAAGTTGAGTATGCTGAAAAGTTACAAAAAAATTACTTCTAAGATACGATGAGCTTGGTGTGGATCCACGTTTAGCAAATACGAATACCCACTAATGAAACTTTGTTACATAGTATCTGACAGAAAATAAAAGAAAAAATTCCAGTAAAGGAAGAAGAAGAAGAAGTGTGAATTAGACCACTGCACTAGTCTGTTCTTCAGCTAATGGTTCAAATGAACCATTCTAGAACACATTGCTGATCTGATCTTCAAGCAATGGTTCAGATGAACCTTGCTTTCTTGCTAAAATTTTTGGTCTATAGGAGTGGATATGGTTCGTATGATTCTGTTGGAGTGTGTTGAGATGGATTGGAAACCCATCCAGATCCAGTTTATATAGGCAATGGTGGCTGGAGGTTATGGTCCAAGGAAATAAATCTCATTAACTGTTTCTAACTGTTGGAGAAACTAGCTGTTATTGGCAGTTTCTAGTTGTTGTGCATATAGTGTAATGACTACTGCATGCAGTTGTTTCTGACTGTTGTGAGACACTGGCTAACCGCTTCTAGCTGTTGGGCTAGCCCCATGCAGCGGTTTCTGCGTGGTTAGCAATCAAGTACATGATCAATTACACCTTTCTACAATAACTCTTTTTCTAGCCTCTATATATCTAAGGGACCTCATTCAGTCCTCTGCAACATGATGCAGACGTGCAAAGTGCGCCACTAACGCCTCTCATGCCCACACCCTCGCACCGTACTCATGCCTGAGACCGAGACCGAGACGGAGACATTTGCTGATTGTACTACATTCTTCATCAATTCAATACAATTGATACTTGCCTTTATTTCTTACTTTCGAGCATATTACATTGTTGTTAAATAATATAAGATATCATCAGCATAATAGAAAGTTTTTGCTTCCAAGGTTTTTGTATAAAAAAATCATCTGAAGACTAGCCCTATCCTATAATCGATGACTAAGTAGATGATCAAGCTTTTCAAATCTAGTTTTAATTTGTCTATTTCGGCGCTTGGGGTCACAAGGCGCTAGGTTCGATTCAAGTCATATTCAGCTTTGGCAAGTGTGATTGACTCTTAGCCAAGCACTACAAGTGAGGTTACGTCCGAATTGAAGCCAACACCATCTTTTATACGATGTCCAGTGGGACTCAGTGTGCTAATATCTCTTTATTGCATAATCCTGACAACATATGTAGGTTAGTATACAACAAATCACCAACTAGTGAAGTTCTCAAATTAAAATTTTCATTAAATTAGTGGAAGTTCTCCTCAAGAGGATGTTATTGCCTGAAAATTGGCATGACAATGAGAATCCCCCGATAAAGCCAGGGATTGAAAGACTGACTAACTTTCCACCAAGGCTAGGACTGACAGACTAACAAGGCCGGCTTACACCACCATAAGTGGTCGCAAGGAGGAATGGCCAAAACCACCAAACTGTCGACCAGTACAATCAACATGACCCCCACAATGAAAACCTCGGGGGGTAAATACTATGTTGGCACTGAAATGGCTCGGGGTGGGGGTAACCACCTGTGTTGTTTGTATTGTAACAATATTATGTCAATGCCAAACAACTCAGTGGGCAATCACCCTTGCCTCCTGCTCCTCCTTTCGTATATTTCACTTCTTAAAGACCACCACTCGTCAAATAACCGTGACATTTGCTCAAGTCCCCACACAAGCAGAAAGGAGAGTTGGGATTCAACACAAACCTACTTTTCAAAACAGCATATACAAACATTGTTACAATCAATTCAGAATAATTGAAATGACAAAAATAAAAAATAAAAAAAATAATGAAGGATAATGAATAGACGACCAAAAGACAGCTTCTAAAGAAATGATTTAATAAAATGACAAATTGAATCCATAAACATTTGGGAGGCAATGATGAAAGCCAATCCATTGGGTAAAAAAATCTGTCAAAAGATACACCATCAAAGCATGTGTTATGTGAATGATGTTGTCGAAAGGTCTATGCAATTGACTGACATTCCCCTCTAAACCAACCATACGATGAAACACTATAGCCGTATTGCCCACATAAAGATTAATTAAAGACACCATGGACAAATGTAGAAATGACAGAACCACTTTAGCCAATAAGAAAATTCCCTTGGTCACTTAGCCGCATGCAAGAATCATTGAGGCCTCCAAGCTGAACTCAAACACCTTATGGCCTCACAAGCTTAATTATGAAATGCCAAATAGAAAAAATCATCAACCACAAGGGCATCCTTATTGACTGTCCAAGGTGCCAAATATTGATCAACAATATGCTAATAAAGCCACGTAGAGCCGCCAACACAATTCAATATCTCTTACATTAATTCTTCATACGCAAAGAGATGTGAGGGGCCATGTTTACATCCTATCGGACACGGTCAGATTAGACAATTCAGAAGATGTCATGTGGGAATAATATTATAATTTTCAACTAGCTAGCAATCACATAGTGACATAAGGATGTGCTTATTGATTTCGAAGATCACTAACATCCCGAAAATTTTTACACACAAGAAGGTACATGAGTGCACTTTCACACATAATTTGAAGTTTTTTTTCCTTTTACGCACATATGTACACATTTTGTTTGCATGTAGTAAAGAACCTCGGACACTTGTATATCTTCCCATAAACGATTGTTCCTCGAACTAACCATTCAAATAATTATTCATAGCTAGATAGAAATATCCAATCATCTACTTCGCTTTAGGACCACCGGATTGTACAAAACCGACTTTGAGATCTTTATATCCACTGCATACACATTTAATCAAGAATTAGATCCAATCATCTTGGTCATTACCCTTGTATATATTTAACCTACCACCGAGATTAAGATCAAAGGACTCTACCCTTGTGTCCATATACATATACATACTTCTACACATTCTAAGTCTATTTATCTTAATCAACTTGATTAACAATCAATACAAACCACTAAGAAGACTCTTTGTGGATCGATTAAGTCATCCAACCATTTAATTTCAATATGGACCCTTACATCATCATTTAATATACAAATAGTCTATCTTAGCCATTTATACTCAATCATCAACGAATTTGTACTTTACATCATGATCTTGATACACTTAGGAGTATTCTACACTATTCAAATTAAATTTTAAAGGTTATATAATATCATTGATCATCTAAGATTTTCATAGTATATATGTACCTAAGCAGAGTATTAATTGGCTTTTGACGATATTAAAGAGTATTTGTCCAAGCCACCAGTGTTAATGCCACTAGTAAAGGGTCGAACGCTCAAGTTGTATATCTCAACTTCCCCAGAGGCGATTGGAGTTCTGTTAGCACAAGACTATGATAATCGAAAAGAGTATGAAGTATATTATCTTAATCAAACATTGTTAGATACCGAGAGGTAGCATTCTACTATGGAAAAGTCATATTTATCATTATATTTTACGGCTACAAAATTATGACATTATTTGTTGGCTGAAACAATCAATGTAATTGTAATAACTAATCTAATAATATATATATATATATATATATATATATATATATATATATATATATATATATATATTAAATCAGTCAATTTTGAATGGCAAAATTGACAAATGAATTCTTGCATTGTCTAAATTTGATTTGGTTTATGTGCCACAAAGGACTATAAAAGGACAAGGCAAAGCATATTTTCTAATCAATCATCCTCCAAATATAGAAGGTTGACTTCCTTTGGAAGCCTTAGATTTGTATATGGTTTATCAGCCACCCTGAAAACTAATATTTGACGATTCAAGAACCAACAATGGATCAAAAGCAATGATCGTTCTGATCAATCCGATTGGTACAAAATATGAATTTTCATTCTATCTTGAGTTTAATTGTACCAATAATCAAGTTGAAGATAAAGCTTTGATAATGAAGATAAAATTGTTAACCAATTTAGGAGCAAAAGAGGTGTTGATTATGAACGATTCTTTGTTAGTAATAAAATAATTCATTGGTATATTTAATTGTAAAAGTACAACTTTACAGTTATATTATTTGTTAGCGATACAATTGTTAAATAGATTTAGTGAAGTTGAGTTAAAAACACATAATTTGAGAAAACAATATTGATGTCAGCATTATTTGGTAAACTATGGATTTCTAAGGAAGGGATTAAGTGGTATGAAATTGCATTTGATCCAATGTAAATTCCATCCACAGATTGAAAATGATGGAAATGATTGGATTAATTTAGGTATCTTATCATCCAAACCTAGAAAGAGACAGAAGGATTTTAAATTTCGAAATCCACTACATCTGTGGATCCTACGTTGATTCATGTGTTTTATACAAGTCTTTTGTTCATATGTACCCTTTACACATGACAATCGAGTTGCCCGGTGATTACAATTCCATGGTCTCCCAAGTGTAGGTTTCACTTAATACATTGTTTTCTCCAGGAAAGAATTTGATCCCTAATGTAAAACGTAGTATTGGACAGTCAGGATTTCCAAGGGAAGAATTTAATCCCAAACATAGGATTGGCCGGTGAAGATTTCCAATCATATAATCATTGTGCAATAATGGTGTTAATTCCACCCAATGCAATTCAATACCATTTAATCCCTAAAAGAATTTCCAGTAGAAGCTCAGGTACATGGAGTCATTAAAATAAATATTCTGGGTGGAGAAGATTAGAACTTTGGCAATTGTGTTTTCCAGGAGTCTTAATAACTCTAACTACAAGTCGTCAAATATGGAGTCATCATTATCTGCGTAGGCTGGAATTGTGGGAGTGGTGTATGGGTCAAGCACAAAGCCATCCAAGGATCCTGCAAGGAAAGTGAAACGCTGCATTGTAAACGTTAAAGCAGTTGGTAGATGATGATATGCTGATCGAAATCCCACACAAACTAAGAAAACGCTGGGTCAACAGGCCCAAGCAGCTCAAGACCAGCACAAAGCATGCCATGACAAAAAGCATGACACGGCCAGAGCAACCCTTTATAATCATAACATCAAGAGCACAAAAATGAATCTCATGGCACATCTCATACTGCCAAAAGAATAACAAACTTAATGATATAAGAACATATTACATAAAAGTCAAAATTACAATTAATGAAAAAAGATAATTTTCCTCAGTATAGAGAAATGATAGCCTAGAAATTTCACAATTTTGACAATCTTAAGGGCATGTTTGGATACATGGAATCCAAAGCAAAAGAAGGAAAACAAAATAATAATTCAAATAGTAATTTACATGACAACTATTAAAACATGGATTCCAAATCGAGTTCTTGTTGGAATAGCAAATGCAAATGTTATGTTCTTCTCACAATACTTACCTAGTTTCTTGTGCTGAGAGTCCAAATCAAGAAATTGTACCCATTCTTTGCTATCCAAACAACACAAATAGTCACACCAAAGGAAAACGGTTTTCCGTATTTGCTGAATAGAATCCATGGCTTCCAAACAAGGCTTAAGTGAGCTTATTTTCAGATTTTAATTCACAAAATGGAAAAAGAAAAAAGAAAAAAAATTAATAATTCAAGGATCTAGTTTCAATCCACTTGAATCAGATCACAATTTGGGTTATCCTTCTTAACAAGTGCAAGCTGTTGGATATTCATTGGAGAGCATGTGGTCGACTGGTTGAAGCATCCAGCAGCTGTCCTGGCATTTGCGGCTTGCGTTGGATGAAATGAATCCCAGAAAAGATATTGGTCCCTGTCCTTGCATGGTGCTTGATCGGGAATGCATAGTTTGGTCTCATTGTGGTTGACGATGCAGCATGGGATATTCGTATATTTAAAACCTGATACAATCAATGTAATTGTTAAATCATCAATTCATGGATTCATAGCTGCCCGCTAGGTGGGCTGCACTATGCAGACAACTTGACTAAAGAATCAGGCAAATTGACTCATGTGGTGGACATGTAGATGAGATGTGTTCATAAAAAAGATAACCAACCAGTCTGAAAAATAGTGTATGTGTGGCCGCTATGCGTGCAGGCCAGCCCGATTAATGGAGAGGGTATCCCCATGACAAGCTCACCTGACACATGGCTCAAATGTTCCACATACAAGGGTGCATGTAGGGTGAAATATCAGAAATTGGAGGAGTCAAAGGTTGCCCAAATGAAAAGGGAATGTGGTGAAATGGGTGATCATAGTGGGAGTGCTCTTCCTAACTGTAGAGTTGTGTTTTCTTTTTCTTTTTTCTTGTTTCCTTTTCATATTCTCTTGTAAAGGGTTGGATCATTAACTCTCCCAAGGTGAAGTAGCCCTCTCATTTGGGAAACCTTAATCCACTTCTTAATCTTGATTTTAACAGTACAAAAAAAAATTGCAGACTAAATAATAATAATAATAACAACAACAACAGTAACGACAACAACAATAATAATATTAATTCAAAATCAAACCAATTAAAAGCTTGATTAACAATCTGATGTGGGGATTACCTGGGATCTCCACCACAAACAGCTAGGATCGAGAGGGCCTCATGGCCCAGCGTCCACTCAGGTCGCAATTTGTTGACCATCAGTGGGATCCTTTTAAAAACGAATGGCAGATGATTGGCTATACATAATGGTGAGTATGCTCCATGCACCTTATCATCCCTCCTACCCCATCAAACAGGTGTTTGAAAATCTCACCATATTTAGAAGGGTTTTGGTAGACATTGAGGCCAGAATCAAAAGCCTGTCCATGAATGAAAAACGATCCAGACAGGTCGGATTTCAGTTTCTTCAGCAGCACTGGAAGAAGGCGATTGTATTCGAATACGAACTTGTTTACTTCTTCTACACAAGTTCTGTTGGAATTATTTGCATTCGTAAAGCTTGGGATACACCCGAGTATGCCAATCTCAAAGATGACCATCTTCCTTGCTCCTAGCTTATACAATTTCTGAGAATATAAAGGAAAAAAATGAAAATTGAATTGGAATTTCCTTGATGTGCATACATAATTAGAATTGATCAGCTATCAGGAGGCATGCTAACATCTTCATGCACCCTGTCTGTTCTACCAATCTGATGACTATCCACATTGTTGAGGTGACAAACGCTGTTGTCGTGATGACCATCTATATTGTTGAGGCGACAATAATGGTCATCATCATGAACTTTCACGTTTGTAGGACATCTCACACCAACAAATCTAGGGCTACATAATGAAAATCAACATCTTGGAATCGGAAGCGGATTGCCTGGTAACCAATCACCAGGGATATGTGAACCAGTGTGAAGGGATTTGATTGGGCCATATGTTGCTGTCAGACATTGCCTGATTGAGTATATATTTGACAGAACAAATTTCAAACATGCTTTACGTGGGCCACATCTCTGACAGCGACACGTGACCCAATTAAATCCCACCATGTCAGGTCACCAACGATATCCCTGGTGATTCAGTCACCAGGCAATCCGCTTCCCAGAAAAAAGGCTGCTCCAGCCATTAGGTGGGCGAGGGCTACACGTTGAATTATATCATCAGGATTCCATTCATTTCAATGGCGTTGCCTGCTGATGAATGGACCAGCCTGGTTTCTGTGCCAGGTGATGATCGTGCTGGGGCCCGCTGTTTTCATAGCTCAAATGTCCAATGTAAGTGACAGTTTGGCAGGAGAAATGATCTATACAGGGGCTTACATCAATTTCCCCATACATACATTTCTTTCCCACTGATGTGTCATGTGTAGCATATCCAATTCATGAAGGTGGGCCACATCATTATCATCCAGTGAGAAAATCAATGGGCCATAACTGATGATCTGACTCAGTTTACTTGTGTAGCCCACACAATGAGTCAAGCTGCTAGATTTTCATACCATGTGATTATCATGGTTTGGCCCTCCTTTATCACTGATCAGATATTCTACACGTGAAAGTGGGGGTAAAAAAAATGTCAATCTGTATGTGATCATTTCATTTAGTAAAAAAAAAAAAAAACAAAAAGGAAAAAAATGAAAACACAATCCTTAATTGTACAGCAAGGCCTTTTATGGTAATTAACATATAATGTATCTCACAAGCATTGCATGAAGGAAACAAGCGCTTGGTAATTTTTAAAGCTCCACTTTTGTCCTTTTAAGGGGAACAAGAGGGTGCATAGAAAGCTCAAGAATATGCACAGCCAGATAACATATATGTGTGGGGCCCACTTTTCGTGATCCAAAATTTCCAGATGGGGTACCCATGGTTATTGATGCAAGCCGCATTTAGGCCACACCTATTTTCACCGTTGATCATTGAAAGTGATTTCAATGATCAAGATTGAGAGATGATCTATGTATTTGATCCAGGTGGACATCTCATGCACTTGTTTGCAGGCCGCAAGACCCAAACGTTGAATTTACATTGCTTTTACTCTAGTTATATGCTTGAGTTTAGGGATAGTTTAGTACTTTGGTATCTATTAATTTTCTGTGGTTTATACTAAAAATTAGGGTTAGTAATGAGTGGTTTATATTGATTAGGGTTATAGTTCTATTACAAATACATCTCTTTACATTGTAATTTGCTGTTTTTCTTAAAGCTCTACTTTTGTCCTTTTAAGAGGAACAAGAGGGTGCATGGAAAGCTCAAGAATATGTACAGCCTGATAAGGTGTACATGTGGGGCCCATTTTTCATGATCCAAGATTTTCGGATGGGGTACCCATGGTTATTGATGCAGGCAGCATTTGGAACACACCTATTTTCACCATTGATCATTGAGTGGTCAGTGATTTAAATGATCAAGATCATGAGATGATCTATGTATTCGATCCATGTGGACATCTCGTGCACTTGTTTGCAGGCCGCACAGCCCAAATGTTGAATTTACATTGCTTTTCCTTTAGTTATTTGCTTGAGTTTAGGGATAGTTCAGTACTTTAGTATCTATTAATGTTCTGTGGTTGATACTAAAAATTAGGGTTATGGTTTTATTACAAATACATCTCTTTACATTGTAATTTACAGTTTTTCTTAATTAATGAATTTATTGTGGCCTCCTAGCCTCGAACCACTTTTCCATGTTGACCGTGTGGCCTTGAACTATATTTTGGCCACTTTTATTGTGGCCTTTAAGGCTATAGTTTAAGGTTATGGTTTCCAACAATATTATGATGGAATGTAAAGGCCTTCTAGCCTTGAGGTATTCTCCCATGCAGTGAACCAGATTTGATCTGCTCAAGGCACTCATGGATCATCATATTCATGGTTTTTCATATTTCCCGTTACTTGAGGCGCTCGCAGGGTATTCAAACACTGGTTATCGTTCTGATTCCATTAGGTGTTTTCAGTTTTTTCTCCGACTGTCCGTCCGAGTCGCCGCAAGGATGTGCTGCATTAGTTATGGTTGGCAGGATATGCCTTAAATGTCTTTCCCATCAGATGATCCTAACCATCTAAATTGGCCCCATTAAATGCTGACAATTGGTTTCTAACATTTCATCTTTCATCACCATCAACAGAAAGTAGAGAAATTAGACCAAGGCCAATCTGATGATTAGCCAACCAGACCAACTGCTTGGGCTACCAACATGTAGGCCCATGATACAGTTGCCAAGCCACTGGATTAAGCATCATATGAGGGCCCTTTTATAGGTGAAGTTCAAATGCAACAATTGCATGTGAACATTCACTCCTAAAACCCAAAAAAGGAATCATCTGGACTGTCCATTGGGTCCACCCACCGTTCATGAGTCAACATACAAAATAGCCTACTTTTTTTTTTAGCCACCATTCCATCATAGTATTGCTGATTGGACCACCTTTCCATGTTGACCATCTATCTTCCGGGATAACAACTAGATGGATATAATCAACTAAATGGGTGAGATTTTTGCTCTGTGGTCCATGAGCTATGCGCTAGTCCTCATGAACAGCTCAGATCAATTGATTTTACTGTCCATGTGTCTGGATTAACTATGAGAAATGAAGCATGCTCTTCAGGTTTTACCTTCAACTGTTCAGATAGATGATGCATTAAGAACCCAGCAAACTTCTGAGAAGAGTATTGCCTGCTAGTGTTGTAGTAATCGGGTTGTAGATAGTTATTGATATAGTCATTGCTTCCAATTGAGATAAAGAAAATGGACTTAGATAAGTGGTCCGACATGGCTTCGAGGTCCTTGAAATTTTGTGCTAGGTCCATTTCAACGGTCCTTTGGAAGTAATCAACCTGTTCCTTGAGCGAAATGCACTTTCCCTGCACAAATCCAACTTAGTAACTTGTGATATCCATTAATTCAATTGATCAGCAACTGCTCGATATGTTGGCCCGGGCATGGATCTGACCATATCAAAGGTCGGGTTCGGTTGGATGATCCTACCTGAGCAATTTGATATTGTATGTGTTCCATTGGTCTTTTTTTCTTTTTAATTTTTTAGCTATCCATCTTCTCTGTATATCAAGAGATCAGGATCATTTGACTAGCCCAACTTTTGCATATAATTACATCCAAAGGCTGGCCTGATGAGTGGCTCAGATCATACTCATGGAGTGATGGTAACTAGGGTTAACTTAACAAAATAAAAAAGACTTAACAAGATGCCAAATTTGAAAAGAACATGGGTGCACTTGATTGTACCAAAACTTTTGGTACAACCAAGTCACCAACATGATCTTAATAAGTTGCTGCTAATTTGGATTGGCCGTGGTCACTATTGACTAATAAGAAAATAAGAATCAGAAAGAGGGTTTTGATAGGGCAGGGTGCCATGGTATGGTACAATGGCATTTTAACTTCAGATTGCATCTTAAATGATGGTTTGAAATATTCATGCTCAGGACCCTAATGCTACCCAGGCCATCATAAACATTTGTTGAATAGGTAATTGTGCATGAAGACGACTATTTAATGGCTCATAGTCAAAAACAAGATTTAAAGGTCAATATCACCAATGAAGCATGATTATAAGGGCATAGCTTATATATTGGGTCCGGCTTCATGGATCAGTGGTAGACAAACTCTGTTTCAACACTGAGGCTAAGGATGAGTGCCCATGTGGTGTGGGTGGGTGTGTCTAAAAAAAAAAAAGACGAGCTTTAAAAAAAAACAACAGGGCATAGCTTCTATATGGGAGCAAGGAGAACAAGAACGGCTCAGAGCATGTGACCATTCCATCCTATCAAAATAATGTTGTGGGACATTTTCATGTACCCTACTAAAACCCCCAGGACCATCCAGCTGCTGTGAGTTTTTCATCATGGCCTATGAAAAATAAGATGTACCTACTCCAGAGATGGTTTTAGCTCATTCAGTCAGCCCTTTGCAGCCTTCCTTTTGCTGTCCAGCATGAATTATTTAATTAGTGAAGATGTTGTAGGTCGCTGGTAGGGTCTGTCTGTCATGTTTCTGGCAGGGTGGGATCTATGCAGGAAAAAAATGAGGGTGGCTGCTGTGAGGTTGGCCTCTTTTATGTATGGAGATTTTCAGCTGGGGACGTTATGTCTGGAGGCCTGAAATTCAGCTATGGTGGCTCTTCTTCGGAGGATGTAGGCTGTGTATGGGGTTCCTTAGCGGATGGGGTGGTGGACTGGGGCTGTCTGCTGTGTGCTTTTTAGGCTCTGTTGGGGGTCTTGTTCAGGGCAGCTTTGGAGCTTCTTGTGGAGGCCCGTATGGATTTCTCCCTCATGTGGCTGGGGGGCTGCTGACCATCAAGTTCTGGTTGAGTGGTGTGCCTTGTATAGCATGTGCAGGTTTAGATCTGGTTTGGTTTGAAAGGCTGGAGACCCTTCCCTGGCTGTGGCCTATGAAGGCTATTTCCAAGTCTGGTCCCAGATAGGAATGTGTGGGAAGCCTCTCCCCTGAGCAGTTTTGTTTGGTGAATTAGGTAGGGTTGCTTGCTGGTTTGTTCTGGGTGGGCCGCCTCACTGAAGTAAGCTAGAATCGCCAAAACAGCTCTTCTGACAATTAGGTAGATTCAGGCCCATGTCAACCTTAATTAATTATGGTCCTAAAACCAATTTTGTGGGTCCAACCGCAGATGAAACCCATTCACGATACGGGATGAAATGGTATAGGCCATGCCAGCCCAAGCCATTTCAAAACCGTATAGGACTAGAATATCGCTGCTACCGTTTCACCTAATATGCATATTAATCGATGGTCATGATTTTTTCTTACCATTCTTCTTCCTGATTCTGGAAGAATGCCTGCTGCACCTGATGCATAGTTCACACCTGTTATGATTTGGGATCTCTGAGCCTTTGAAAGACCCAAGTACGGTGGAGCAAAGGGTAGCCCAAGCATCTGAGCTGCAATAGAAAGAAAAAGAATAAGCAATACAATGAGTATAAGAAAAGAGAAATAAGAAAAAAAGGAGCTGGACTTTTGTCTGGAAACCAAATATCTGACTGTCCTTTGATGATCGTTGGGAATCCCTATCACATTTACAATGAGATTTTAAAATCCCAATATGGATGTGCAGAAAGGGAAACCTCAATGAGAAATTGCACGATACATCTACACCACACAGGATGAACACCAGTATAATCATCCCAAAATTGGCCTCTTGAAGGAATACCATCAAATCGTACTTTTGTTATTAATAACCTATAATAGGTTGTGGACGACTTCATGGACGGTCTGGATCCAAAAAAAAAAAAAAAAAAAAACTAAATAAATAAAGCCAGAAAGTTGGATCTAACGCAAAAAAGCGTAAACACACACTATAGCTTTTGACGAACATAGCTTTGCAACTGGTTATCGGACTTGCACATATAAAATGTCATTGGAAAGCTATCAATGGGCATTACAACACAAGGATAAACAATGTCAGTTGGCCCAAAGGGATTTTTCAAAAATGGTTGCTTCAAGGGTTAAATTTGCATTTTAATTCAAAACATACTATTTTTACTAGGGGTGTCAACACAGGGTTAGGGCCAGGCCAAGCTCTGTCCAAGCCTGGCCCACATTGTTCAAATATAAGTCCAAACCCGAACTGGGCCCCTAATGGGCCAAAATAGTCAGGCCCAGCCCGTGCCCATAAAAGGACATTTGGATCCAAACACGGGAGGAAACCAGATGAAATTGCTATGAAGGGTGGAGATTCGATGGATGATGGCTCATCGTGATGGACTAAAAGGGATGGACGGATGGATGGAGCTCTGGAAACCCTAATTCTCAAAATCCAAAACCTTAATTCCATTCCATGTATGGACGAAACCCAAAATTTGGAAGAATCTGAGAAACCCTGGTTTCCCTTCCTGCCTCTTTGCACGGTACAAAGACTCCAACTCTACAAAGCACTAATTCCAAAGCCCTTGTAAAAACTCTAATTTCATCAATATGCCAACTTGAGAGAAGAAATGTTCGAATTTATTGTAG
The DNA here is from genome assembly GCA_037074715.1 of Magnolia kwangsiensis. Classification (NCBI taxonomy): domain Eukaryota; kingdom Viridiplantae; phylum Streptophyta; class Magnoliopsida; order Magnoliales; family Magnoliaceae; genus Magnolia; species Magnolia kwangsiensis. The sequence goes on from CM073582.1 coordinate 90,081,232, forward strand.
GAGAGAGAGAGAGAGAGAGAGAGAGGCGAAACTGATGCAGCTTGCAATGGCCTAAAGGATGAAGTTGTTGCAATGGCCAAAGGTGAGAGTGAGAGTGAGAGTGAGAGTGAGAGTGATGGGAGGAGAGGGTTAGAGGGGTGTGTGTGTGTGTGTGTGTGTGTGTGTGTGTGTGTGAGAGAGAGAGAGAGAGAGAGAGAGAGAGAGAGAGAGAGAGAGAGAGAGAGAGAGAGAGAGAGAGAGGCAATGTCAGCTAGAGGTGAGAGAGAGAAGAAGATGGCGAGAGATGGGAGTTCTAAGTTTATGAAATTTACCTTGAAACCCTAACGCCGGGCTGGGCTGGTATACAATGCTTTGGGAATCTAATTCCAAGCCTGGCCTGAATTACAAATGGGCTTGATGTTTGATCCTGAGCCAGGCCCAAGGCAGGCAAGGCCCAGAAGCCCGTGGGCCAACCCAGCCCATTGGCAGCCTTAATTTTTACCGTGTTCCATTTTTGTTATTTTTCACTCATTTTAAGGTTTTATGAGTCAGCTCATGTCAAAGTCATTATTTAAGTTAACTAAAAGTGGTTTACAAGTTATAGTCATTTAAGGAACTTTGGGAAATATTTTTCTATTTTGAGTTTAATTAGGAGTCCAGGGAGTCCTTGCTGTTTCATGAGTAATGTCCTTTTTATACTCATTTCCAGAGATGTTTTTTTCATGTGGATTAAAAAATTATTGCAAGGAAGGGACCAGACCATCAAATGGAAAGAAAAAAAGAAAATGTTGGGAGGTACAAACATAGTAAGACCATCAAATGGAAAGAAAAAAAGAAAATGTTGGGAGGTACAAACATAGTAAGACCATCAAATGGAAAGTAAAAAAAGAAAATGTTTGGAGGTACAAACATCGTAGGGAAAAGATTCCTCACTAATGAGTAGCATTGTTGGGCAATATATGCGTCATGTGAATCCGCCTATAATTTTGATGGTCTGGAAAAGAAAAAGATTCCAATGGTCTAGATTGGGATTGGACCGTGCGGATGGACAAAATAAGCGAATACAAATAACACTTTCCAATATGTATTTCATGACTAATATATTGCGGGATGAATCTAACACATCGCCAAATATTTTTACAATGCATGGTTTTCTAATATCATCAAATGAATTTGTTGTCATACATTCCTAATATGATGCAAGACATCAATATTTTGAATTAGACCCATGACAATACTGTATAAACCATGCATGAAATAGGATAATCATTAGAGACCAAGAGTTTGATAGTTTGACTTGTGGTCTAATTAAAGTCTGGCACTTGATAGAATGGAATGGCGGAACAAGATTTGTGTATCCGACCCTAATTAATTGGGATAAGGCTTAAATGATGATGATGATGATGATGATGATGACTAGGGTTAGTGTGTTTGGGTTACAATTGGGCAATTTTTCATTGATCCAAACCATTTATATGATGCCTTATACTGTTGATGGCAAATGCACGAAAAGCCCCCTTATATGTGAAAATCAAAATCAAATTATATTTCCTATTGTGGATGGATGTAAACAGTTGCTATAATTTTTTTTATTCTTCCATTCATTGGGCCACCTTTTGGAAGTATTAGGATTTTCCAATATCATAGATATTTGTTGGATGGTCCACCCACAATGCAGTCCATCCTATAAATCATTTGGATCACTGAGGCACCACTTGTATTGTACAAAAGATTCATTTTTAATAATGAAAAACAAGAGTTTTCTTTCCTTACCAATGAAGTCCACAACTGTCTTGCCATTGGTGAATCTCCCTGTGGGCCCATTGACGAAATCTACACCGTAGGGCATGTAATTCACTTTATTTAGCGTCGGAAGACCATTGTTGTTTCCACTATCGACTAGAGAGTCCCCGAATGCATATAAAGCCGGTGCGAGTGCCTCTTCTTTGGATTTTGCTGATAATGAACGCAGGAGAAGACTCGGGAGGAAGAAAATGGATATCGAGCTCTTCCTCATCTTCTTAGGGCTCTTTCAAAGAATAGTTAAATGAAGATTGAGGTGATGGATTGGGTATCTCGATGGATCTACCAATTCGTGGAGATTCCTCTACAAAACAGCATTGCAATTCTCCTTTTCGGTTGCTCCAGTTTACCGCTGTTCTTGTTCATCTCCTACCTTAAATCAGATCCCCAAGCGAAGAAGCAGAAAGCTCAAATCAAGAAGCACAGTCACATGGCAGTGTGATTATCAATTGAATTCACCCATTTACAGTGGCACTAGGAAATATAGCTTACATTTTAAAAATAAAACCATAAGACAATCCCATCCATTACTTTTTCTACGGTTTATCCCACTGCATAATTGACTGTCAGCTGTTTTTATTTTCTGCTGTAAGGTCATGGATTGAATGGATAAATTGTCTACTATGATTTTTGAGATATAAATATATAAGACTTCTATAAGATGGGACCTAATTTATCAATGGTTTGGATCTACCTAAAGATTGGATATTGTGATCGGGCATACCAATGGGCCCCACTAGAGTTGTGATCAATGGAAGAGTTGTGATCAATGGAAACAAACTTCTAAGTGTGTGTGATGCAAACCCGAAAGGAAAAGCAAATAAATCAATAAGAAAAGAAAGAGATTGTAGGAAAAGACCCAACAATCTTCTAGCCAAATGCTAGAGATCACAAATGCAATAGACTTTTCTCATTCCATAGGCCACAGGCCCTACCTATAATCAAACCTTACGATCCGTAATAAAGACTATGGAATATAAAAAACAGCGAAAATAGGAAAACACCTAAATAACAAAGCATTATAATTAAGAAAATGCCTAAAATAAGAAGATACTTAGATAAGAAATAATTTAAAATTATACCCTGCCCAAAATAAAGATATGAAAGAAAGAGAAATTTTCCTAATCTAGAGATTTGAAATAAAATGGGCTACAAAAGGAAGGCGGTCCTTTTCTTGTACACATGTGAAGCGTGCTCGTGTGAGATGCGGGCCTTTTCTTCAAATCTTGATCAATCGACACATGCGGCCATTTGGTTGCATCAATTCCACCTGGCTTCGAAAACAACTCGTCCTCAAGTTTAAATTGGTAGTCAAAATCTCCTACGAAGATCCTTATTTGTAGCGTGTCTTCTTCGGCTTCACTGGTAGTTGATGGTAGAGAACTACACGCCTAATGGGTAGTTGATGCATAATATGGTATTGAAACACAAACCATCTTTTCTTTTACTTCTTGTTGGTCCTCCACGTTCTAGGCATCGATTGTGGGCACAATTGGATTTGCATACCTTGATTGATGTTGAGATGGTACTATTGTGTTGACCTCTATGGAGTTTTCCACTATGATTGTAGCATTATGCATCTCTTTGACCATCATATCATCCATATATGTTAAACCTTCAGTATCCTTAATAGGATCATCCATCATCTAATCTTTTGGTTTTACTTGAATTTCCTCTTGTCTAACCATTCATCCATCAACCAATCCAAAGGAGGATTCCTTTTGAGTTGCCACACTATCTATAACCACGCCATTCCTTGGAATGTTAGATAAAATATATTGAAACCCATAAAGCTTTTTCATGTTCAATCAAGGGCTCAAAGAAAGCTCTCATGAACTTCTTAAGTTCCTTGAATTCATTTGCAACATTTTCCTTGGATGCTTTAAGCTCCTTCTTGACCTCTTGCAAGTTCTCCTTCTGCATCTTTTGAACATTTGTAAACGTCATTGACATTTCTGTGCGATAGCATGCTTTTGGATAACCGACATATGGGGAGGGGTGTTGAAAGGAATCACCGTAAGGCACATATGAAAATGGGTATGACTCAAGGTGATATGAATGGTGATCTTGATCATTGAAGTAACTCGGACAAGAATAGTGTGATGGATATGGAAAGGCATTGGAGTCCGAATAGGGATAATTGCACGATACATGAGATCATCTTCCTATCCATGACATCTTCTTCTTCTTTTTTCTAGTTTCTCAAGAGCAAAACTTGCTCTAATACCAATTTGATACAAACCTGAAAGGAAAAGCAAATAAATTAATAAGAAAAGAAAGAGATTCTCGGAAAAGACCCAACAATCCTCTAGCCGAATGCTAGAGATCACAAATGCAAGACCATGAGTAAGCTCAACAGTCCTCTAGAACTAGAGACTACTCTCCCCCCTTCAACAGCCACCGTAGAGGGAAATAAAAAATAAAAAAAATTCCATAAAAAGAATATTAATCAGCTTGTCTAATTCCATAGGCACTAGGTCATATTTATAATCAAGCCTTACAATCCGTAATAGAGACTATGGAATATAAAAAACAGTGAAAATAGAAAAACACCTAAATAACAAAACATTATAATTAAGAAAATACCTAAAAAAAAAAAAATACTTAGATAAGAAAATATTTAAAATTATTCCCTACCTAAAATAAAGATATGAAAGAAAGAAGAAATTTCCTAATTTAGAGATTTGAAAGAAAATGGGCTAAAAAATGAATGTAGTCATTTTTCTTGTACACACGTGCAGAGCGTGCTCGTGTGAGACGTGGGCATTTTCTTCAAATCTTAATCAATCGACACGTATGACCATTTGGTTGCATCAGAGTGGAGCCTAGCCTAGAGGAGCGTATAGGTTTGGGGACAAACGACCAAAGCTTCTCTCTCATCCCTAGCTTTCCTAAACGTGCAAGATACAGAAAATTCCAGCATAAAGATTCTCCAATAGCTTCTCAATCAAGTGCGCTTTTTATTCAGTTAATGTGATCTCCACATTCGATGCATAGTTCGATCCTTTTTCTATTCTGCAAATTTAGGGCCTGTTTGGATGCTTGTAAGTTGGGTAAGTGGGAAGTGACTTACAGGGAAGTCACTTACAGGTGGTGTTTGGGAGAGAAAAATCACCTGTAAGTAACTTACAACCTGTAAGTCACTTACAGGCAAATCTACCAAAAAACTGCAGGGGGATGGGGGTGGGAAGTCACTTCCCTATAAGTCACGTACAGGCTAAACAGTCAGATTTTTAAAAAGAGGGGAAGAGCGAGAAACGCACCAACCCACCAACCACCATTATAGCCATAAAGCTCCAGCCAATGAAGAAGAAGCACCAGCCATTGAAAACGGAAATCTCTCTCCGTCTTTGCAATCTCTCCCCCTCCCTCTCTGCAATCTCTCTCCGTCTCTGCAATCTCTCACTGCAGTTACCGCCTTCCGTCTCTTCTCCTCCTAAAACGGTAAAACAGTAGGGTTTCATCTGCCCTTTTTTTCTCCTTTGAAAATGGTGGCCTGGATCAGAAAACCATGAATCCATCATGTATCTGGTACATAAATCCTATTTATTCTTATGGCCCTTGCAACCAAGGCCATTGTTCAAATGGACCCACTATGGATGGACCATGTCCCAATTCTTTACTTGATCATTAATAACTGTTCAACTGCAAATATCCACGGTACATTTGATTCTTGATTTCTATAACTGGAGCCATGGTTCAGCAATCCAGATGAATAGGCCGCAGTAGGGCTGACCATGTATAGCACTTCTTCGGTTTAATGCGGGCCATTGACACTTTGGAATAAGTCATACTCAAAGGAATGAATGGTTGGAGAGGATGATTCCCAAGTAAAAAGTTTTAAATGTAATTTCTATAATTAAAGAAGACATTGGCAATGTAATTTAATTAGTAGATATTCTATTAATGTTTTTAAGTTTATTCTCAATGCTTAAATTGAGTTATTACTCCATATTATAGATATTTTGAATTCGTGGGCCCACTTTTATAGCCCACTTGATGATTGGTTTAGCTTAATAATTATCTCAAATATTCATCTTGATGGGCTTAACAAAATAACATATTTGATCCCACATTTTTTTTATATGATTATAACATTATAGAATGATTCCCCAATCTAAGCTCTGCTCGATGTGAATATTCAGCTTTCTATCTGTAAGTAACTTACAGGCATCCAAACAGAAAAACTAACTTACCTGTAAGTGACTTACAACTTACATCCAAACAGGTTACCTGTAAGTAACTTTCACCTGTAAGTCACTTACAACTTAAAAGAACTTACAGGCATCCAAACAAGCCCTTAGTTTATACGAAAAATTGCAGTATCCTTTTGGAAACCCTTTAGGGCCAGACCTGGAATTCCAAATCAAGGAGTTTCGTAGTCAGATATGGGCTATTGGTCTCATCTATCAGAGTGAGAATCCCGCTTTAAGCAATGGCAGTGGCATAGGTCGCCATTGTCGCTGGCACAGATATTAGACATATGGATTTCAGAAACCTACTCTCTCAACGCTGGCCAGGCCTGCTGAGACATCGGCACCCCATTACGGGCGCTATTTTCCTGAGATCCGGCACTGAGAATCCGGCATTGAGAATCGTCGGAATCCTTATTAGGGGGCCATAATCGGCCACGGGATTTGCTAACCCTAGACGTAGTGGGCTTTCGTCGCCGGAAAAGACGGCGGCAGCCATTAATGGCGTCAAAGCTCCAACACACAAAACAAGGGGGCAGACCCTTACCTGCTCCGGTCGGTGACGGCAGCCATTAACGGCGGCAGCGCCCCCCAACTTCATCTTCTTTCTCTCTGTTGTGGCATCCACCGGTAGCAGCGCAGAGGGGCAGCCATTAATGCCGGAGGAAGCCCTTCAAACCCTTCCCGTCTCTTTTGTACTCTGGGGTTTTTCCTCCGTCTAACCCTTTCAGTAATGATCATTTACCGTTGCATTTTCGATTGCCTTTCAAAAAGTGCCATTTACAGCCCCATCGGATACAGCACTCGGTCACATCACCTGAAAAGAAAAACACTGAATTTATGAGGCCGCTACGATGTACGTGTCTTATCCTGCTTATCCCTCCCGCCAGTTCATCCCAAGGCATCATCAAATAAATGAGGCAGATAGAAAGCTTGCTCAAGCAGACCACATCATAGGAAACGTGGGAATCAAATGACTACCATTGAAAGCTTGTTGTGGGCTCAAAAGTTGGGGATTACGCTGATATTTTTGTTTTCCCTCTATCCATGATGAGGTACCTTGTGAATGGGTTGGATTACAAATAAACATCAACGTAGCCCTAGAGAGAAAATAATTTTACGAAGGTTGACATCTTTTAAGACCATTGTTTTCAGTAGTGTGGTCCACCCAATCTTTGGATTCACCTCATTTTTGAGCTCATGCCCTAAAATGTGTTATTAATATGGATGGGCAGTATAGATAATCCACATGCATCGTAGAGGGGTCCATAATCTACATATATCATAGTGGGGCATACAAATTAAATTAAGTATGATAAGGCTTTTTATTAGACTAATTTTTAAGACAATTCATCGTTGTTTTTCACCTTTGTCAAACAGATGGAGGCGATTATTATTATCTATTTACATGGTAAATACCATGGTAAATTGAAAATCAAGCTGTCCCTTAACTTAAAATTTGATTGTTGATACATATGTGTAAAACTAAAAATGCTAAAGCCTAATATGACTCAATCTAAACTGAACACCTTTGAGCACAGGCATCAAAATATTCTAAGAGACCGAGAACTTAGAAATTTGGTTGCCTATTCAACCACGTATAATAATGACTAGGCTATTGTATAATAATGATTAGGCTATTTGCAGTGGCAATGGTTCATCCTTCTCATGAGTTGTTTTTATATTTTTGTTGAAATGACTTTTCTCACAACAATAGTAGAAATTAATTAATTAATAATTTTTCATGAAAGTAACCATAGCAAAAATAAATTATATTTATCAAAGACAAATACTTATAAATAAAGAAATAAAGAAATCATTGACAATCAAACAACGGCGGCATAGATGACAAAGTCAGAAAGATAAAGCCATCATTAGTCAAACAACCTGTACATAGAAAAAAAGAATTATACTATTAAGAAAAATAAAGAAAGAAAGAAAAAGTCTTCCTTGCGAGAGGAAGGTGGGCACAAAAGAATAGAATTACATTATAACTAAGTTAAAGCTGAGCCAGTATAAAAATATAAATTGAATTAAACTACTCTTATACTAAAGTCAGCATGTAAGAGCATAAACAGGCGAGATAAACTAAGAAAAAATAACAAGAGTTGCCCCGTGAAGTTAGGTTGGGTTGGGCTGGGTTGGGTTGACAAGGGCCCAAAGTCCTTTAATCTTTTATATATATATATATATATATATAATTGGTGGCTATCTTCAAATTTGTAGACCCTCTTGACGTTTGGCGACGTAGTTATGGCATATCATAGAATGATTTATGTATTGGTTGTTTGATATGGAGCGGCCATTGATCGTGCGCACTCTTTAGTTCACTAGGGTGAGATTTCTTTATAATTGTTATCATTTCCTTTGATCGATCGTGCATGATGTGTGGTGAAAATTAGCCGACTAGTCATTACTGAAGTAGCTTCACAGTTCCTTGAGTGATTTCAGCCATGAGGGTCTATTCTATGTGGTACTATAATGCATTGGTCAAATTCGTCAATAACTATGATCATATTTCAGATGTTACCTGTCATCGTCCATGAGGGTGCCAAGGTGAGTAAGTGATTTTATCACATCAGCAAGGTCGGTGGCATCCATTCCATGAGAGTAGCCAACTAAGCTTATCCTTTTTGGGTAACGTTGGGATTTTTTGAGTTATTATCTCTATCGTGTTCCGCTGTTAGAGCAGTCCAAAAGATCTTAAATTCATTTTCCTTTTATTGAAATTTCACTGCCACGTGGTACCATCTGCATTGTAAACATATTTTATTCCTCAAACGTTTGACTTATGGTCAGTATTTTTATCCTCTCGTCCCTACATGGATAACTTCTAGTTGGATGGCTAGGATGATTGAAATTTTCAGGGCCATGAGAAACTTTTTCTGTTCAAAGCAATACTCAACGAGCATCTCTCTGTCAGTGGGTCTGGCTAGCCAGATAATAGATTAGGACCCTTTTTAAAGGGTTCTGATTCATCCACTATCCTTATGGCATACATTAAGGCTATCTAGACGGTCTGAATTCTAAGGCTCGCCGGGGATGGAGCGTAGCACCAACTTCAAGTTAATCAGACAATCTTAACCATCTGATTTTACCAGCTGAATTTATACTTATGTTATTTTTATCCGTTCCTATTATACCTGCCGATTGGATGTGTAGGATCTTCATTTTGATGTTATTTTTGGACTCAGATCCATCCATGATGTGTCTTATGATCTTGATGGTTTGGATTGATGCAAGTTTTCGTCAACATCTAAGTTAGATGATTGCCACCATTTGCGTTTGTACGACGGTGAACTATCACCTAGGTGTTACTCATACTAAAATGTTGGCAAGGGTGGCAGTTGGCTAGGCTTGGCCCTGGGTTGACGTCAGCCTAGCCCTGGGGCTAATTCTGCTAAAAGGTCTTGGCCATGGCCCTGGTCCCATTGGTCATTGGGCTAAGGCAGACCCAGGCCATCCGTATAACTGAAAAAGTTAAATGATTTAAGGACTTAAACGATCTAATCTCACAATTATTTGTTTTTAGACATTCCCATCATCTCATTAGAGCTGGGCACATGACCGCTTGACTTGGCAAACTCGACTCATCCGACCAATTCATATCAACTCAATCAAAACTGAGTGGGTGAGTCGATCCGAATCGAGTTGGCTTCATCCAATCCGAACTCAAATTGAGTTGAGTTGGATTCACCCAATAACTCAACTTGACTTGACCTGAAATCTAACTCAATACTAACTCGACTCTCCGAAACTCAGCTCGTAGATATATATTTAAAAAAATTAGGTTTTGAATTGATGGAGATGTTACAATGGAGAGGTCGCAATTCTAGCAAGTAGATCTAGGTTTTGAGTTGCGATTTTATCCCGTGGATACTTGTTGCACCCAACCCAACTTGGTACTTGTGACCAGATCAAACTCGGTTCGGATTAGTCCAAGCCAAACCCAAAATCGAATCGGCATGCTGGACTCGGTACTGATTTGGGTCAATTTCAGGTTAGGCCTATTTCAAAACCAGATCGAATTGGGTCAGCCCTAACTTGGTCTGACTTGACTCAATGCGCCGCTCTAATTTTCATTAACTCAAACATAACTTGCTATTCAAATTACTTTTAAACCATATTGAATGGGAACTATTCACACATCTTTATATTATCCATCCTTCTCGAGGATTCATCCAGCTAGGCCGCCCAGCCCAAGGGTGGCAATGAGCCAGGTAGATGAACCACATGGTAGAAAATACCATACGGGACAATCATCACCCTTCATACTGTTTCCCTTGGTATTGCCCACTTGAATCACTGATGATCTAAATTTTTGGGTCAGGGGTCTAAATTTTAATGTGATATGTAATGGTTAGAGCTAATTTCTTACAATAATCATGATGGGCCTTGAAAGTTAAGTGTGAATGTCTCTCTCTAAACTGTTATTTTTAGTGACACCCACCTGAATCAAAGGGTGGCCTGATTTTTGGCTCCAGGCCTACACTAAGAATGCGCATCTAATGGTCATAGTCTCTCTTCTAATTGTTTTATTTGGTAAGGCTCACCTTTGCCTACATTGAGATTATGTATCTAATGGTTTGCATACACATCAGGTGAGCTCAATCAGCAACCAAGTCCCATTGTCCTTGTACAATTGTGTTGAGATTTTTAGAAGAAAAAGAATTGTCAACACTTGATTTTATTGGGCCGACCATAATGTTTATGTAAGATCCACTCCGACCATTAGATATTTAATCTCATATTAGCTCAAAAGAGAGCGAGCAAAAAAAAAAAAAAAAGAAAAAGAAAAGGAACGTTGACCCGTGACTTTAGTGGGGCCAACTAAAAAAAATGGTTGCAAGAGATGGGTGCACTTTGGAATTTTATAGGGTCCACCATGATAATTACATGAAATAAACTTTTACCATTGGATTCCCGACATACGATTCACTTGAGCTATGGTAAGGGCGTGTTTGATTTGCGTCCACTACACCAAAATTACTGTTCAAGAACGGCTGTAGTTTTGGTTCAGAAACGGTTTTAAGCCCTTTCTAATACAAAACGGTTTTGAACCGTACCTGAGTACAGAGATGGACTACATTTCTAAATGACGATTTTGGTGTGGTGACTACAAGGATGCGAATTCTTTGTAAGTTGCCACGTGTAAACAGTGGTTATCCTTTACTCTACTTGAATTTGCACAGCGAGCTGTCATAATTAACTAACTTGGTGTTGTTATATCACCTCATAGCTCCATGAGTAGTTTTAGTCATAATGGTCTCTTCCACTATATATAGTGAATTGGCTGAATCCATCACTATTTGTGACTATTTTTTTACTATAACCTTTCATGGAGCATGAGGCCACCAAGGTAAGTATCCAACTTCTATCACGTGAGCGAGATGTGTTCCATGGAAATAATTAGCTACGCTTATCATTTCCGAGTTTATGGTAACTTTTTAAATTCTAATTATATGATGCCGTAGAGCAATAACTAATTAGGCTTATCATTTTTGAGTTACTCTTGGCTTTTAAATGCTGATTATATTATGCTGCAGAGTAGTAAAAATCATTAGCCCTTTGACTTTTATTAATGATTTTGCTATCATGTGGCATTATTTACATTGTAAACATATTTTACACGTTAAACTTTGAACTTTGGTTGGTATTTTCAGCTGTACATTATATAACTGCTAGTTGGATGGCTAGGACGATTCAGATTTTAGGGCTACAAAAAACTTTTTCTGTTCAAAAGAATACTAAGAATAGTAAATGATCATCTCTCTATTAGTTGGCCTGGCTAGCCAAATAATAGATTAGGACCCTTTTCTAAGGGTTCTGATTCATCCACTATACTTATGGCATATATTAAGGCTATCTAGACTGTCTGAATTCTAAGGCCCACTGGGGATGGAACGTAGCACCAACTTCATACTAATGAGACAATCTTAACCATCTGATGTTACCAGCTGAATTTGTACGGATGGTTGTGTTATTTTTACCCGTTCTTATTATACCTGCCGATTGGATGTGTAGGATCTTTATTTTGATGTTACTTTTGGTCTCAGATCTATCCATGATGTGTTTTATGATCTTGATGGTCTGGATTGATGCAAAATTTCGTCAACATCTAAGTTTGGTTGTTCGATACAATTTGCCTTTGTCAAAATGATGGTGGACTATCACCACAGTATTGTTCAGCCTAGGAGTCAGGGGTGGCAGTGATCCGGACCCGGGTCTACGTTGGCCCTAACCCAGCCCTGGGGCTAATTGCACTAAAAGGTCTCGGCCCATAGTCCTGGTTTTTTTTTTTTTTTTTTTTTTTTTTTTTTTTTTTAAGAAAAAAAAAAAAAGAGAAAAAGATTTGTTTGTTTAAGATTTTTAATCTTTTTTTAAAAAAATTATTTTATTTATTTATTTTATTTATGGCATTCCCTCTGTCCATGATGCCCTATCATCTAAATGAATAATTCGTCCGAATGGTCTTTCATCATTCAAACATAACCTGCAATCCAAAGTACTTAAACTATGTTGAATGGGAACTTTTCACACATCTTTATATTATTACCCATTCTTCTTGACGATTCAGCCAGCTAGACCGCCCAGCCCACAGGGGAGGTAATGATCGGGGGTTGGCCATTAGGGCCGCTAGCCTCACGGCTTCTGAGGTCAGTTGCCATCGGGTCAGCTAGCCAGATTACTGCGCTGAGGTGGGTTTGGGACTAGCTAAATGGGTAACGCGGGCCGGGTCAGGCACATGTGAGAAAATGTGACTCATTTAAGCAAATGGGCTGGGCCACATGACTCGACCTGACCCACCCAAATCCTGCGAAGTATGTATATATGTTTTGTATGGCCACTATTCGGGTGTGGATAGCATAACTTTAGCCTCATATTCCATTATTGAAATCAAGAATGATCTACAACACCTGCTTTGTGCAACAGTGCATGAAACACCCAACTTCCTTGGTGCCCACCTATAAATGTAAAATCCACTGTGTCAGGTGAGAAGCATTATATAGAACATACATACAAAAGATCAACCTGACAGAAAGTATCAACGGAATAATGTAAAGTTGCTTCTAAAACCTTTAAGCTCATGTATGTCTCATGCAGCCTGAGTTTGGATCAGGATGATATATATATATATATATATATATATATATATATATATATATATATATATATATATATATATATATATATATCCTTGTGAGTTACTCTTGATTAACAGGTTTGATGAAAGATACACATCATAATGATCCTACACACAAACTTACGGTTGGCATTCCACCCCAATGTCTCTTGTGTTGTGTCATACTTTAGTTGTGGATCTGAATGATTTTTTTACTCCAAAAACTAAATATTGAGGACAAAACATGATAGATGGGAGTGAAATTTACATATATGTACAACGTGGTGGGCTCCACACAGAAGTGTTTTACTCGCTGCTGCGTAAAACTAATTGTGTTATGAACTATTCAACTATCATCTCTATCCATGCATCTATCTGATGAGCGGTTTAGATCATCACTGGGGGGGGGGAGCTTTGCTAACAAAGTTTAATAAAATAAAGTTTGATACTAAACTTCGTCCACTTAGATTTATAACATGTAAAATGTATATATTTCTATTTTCTAGTGCAACTGGGACGAACCATTCATTTGACTGTCCACCTAGCTATCGCCAACTTGGATTGACCTTGACCCTGATATAGCTCTGACCAGATGATCCTGACCATCAGATCAGGAGATAAAAATGAATGGTCAAAAGAAATCTAGGCACCAGAGCACATTCAACATGCTAAAATCAACTGATTTTCACAGTTGGGATCATTTGATAGTGAAAATCTGTGTCATGGAAAATTCATGATGGGTCCCACCATCTGGACCATTTAGATCAAAGATTGGACCGTTGAGATGCTTCGTATATATGAGTTTCACACACGTATGATGATATTCTGTAAACAAGTTGCACCATACCATCCATCTACCGAGCCCCGACTTGGTGAAATGTCCATGGCTCAATAGCCAATCTGACGGTTCCATCCTAACCATCTAATTAGTAGCCTACAAAAAGAAGGTTACAGTGAAAACAGCTCTTGATCTTAGTTCTAAGATTCACAACATAGAAGATTAAATGACATCCTCGTGGGCCCATGTGCGGAGATGGTTGGATGACTGGACCAATGATTCTGACCATGGACTGTTTTTATCTTACCAAACGGTTAGAAAACATGAATAGTCAACGGTCTATGTTCAACACTACCAACCGATGGTCAGGATCATCCATTCAGTCATTCATCATGTCTTCTTTGGACCATTTCAAATGTTAGTTCTTGGCGTATTGACCATGGGGCTGGAACTTGAGTTCGGTCAATTAGGATAACTGAGACAGATGGAATTTGCCGGTCTTTAGGCCCATCTTTGTGTTAGGTTGGACAAGGCATGTAAGGTCAACTAGGGTAAACGTTTCTTCTTATTACTTTGTTATTTATGTAAGGGAATTTAACAACAAACTACCTTATCAATATATAATTTATATTCCAGCACTTTTTTCTTTGCAGAAAGGTTTTCAAGAAACTACCTCAATATGTAATTTACGTTCCACTACCCTTATAAAAAGAGATTTATACGCATAACCACTTTAACTTTTAGGTAATTTCTAAATAAATGCATGCTTTCAAAATATTTAAAGGAAAATGCCCAAGGTTTATAAATATGGAGAAAAACAGGCCCCTTAAACGTTGACAAACGATCGACGAGGAAGACGATTCCCCCTTTTTACGGTCATACACCATTGCAAGGAGATAGGCATATGAAATATTCCATGGGGTCCACCTTTATGCATGTGTGTAATTGACACCTATTTCATACATGTCGCCATCTCATTTTAGGTTATGAGCTAAATAATGAGCTGGATCCAAAGCGCAGGTGGACCCCACCGTAGGAAATGTTGGTGATGGAACTCCTACAACTAAAAACAGGTTGGGGCTGTAAAAGTTTGGATCAAGTTGATTTTATGTCTTCCATTCATCCATGCATGCGTGACCTTATAGGTTGGATGGCCCTGATAAACATCAGGGTGATCCCCAAGAAGCTTCCAACAGTGGGCTTAAAACTTGCCATGGCAGTAGAAGCTCCTGTCAAGCTGATACTGGGGGAGGAGAGTGGGCGCTACCTCCACTAGGACATAGCTAGAGACAGACAGTCCTGTGAAGGGATCTATGGGCCGGCCGTGATGTATTTTTTGGCATGAGCCCAAAAAGGAGTTAGATTGAAGACTCAAGTGGAACACCAAAGGAAGCTGTGGGGATTGGATTCTTCCTACTGTTGAAACTTTCTTAATGCTCACCATGATGTTTATCTATGCCGTTTATTTTTTTTAAAAGCTTATTTTAGAGCATCATACCAAAACTGAAGCAAATACAGATTTCAATTGGACCACACTTGTCATGTTAACAGATTCAGTGCCTACTCCTGACTACGAATCCCAGATCATGAATTATTATTTAGACAACTCACAAACATAGTTGCACGGATCGTACATTAGTCATCCAAATTTTCTTAAATACAATAAACGTCAGTATAATAGTCTTGGCTCTCATATAAACAACCACTGCGATCTCTCTCTCTCTCTCTCTCTCTCTCTCTCTCTCTCTCTCTCTCTCTCAAAATACAAACTAATGATTAAACCTTTGCCCTCTAAACTTAATAGTACATATTTGGGTTAAGATGATACATATCCAGTTGTAATTTCTTCCCACTTGGATAAGAAGTAAGAGAGTAAGTTGATTTCTATTCTCAAAGAGCATAAGATAGCTCTTGGATGAACTATGGGGACCTCAAGGAAATCAAACCCCTTATTTGTACTCACCGCATCCACCTCGAATATAATGCAAAAACATGTAGACAATCACAACGTCATCTAAATCCAAACATGAAAGGTGTGGTTAAGGTTGAGGTGTTAAAGCTTTTGGATATGGGTATTATCTACCTTGTATCTGATAGACAATGGGTGAGTCTAAATTAGGTGGTGCCCAAGAAGCCTAAAATTAACATCATAACAAATACGAACAATGATCTTATGCCAACTAGATTTACCACAGGTTTAAAAATGTGCATTGACTACTAAGAAAGACCCCTTTCCCTTACCACTCGTTGATCAAATTTTATAAATGTTAGTGAGTCACTCCTATTATTGCTTACTAGATGGGAACTCAGGTTACAACCAGATAGAGATAGCCATTGAGGACCAAGAAAAGACTACATTTACATGTCCCTTTGGTATTTTCGCTTACCGAAGGACGTAATTCGGATTGTGTAATGCGTCCTTCACATTTCGACAATTTATGTTGAGTATTTTATTTTATTTATTTTTTGACATGGTGGGACAGTTTCTAGAGGTCTTTCTTGACAACTTCTCCATTTTTTATTATTCTTTTAATGAATACCTTGAGCACACTTAAGAATGGTGCTGAGAAGATGCGAAGAAAGGAAGCTTGTGTTGAATTGGAAAAAATGTCACTTTATGGTTCAAAATAGAATAGTACTTGGATACATTATATCGTCCAATGGAATTGAAGCGGATAAAGTCAAAATTAACTTAATCTCTGACCCACCACTACCTAAGAGCATACGCATTGTGCAATCCGTCTTAGGACACATTGGATTTTCTGAAGGTTTATAAAGAACTTTAGCCTAATCACTCATCCTTTGTGTAACATTCTTCAAAAGGAAACCCCTTTCGAGTGGAGCGATGAATACTAAAAAGCTTTCACCAAGTTCAAATGTATGTTGATAAGCACCCCTATCATGCAACAACTCGATTGGAGTTTTCCTTTTGAATTCATTTCCAATGCAAGCGATTATGCGATTAGGGCAGCACTGGGCGAGACAAAAGATAAGCCCTATGTTATTTACTATGCGAGTAAAAATCTAAACCCTACCTAGGTAAACTACTTCATTATGAAAAATGAACTCTTAGTCGTCGTAGTGTTCACTTTGGACATGTTTAAGTCTTACTTGATCGGGTCTAAGATAATAATCTTTACTAACCATATGACACTGAACTATATTATTTCTAATAAGAATGCTAAGCCCCATTTATTGAGATGAATCCTTCTACTCCAAGAGTTTGATTTTGAAATTTGAGACAATAAATGAGTAAAAAATGTAGTGGTTGACCATCTCTCATAGCTCGTTCTATCTGATTCAATAGAAACGAACCTCATCAATAATATGTTCCCTAATAAACAATTCTTTAAACTTTTCGTATTACCTTGGTATGCTGACATTATAAACTATTTTACTATAAGTACAATTTCTACTCATTGGACTGCGCGAGATAAGAAAAAAACTTTCACCAAGGTACATAAATTCTAATAGGATGATCCTAATTTTTTTAAATATTACCCAGATGATATTATAAGGAGATGTGTTCCTGATCATAAGAAATACAATGTCATCTCCTTTTGACATTGATATGCATGTGGTAGCTACGTTTTTTGCTAAAAAAGACAACTGCAAAAATTTTACAGTACAACCTTTATTGGCCTACATGTTTAAGGATACTAATAAATTTTGTAAAGCATTCTAGCGATATTAGAAATTGAGAGGAATATCCCGTTAAAATATGATGCCACTGAATCTTATTTTAATTATTGAAGTATTTGATTGTTGGGACATCAATTTTATGAGACCATTTCCTCCATTATTTGAAAATCTTTATATTCTTCTTGCTATCAATTATGTTTCCAAATGGGTTGATCAGTCAATTCTGTGTTGGAATAATAATCATTGATTGGTCATTAAATTTTTGAAAGAAAATATCTTATTTAGGTTCGTAATGCCTTGAACCATTACTAGTGATTAATGATCTCACTTGTGCAATAGGCCATTTAAAACGTTAGTAAAAAAAATATGGTATTATGCATAAAGTGCGTACCCCTATCACTCACAAACGAGCAGCCAAGATGAAATATCAAATAGGGAGATTAAATATATTTTGGAGTAAACGTTGAACTTAGATCACAAGGATTAGTCACTTCGACTAACCGATGCACTGTAGGCTTAACTTATGGCATACAAACCCCTATTGGTATGTCCCTGTATAAAGTTATATATGGGAAGATTTGTCACTTGCCTGCGGAGTTAGAGCAAAAGGCATATTAGGGTATAAAGATTTTCAATTTCAATGTTAACAAAGTTGGTTCGCTATGTAAATTTTAATTGAACGAACTTGAATAAATCCAAAACAAGACTTACAAAAACTCTCGTTTATAAAATGATAAGATAAAGGTATTCCATGATAAGAACATTTTTAAGAAAAATTTCGAACCACATTAAAAACGTCCTTTTGTATAATTCGAGACTTCATTTTTTTTCTCTTCTTTTTTTTTTCCCCAAAAAATTGAGATCTCGTTGAACTGACCCCTTTGTAGTTACAATGATTTAGCCTTATGCGATTGTCAAGATAGAGAATACGACGAACTACAACATCTTTAAAGTGAATGGCTTAACGTCTTAAGGTATTTGCAAAGAACTTTGCTCCAGATGACATGTCCATTCCTCTGAAAGATTTTGTTTACCAAGACTGACCTTCTAGTTTGATGGAGGTCGTTCTCGCTATTTACTGCTTTCCTATGTTATGTTAGAGTAGTTTAGGCTTACTTTTGTTTGTTTGTTTTTGTTTGTTTGGCGACTTGGAAAATCCTCTTAGTTGATGGCAAATCCACGCATTCACTTTGAATCTTCTTAGGTACTCTCTCTTACTTTTTTTTTTGGGTCTAATGTTATGATGCATTGTAATTTTTTTTTTTTATTTTACATTGAGGAAAATGCACATTTTAGGTTGGGGGTGAGATTCCTACGGAATTATCAGTACCTTTATAGTTTTTGAGTAAATTCTTGGAAATATTTTTGAAAAAATTTCATTTTTTAAATTTCAAAACTCTTTTTAAGGACTAATTTTCTGTGTACCTAAGTGTGTTTAGGTATGAGATGATGAGATACAATAAAATTTGATTTTAGAAACCCTAGAGTCCAGTTGATTAGTAGATTTTTAAACGAGTTCTTTTAATGAATTAGTTAATAAAAAGATTTAAACATCAATTGTGTCTGGTTCACAATTCATATATGACTCATAATTCTTAAGACAAAACTTGAATCCATAATGCTTTGCTTGATTATTTCTCAAAAGTGTTAAGAACCAAGCCTGAAGTCTTTATCTACCATGTTATAAAAAGAAGAGAAGTGTAAAAAGGAAAGGAAACTGACTAAAAAGAAACAGTGGAATCGAAAAGGGATACCTATTGCATGTGCTTAAAAAAAGTAAAAGAAAGACGTTAGTGTAATAGTCATCGATGAAAAATCAAAAGGTGAAAAAAATAAATGGAAAGTGAACTAAGTTCAGAATCAGTGACTTGTGTTAATCTGACTGCTTATGGGTAGTTATCATAGTTAACCCTATGGTGGAAAGCTGAATTTTATTGATGATGAATTACAATTCATAAGCGCTCTTAGAACTTAGATGTTTGAATGCATTCTATTGGTCGATTAATGAATGGGAACTTTATTTAACTATTTGCTCGTCATATTAGGATTTAGAATGACAACATCTTATCCTTGTGTCTCTGAACTTTATCATACATATCCCTTAAACTAGACAAAATATTGATACTCTCAAAGACATTTGGAGTTCTGGATTTGGATTTAGTTTTCCCATGTTTTGCTCATGATTACCAAAATATTGGGGAGGTGTGTTGAATGTGAAATACTTCATTATTTACCCACACTTATGTATTGGTTTTATATGCATAGATATATTAAGTTGATCAATTACATTCATTTTACCATATGGGGTGATTTGGAGAAGTAAAACGAAAATGTGATTAAAGTAATGATTTAAAGCTTAAGAAATAATCAAATGAAGGATTGGATGTTTAGAAGATAATATTGAAGAATTCAAGAATCAAAGATATAAGAAAACCAAGTCTTCAAGAGGGAAAAGAGTATAGAAAATCAAATCGTCAAATAACAGAAATAACAAGTTGTTCAGTCGGACCGAAGGCAGGTTTGGTTTGACTGAAAGTACCAAAAATAGTCTAGTAACAAAAAATGGATTTTAAGTTAAATTCGACACGATTGAAGGACTATTCAATCTAACCAAAATGATGTTTGTTACAATGAAAAGGTGGTTTGGCTCGACCGAAAAAAGATAGAGAGTTTAGTGAAGAATTTAGAGAAATTCAGCTCCAACTAAAGAAATGTTTACCTGGCTTTAATACGACCAAAGGTGCTCATTGGTGAGACCGAAGTGTAACAAAAGTATGTGATTTTGAAGTCAGTTCAAAGTTAACATGCGATTCTTCTATTTAAAAGGGTGTTTTAGGTCATGCTAAACATGAATTAGAGTTAGAATGAGAGAGAGAGAGAGAGAGAGAGAGAGAGAGAGAGAGAGAGAGACGGTGGAGCTTCCAAGGAGCTATTTTCTTTCATAATCTCTTAGTTCTAGTTTATTTTTCATGTTTTTGTTTAAGTTTAGCTTAAATATGACAATTGTTGGTTAAATCCTTTAGATAGGGATAAGAGATGGAGTTTCTAATTGTTTTTAATGTTCTAGTTTACTTTGATTGAAGTTTAATGGTTTGAATGTTGAATAATTTTTTTATTTTAGTTTTAATAAAATTCTGGTTGTAGTTTACTTTGATCCATTATCGACTCCAAACACTTTGAATGCTTGAGAATGCTAAGATTATTTTCTTATATATTTTTAAGGGAATTGATTTATAAAATTTATTGATTTATCGTATACTACACTAAAGGCACAAAAATAGAGGGTAAATTGAAATCTGTCATAAAATGGGTGCCTCGATTTAATATTCGTACTTATTATAAATTTGAACTTGTTAGAAATATATCTTATGATAAGTATATTTATTATAAGTATATAATAAGTGCAAGAAATGTAGAACTAAATAAATATACCTATTCATCTTTCTACACAAAATATATGTATGAGGGCCAGCACAAGCGGTGGAGCATGTGGTTTAATTCGATGCAAAGAAAAGAACCTGAACGATAGATACTTTGGATTCCATGCGATTAATAACTGTTCACACCCCAAGTGCAGGGTTGTGATGTAGTAATAAACTCGGTAAGACCGAGGTCGAATCCCAAGGGACTGAAACTTGTACGTTATCTAAAATTAAGTAGAATTAGAACTAGAATGAGATATAATCTAAATCAAATAGAAATTAAGGAAAAAATGATGGAATAATTATAAAAAACTTAGGAGAAATCAGAGATAGAAAACTAGGGATTCAGATGATCCACTTGTAGAGATCAGGGAGATCTTATGCTTGCATCAAAAATCATGAAAATTACCTGAACCGTCGTTGATATAGTTTCAAAGAGATGAAAAGTATATGAATTAGAATGGATTCCATCACCAAACCATACCCAGGAGACTATGGAAAACAACAGAATTAAACTAATTACCAACCAATCAACAATGCATGAAGGTTAGGAAGGGTACCGTCATCTGACCATGCCCAGGAGACTATGGTGAACAACAGGGCTTCCTGACGTTATAAACATAAAAGAGAAGGAAATATTCAAAGCCATTACAGACCCATTGTAATTTCAGTTACAATAGACCATTAAAGACTAAAAATATTCCATCAAAACTAATAATCAACATCAATTCATATACTAAAATTAAATTAAAAGCACGGAGTCTCCCAGCTCACTACAAGCTTCACCTCCTAGCCCTAGCTAGGAGGTTAGCTAACCATAGTCATGAATCACTAACTCTTAAAGAAAACAAGTAACAAATAGAACAAGAAAAAATCTAAACTACTCCCGGTCTTGCGCTCCACATCCCAAGCACCAGCTCCCGTTCTCCCTTTTCTTTTTTTATCTCATCTCTTCTTTTTTTATATCCTGCACTGACGGTGGAGAGGTCCCTTTTTTAGTCAGAAAAGAAAACGTTTTTGGAAACCTTCGGCGGAGCCTTTTCGAAGCCCGTTATGCCGGCAAGAACGCAATTCATTCTTGAGCTGAATTTGGTCTTCGCATACAAGGACATTTTTGTGAAAGGCAAGCGTCCTTACGGACAGTTTTTGGTTGTCGTCCAGATGAACGGTTTGGATACTCAAGACGAGCCGTCCATGATGGCCCACTTGGAACGTCAGTTCCCCTTACGAATTAGGGCTCTGTCACGCAGCCAGCGCTGCTTGATTGGTGGGACCCATGTTCGAATTCTAATGGAAAATCCACACCGTCCTTTAGAATCACAAGAAAAAACTAGTAAGATATGGCTAGTTTTGAATTTCTACTGACGTGGCCCACTTGATTTTCCATTTTACCATCCGTCCTCCATTTGGATGGTTGAAATCCAATTCACGCTATCTTCTGCGATTCCGCCACCTAGGCCCCCCTCTGGCACACATTGGATGGTCCAGATCATAAAAAGGGATGATGCGTGGGGCCCACTGTCAAAACCCAATCACATGCACGTCTGTCACTTGACGTTTTTCGCACCGTTGAGATGTTGTGTACAAAAAAATAGGTGGGGCCCACTTCTGATGACATTCTCGGAGATCTACTCCACTCATCATCTTCTTAGTAATGTGTAAGCCCATTGGTCAAAGTATGAAATAAATCGAAATTCTATGTGGGCCACACTATCCACCTGTGATGAGCCACTGCCCACTGTTGAAGCAAGCCTCTTCTCTTACGTGCATGCATGTGGAGTTCGTTATATTTACAGAATTGCCACTCTGCCTTCTAGAAACATCTGTCATTCGTTCCTCCCTGCTGCACCATCCAAAAAAAGTAAAATTTGATGAATATCCACCATTTTTCTTGTCTTTCCATCGTTTCAGTTTGGGTCCCGATCTCCCAAGGATGTCCAATATGCTTTCTTAATGGTTATTGTCTGATCTTGTCCATCGGGTCACTTATACACTGATCAAAGGGTTGAATTTTGACGTGTACGGTTAATTTATAGTCCTCGGGCCAGATATAAAGTTTCTAGTCGAACGAATGGTGGGAACCTTATGTAACACCCCGAAAATCGAGGGTCAGGTAGAAACCCAACTCCCGAGTTTCAGAACGTCACTTATGCAACATAGATAATGATAAATGCATGTTGTCTATAGAATGACATTAAACAAGATTGAGACTAAGCCAAAACAGCATTTCATACTCTAGAGACAGTTAAATTAGTAAGCGGAAGACTGTGATAAATACATAAAATATATAATTGATTGTAAGTCTCCAGAGTGTGAACATGTTACCAGGTTAATTATGTACATGTATACTCCAAAAATGGAAAGAAAAGAATATACATGAGTGCTTCGAAAATATAACATGACAAGTGTCAAGGCATCTAATCAACCTCCCTGTAATCCCATCGATTAGAACACGCATAAAGGAGGGATCCTCCTCATCATCATCGAGTCCGGCTCCGCCTCGCAGGCCACGCCATCATCTGCAATTACAAAAGGGTCTGGTGGGTGTCCAGGAACACCATCCCGTAACGTGGGAGTGAGTGATCAACTCAGTGGAATAATAGAGCAAAGATTAGCATGTTCTCAAATCAATCATGCGATAATAGTAAAGCAATCAATCACACATTCCTAGATACTGTTATTAATGCAAGCATGAAATAACATGATGGATGCCCTCACCGACATTCTCCCTCATACGGCACCATCTGCGTCCGCGGCATGCTTGCGTACCGCTTAGTGCTCCACATCTTCTAGGCACATGCAATGTGATGTGGATATGATTATCAAGTTATTATTATTCCTTTTCATACAACAATATTGGAAAACTAAGGTACTTTGCTTATATCAATCCCAACACAGATCCTGTCTAGGGTCGTCACTCCTAGTAATCACATACGATATTATATTTGTAGGTCGCTGCAAGGGCTGCCAGGGCTGTTGCTCGCACTCGTTGCACCTCTCCCCCATCACCTTATCAATACAGGCCTAATTATCCTTAAGACTGCATCAGGACTCGTCGCCCTCATGCGGTGTCAGGATAAACTCAAGGTCACTACAAAGGGCTCGTCACCAATCAGTGTAGGCCGATAGCAAGAATATAGTGTCCCATACCACCATAATCTGCTCAGAGTAGGGTACTCACTGGTCACTACGGGGAGGTTTGTGGCCCCAGCGTAGGCCGACAGCTCGACCACGGTGTCCCATACCACCATGCTCGGCTCATGAGTCTTTATGGATCAAGGTACCATGGTTAATAGGGTTTTTAATGGTAAGTTCAGTACCCTAGGTTCAAGCAGTTATGACTCATACATGGTGAACATACAATGGCCAGTCGTGTTACTTGACGGGCTCGACTAGTACGAGCGCATCGCAAGTCGAACGACATAAAGTGCGTAAAACACTTCGTGTGGCCTAACCACTGCCGCCAACTTCAAACACGACTCGCGTTCATCGACGCGTCCTTCGTGGTAAATACAAGCAAACCATGAATTTACTCTATTATCGACTACCTGGACTAAGTATAACCCTAAATATTTTTGAATCCACATCAGCAATCATATAAGAGTAATGGAAATGAAATACAACAATATAAGCATGTTGAAACATGTTATAACATACCACTTAAGCAATTCATCCAACAAATACATTTCCTATACATAAAGAAATCAATACATCTAGCCAACATGATGGAGATCATTTACATCAACATATTACTTGAGAATTCAATCTCAAAACTATTTCACAACACCATATACTCAATACATACTAATACAAACATTTATACGAACACTTAGTCTACACACTTAAGTATACATAGTGTATGTCGACTCAAAGTGCGTATTTGGGCGAATCTCTTCGCCAAACCAATTATGCACGCATTCCTAATATCCTAATGCGACAAATAGCCATGGTAACTATTTCAGCAAAATATGCATGTATACAGTATTTCCTACAAATGACTAAAATGCCCTAAATCTCATATGTTCCGTACATTTACGAAACAGAAAACGAACAGCATGTTGTACATGCCAAATGGCGTTGCCGTCGATAATCTACTATTAAACGACATTGAAAGCGTTGAAATCAGCCAATCAAAGCGTCTAAAATCCATACCTTTTTACCCTAGATGTGTATCATTCCAAACGGCGCGTATACGCTTCGTCAACGGCGAATAGGCGACCTAATACACAAGATGTATAAGCTACTTCGCTATTGGAATCGACGGAACCTTAAATCAGCAAGTGTTGACGGTTTTTCTTACCTAGAAATGCTTTGGAATCGCCGGGAATGTGATTGGAGTGCGGTGCTTTGGCACGTGCAAAAGCTGGTGCAGGTGGCAGGAGAATCTCTCCCACACTCTCTCACAATCTCTCACTTTCTCTCTCTCTTTTCCTAGGATTTCAAGCAAATTCGGATGGGAGGGTTGTGAGAGGGTTTAAAGCCCTTATATAGGCTAAAACCTTCCCAAATTAGGCTTGGAAACAAAGCTCACTTGAGGTATAACCAAATCTGGACTGTTTCGATCCAAAAGAGCATTTTGGGAGGTCCCCTGGCCGAACGTGGTCGGACTTAAGCTCATGCATACTGGACCTAGCACACATCAAGTTTTCAGACCGGAAGAGTTCGCAGATAGCACGTGGCGGTCCAATTTCAGTTCAGCGGTCATCGCACCTAGATCAGGTCTAGAAGTCTCATGATATGAAAGAGAAATTTTTCCTGATCCGAGGGTGTAATTTGACTGAATTCTGACGGTCAGAACGCTTAATAATAACGCGCCAAGTCACATGCCAGATTTGAATTAAAATTTTCAAATCTAACCCTTTTCTCACTCTCTTCACTCCAGGCTCAATGAAATAGCCTCTGAACGTCGGTTGGCCTTAATTTTCGAAATGATTGTCAAGTCCAGCCAAGCGGTCATAACGGTCTAAGATAGTAGATATCGGACTTTCGACGCGCGGTCTAGATCCAATACAAAGTTTTAAAAGATTCCTGAGAGCAAACCGGTTTAGAGTTTGATCCTGAATTTTAGGGTAACGTAGCATCAACGATTCTATAAGTTTTGGGTCTTGTAGAACCTATTTAAAGCGATCAGGGACAATTTCATAGCTACTCTAGCGTAGCGCTAGCTAACTTACTCTTAATTTCTAAAGGAATTAATTCTAAGTGCTTTCTTTGGCTTGGAATTGGGTTCTGAACGGTTACCCAGGTGTTTTGGTTGACCCGTTGCCTAAGGACGTCTAATCCCAGGTTGGCAAAAATCCGGGGTGTTACAATCTACCCCCCTTAAAATAAAATTTCGTCCCCGAAATTGGCAATGGGTAATGAGTCCTTAAAGAGACTTTCGTATTAACATTCTAAGGAAGGTTCAAATTCTATTTAATGATCTACCCTTACGTATAACCTAAATCAATTGTTTCGATTCTGGGCCAGTGGGGAAGGGGCTAACCACGCTTCCGCTGCGCTACTTTGATCCAACGGTTGCATTAACTAATCCTAATAAGATTTGGCTCAATACGTTCTACCCCCCTTAAAACTTGATTCTACTTAAGGTTCAAGATCCTATATCCCGATCCGTATATCGAAACGAGGTGTTACCTGGGACCTATCCTTGACATGAAATGGGAAACAACTCTCGCCACATTGGTCGTCCTTTGTTAATGTTGCGTTCTATGACATTGATACTTATGGTTGTAGAAATAAGCCTATTCTCTATTGGCTAGATGTCCTCAACATTTCCCAAAGGCAAAGCAATAACTTTTAGTTGTAGGTGGTCGGGCCAACACGGAAGAAAAGTTGTGTAGTAGGTCTGAGCCGGATACATAGGCTTCCTGTCTAGCTAGGACAGAAAATTTGTTGTATCAATTCTTAATCCGAGTCGATGCCGATCTTCTGCTTGATCAGAGCATTGGATTTATTGGAAACCACTAAGATTAAGAAGTCGATTCAAACCGCGAATACATCGCTTACATGCAGTTCCTTTACTCCACGTTCCCGAATGCAATAATCCCTTGGGGAAGGCAATTCTAAGGGGTGTGTTGGTTTATTCTAAGTTCAAATTGAGGGATTTGATAAGTTTTTCCCGAGAGTGAATGGGTCTAAGTTAAAATAACTTTTCTAAGGGTTATAATAGAAGTTTATAAGTCTTAAGGGGATCTATCAAAGGAATGAGATTCTACCCCAACCAAATCTAAGGCTTTACACTACTTAATTCAACAGGTAGTCTAGTCTGTATCTCACTCGCTATAATCCAAAACCTAAGCCTATACACTTGACGGTTTCATACCATTTCTAATACAAGGAATGGTTCTATCGCTTAGGGTCAAGATTTTCTAAATGGAATTGGATTTCTAATGTAGAGCGGGTCGCGGACAATTTCATGGCCAAGATGGATCAGAAAAGGCACGGTCGGCGACAGAAGTGATCCGGACCATCGGACCTTAGATCGGGCGTATCTCACAATCCGGAATGAGTTATCCGACGTAAAATATATGATTTTGGGGTAGAACGAGCTACTTTAGCCAACCAACCCCGCTACGCCGGGTTGCGCAACCCGAATTTGTGAGAAACCCCCTGATCGACGGTCGTTTCCTCGTTTTAATTTTGTTTTTACTATAAATAGTAAGTTTTAGTTTGGGTATAACTTTTCATCCGTTGGGCTTTAGGAGTTGTGTCCAACATGAAAAGTGCTTAGGATAATTAGGAGAACGGTTTGGTGAAGCCAAATAGGACACTTACTATTTTTCGCCGAAAACCTTGCACACTAGTAGACATCATGACCGTCTATAAATAGTAAGTTTACTATTTATAGTAAGTTGCGAATTCTAGGAGTTTTAGTTGTAGTTTTAGTTTGATTTCTTTCTTATTGCTTGGTTCCCTTATTTAAAGGGTTGTGAACTCGATTTTGGGAATTCATAAATTAATTTCGAATTTATTAGAATTTATTTTTATCTTCCTGCTTTCTTTCCTCATGGATTCGAGAAGTCTCTGTGAGGAGTCTAGAGAAGCTCCGTGGATTCGGAGTAGTTATCCTTGAGGAAGATGGTGATCGACCTCATCACGTTCATCCCTGCGTCAATTTGGTATCAGAGCGTGGTTTTTCCTCGGGCTGATGGCAAACAACGAAGGTATGAATCAAAATCCTGTGGACGGTGATCCAGGGATTCGTTATCTTTCCGAAAGAATAGAAGCTTTCCATCGGGAGAGTCAGTTGACCATGCAAGGGCTGCAGACAACCCTCAACCGTCTTGCGGATGCGCTACTTCTGCCCCGAGCCCTAGGCGGTGCTCCACCACCTATGGTCGCCCCACCACCCGTGGTTGCTGTACGACGTGACCCTGATTATCGCAGAGCACTACCAGCGGTAAATCGTAGGGCTCCACCAGATGATTCTAGTTCCAGCGACGAGGACATTAATGAGGGTTTTGATCAACGACCAATCCATGGAGGTGATCGTCTAGATCGTGCTGAAAGAGACTATCGAGGTAAGGCTGAACTTCCTAGTTTTAACGGTTTATTAGGTATCGAAGATTTTCTCGATTGGCTAGCCGAAGTAGAGAGATATTTCGATTATATGGATGTGCCAGATCATAAAAGGGTGAAGTTGGTAGCGTTTAAATTAAAATCTGGTGCTTCTGCATGGTGGGAACAATTGCAACTCTCACGAGCCCGCCAGAACAAGGCGCCCATCGCATTATGGCCTCGGATGAGACGTCTTCTTCGTTCACGATTTCTCCCCAGTGATTATGAGCAGATATTATTTCAGTAATACCAGAATTACCGACAAGGAAATCGAACTATTAAAGATTACACTGAAGAATTCCAGCGGTTGGCTACACGAAACGATTTGTCAGAATCTGAGTCACAGAAAGTGGCACGATTTATAGGTGGGTTGCGACCGGTAATTCAGGATGTAGTTCAGGTGTACCCAGTCGGGACCGTAGATGAAGCAGTTCAATTGGCAAGAAGGTCAGAAACACAGCTTGCAAGAGCTCCTGCTCGTCCCTATCCTTCAAATCGACCCCCTATGACAGGTCCCACACAGGATCCAGTGCTGGCTCGAGGAAAAAATCCGGTAAGAGAACGTCCTCAACCTCCTCCACCTGCGAACCGTGATACGGGGAGCGGACCATCCAGACCTCAGCGGGCAGCACCCACAACAGCGAGCTCGAGTAGGATTCTGAATCCTTATGCTCGGCCAAGGCCGAACAGTTGTTACCGCTGTGGCCAACCAAGCCACTTATCAAACACTTGTCTTCAACGTCCGGCAGCACACTTGACTATAAACGAAGGGAGCACTGAAGATGAGGCCGCAGAAGAAGATCATGGCTTTGATGAATATGAACAAACCACTGAAGAAATAGCAGGTGGCGATGAAGTGACAGGCGAGGATCGTGACGAATCTCTCGTTGTAAGGCGACTACTGTATACCCCACGAAAGGAATTACATCCACAGTGGCACAATATATTTCGTACTCGGTGCACTGTCAACGGAAAGGTCTGTGATGTGATCATAGACAGTGATAGCAGTGAGAACATCGTCTCAGAGTGATAGTGGATAAGTTGCAGCTACCAATGACGAAACATCCTTCCCCGTACTCAATTGGCTGGATAAAAAAAGTGAACGAGACTAAGGTAACTGAACAATGCACTATCTCGTTTTCAATTGGTAAACATTATAAGGATCAGATACTTTGTGACGTGGTTGACATGGAAGCCTGTCATATGCTACTCGGTCGACCCTGGCAGTCGGACCGTGATGCGACCCATCGGGGGTGAGACAATGTCTGCATATTCGTCAAGGATAGCCGAAAAATAATCCTTGCCCCTATGGCACCAGAGAACCATCTTGAAGCCTCTAAAGTGGAGGGGAGTTCTCTCTTGACCATTCGGAATTTTATGGAGGAATCTAAGGAAACCGGCAAGGTATACGCCGTAGTGGTGAAAGGCGAGGAAGAGGAACCTTCAAACATCTCTCCAAGCCTAAAACTGTTGCTAAACGAATTCAAGGAGGTCTGGTCTGAAGATTTACCTGATGGATTGCCCCCCATGAGGGACATCCAACATCACATAGACCTCGTCCCTGGGGCTAGTCTGCCCAATCGCCCTCATTATCGGATGAGTCCGAAAGAGTGTGAGATACTTCAGGGGCAAGTGGAGGAATTGATCCGTAAGGGTCTATTGAGAGAGAGCATGAGCCCATGTGCTGTACCAGTATTATTAACGCCAAAAAAAGATGGAAGCTGGTGCATGTGTGTCGACAGCCGAACAATTAACAAAATTACTATTAAATATCGGTTTCCAATACCACGGTTGGACGACATGCTCGATATGTTAGGAGGGGCTAAAGTGTTTTCTAAACTCGATCTAAAGAGCGGGTACCATCAGATTCGTATTCGACCCAGTGATGAATGGAAAACGGCATTCAAGACAAAGGAAGGGTTGTATGAGTGGCTGGTCATGCCTTTCGGCCTATCGAACGTACCAAGTACTTTTATGCGTTTGATGAATCAAGTTCTAAAACCGTTTACTGGCCGATTTGTGGTAGTATATTTTGATGACATATTGATATATAGCCAGGATGAGGCGGAGCACAAGAAACATCTCAAGCAGGTGCTGCAGGTCCTACAAGATAACAAGTTGTACCTCAACTTGAAAAAGTGTAGCTTTTTAACTGACAGCCTGTTGTTTTTAGGATTTGTTGTAACGTCCACAGGCATTCGGGTGGACGATGAAAAGGTGTGAACTATTAGGGAATGGCCGATCCCGACAAACATTCATGAGGTGAGGAGTTTTCACGGATTGGCAACTTTTTATCATCGATTTGTGCGAGATTTTAACACCATAGTCGCGCCAATAACAGACTGCATGAAAAAAGGGCCGTTCCAGTGGACCGATAAAGCTGACAAGAGCTTTCATGAGATCAAGCATCGTTTGTCTACAACACCGGCATCGTTTGACAGCGCATCGCAAGTCGAACGACATAAAGTGTGTAAAACACTTCGTGTGGCCTAACCACTGCCGGCAACTTCAAACACGACTCGCGTTCATCGACGCGTCCTTCGTGGTAAATACAAGTAAACCATGAATTTACTCTATTACCGACTACCTGGACTAAGTATAACCCTAAATATTTTTGAATCCACATCAGCAATCATATAAGAGTAATGGAAATGAAATACAATAATATAAGCATGTTGAAACATGTTATAACATACCACTTAAGCAATTCATCCAACAAATACATTTCCTATACATAAAGAAATCAATACATCTAGCCAACATGATGGAGATCATTTACATCAGCATATTACTTGAGAATTTAATCCCAAAACTATTTCACAACACCATATACTCAATACATACTAATACAAACATTTATACGAACACTTAGGCTACACACTTAAGTATATATAGTGTATGTCGACTCAAAGTGCGTATTTGGGCGAATCTCTTCGCCAAACCAATTATGCACGCATTCCTAATATCCTAATGCGACAAATAACCATGGCAACTATTTCAGCAAAATATGCATGTATACAGTATTTCCTACAAATGACTAAAATGCCCTAAATCTCATATGTTCCGTACATTTACGAAATAGAAAACGGACAGCATGTTGTACATGCCAAATGGCGTTGCCGTCGATAATCTACTATTAAACGACATTGAAAGCGTTGAAATCAGCCAATCAAAGCGTCTAAAATCCATACCTTTTTACCCTAGATGTGTATCATTCCGAACGGCGCGTATACGCTTCGTCAACGGCGAATAGGCGACCTAATACACAAGATGTATAAGCTACTTCGCTATTGGAATCGACGGAACCTTAAATCAGCAAGTGTTGAGGGTTTTTCTTACCTAGAAATGCGTTGGAATCGCCGGGAATGTGATTGGAGTGCGGTGCTTTGGCACGTGCAAAAGCTAGTGCTAGTGGCAGGAGAATCTCTCCCACACTCTCTCACAATCTCTCACTTTCTCTTTCTCTTTTCCTAAGATTTCAAGCAAATTCGGATGGGAGGGTTGTGAGAGGGTTTAAAGCCCTTATATAGGCTAAAACCTTCCCAAATTAGGCTTGTAAATAAAGCTCACTTGAGGTATAACCAAATCTGGACTGTTTCGATCCAAAAGAGCATTTCGGGAGGTCCCCTGGCCGAACGCGGTCGGACTTAAGCTCATGCATACTGGACCTAGCACACATCAAGTTTTCAAACCGGAAGAGTTCGCAGATCGCACGTGGCGGTCCAATTTCAGTTCAGCGGTCATCGCACCTAGATCAGGTCTAGAAGTCTCATGATATGAAAGAGAAATTTTTCATGATCCAAGGGTGTAATTTGGCTGAATTCTGACGGTCAGAACGCTTAATAATAACGCGCCAAGTCACATGCCAGATTTGAATTAAAATTTTCAAATCTAACCCTTTTCTCACTCTCTTCACTCCAGGCTCAATGAAATAGCCTCTGAACTTCGGTTGGCCTTGATTTTCGAAACGATTGTCAAGTCCAGCCAAGCGGTCATAACGGTCTAAGATTGTAGATATCGGACTTTCGACGCACGGTCTAGATCCAATACAAAGTTTCAAAAGGTTCCTGAGAGCAAATCGGTTTAGAGTTTGATCCTGAATTTTAGGGTAACGTAGCATCAACGATTCTACAAGTTTTGGGTCTTGTAAAACCTATTTAAAGTGATCAGGGACAATTTCACAGCTACTCTAGCGTAGCGCTAGCTAACTTACTCTTAATTTCTAAAGGAATTAATCCTAAGTGCTTTCTTTGGCTTGGAATTGGGTTCTGAGCGCTTACCCAGGTGTTTTGGTTGACCCATTGCCTAAGGACGTCTAATCCCAGGTTGGCAAAAATCTGGGGTGTTACTCCTTATGATCTTTGTATTCTAGATGTCTTTCAGGTCGCTTAAGCTTCAATTTCTCGATTTTCATGGATTCCTGGCGTGTAATTTCGTCAATCTTAGTCCTTGGAGTCCGTCCCTTGCCTTTAGTGTCATCAGATGCTAAATCCATGCTTTAAGCTCCCTTTTCAGTCAACGCTCTTAATTACATTCTGTAACAAAAACACGATTAAATGGGCCATTAAACAGTATCATACTCGTAAGTCCAGGTAATAGTTCGGGTCTGATATGCAATATTTGACCCTCAACACAACCCTCAACCAGCATTTTGCTAGTCCCGAGAAAAGTATGCGAAAAATACGTTGAGAAATATAGGAAAATTTCTGTAAACCCGTGTCATTTTTGAAAAGTAATCTTGATCCTGGAATTTTAAGATTCATGAATGTTGGGCATTACTTTTTCCTGAACTCAAGCGCATGGTAAATTCCATAATCAAGTTCAAAGTACTAATCCATCAATTAGAACAATTCTAAACATTGAGTTCCATAGGTGTATAGTCTAATCTCGGTTTATCAACATTAAAATTTACTTATTTGTTTTAGGATATCATTGATAACCACTAAGAGGATTTATGACAACAAAAACCTGAACTAAAGCCTATCTCATAGATCAACCTACCAACTTTTGATTTTTCCATTAAAAGTGATGCCAATGAAATGAATCAAATCCTCACCTATAGGAAGCAAACCTATGGGTGAAGACCAGTCATTCAATATTTTTCACATGTCATTCTTGGGGAATCAACCTTCACCTGTAGGGATCAAACCTATGGTGAGGACCATTCACCCAACCTTTTCAATTCATCTTTATAATCATGATGGTAAAATTTCTCAGGCTGATTCCTTTCATGCTTAGTGATTACCAAGTTAATCCTTCAATATTAAACTGAAACCTTGATGTGCAAGCGAGATGTGTTTTGTGAACTCATGACTCAATCAATGTTTACAACTTCTAATTATGGATTAATAATTCGAACATAACTATGAAATCTAGCAGATAACTGAATCCAAGAGTCATAAATTACCAAGATTCCGTATCTTGAAATTATAAATCAAGGATATCCGTCAAAATTACTTCGAATTATTAGAAATCCCAAAAAATTTTAAAAATTTTGATAATTTTTGCTCAAGACCAAGAAAACACTAATTAGGTAACCTAATCTCCCACCCCCAACCTAAAATCTACATTGTCCTCAATGTAAAAGATATGAACATGCAATGCAAATGAGATAATGAAAGTAAATGAGAAGTGATGGGAGGATAGTACCTGGATAACGAATCGAGAGAGATTTTTTAAGAAATCACTGGGAGAGAGCAGGATAGTATGAGAGAGAAAGTCAAACAAAAATAACGAAAATAAAATCCTACGTATACCACTTTCGCAGGTATTCTCGATTGCATTTAGCGTATGCAACAAGCCTTTAAACCCCTAAGTTACCCCTAGTGGACGAGTTGTAGTCTCTTGAGGGTTTGCAGTAATGTTACCCACAAACATTGAATTGATCATGCAACTTGATCATGCCACAAGGTTCCTCTTCCGGCCAATATCTTGATAAGTTTCTCAGTAAGTTTTTCAATATGATCATCCAAAAGCCCTTTTTGTAATAGGCTTGGATGCCATGGAGCTTGACTTTCCAGGGAAACTTATTTATCTCATTAAAAATGTATTGATGATTCACCTGAGGTATCCAAAGTATAAATGATTCACCTGTGTCAGAAAAAGTTTCATAGTTAGTATCCTATGGTGAATTAGAGACTACAGATAGATCAAGTTGAGAAATTTTTTTAGGAAGAGGTGTAGTCTCAACACATTCCGAAGTAGCAGACTTCGGTTCAATTTTCAGCACCTCATCCCCTAATGGTAAACATTCAGGATCTGTGGAAGAAGGGGCTTCAGAGTAAGGGTTCTCTCGGTCAGTGCTGACTACCGAGATGTTGTCTTGCAAGGCATTCACTATGTCTCTTATCATGGGATCATTTGAATCTGCAAAGTATGTCAAGCAATCATTAAAAGAGTTGGGACATTAAGCTAAGAGTGACTTATTTTTCACCTTGGAGCTCGTGATAATCTGCCCAAGGAATCCATCATCCTTGAAAGTGGACGGATATATGCTCTCTTGCTCCAGCCCTGCACAGATAGATTGAGGGTCAGTATACGAAGCATTGATATGCAGACTCTGTTCATTGATACTACTCAGAAGAGGCATTGAATCGTCAACATTCAACAGTTCAGATGGTGGCCTCAACTGGGTGGTTTCAAAATCCAGAGTCATATTGAGTAACTCGTCCATCTCTCGAGTCATATCATCATTTAATTCAGGAGAGTGGTCTAAACATATCTCAGAAGAGATAAAAGGGTCAATTGTAAGGAGCTCCTCCACTTTTAGCTTAGACATGTCAGGTGAGTGAAGTATCTCATTATGACCATTCTCTTCGCATACTTCTTGATCATTGACTTGGACCAAACTTGAGATTAATTCTAGGGGAATTGTGGTTACACATTCAGGATCGTCATCCCAATACTCATCATATTTTGGTTCAGTGCAGTACACACTTGGGATGAAATCACTTTCCTCATATTCTTCACCTAGAATGGGTTGAGATTCGCATAAACTAACATCTTCTTCATCATTAGAATCTAGTGTGTCATGTGATTGAAGTGTGTCATCATCATTATATTTGAAAGACAGCCATGTCTCTTCCCTATTCTTTTGAACAGTCATCAAGATCGACTCAGCGGTAAATTGAACCGTATGCTCGTTAATGGAATCCAACTCCTCATTCCAAATTATAGAGTTCTTCAAAGGTGAGTTATGATCACTTTCCTCGCATTGTATTTCTGGAATGAATCGTGGCTGGGATGACCAAGCCTCCTCTATCCTATCGAGGCGCGAATTGAGTCCTTCCATTGCTTTTCTGAATTTCGCAAACCATTCCATGTTATGCTGAATTAAATTTTCCTGGCTCGTTTCTGGTTGGATCTCAAAGGTAGAGGGTCCAAGAGAATAATCACTTGCAATAAGTGCTTCCAAAGTTTTTATACTTTCTCCAAAACAGGCCAAGTTATGCTGAAATGAATCCACTTGGATCGTTTCTGGTTGGACATCAATGTTAGGGTATCTAAGAGGATAATCCTCATAACATGTTGTTGGTTCATCTTCCCAGCTTTGATGTTTCCACTGGTTATAGTCATACTGATCATACATGAGAGAATATGATGGCTAATAATAATCTTCATTCTCATAATTACGATCGTATACAACCCTATTAACCGATGGAAGATAACGTTCTACTCAGTTCTCAATGTCTGTTTGTGATGGAGAAAAATCTTGAGGTATAGGTTGAATTCCACAACCCTCAGGCATTCCTCAGTATCTCCTATCCATCTCAGCGTATGCACGTACTTACAATTCCATGGTAGAACCTGACTCTGAGTCTAATTCTAGAATAAAAGAAAAGTCCTACAGCAATATGGAAAGTAAGAGAAGAAGTTAGAAGGGTGTTACCAAATAAGAAGTTCCTATGTTAAGATCCTGCAGAAAAAAATAAAATAAGTTAGTTTCTAAAACAGTTAGTCTAAGATTAGAAAATTTCTGAAATCCCTAATTCTAAAAATAGAAAGAATAAAGAAATTAGAAAGATATCACCAAATTAGAAGTTTCTATCTCAGGATCCTACAAAACAGGAAAGTTAGGTTAATTCCTAAAAATCAGAAAAATCTAGACCTAAAGTTAGTACAATCCTAATCTTAATCTAATTCTAAAAATAATTAATTTTAAAAACACAACCGTCAGTCCCCGGCAACGGCGCCAAAAACTTGTTCACACCCCAAGTGCAGGGTTGTGATGTAGTAATAAACTCGGTAAGACCGA
Source organism: Magnolia kwangsiensis (assembly GCA_037074715.1). NCBI lineage: Eukaryota > Viridiplantae > Streptophyta > Magnoliopsida > Magnoliales > Magnoliaceae > Magnolia > Magnolia kwangsiensis. Next base: position 90,117,983 of record CM073582.1, read on the forward strand.
GGTCGAATCCCAAGGGACTGAAACTTGTACGTTATCTAAAATTAAGTAGAATTAGAACTAGAATGAGATATAATTTAAATCAAATAGAAATTAAGGAAATAATGATGGAATAATTATAAAAAACTTAGGAGAAATCAGAGATAGGAAACAAGGGATTCAGAGGATCCACTTGTAGAGATCAGTGAGATCTTATGCTTGCATCAAAAATCATGAAAATTACCTGAACCGTCGTTGATATAGTTTCAAAGAGATGAAAAGTATATGAATTAGAATGGATTCCATCACCAAATCATGCCCAGGAGACTATGGAAAACAACAGAATTAAACTAATTACCAACCAATCAACAATGCATGAAGGTTAGGAAGGGTACCGTCATCCGACCATGCCCAGGAGACTATGGTGAACAATAGGGCTTCCTGACGTCATAAACATAAAAGGGAAGAAAATATTCAAAGCCATTGCAGACCCATTGTAATTTCAGTTACAATAGACCATTAAAGATAAAATATTCCATCAAAACTAATAATCAACATCAATTCATATACTAAAATTAAATTAAAAGCATGGAGTCTCCTAGCTCACTACAAGCTTCACCTCCTAGCCCTAGCTAGGAGGTTAGCTAACCATAGTTATGAATCACTAACTCTTAAAAAAAACAAGTAACAAATAGAACAAGAAAAAAAAAATCTAAACTACTCCCTGTCTTGCACTCCACGTCCCAAGCACCAGCTCCCGTTCTCCCTTTTCTTTTTTAATCTCATCTCTTCTTTTTTTATATCTTGCACTGACGGTGGAGAGGTCCCTTTTTTAGTCAGAAAAGAAAACGTTTTTGGAAACCTTCGGCGGAGCCTTTTCGCAGCCCGTTACGCCGACAAGAATGCAAGTCATTCTTGAGCTGAATTTGGTCTTCGCATACAAGGACTTTTTTGTGAAAGGCAAGCGTCCTTTCGGACAGTTTTTGGTTGTCGTCCAGATGAACGGTTTGGATACTCAAGACGAGTCGTCCGTGATGGCCCACTTGGAACGTCAGTTCCCCTTGCGAATTAGGGCTCTGTCACGCAGCCAGTGCTGCTTGATTGGTGGGACCCATGTTCGAATTCTAAAGGGAAATCCACGCCGTCCTTTAGAATCACAAGAAAAAACCAGTAAGATATGGCTATTTTTGAATTTCTGCTGATGTGGCCCACTTGATTTTCCATTTTACCGTCTGTCCTCCGTTTGGATGGTTGAAATCCAATTCACGCTATCTTCTGCGATTCTGCCACCTAGGCGAGGGTCAAGCCCCCCTCTGGCACACATTGGACGGTCTAGATCATAAAAAGGGATGATGCGTGGGGCCCATTGTCAAAACCCAATCACATGCAAGTCCGTCACTGGACGTCTTTTGCACCGTTGAGATGTTTTGTACAAAAAATAGGTGGGGCCCACTTCTGATGACATTCTCGGAGATCTACTCCGCTCATCATCTTCTTAGTAATGTGTAAGCCCATTGGTCAAAATATGAAGTAAATCGGAATTCTATGTGGGCCACACTATCCACCTATGATGAGCCACTGCCCACCGTTGAAGCAAGCCTCTTCTCTTACGTGCATGCATGTGGAGTTCGTTATATTTACAGAATTGCCACTCTGCCTTCCAGAAACATCTGTCATTCGTTCCTCCCTGCTGCACCATCCAAAAAAAGTAAAATTTGACAAATATCCACCGTTTTTCGTGCTCTTTCCATCATTTCAGTTTGGATCCCGATCTCCCAAGGATGTCCAATATGCTTTCTTAATGGTTATTATCTGATCTTGTCCATCGGGTCACTTATACACTGATTAAAGGGCTGAATTTTGACGTGTACGGTTAATTTATAGTCCTCGGGCCAGATATAAAGTTTCAAGCCGAACGAATGGTGTAAACCTTATGATCTTTGTATTCTAGATATCTTTCAGGTCGCTTAAGCTTCAATTTCTCGATTTTCGTGGATTCCTGGCGTGTAATTCCGTCAATCTTAGTCCCTGGAGTCCGTCCCTTGCCTTTAGTGTCATCAGAGCGCTAAATCCATGCTTTAAGCTTCCTTTTCAATTAACGCTCTTAATTACATTCTGTAACAAAAACACGATTAAATGGGTCATTAAACAGTATCATACTCGTAAGTCCAGGTAATAATCAAGGTCTGATATGCAATATTTGACCCTCAACAATAACTTAGTGCTTCAAGTAGGAATTGAATCAATTAAAGTTCATATTTGTTTTGGTTTGTGAATTTTGAACCAACCGATCTATTATCCGACTGGATAGGATAGGATTTTGATTTCATTTGTGTCATCTAATTAAATCCAGTAAATTAAGCATTAAGAATGGCTAGAAGTGGATCCTTGGTACTCAAGTGTTTTATTTTATTGATTTTTTATTTATAATTATTAGAATTCTATTGTTATTTTCCTCTAATTCAAATTTCATAATTACTTCTAGTTTGAATTCTAGTTCTAAAGTATTTTGAGAACGTAGCAATATAAATCCTTGAGGATTCGATCCCTATCTCACCAAGTTAAAACTACATCAAAGTCTAGCACTTGGGGTTATCATCCTTCTAGATCGATCAAAATATGAGTGTCAATCTAAGTGAAAACTTTCCTCAAGATTACACATCTATCATTACAGTCAAGTATAGTTACAAATATAACATTAACTTTAAATGTGAATCTTAATTAATGAATGAATGTATGAATATACATTAGTCTGGGGATGCACATCTAACTGGTAGTGTAAGTAAAATTTGTTGAGATGTGGAGCCACATCTAGAGGTTGCTCGACCAGTCGAGCGACCTGCTCGACTAGTCAAGTGGTCCACTCGACTAGTCGAGGACTGGCTTGACTTAATGTCTAGCGAGCATCAGTCTTTTCGGTTTCGAGGTGCTTGACCGGTCGTGGCCCATGCTCAACCAGTCGAAGGGTCCGCTTGTCCAGTTGAGGTTACACAGATTCATTTCTGAATTTGATGCGGACTGCAGATTTTTGAGTCGATTTTCACAAATGTACGAAAGGAAAGTTGCCTAAACTATAAATAGGTGTCCCTAGGGTTTTTTTTATAGTGTGAGAAATAATTCTAAGGTGTGGGCAAAGGGTTTTCTCTGTACTTCCAAGGAAAAGGTTAGTGTATTACCTTGTAATCTTCATTTTTCTTCATAGTGGAAGTTTGCATTCGCGGTTTTTACCCTTGTTGGGATTTTTCCACGTATATCTTGTCTTGTGGTTTGTTTGGAATGCTTTGATTATTTTTTTAGTTTATATTTCTTTTTGTTTATCGTTTGTGGGTGAGACCGGAGATTGGATCTCGATTCACTGCGTTTGTTGGTGTGCTACGCAACAACTGGTATCAGAGATATTAGTTTAGTTCTATTGAGAGCGATGATAGAAGAAGGGAAGACTAGAATTGAGAAGTTTGATGGTTCAAACTTTGTCTTCTAGAAGATGCAGATGGAGGATTATTTGTATCAAAAGGACCTCTATATTACTCTAAGAGGAAAAGAGAAGAAACCAGAAAAGATGACTGATGATGAATGATTTTTATTGGATCGGAAGGCTTTAGGAACGATCCGACTCTCTTCGTCTAAGAGTGTCACCTTCAATATATCTAAGATGAAAACTACAAAAGAATTAATGGAAGCCCTAACCACCATGTATAAAAAACCTTCAGCGTCCAACAAGGTTCATCTTATGAAATAACTATTCAATATGAAGATGTCAGATGGTAGGAGCGTGACTGAACATCTAAACGAGTTTAATACAGTCACGAGCCAGTTGGAATCCATTGGCAGTATTTTTTAGGACGAGATCAGGGCATTATTGATCTTGTCCAGTCTATCAGACAGTTGGGATGGTTTGGTGATTGTTGTAACCAATTTTTCAGGGTCGACAAAATTAAAATTTGATGATGTGGCCAATCTAATTCTCAGTGAAGAATCTAGAAGAAAGGCATCATAAGTTTCAGGGGACTCAGGGAATGCTTTAAACGTTGAAGGAAGAGGAAGATTGCTGAAAAAAGTAGGCAATAAACACGGATGTTCTAAGTTGAGGAAGAAATCCAAGGAATCGAAAGATAAAGACGGCTGTTGGCATTATGGGAAGAAGGGGTATATCAAACATGATTGCAGGGCGCTCAAAAAATAAGAAGGAAGCTCTCAAGGCGAGAAGGATTCAATGAATTTATCTGAGGAGAGTGACATAAAGGTATTGATCTTATCTCTTGATGCGAGGAATGAATATTGAGTTATAGGCTCGGGTGCTTCGTTTCATGCTACCTCATGTAAGGAAGTTCTATGTGATTATGTATCAGGTGACTTCAGGAGAGTCTACCTGGGTGATGACGAGCCATACAACATCGTTGAAAAGGGAGACATTCATATAAATCAAAAAGATGGAATGGTTTTAAAATTATAGGGTGTTAGACATGTACCGAGTTTGAAATGAAACTTGATCTAATGGGGCAGTTGGCCGATGCCGGTTATGTGACGACCTTCACTAGTGATTCCTATAAGATCACAAAAGATGTCTTAGTGATATCTCGAGGCAAGAAGGAAGGTACTTTGTATGTGACTTCAGGATCATATAGTTCACTTGCAGTCACATCAACTGAAGTGAATGGGCAGTTATGGCATCAGAGGTTGGAACATATGAGTGAGAAGGGGATGGAAGTGCTATTATCAAAAGGGAAGCTACTAGGGCTGAAGTTTATTGACTTGAAATTCTTCAAGGACTACGTGTATAATAAGCAGAAGAGGATAAGTTTCAAGAAGAAAGGATGCGCTCCAAAGACGCATCTGTTGGAGCTTGTACACACTGATATGTAGGGACCGACACAGGTATCATCTCTTAGTGGCTCACGTTACTTTGTTTCTTTTATTGATGATGCTAGTAGAAAACTGTGAGTTTATTTCTTAAAGTATAAATCTGATGTATTTAATGTATTTAAGAAGTGAAAAGTAATGGTAGAAAATGAGACAGGCAAAACAGTAAAATGTCTCAGATCTGATAATGGGGGAGAATACTGTGATAAGAGATTTGAGGAGTATTGTGCAGCAAATGGAATCAAACATAAGAAAATGATTCTAGGGACATTGCAGCAGAATGGTATGGCTGAGCGCATTAATAGGACCATCCTTGAGCGCGCCAGGAGCATGAGGTTATATGTAGGGTTTCCTAAGATTTTTTTGGAAAGATGTTATGAATACTGCCACATATCTCATCAACAGAAGTCCCTCAGCACCATTGGATGGTGGGCTAGCAGAAGAAACGTGGACTAGGAAAGAAGTGAACCTCGCACTTCTTAGAGTATTAGGTTGCACTTTATATGTTTACATTGATGTAGAGTATAGAAACAAGCTGGATGCAAAGTCTAGGAGGTGCACGTTTATAGGTCATGGACAACATGATTTTGGCTATAGGTTTTGGGATGCAAAAAATAGAAAAATCATCAAAAGTAAGGGTATAGTCTCTAATGAAAAAGTAATGTATAAGGATAGTATGAAAGAAAATAAGGTTGATGAGAAAGAATTCATAGAGTTGGAAGAGTTACCGGACATTGGTGTTACAGCGCCATAGGATGATCATACATAAGAGCATTATGAAGCAGAGCCGCATACACCGGTTGTGAGGAGGTCTACTCGGGAGAGCAAACCCATGGTCCGATACTCACCCTCCTTACATTATCTACTGCTAACAGATAATGGTGAACCAGAATGTTTTGAAGAGGCATTACAGCTGTATACACGGGTTAAGTGGGAGTAGGCCATGAATGATGAGATGGACTCTCTTGAGTCTAATCGTACATGAGAGTTAGTCACTCTACTCAAGGGTAAGAAAACTCTTCATAACAAGTGGATTTACAGACCAAAGGAGGAGCACGATGGTTCAAAATAGTACAAGGCTAGATTGGTTGTGAAAGGATTTTAACAAAAGGCAAGTATCAATGTCACTAAAATATTTTCACCGGTAGTGAAAATGTCTACAATTTGCATGGTCTTGAGTATAGTGGCTACAGAGGACTTATATCTAGAGCAATTAGATGTTAAGATAGCCTTTCTTCATGGGAACCTTGAAGAAGAGATATATATGCATCAGTTGGCAGGATACGTGGCACCAGGAAAGGAGAACAAGGTGTGTAGACTAAAGAAAAGTCTATATGGCCTGAAGCAGGCCTCAAGGCAGTGGTACAAGAAGTTTGACAGTTTCATGTCGGTAAACGGTTACAGGAGATGTCATGCAGACCACTATTGTTATTTGAAGAAGTTTGATACATCATACATTATTCTTCTTCTGTACATCGATGATATGCTTGTGGCTGGTTCAAGCATGAAGGACATCTCAGATCTTAAAAGACAACTGTCTAGAGAATTTGCCATGAATGATTTAGGATTTATAAAATAAATCCTAGGTATGAGGATAAAACGTGACAGGAAAAATAAGAAACTGATTTTGTCACAAGCAGAGTATATACCAAAGGTACTTGATTGATTCAATATGGGAGGTGTTAAGTCGGTTAGCACTCCATTAACTAACCACTTCAAGCTAGCTAAGGAGTAAGGTACAAAGATGCAGAAGAAACGAGACTACATGGCTAAAGTTCCATACACGTCAACTATTAGGAGTCTCATGTATGCTATGGTGAGCACGAGGTCAGAAATTACTCAAGCAGTGCGAGTTGTTAGAAGGTTTATGAACAACCCCAAGAAGGAACATTGGGAAGTTATGAAGTGGATCTTCAGATACCTAGTAGGTATTGTGGATATAGGGCTATGCTATGGTGGATTGAAAATCAAGTTATAAGGCTATGTAGATTCAGATTTGACAGGAGATATCCACAATAGAAGAAGCACTACAGATTATGTCTTTACCTTAGGCAATGCTGCAGCCAGTTGGGTCTCTCAGTTACAGAAAATAGTATCTATCAGTACGATGGAAGCAGAATATATTACGGTTATATAAGCATGCAAGGAGATGGTGTGGATGCAAGGTTTCATAGAAGAGTTAGGTAAGAAGCAAGTAAATTGCAAGCTGTATAGTGATAGTCAGAGTGCAATATACTTGGATAAGAATTTAGCCTTTCATTCAAGGACCAAGCATATTACCATCAGATATCACTTCATACGTTCGTTACTGGAAGATGAATCAATTGCTCTGGAGAAAATTCATATAAGTGAGAATCCTGCGGATATGCTGACCAAGGCGGTCACAAGGGAGAAGCTGAAGCTCTGTTCAGCTTTGATTAGTTTTCAGGTTTGAAAACAGGGAGGTGGTGCACTGTGGATGTAAAAGACAGATTTTTGATGGTGTGTTTCCAAGTGAGAGATTGTTGAGATATGGAGCCACATCTGGGGGGTCACTCGACCAGTCAAGTGCCCTACTTGACCGGTTGAGTGGCCCACTTGACCAGTTGAGGACTGACTCAACTCAAAGTTCAACGAGCATCAGTTTTTTGGGTTCCGAGGTGCTCGACCGGTTGTGGCCAATGCTCGAGCGGTTGAGGGGTCCGCTCGACCAGTCGAGGTTATGCATATTCGTTTTTGAATTTGATGCAAACTGTGGATTTTTAAGTCAGTTTTCGCAAGGGTGCGAAAGAAAAGTTGCCTAAACTACAAATAGGTGTCCCTAGGGTTTTTCTAGGGTATGGAAAATAATTCTAAGGTGTGGGTAAAGGGTTTTCTCTGTACTTTCAAGGGAGAGGTTAATATATTGTCTTGTAATCTTTGTTTTTCTTCATAGTGAAAGTTTGCATTTGTGGTTTTTCACCCTTGTTGGGGTTTTTCCACGTATATCTTGTTTTGTGGTTTGTTTGGAATGCTTTGATTCTTTTTCTAGTTTATATTTCTTTCTCTTTATCGTTTGTGGGTGAGATCGAAGATTGGATCTTGGTACACTGCGTTTGTTGGCGTGTTGCACAACAAAACCCACATGTAAATTCAATACCAAAATAAGCCGTCATCCACAATGGACAATTATCAACATTATAACCCGTTATATACATCGACATCATGACCTAACATCTCAAAAGAGATAATTCATTGATATTGTGACCTGACATCACAAACGACATACATTGATACACAACTCAACAAAAAAAAATGACAGATCATCGGCATTATCCAACATTCATAAATGACAAAAATCATTAACATCATTGGATAAAAGTACATGATTGCATGATTAGCTACCATTTCATTAATTCGGTTTACAAAGTAACCAATTATGGAAAACTTTTATGCGTAGTGGCCTTATATATCACTATACCATGAAAGATTAGATAATCAATATCAATACAAGTTTGTTCATGGACACTAAATAAATGGCTCGTCACCTGTACCACTGAGGTACCAAAACGCGTCATAAGTCGCCCATACCACCTAGGGCATTAAATAAGTCACAATGTGTCATGTTTTTAAGTCCATAACAGTACTGACCAACTATATTTCATTGTATAATCCAATAAAGTGTGTTCTCTATCAAAACAACACATAATTTTTAAAAAATAGTTTTTCATACATCTTTCACATGGATGAACAATAAACATATGTTAATTCAATGTAAATTCTAAATCTTTTCATGAATAAAATTTAAACATATTATGATTCATACTAATATGTAAAAGAATATTTTGACATGTAATCTAATCATGTTATATAAGAAAATATATGAGTAACAATTTCAACAAAACTATGATTATTCTATTAAATTCGGCAGAAAGTTTAAAGGAAAGTTTTCACCTCTTGAGTTGGATTACCTTCTAACATTGTTAGAATCACATGTATGCGCCTTAGGACCAAACTCTTATATAAATTACACAATTAGTATAGTTAGATTGACATATTACACACTTTGTTTGGTTTAAATCAAAACCTAGGGTTTCGATCACATTTACACCCACATCTTTAATCAAAGACAAGGAGTGGAGTGAATAGCGCTCAAGTTGAGGGGGAGAGTTTCAATGAGGACCTTCTGGGGAGTATAGAAATTTGAGCTTTTTTGTCTACATATACTTTCGCTACTACATCTATTGTTACCACTATGTCTACTACTATTGGTACATTTAAGGGTCTATCTCGTATATATGTTAATCACGCATCTTGCTTTTGAACTTTCTCCTTTGGGCCTCGAATCATTAATTTTGTCGTAATTGATCACATCACGAGTTACGAAGGTAAATCCCTATCATACACATCCTTTTTTACATTGTCTTAAGTTGACTGATAGGTACTAATTCCACCATTTTTGAAAAATAACTTTATCAAATAAGTTCTTTCATGAAATTTTCTTTTGTATTGCGTGTCCTTTTATTTCTTAATAGATAATAGATTATTATCTATAACATTTCATGTTTTCACGGCTAAAGTTTATACTCTTGTTCGAGAAAATCGGGTGTTAATAATTAAATGAATGAAATGCTTTAAAAATCGCACATTATTATTATTTTTTCATTTAAAACACATTTATTTACATTCATGAAAGTAAATCATTCACGAGAATAAAATTGACTGTATTTATTATTTCATTTAAAGTAAAAGAATTCAATAAATCATCAAATGTCCTCTCAATAAAAACTTATTACATTATCGAGTTTCTAACGAAAATTTAAACTAAATCATAAAACTATTTTCTTATTCATTTAGTATAATATTTCATAGGGCGATGGTCTTCTGGGTTTTCAATTTGTACATTGTCTGCATCATCTGTATGGTTAGAAAGGGTCAATGCCCTAGTTATAGTGATAGTTATCTTTTAAAATTAACAATAATTCAAGATATTTATAAAAGTAATGTAAGGGTTCTGATACTTCATGTACTCCACCACTATGAGGGGTATCGGCATGCATAAATAATTTACATGAATGTACGCCTAACAAAGTGTGTGTGGCTCATCATACGTAGTGATCATGATCATAATGTGAAAATTGGTTCAAAATATCTGACTCGTTTCGCATTCTCACACCACAAAATTCACCGGTGTGTCCAACGTTAACGTGAATTTATACGAGCATCTCAAGGAGATACAACAACGCGATTAGGAGATTTACGTAACACGATGTGTTCATGGAGCGACTATTTGTGACATTTAATCCTGAGAAGTTATGTAACACACATGACGATTTACCTACATCAATTATGCATCACGCCAACCAACCCATGAAATTGCGTGCTGACCAAGAGGACTACTACCTGTAACGCATTATGTCCAAGATAAATATTAAGTCACTAGTTGTGATACCTTTAACACATTACTTGCATTGATAGATAGATAATTCAGATTACGAGGGTTTTGGAATACCAAAACACATGCCCAAGCCATAAAGGTAAATAATACAAGGCTAACAAAATAAAGAGGATAGTAGCAATGACTAACTCAACAAAGAGGAGAGTGGCAATGACTAACTCAACAAAAAAGATAGTAACAATGGCTAACTCAAATAAAGAGGAGAGTAACAATGACCAACTCAATAAAGAGGAGAGTGACAATGGCCAACTCAAATAAGAGAAGAGTAACAGGGGCTAACTTAACAAAATTAGTAAAGGCAAAGGCAAGACTTGTATCCATCGTCTCATAAAAGAAATGAAGGTCACTCGTAATTACATCATACCAAAATTTCCAAGGATAATTAATTGTTGGTAGTAAATTAACAACGGTAGGGAGAGAATCATAACATCATGAAAGCATGTAAAAGGTAAGATAATTTGTATAAATTTAAATTAATGTAAGCTTAAAGAAAAAACCTTTACCTCTAAAGTCGAATCGCTTTTCAAGATTGTTAAAACTTGAAGTGTATGGCGTAGAGTCAGATTCTATCATGTTTTACATAATCCTTATAGTTAGGTTTCAACATTACATGGTTAAGATTAAAGGTTAGGTTTTTAGGAATTTTGATTCCCTAATTTATAAAAATATGAATCTATGTCAGATACTTAGACTTGAAATTATATCTAAGAATTAACTTACCTTGCTTCGACACCAATTTCTTGTCACAAATTTGGAGTTTCAATAATCTCTTTGCTTAGTTGGCTTAGTTTGACTTGGATAGAATGAAACCTACCAACATGGCTTTAAATTTAAGTTGGATAGAATTATCATTAATTGAAGATTACTTGAGGAAAATATGAGCAGTTGTATTATCTCTGAAGATGTTTGAAGTTGTTTGGACTCGATAGAACTAGATATAATTCGGTCATGGACTCTCGCTTGTGGACTCACTCTTGTAACCTGGCGAGTCACCGCACAACACACAACCTCTCTCTCTCTCTCTACTAAACGTCTACTGCTGGTAGGGAGGGATTTTGTATAAATTTTAGAGTCTCTAGATTATTCTTTGAGTAACCATGAAGTGTCAGGTTACATAGTGCGTGAAAATGAGTTGTGTAGGCGGGATGTTCACTGTTTCCATAATCCAATTCTCCTAGATCTCCTCCTTCAACTTTTCAAAGATTATATTATGTCTGGATTGGCCATCAGATGAATGACTTGGATCTTAGAATGGAGTAGTTTCTCATGACCCAGGATCATTCTTCAAACGAGGAAGATGAACCCTTCTTTAATGGCGGATTTGGTTCCCGCCCTTCATCATTCGAACTGACTCTCCTAGAAGGTTTGGATTGATTAACTGATGCTCCTTGGAAAATTCTTCAACGGTGCGGCTCGGTTCAGCTGGGATTAGTCTTAGAGAGCTTGTTCAAACCAAGTTTAATGTTGTCTTTGCGTGGGGGTTCAGATTCCGTTGCTGCTCGCGGACGTGGGAAAACACAGTTTTGAATGCCGTGCGTTGCATGGTTTGTAGTGGATGGAAGGTGCCTAGAAGGATGGCTGTGATCATCCTATTACAGGGTCAAAATGGCATGGATTTCATTGAGAATTCCAAGTTCGATTTGGCTCTCACAAGAGCGGAAAGAGGAAGTTTTCAATTTGAAAAGTCTAAAGATTCCGGGCGTTGTTACAACTTGTGGAAGTTACACCTAGTTCCGGTTTAGTTGTACGGAATAAGTGGGGTCTACTATGATGGATTTTTTGGGCGATCCATTCTACTCATTAGCCTAGTTAGGTCATGTTGGCCCATGAGCCCAAATATGAAGCAGATCCGAGCTTTAGATAAGCTTATCTTGGAAATTTTCATAGCGGGTGCCAAAATGGACTTGATATTTATTAATGGTCCATGTTTAATGATCGAGGCCTAATTTTAGGTGAAATTTGTAGTTAAGATAGGTAAGGATTAGAAAAAAGTTGGTGGTTGATCAATGGTGGGAAAAGTCTAAATATAAAACATTACCTTTTGGGTTAAAAGGAAAGAACGAACTTAAGCGTTCAATGGTGTAAGATCATAGATCGGGGTCTTAATTTTGTATGATATCGTAGTCATGTGAGGCCAAGGTGTGGTCCAAGTTTGAGTTTCGATGGACAGCACAAAGTGGTTAAATCTGAAGATCTAGATTTATACAGAGTCGGTAAGCCTCAAAAGGATAACTTCGCGCCTAAGTAAAAGCCTACCAAAGTAGGGTCTTCATATTTTACACTTGGTTCATATGATGGCCAATTCAAGTCATTCATATGGAGAAAATATCCTACTACAACTGCATATGAGCTTTCCTTACTGGATGAACACCAAAATAAACGGTTACGGACTGATTTGTCAATTGGGCCACTTTTACTATGATCGAAAGTCTGAAATTCGTTGTGTATGGATAATTTATGATACATAGGCACGATATAAAATTTCACATCAAACGGAACCATTGATTTAGAATTCAATAGTTTAGGTTAATGACATTTTCGTAATTATTGCTGATACGAGAGTTTTAGAAAATCTAATGGTTTTACATAGTTATAGATATGTTTCTAAGTAATTCTTACAAAAAGACTTATATCTAAATAATTATGAATAAATATTTATTCACCAAATTAATTAGGGGATGTAAATATTTCAAACACACAATGAATGGTTAGATGGCATGTTTAAAATAAGAAAACTTGATGGTTAGTAATCTGGTCATGTATGTAGGTGGGTGTATAGTTAGTTTTGTAAACAGGTGATCACAAATGGGTTTACTTTGACATATGATGATCTTTTCTTAAAATCAATGGTCAGATGGCTTGATCTATGGATGAAGATTATTTTCAACGGTCAGATTCATGTTAAAGAATATATGTAAGGTCAGGATACCTACATTGGTATCATACACATGTATATATTAAGTTAAATTTCATACTAGCACTTGAGAACTTTCAATACTCGGGTATCGAAAAGTTCGGGGTGTTATAATTTTTGAAAAATGACTTTACCAAGTAAGTTCTTTCATGAAATTTTCTTTTGTATTGTATGTTCTTTTATTTCTTAATAGATTATTATCAGTGAGTTCTCTCATTAAGTAATTTAATTGTTATATTATGTTCTTTCCTACTCATTATGTTACAACAGGGTATCTGTAGACCCATTAAATGATTGGTGGTAGATGTGAGGGTCAAGGGCTTTACTCTTTGGACCCGAAGAATATCTTACTATGTCCATTATTAAGGCCACATTTACCAAAGAGAGGATTCAACTATGAGACACTCTCATGGGTTATGTGTCATTCGAGTCATTGCATGTTTTCCTCATAAAATTCTCATAAACTTTTATCTTCAATACGAAACTTTTGTATTTTCTAAGCATTTTTGAACAATTTATCCTGGTAGTGAATTGAAATGAGGTATCCTCTTGAATTAATTACTTAAAAAAAAAAAAAAAAACCTTTAGATGTATAGGGATCTACCATCTTCGTGGTTAATTGGATACCACTACTTTATTTCTTTTATTGATGGTTGTACTCATTTTATTTGAGTATTTCTTACGAGAAGTAGACGTGAAGCCTTGTGATTGTAAACATATTCATTGAATTAATAAAAAATAAATTTGATATTAAGGTTAAATTTTTGTCACTCCAATAATGCCTAATAATACATAAACCAAGACTTGAGAACTTTTTTAACCACCTAGGAATTCATTTTTAAACCTTCTGTTCAGTAGCAAAATGAATAAATAGGCACTTATTAGAACTAGTTCTGTCTTTTACGATCGGCATAGGTGTTCTTCGATCATATTAGGTTATTGCCATCCTTACTGCACCCCTATTCACTATCCTGCCTAGAGTGTTTGGACGTGTTTGTTTTGTACACCAATAAGGTCATCACTACAATAAATTAGAACCCTCGTTCGTCAAGTGTATGTTTTCGGGGTAATATTCCACTACTCAGAAAGGTTGTAAATATTTATCCTAAGGCTAGACAAAAATCCCACCGTGTCAAAAGATGTCATATTTTTAGAATAAGCTATTCTTTGATTCCTAAACTACTAGCAAGCTCAAGTTTTCTCTTTTGATTGCATGCGACCCCTCATGCTAGAATTAACAGGGTCAACCCAAACACAATTGGCACAACATGAGTTTGGGTTTGGTCAGGGTTGGAAAACTCCAACCCTATTTGAAATCCAGTACGGTTTGGGTTGGCAAATTCAGATCGGTTTAGGTCAGGTTGGACACAATCAAATATATTTGTAGGGCTGTCAATGACACCCTGACCTTATGTATCCGATGGACCCAACCTGATTTTAATAGGTATATATGGGTCCAATCTTCTAGACCCTTTGGGTCTCACCTCTTGGACCTTTTAAAAATTGAGTTTTGTTAGATTCTGTACAAGTTGCACCAAGTCAGGTCAAGTTAATTTTAATGATACAATTATCTGTATTTATTATATAATATAATTCTAGCAATACAATGAGATTTCTTCAGCCATACTTTTTAGAGAGCCTATTTACAAATCATGCATGTGTGTCAAATTGACACGTGCATGTGATCTAATCCATCCATGGGTGGGCCCAATCATGTGAAGGTTATTTCTTCTCCCAACCGTCAAGTTAGGTCTGGTCAGATCCGAAGGTTGGATCCTCTTGAAGTTGGGTCGGGCTACAGATGCGCCCGTAAATTGGGCAGTTCTCATCGTCACCTTGACGTGCGGGTCACGTAAGGCTTAATTCAAATTTGTAAAGTCAACATAAATATAAAATATAAAAGAAATAAATTGTAAAATAAGAAACCAAGCACCACACGATTCTCATAATCAAATACTTGGACGGCTCTCCTTTTATTAACTAACCACAACAGTTTCTATAAAAATAATAAAAAAAAAAAAATTGAAAAAAAAAAAAAAAAAAACCAAGACTTCCATCGTGTAAGTGCGAGAAAATGACCACTGTAGACAAAACCTTTTACCCAGCGGTTTTTATCGCGGAATACAAACTTAAGTTACCAACTTAGACTAGCACGTGCGGACAGCGACTTTGAGGACGAAACTACCCTTCCTTTTCACTACGAAGACGAGAGCTGACGCTCCTCCAACTGAGAGTTGTACGAACGGCTTAGGAGAGATCAAAGTTACATGGCCCCACAGCTATGTATTTATCATATCTACAACGTTCATCCATATTTCAAAATCATTTCGGATCATTATCCAAAAAAAAAATAAAATCATATCCATAA
This sequence comes from Magnolia kwangsiensis, assembly GCA_037074715.1. Lineage (NCBI taxonomy): Eukaryota > Viridiplantae > Streptophyta > Magnoliopsida > Magnoliales > Magnoliaceae > Magnolia > Magnolia kwangsiensis. The sequence continues at coordinate 90,133,517 of CM073582.1, forward strand.
ATCAATGGACCACACCACAAAGAGCAATGGGGAAATTGATTTTCACAGTTAAAAATTTTTGTAAGGCCCATCATAACATTTATTTTCCATCCAATCTATTCATAAGGTCACAAAGGCCTGGATGAAGAGGAAAAACAAATTCCATGATGATCCAAAACTTCTGCAACCCCTAAAAGGGTTTCAATGGTAGACATTCAATTCCCCATTACCTTTTACTGTGTGGTCCACTTGATAGCTAGATCTGTCTTATTTTTCATCTCAAGCCTTAATACGAGTTCACCGAATAGATGGACGGTTTGGATATAACATATACCTCATAATGGGACCCACAAAAATCAGTAGGGATTACAACTGGGAAAGGGACAAAAAAAAAAAAAAATTTAAAAAAGAAGACAGCAAGTTGGGGTCGACTGGGTCAACCCGGTCGACCGGCCTATGGTTACGGATTATAACCATAGCCATAACTGCAATGCTATGCACTTTTTTTTTTCTTATTTATTTATTTATTTATTTTTACATGGATAACTTTATTGCACCTACATTTTTCTTTAATACATCTTTATATAAATATGTGTGTGTGTGTGTCTTTTATATATATATATATATATATATATATATATATATATATATATATATATATATATATTTTTCTTTTTTTTTTTTCATTTGTTTCTTTATTCATTTAACAAGAATATCTTCTAAACTAAAATTAGTTACTTGACGTACCACATATGATTTTGGGGTAGGAGAAGCTATTTTAGCCAACGAACCTAGTTATTTTTCAAGATTCCATCAGGTCAATGGTCGAAAATACATTTCATTCACTTCACGATCAATTTCAATCACTTCATGGTCAAACTAAAAATTGAGCGAGGCAAATATGAAATTGAGTGAGTAAATTGAAAATTGAGCAGGACAAGGTATGAATTGAGTGAGGGAAGCTAGAAATTGAGTGAGGTAACATAAGAGTTCAGCGAGGGAATCTAGAAATTGAGCGAGGCAACTTAGGATTTGAGCGAGGAAAGCTAGAAATTGAGCGAAGGAACCTAGAAATTGAGCGAGGTTTAGGCTACGTTGAAATTGAGCAAGGGAACCTCGCTCAAATTCTAAGTTGCCTCACTGAATTTCTACGTTGCATCGCTCAATTGCTAGGTTGTCTCGCTCAATTCCTAAGTTCCTTTGCTCAATTTATATATTGCCTCACTAGATTTCTAGCTTCCCTCGCACAATTCGTAGGCTGTCTCGATCAATTCATATATTTTTCCAGATCATTTTATGGTATGAGACCAAAAATGAGATATATTCAGTTCTCAAGTGTACCACATTACAGGAAATAGTGTTGAATGAGCGTCAACCATTAGAAACCTTTAGGGGGCCACTGTGATGTTTGTGAGAAATCCTCCTCGTCTAAGTTCATTCATAGGGTCAAAAAGACCTAGATGAAGAGGAAAAAAAAAATTCATAATGATCCAAAACTTCTGTAACCCCTAAAAGGGTTTCAATGGTAGACGTTCAATTTTCCATTGCCTTTTACAGTGTGGTCCACTTGATAGTTAGATCTATCTTATTTTTCGTCTCAAGCCTTAATATGAGCTCCTAAAATATATAGACGGTTTGGATATAACACATACATCATGATGGGACCCACAAAAGTAACATAGCAAAAAAAATAATAATTCAGTTTGCCCCGCTCAATTTCCAGTTTACCCCGCTCAATTTCCAGTTTGCCCCGCTCAATTTCTAGTTTGCCCCGCTCAATTTCCAGTTTTCCCCGCTCAATAAGAAATTGAGCGGGGCAAATTAAAATTTTTTTTTTCTTTTGTGGGTCCCATCATGATGTATGTGTTATATCCAAACCGTCCATATATGAGTGGGGCAAACTGGAAATTGAGCGGGGTAAACTGAAAATTAAGCTGGGCAAACTAGAAATTGAGTGAGGCAAACTAAAAATTTGGTTATATATTTTGGTTTAGGTTTAGGTTAAGGTTTAGGTTTAGGTTTAGGTTTAGGGAATCGGGTTCAGGTTTGAGAATAGGTTTAGTTTGGGTTTTCAAGTTTAGGTTTAGGTTAAGGAGTTGAGATTAGGATTAGGTGTAGGTTTAGGTTTAAGGATTTGAGAATACATTTAGGTTTTAGGTTTAGGTTTAGGTTTAGGTTTTAAGTTTAGGTTAAGGTTATAGGTTTAGGTTAGGTTTAGGTGTAGGTTATAGGTAATAGCTTTAGGGAATTGAGAATAGGTTAAAGTTTAGGTTTAGGTTTAGGAAATCAGGTTTGGGTTCGGGATCAGGTTTAGGTTTGGGTTTTCAAGTTTAGGTTTAGGTTTAGGTTATAGGTTTTAGGATTTGTGGTTTTGAAAGCGGATATGATAGTAAATAAAACCCTATTCTTATGGAGGTTGATGCCAGGTATTTCGTGTGAAGCAATATGTTTCCAAGAAACCATATGTTTTCAAGGGATGAATACAAAACATTCCACAGTTTTGAAAGTGGAGATGATAGCAAGGATCATGTTCAAGAACTGTGTTGTGAACATGTTTTCAAGGGAGGAGGAATTCTCCACCAGTAAAAGCACTCCAGTTCTAGTTGGAGGGTTGATGACAGGTATTTTCAAATCAATCATAAGAATTCTTGTTTCAGTTATTAAGATTGGCATGTGGCTCAGAAACAGGATTGCTAGAGCCCACTCCAAATAGCTCATCTAAGATTTTGACAACGAAGTTTTCAAGAGATGAAGAGAAAAGGTTTTGTGGTTTTGAAATTGGATATGATAGTAAATAAACCCTGTTCTTGTGGAGATCGAAACTTATACGGAAAAAAATTCGGCAAATGAAATAATGGTTCACACAGACATATGGTGTGGATTGTTTTGGATACATAACTGGCTTACACTCTTTCTTTGAGTTCAATAAATTATAAAAAAAAAAAAAAAAAAGGTACTGCTTGTCATTTCATCTATTGGGTAGCTTCTTAGGTGATTTTTAGTGTTAGGCATTATATAGGTATGTTGACACTTGTCGCTTGTGTTTGATTGTTTCTCGTATACTGGGTTAGATAGTTTTACCACATTCTCTCTATCATACTCTCCATCAATCCATCCATCAATCTCAAGCATCTAGGTTTGGTTTTAAAATTTGAAATCCAAATGAGCCAAGAGATTGTGTAACATAATTATCTTAGTGTAAAAATAAAAAAACAACATGGCGGTTGTATTTGCAATGAGCTTGAATTGCTTTTATTGTTTCTTCTGTACCCCTTCTTTCTTCTTTTTTTTCATTGGAGATTGGTGAAAGAGTTCATGGTGTTGTCATCCATGAGAGAGATTCTCATTCTTGTTCTTTCTGATAAGATCAATCTTGGACTCTTATTTTTTTTTACTACCTTGGAAATGTTTAGATGTTGGAATATGCGCAATTCCAATGCACTGGAAGAGACTTATTTTATCAGACCTATTCACAATATGTAAATTTGATCGAATACCAAACTCAGTTTGAGTAATTCACTTGGTTTCCAAAAATAATGTTGGAGTCATTCATCAATTAACAAAGCCTTTTTGTATGGAGATCTATAAAAGGCCTATATGTGCGACCTATATTAACTATTCGCAATGAGGAAGGAAATGTTTGTCAGTTAGAAAATGGTTTGTATAAATTGAAACAATCTCCTAGAGCATGGTTTGAGAGGGTTTATCAGATCATCAATGGGGTATAGATTTTGAATAAGTGGTGCAAATAAATGTATCTTGAAGGTACTGGATATTATGACACTGATTTTGAATGTAGATGACATTTGTTGAATTGAAAGTTACCAAGATTGATTATCTGATATGAATTACATTGGCTCAGTAAGATATTTTCTTAGAGTGAAAGTTACTCCATCAAGAAAGTGGATCCTTTTTCCAAAACACTTTTCAAGTTCCATGACGTTTTTATGGAATATCTGAGATGTAATCGGAAAATCCACCTGGAAGCCAGCCGGTTGAAAGGCCCATATAAAAGAGAAGGCAAGCAGCCAATCATACAACTTCTGCCAAGAAATCATGAATATGAATGTTCAGAATGCTATCGGCAAAACAAGATTTATACATCAAATAGCTAGTACAATGCCACAAAGAAGACATGGCTGCAACTTGAGGTGATCCTGTCAGGTTGGAGTTTGTTGGATCGAATATAGAGGATTTTGGGTTGGGCACCTTGGGTTGGAAGTCAGGCTGGGTTGGATTGTACAATTGGGTCGTCCAGAGGTCAGGTTGGATTACGGTTGACCCAAAACTCGAGCCAACAAGCCCGAGTTGCACCCCGAGATCAAGATCATCACCAAGTAGTTGGGATATGGCTGTGATGAAGATAAATGACAAATAGCTGGGACATGGCTACTATGAAATGGGACCCCAAATAGCTAAGACAAGGATACAGATGATCAACCCCAAATAGCTGGGGCAAGGCTTTGGAGAAGATCGACCCCAATCACTGGGGCAAGGCCATGATAAAGATCAACATCAAAATAGCTTGAACGAGTAATTCAAATCAAAATATTCACTTATGGATCCAGTTTAGATGTATCATGAAAATGTTTATTTGATAACCGACAATCAGATTGGAAAAAATTTCTTGGATGGTTAGAAGTTAAAGATACCTAATGGCTCTGTTTCAATAAACAAGTGTCCACATGTCGAAGATTGGGATTGTTCAACCAATCTGACTTTGGAACTTGAGTTCCACAATTTAGTCTGCTTATCAAGACTCACACACGACCAAGTATCAAAAAACTCCCCATTCAAAATTGTTAACAAATCAAGACCACAACCAAAATCAAGAACTCAATGAGTAAACAAGAAGCTTACAGTTACATAATGCAAGAACATGTTTTGGATTATCATAAATAACTTCAAGCATGCAGCAAGAAAAGAAGGCTTAACAAGTGAAGATAAAAGAGTGTTCAAGTTTCAAATATGAAAACATAAAAGAGAAACAACTTCCAAATGCATCAGTATTTAGGAACACCTAAACGAATATGCATGATAAAAACAATAAAGACCTTTGGAAAATTCAAATAATGAAACTTAAATAACCCCAAATAGATATGATGATGGTGTTGAAATTGGGGAGCTCAACGAGTTCTTATCTGATGCACTGCTCTCAATTTGGACAAGTGTCCACAGTCAAGACCATTCATCAGGTGGGTCCCACCATGATGAAATTGAGTAGCTCAACAAGTTCTTACATGATACACTGATCTCAGGTAGTCCACATGTCACAACCATCCATTGTCAAGACCATTCATAAGGTGGGTATTGCTTGCCAATCACACGATGCGCAACCCCAAACGTCCAATTGGGGGAACTTTTTACATTCATTGCTGACATTTGCCAAACATCATCCTTCTGTATGTCTCAACATTGAACCATTAAGATTGTCTGAACAGTGAGATATTTCCAGTCACAGATCTATGGAAGGACCCACCCAAGTGAACGGTCAATAGGGGTCATTTGGATGCCTGTAAATGGTTTACAGTCTATGTTTGGATGCTGAAAAATGCCTGTAAATAATTTACAGGCTGTAAATCATTTACTGATTTCAGCCTCATTTGATTTACAGGCAAATGGTTGTGATTTCATTTACAGGACTCAAATAATTTACAAGCTATCCAAACAGAAACAATCATTTATCTGTAAATCACTTACAACCAAACGAGACAGGCTGTAAATGATTTTAAACCATCTACGCCATCTACTAAAATTTCCTATTTCTAGTGGGAGATTTATATGATAATGAAATTTATAGATGACCACTTTAATTTTTGTTATCAATTATGGAAATACTTAATCCCACTGAAAACTTTATAATGGAAAACATCAGAGATTTTGTTATGTATCTGCTTCAAGAAAATTCAGTAATAGAAGTGAAGGGAAGAAAAACTGTTATCGAATCGAAATACCTTTCTCTCCAATATATCCACATTGCCTCTTCCCTTTCTTTGTCGATCCTCTAACATTGCATATGGAGTTGATGTTCTTCTCAGAGAAGCCTCTTTCATTGTTGAATATAAGTTTGCCCCACTCAATTTCTAGTTTGCCTCGCTCAATTTCGAGTTTGCCCCGATCAATTTTCAGTTTACCCTGCTCAATTTCTAGTTTGCCCCGCTCAATTTTCAGTTTTCCTCGCTCAATTTCTAGAATTGAGCGGGGAAAACTGGAAATTGAGCGGGGCAAACTGGAAATTGAGCGGGGCAAACTCGAAATTGAGTGGGGTAAACTGAAAATTGAGCGGGGCAAACTAGAAATTGAGCGGGGCAAACTGAAAATTGAGCGGGACAAACATGAAATTGACCTAAACCTATAACCTAAACTAAAACCAAAACCTATGACCTAAACCCGAACCCATTCTCAAATCCCAAAACCTATAACCTAAACCTTATCCTAAACCTATAACCTATAACCTAAACCAAAACCAAAACCTATAACCTAAACCCGAACCCATTCTCAAATACCAAAACCTATAACCTATCCCTAAACCTTAACCTATAACCTAACCTAAACCTATACTTATAACTTAAAACTATTCCCAAATCCTAAAACATATAACATAAACCTAACCTCTCCCTAAACCTATAACCTAAACTCAATTTCCTAAAGTGAAACCTACACCTAATCCTAATCTCAACTCCCTAACATAAATGTAAACCTAAACTTAAAAACCCAAACTTAAACCCAATCCCGAACCTGAACCCGATTTCCTAAACCTAAACCATAACCCATTCTCAAATTCAAAAACTTATAACCTAAACCAAAACCAAAACCAAAACCTATAACCAAAACCCGAACCCATTCTCAAATCCCAAAACCTATAACCTAAACCCAAACCCATTCTCAAATTCAAAAAGCTATAACCTAAACTGAAACCTATAACCTAAACCTGAACCCATTTTCAAATCCAAAAACCTATAACCTTAACCTAAACCTATAACCTATAACCTAAATCAAAATCAAAACCAAAACCTATAACCTACCCATTCTCAAATCCAAAAATTATATCGATGCAATTATAGCTATGGTTATAATCCGTAGCTAAAGTGTATCAAAAATTGTTATCTATAACTAACGTCGATATATCGATGATATGTAGATAATATCTACAACTTACGTCGATATATCGATGATTTGTAGATAATATCTACAACTTATGTCGATAATATCTACGATATTACCTAAAGCTATTACCTATAACCTAAACCTATAACTTTAACCTAAACCTAAAACCTAAACCTAAACCTAAAACCTAAATGTATTCTCAAATCCTTAAACCTAAACCTACACCTAATCCTAATCTCAAATCCTTAACCTAAACCTAAACTTGAAAATCTAAACTAAACCCGATCTCAAACCTGAACCCGATTCCCTAAACCTAAACCTTAACCTATTCTCAATTCTCTAAAGCTTTAACGTATAACCTAGAACCTATAACCTAAACCTTATCCTAAACCTAAACCTAAACCTTAACATAAACCTAAACCAAAACATATAATCAAATTTTCAGTTTGCCCCGCTCAATTTTCAGTTTTCCCTGCTCAATTTCTAGTTCGTCCCGCTCAATTTTCAGTTTGCCCCGCTCAATTTTCAGTTTGCCTCGCTCATATAAGGACGGTTTGGATATAATACATACATCATGATGGGACCCACAAAAGAAAAAAAAAATTCAGTTTGCCTCGCTCAATTTCTAGTTTACCCCATTCAATTGAGCGGGGTAAACTGAAAATTGAGCGGGGCAAACTAGAAATCGAGCGGGGCAAACTGGAAATTGAGTGGGGCAAACTAGAAATTGAGTGGGGTAAACTGGAAATCGAGCGGGGCAAACTAAAAATTGAGCGGGGTAAACTGAAAATTAAGTGGGGCAAACTAGCAATTGAGCGGGGCAAACTGAAAATTGAGCGGGACAAACATGAAATTGACCTAAACCTATAACCTAAACTAAAACCAAAACCTATGACCTAAACCCAAACCCATTCTCGAATCCCAAAACCTATAACCTAAACCTAAACCTAAACCTAAACCTTGTCCTAAACCTATAACTTATAACCTAAACCAAAACCCGAACCTAAAACCTAAACTCGAACCCATTATCAAATTCCAAAACATATAACCTAAACCTAACCTTAACCTAAACCTAAACCTATAACGTATAACCTTAACCAAAACCTATAACCTAAACCTATAACCTAAACCAATACCAAAACCTATAACCTAAACCCGAACCCATTCTCAAATCCCAAAACCTATAACCTAAACCTAAACCTAAACCTAAACCTAAACCTTATCCTAAACCTATAACCTATAACCCAAACCAAAACCAAAACCAAAACCTATAACCTAAACCCGAACCCATTATCAAATCCCAAAACCTATAACCTAAACCTAACCTTAACCTAAACCTAAACCTATAACCTATAACCTATAACCTTAACCAAAACCTATAACCTAAATCCGAACCCATTCTCAAATCCCAAAACCAATACCAAAACCTATAACCTAAACCTAAACCAAAACCTATAACCTTAACCCGAATCCATTCTCAAATCCCAAAACCTTAACCTATAACCTAACCTAAACCTATAGTTATAACCTAAAGCTATTCCCAAATCCCAAAACCTATAACTTAAACCTAAACTTAAACCTAAACCCAAACCCATTATTAAATCTCAAAACCTATAACCTAAACCAAAACCAAAACCTATAACCTAAACCCGAACCCATTCTCAAATCCAAAAACCTATAACATAAACCTACACCTAATCCTAATATCAACTCCTTAACCTAAACCTAAACTTGAAAATCCAAACCTAAACCCAATCCCGAAATGAATTTCCTAAACCTAAACCTTAACCTATTCTCAGTTCCCTAAACCTTAACATATAACCGACACTTATAACCTAAACCTAAAACCTAAATGTATTCTCAAATCCCTAAACGTAAACTTACACCTAATCTTAATATCAACTCCTTAACCTAAACCTAAACCTGAAAACTCAAACCTAAACCTGGTCCCGAACCCGATTTTCTAAACCTAAACCTTAACCTATTCTCAGTTCCCTAAACCTTAACATATAACCGACACTTATAACATAAATCTAAAATCTAAATGTATTCTCAAATCCCTAAACCTAAACCTTAACCTAATCCTAATATCAACTCCTTAACCTAAACCTAAACTTGAAAACCCAAACCTAAACCCGGTCCCGAACCCGATTTCCTAAACCTAAACCTTAACCTATTCTCAGTTCCCTAAACCTTAACATATAACTGACACTTATAACCTAAACCTCAATTGAGCGGGACAAACTGGAAATTGAGCGGAGCAAACTGAATTTTATTTTATTTTTGCTTTTGTGGGTCCCATCATGATGTATGTGTTATATCCAAACCGTCCATATATGAGCGGGGCAAACTGAAAATTGAGCGGGGCAAACTGAAAATTAAGTGGGGCAAACTGAAAATTGAGCGGGGCAAACTGAAAATTAAGCGGGGCAAACTAGAAATTGAGCGGGACAAACTGAAAATTGAGTGGGGCAAATATGAAAGCCCTGAAATAAAAGGTGGACAAACTAGATATTGACAGTGGGGTCAATTTTATGTTTGCCCCGCTCAATTTTCAGTTTGCCCCGCTCATATATGGAAGGTTTGGATATAAGACATACATCATGATGGGACCTACAAAAGTAAAAAAAAATAAAAATTCGGTTTACCCCGCTCAATTTCCAGTTTGCCCCGCTCAATTTCCAGTTTGCCCTGCTCAATTTAGCGGGGCAAACTAGAAATTGAGCGGGGCAAGCTGAATTTTTTTATTTTTATTTTTTGCTATGTAGCTTTTGTGCGAGGAAAGCTAGAAATCCAGTGAGGCAATATATAAATTGAGCGAAGAAACCTAGGAATTGAGCAAGGAAACCTAGCAATTGAGCGATGCAACATAGAAATTCTGCGAGGCAACTTAGGATTTGAGCAAGGGAACCTCGCTCAATTTCAACGTAGCCTAAACCTCGCTCAATTTCTAGCTTTCCTCACTCAATTCATACCTTGTCCTACTCAATTTTCAATTTACTCACTCAATTTCATATTTGCCTCGCTCAATTTCTAGTTTGACCATGAAGTGATTGAAATTGACCGTGAAGTGAATGAAATATATTTTCGACCATCAACCTGATGGAATCTTGGAAAATAACTAGGTTGGTTGGCTAAAATAGCTTCTCCTACCCCAAAATCATATGTGGTACGTCAAGTAACTAATTTTAGTTTAGAAGATATTCTTGTTAAATGAATAAAGAAAGAAATGAAAAAAAAAGGAGAAAATATATATATATATATATATATATATATATATATATATATATATATACACACACACACACACACACACACACACACACACACATATTTATATAAACATGTATTAAAGAAAAATTTAGGTACAATAAAGTTCTCCATGTAAAAAATAAAAATAAAAAATAAAAAATAAAAAAAAGTGCAGAGCATTATAGCTATGGCTACGGTTATAATCCGTAGCCATAGGCCGGTCGACTGGCCTGACCCGATCGACCCCAGCTTGCTGGCTTCTTTTTCATTTCATTTTATTTTTTTCCTTTTCCCTATTGTAATCCTCACTGATTTTTGGGTTTTGGGAATAGTTTTAGGTTATTAGTATAGGTTTAGGTTAGGTTATAGGTTTTGGGATTTGAGAATGGGTTCGGGTTTAGGTTATAGGTTTTGGTTTAGGTTATAGCTTCTGGGATTTGAGAATGGATTCGGGTTTAGGTTATAGGTTTTGGTTTTGGTTTTGGTTTAGGGATTTGAGTTTAGGTTATAGGTTTAGGTTTAGGTTTAGGTTTTAGGTTTAGGTTTAGGTTTGGGTTTGGGTTTTGGGATTTGTGAATGAGTTCGGGTTTAGGTTACAGGTTTTAGAATTTGAGAATGGGTTCAGGTTTAGGTTATATGTTTTAGGCTTTGGTTTAGGTTATAGGTTTTGGGATTTGAGAATGGGTTCGGGTTAGGTTATAGGTTTTGGTTTTGGTTTAGGTTATAGGTTTTGGGATTTGAGAATGGGTTCGGGTTTTAGTTATAAGTTTTGGTTTGGGTTTAGGTTATAGGTTATAGGTTTAGGTTTAGGTTATAGGTTTAGGATAAGGTTATAGGTTTTGGTATTTGGGAATAGTTTTAGGTTATAAGTATAGGTTTAGGATAAGGTTATAGGTTTTGGGATTTGAGAATGGGTTCGGGTTTAAGTTATAGGTTTTGGTTATGGTTTTGGTTTAGGTTATAGGTTTTAGGATTTGAGAATGGGTTCGGGTTTAGGTCTTAGGTTTTGGTTTTGGTTTTGGTTTAGGTTATAGGTTAGAGGTTATAGGTTTTTGGAATATTTGAGAATGGGTTCAGGTTTAGGTTATAGGTTTTGGTTATGGTTTTGGTTTAGGTTATAGGTTTTAGGATTTGAGAATGGGTTCGGGTTTAGGTCTTAGGTTTTGGTTTTGTTTTTGGTTTAGGTTATAGGTTAGAGTTTTAGGATAAGGTTTTAGGTTTAGGTTATAGGTTTTCGAAATATTTGAGAATGGGTTCGGGTTTAGGTTATAGATTTTGGTTATGGTTATAGTTTTGGTTTTGGTTTAGGTTATAATTTTTGGTTTAGGTTATAGGTTTATGATAAGGTTTAGGTTTAGGTTATAGGTTTTGGTTATGGTTTTGGTTTAGGTTATAGGTTTTAGGATTTGAGAATCGGTTCGGGTTTAGGTCTTAGGTTTTGGTTTTGGTTTTGGTTTTAGTTATAGGTTTTGGTTTAGGTTATACGTTATAGGTTTAGGATAAGGTTTAAGTTTAGGTTATAGGTTTTTGGAATATTTGAGAATGGGTTCGGGTTTAGGTTTTAGGTTTTGGTTATGGTTTTGGTTTAGGTTATAAGTTTTAGGATTTGAGAATCGGTTCGGGTTTAGGTTATAGGTTTTGGTTATGGTTTTAGTTTTGGTTATAGGTTTTGGGATTTTAGAATGGGTTCGGGTTTAGGTTATAGGTTTAGGTTTAGGTTTAGGTTATAGGTTTTGGGATTTGAGAATGGGTTCGGGTTTAGGTCATAGGTTTTGGGATTTGAGAATGGGTTCAGGTTTAAGTTATAGGTTTAGGTTTAGGTTTAGGATATAGGTTTTGGGATTTGAAAATGGGTTCGGGTTTAAGTCATAGGTTTAGGTTTTGGGATTTGAGAATGGGTTCGGGTTTAGGTCATAGGTTTTGGGATTTGAGAATGGGTTCGGGTTTAGGTCATAGGTTTTGGTTTCGGTTTAGGTTATAGGTTTTGGGATTGGAGAATGGGTTCGGGTTTAGGTCTTAGGTTTTGGTTTAGGTTATAGGTTAGAGGTTTAGGATAAGGTTTTAGGTTTAGGTTATAGGTTTTTGGAATATTTGAGAATGGGTTCCGGTTTAGGTTATAGGTTTTGGTTATGGTTTTGGTTTAGGTTATAGGTTTTAGGATTTGAGAATGGGTTCGGGTTTAGGTCTTAGGTTTTGGTTTTAGATTTGGTTTTGGTTTTGGTTTTGGTTATAGGTTTTGGTTTAGGTTATAGGTTATAGGTTTAGGATAAGGTTTAGGTTTAGGTTATAGGTTTTTGGATTTGAGAATGGGTTCGGGTTTAGGTTATAGGTTTTGGTTATGGTTTTGGTTTAGGTTATAGGTTTTAGGATTTGAGAATCGGTTCGGGTTTAGGTTATAGGTTTTGGTTTTGGTTTTGGTTTAGGTTATAGGTTTTGGATTTTAGAATGGGTTCGGGTTTAGGTTATAGGTTTAGGTTTAGGTTTAGGTTATAGGTTTTGAGATTTGAGAATGGGTTCGGGTTTAGGTCATAGGTTTTGGTTTTAGTTTAGGTTATAGGTTTTGGGCTTTGAGAATGGGTTCGGATTTAGGTCTTAGGTTTTGGGATTTGAGAATGGGTTTGGGTTTAGGTCATAGGTTTTGGTTTCGGTTTAGGTTATAGGTTTTGGGATTGGAGAATGGGTCGGGTGTAGGTCTTAGGTTTTCGTTTTGGTTTTAGTTTTGGTTTTGGTTATAGGTTTTGGTTTAAGTTATAGGTTATAGGTTTAGGATAAGGTTTAGGTTTATGTTATAGGTTTTTAGATTTGAGAATGGGTTCGGGTTTAGGTTATAGGTTTTGGTTGTGGTTTTGGTTTAGGTTATAGGTTTTAGGATTTGAGAATGGGTTCGGGTTTAGGTTATAGGTTTTGGTTATGGTTTTTGTTTAGGTTATAGGTTATAGGTTTAGGATAAGGTTTAGGTTTAGGTTTTAGGTTTTAGGATTTGAGAATGTGTTTGGGTTTAGGTTATAGGTTTTGGTTATGGTTTTAATTTACTTGATAGGTTTTGGGATTTGAGAATGGGTTCGGGTTTAGGTCATAGGTTTTGGTTTTGGCTTAGGTTATAGGTTTTGGAATTTGAGAATGGGTTTGGGTTTAGGTTATAGGTTTTGGTTTTGGTTATACGTTTTTGAGTTTGAGAATCGGTTCGGGTTTAGGTTATGGGTATGGTACCTGCAAATATAAATATAAACATGGCCTGTCCAAATGGTCAGGCCCTTCCAATGCCATCCATAGTAAATGGACAACTTTATCATGGTCATAACAGCGGCTCCCACCTTCCAAGGACTCCCGCTCTTCCGGATAGCTCCGACGCACATCCTGGTCTGCTCCATTAATTTCGAGCAAATACATAAACACGGCCTGTCCAAATGGCCAGGCCCTTCCAATGCTGTCCATAGAAAATGGACAGCTTCATCATGGTCATAACAGCGGTTACCACCTTCCAGGGACCTCCGCTCTTCCGGATAGCTCTGACGCACATCCAAGTCTGCTCCATTAATTTCGAGCAAATACATAAACACAGCTTGTCCAAAAGTTCAAGCCCTTCCAATGTTGTCCATAGGAAATGGACAGCTTCATCATGGTCATAACAGCGGTTCCCACCTTACAGGGACCCCCGCTCTTCCGGATAGCTCCGACGCACATCCGGGTTTGCTCCATCAATTTCGAGCAAATAATAAACACGGTCTGTCCAAATGGCCAAATCACTCCAATCATGTGCATTCTTGAGTTAAGAGACATACCAGATGCTTAAATCTGAAATATGCATTTAAACATAAAATGGCATTGAGAATCGCTTCTCAAAACCGCAGACTGTTTTCTTTTGAAACTCGTTCATCTCACCTGAAAACCTGTCACATAATGAATAACTATAACCACAATGATAACTACACATGTGCATTCTTGACAAGAGACGTAACAGATGCTTGAATCTGAAATATGCAGCTCCAATCCTCCCACATGCAACATCCACCTGAAATTCCAATGGTATGGACTTCAACAAAATGTTTAGTTCAAGCTACAGTCCGCATTCCAGTTCAAGCTCAGTTCACAAATGAGTTCCAGTTCATAGATTTGTCTGGAGTTTAGTCTATGAAGCAGTTGACAAATTAGATTAGGATCTGCTGCAATCACATGATACAATCCAGTTCACATGAGTGCATGAATCAGTTTACAAATGAGTGTAAGAAAGAAAAGTAAGCATTGATTTGGAAAAAAAATCATTAATGTGCATCACTTCACAAAAACCTACAATCCATTACTGCAATCACAGAACAAGTCAATGAATCACTTCACAACCATCCATCGATCTGCATCACTTCATAAGCATGTGCATTAGTCACAAAAGTCTAGGATCTGTTGCAATGAGGAAAAGTCAATCAGTTACACAAATGAGTTGATGAATCAGGCTATAAATGAGTGCATGAAGCCCAAGTACTACTCCTACATGTGGTGACAGGTCTGCATCAATGGCTATCAGTTTAGAAATGAGTGCACAAAAGGAAAGTAAATGATTGATTTGAAAAAAAAAGCCATTGATACAAACCACTCTACAAAACCTACATTGAGCGAGGCAACCTAGGATTTGAGCGAGGCAACCTAGAATTTGAGCGAGGCAACCTAGGATTTGAGCGAGGAAAGCTAGAAATTGAGCGAGGGAACCTAGAAATTGAGCGAGGCAACCTAAGAATTGAGCGAGGCAACCTAAGAATTGAGCGAGGGAAGCTAGAAATTGAGCGAGACAACCTATAATTTGAGCGAGGCAACCTAGAAATCGAGCGAGGCAACCTAGGAATTGAGCGAGGCAACCTAGGATTTGAGCGAGAAAACCTAGGAATTGAGCGAGGGAACCTAGGAATTAAGCGAGGTAACATAGGAATTGAGCTAGGAATCCTAGGATTTGAGCAAGGGAAGCTAGAAATTGAGCGAAGCAACCTAGGATTTGAGCGAGGTAACCTAGGATTTGAGCGAGGAAACCTATAAATTGAGCGAGGCAACATAGGAATTAAGTGAGGCAATGTATGAATTCAACAAGGTAACCTAGGAATTGAGCGAGGGAAGCTAGAAATTGAGCGAGGCAACCTAGCATTTGAGCAAGGCAACCTAGGATTTGAGCGAGGAAAGCTAGAAATTGAGCGAGGGAACCTAGGAATTGAGCGAGGCAACGTAGGAATTGAGCGAGGAATCCTAGGATTTTAGCGAGGGAAGCTAGAAATTGAGCAAGGGAACCTAGGATTTGAGCGATGCGACCTAGAAATTGAGCGAGGCAACGTAGGGATTGAGCGAAAGAAGCTAGGAATTGATCGAGGCAACGTAGAAATTCAACAAAGAATTCTAGTTATTGAGCAAGGGAACTAAGAAATTCAGTAAGGCAACCTAGGATTTGAGCGAGGCGAGGGAAGCTACAAATTGTGCGAGGGAACCTAGAAATTGAACGAGGCAACCTACGAATTGAGCGAAGAAGCTAGAAATTGAGCGAGGCAACCTAGGATTTGAGCGAGGGAACATCGAAATTGGAGCGAGGCAACTTAGGATTTGAGCGAGGGAAGCTAGAAATTGAGCGAGGAAAGCTAGAAATTGAGCGAGGAAAGCTAGAAATTGGAGCGAGGATTGAGCAAGGGAACCTAGAAATTGAGCGAGGGAACCTAGGAATTGAGCAAGGCAACAAAAAAATTCAACAAGCCAACCGAGAAATTGAGCAAGGGAAACATCAATTTGAGCGAGGCAAGCTTGAAATTGGGTGAGGCTAACATGAATTGGAATGAACTTTAAATGTAATTAACCTAGCCTAACAATTTGCTTTGTTGAATTTGACCGATCAGTTAATGAAATTGACCGAGATTTACATGAAATTCTCTTCGGTGAATTTGATTGAGCAATTAATGAAATTGACCGAGCGGTTCATAAAATTTTCAGTACGCACTTATAGTGTTGAGTTAACTAAGTTGGGCACACTCAGATCCATAGGTCAATTGGCAGGCTGAGTAGAGATACCTCATGTCAACACTTGAGGTCCTGGTATCGATTCCTAGCGGGGGTGGCTAACATGGAGTGTGTGTATTGACATGGGTGTGTACTAACAAGCTAACCTAAAAAAACTTTTTTTAAAAAATTAATAGTAAAATATTAAAAAAATTAAAAAATTAAAAATATTGAGTTGGGCCCACCTTGAATGTATGTGGACTATCCATGACGTTCATCCATTTTTCCATCTAAAGCAAGGGTTTCAGCCCAAAATGGTGGCATATTGAAATATCAAGTGGATCACACCACAGGAAACAGTGTTTCCACCATGGAAACCTTGTTATGCCCCTACAATGATGTTTTACTTGTAATCCATCATGTTCATAGGATGATTTTCGCATGGATGAACCGAAAACCAAGATGGGAGCTTCATTCGGCATTTCAATGGCCCACAAAAAATTTACGCCGTTTAGGTAAATGTATATCATACTTGTCATGCGTACTGTCTTCCGTGGAGGGAACATTTTCAGGAAAAATGAGATAATGTTGATTAGGGGTGTACATCGAGTCAAACCGAGTAAAGCTGGCCTCATGTCGACTTGGCTCGGCCACTGGCTGACCTCAGCTCGAACTCGGCTCGGCTCGGCTCGGTCCTTGAGCCTGACTGGCCATCTCAGCTTGGTTTAGTCAGCAGCTTGAGCCGAGTTCGCCATTGAGGCATTTTTACAAACACCTGAGTTGCAACTTCAAAATCCCACTAGTTTACAAACAAATGCAATTGTTTTATAGGTATTTTATCAAATACCTTCTAAGCAACATAAAAGCTAAGAAAAACAAAGAGAAAAAAGGTATTTGTTTCATGTACATACTTTCCTTGCCACTGACCACATTTCGTTGAGTCATTTTATCAGACAGTTGGTGAGCAACATCAATGGCAGAGTAACCGATTCATTGAACTGGTCCGATTCGAGCTGGATTCTGTCCAAGTTGAGTCGAGCTGAGGCTTGCTCGAACTCATTTTCGAGCTCAAAAAGTCAGCTCAACTCAGCTTGAACTTAGCTTTGAACCGAGTTGAATCAAGCTTTTTCAACTCGAGTCGAGCGAGCTAACCGACCTAGCTCGGTTCGTGTACACCCCTAATGTTGATGAATAGAGAGGGTAGGATCCAGCTAGAGCGTGGTGCGATCCAAGCAACAGATATAGCGGTGGAGTTTTCGTCCTTTTAAAAAAAAAAAAATGGAGCGAGAGAAGTGAGGGAGAGGAAAAGCAACGGCAGTAAAAAGGAGGGGTAGTTCCGTCCTCAAAGTCGCTGTGCGCACGTGCTAGTCTAAGTTGGTAACTTAAGTTTGTATTCCTCAATAAAAACCGCTGGGTAAAAGGTTTTGTCTACAGTGGTCATTTTCTCTGTAAGTGCCCGTGATACTGTGGTAGAGTGCGATAGTTGATACTCAGGAACTCAAAATTGTACACGTGGCATACACCAACAACAATCTAACCGTACAGATAATGTATTCACATGACGATGGCCAATCGTTAAATAGTCAAATTGATTGAACGATCCTAACCCATGATTGATAAGCCTTTGTTTGTTTCTTTCCGTCCATTTTACTACTTCTCATCACAACCGTACGTTTTATATTCGCTAATCAGCTAGTTGGTATATTTTCTCCTTGTACTTTTCAGTTCTCTAGGGCATCAAAACTGGGTCCCTTGATTTGAGTGGTTTGGTTTTGGCTACCTATATGATACATATGCAAGTTCTTAGTGCATGAGTATCAACTATGGACCGAGAACCTCCTGCTTCTAAACTATTTCCCACGACCTACCTGCATATTCTACATATGTCCTACGGCCCCTCCAATTAACAGATTCTTAACAAGTGGAGTCGTTAACGGCAGAAAATCACTCTTATTCCCGTCGACTACAGATATTACCGTCCTATCCTTTTCATTCTTTATCCTTTTCCAGATGACGGCACTGCCATCCTTTTCTTTCCCATTCCAACTGGTTTAACAGACGCATGAGGATAGGTGAGATTCATGATGTTGTGGCTTATCTATGCCGTGCATCCGTTTTACCGAATCATTTTAGGGCATGAGCCCAAATTGAAGCATATCTGGGTCACACCAAAGGAAACAGTGGAATAATGTCACCCACCATTGAAAACTTCACGGTGGCCCCATGTAAATCTTTTCATTACTTGCTAGAAACGGGCAAAGGGCTGGACGCAATTCATTCCATCGTTTGTATGCAAGCCAACCAACGCCTCCCTATATGCACAATACAGAATGATGGAAGTGGATTTACGTGCTTGGTGGAGTGTATTGGTCTACACACATGCACTTTTCAAACTGTATACGTATTATGGCTGTTGGATAATCTAACCGTCCAAATCGTAAGGGAATGGTGGGATTAAGCGTTCATCTTTAAAACATTTTGAGGCCATCATGGGCCTCACTTTGAGCATTGGATCTCTCTCATTTTTGGGCCCATGCCCTAAAGTGATCTTGCAAAAAAAATTGAATGGTGTGGATTTCTCACAACGGCTCCGCAC
Organism: Magnolia kwangsiensis; assembly: GCA_037074715.1. Lineage (NCBI taxonomy): Eukaryota > Viridiplantae > Streptophyta > Magnoliopsida > Magnoliales > Magnoliaceae > Magnolia > Magnolia kwangsiensis. The sequence goes on from CM073582.1 coordinate 90,152,412, forward strand.
GGTCGAGGTTAGTTTGGCGCGTCAATCAAGAGTCAATAAGGTTTTCAGGGAGGTTAGGTGGACATTTTAAGTCCAGGGGGTTGACCGCATTTGGTGAGGCCCACCATGATGTTTGTGATAAATCCACTCCGTCCATTGGAATTTCCATATCATTTTAGGACATGCACCCAAAAATGAGACTAATTCAAAGCTCAGGTGGACCAAACAAACAGAAAAGTGAGGATTGAACACCTGCCATTGAAACATTTGTAGGCTTATAGATTGTTTGTGACAAATCTACCCTATCCATTTGTGTTTCCAGATCATTTTAGGGAATAGGAGAAAAATGACGCAGATCTAAAGCTTAAGTGGCCCACACAATAGGAAGCAATGGGATTAAACACCGACAATTGAAACATATTGGGACCATTAAGGGGCCCACTTTGAACTATGGATGTGGTTATTTTTTTTCTAATGCCTTAAAATGAGTTAGAAAACAAATGGATGGGCTGGATTTCAAAAAATACATCAAGGTGGGCCCCAGTGTGGTCCAAGTTAGGTTAGCATGACAATGCACGTCAATCAATGTGCTGTTAGCGGAGGAAATTCTAGTAAGGGTGACAGTTGGCTGCCCGTAAGTGAGGCCCACCAGTATGTTTGTGTAAATCCATTCCGTCCATCGGATTTTTCATCTCATTTTAGGGCATAGTGCAAAAATGAGGCCGATCCAAAGCTCAAGGGGGACAACAAACATGAAATAACACCTACTGTTGAAACATTTGCGGGGCATGGAATGTTTATGACAAATCCACCTTGTTCATATGTTCTCATAGCTCATTTATACCATGGGCCCAAAAATGAGGGGGATAACAATATCTTGGAGCACACATATAGCTTTGGATCCGTCTCATTTTCTTGGTTCATGCCATAAAATGAGTTGGAGAAACGGATGAACGGGGTGGATTTGTCAAAAACATCAAGATGAGCTCCACGTGTGGTCGAGGTTAGGTTGGTACGAGATTGTGTATCGAAGAGAGGAGATTGCAAGTGCAGGGATGAGAGGGCAGTTTCATTAATACGAAAATATAAAAATCTATATGAATCATATATGTAACCAACAGCCAAGCGGTGCAATGCCTAACGGTGAAAACTATGAGCAGATTCCAGGAAATAGTTTAGAAGTAGGAGGTTTTAGGTCCATAGCCCACGAAGCAGGTATGTATGTGGTAAATTCCCTTTTCTAAGTAGTAATTCATACTCATCGCCCACGAAGCAGGTATGTATGTGGTAAATTCCCTTTTCTAAGTAGTAATTCATACTCATCGCATTTGGCATATGCGCACCTATCTAGGCCATTCAAATTGTTGGTTTGATTACAAATTGGACAAATTTCTAAAGTCACACCCATCAAACCATCATAACCATCTAATTGCTTATCTCATAAATTAGGAAAATTGTTGATCTTCACACATTTACCTAATGATGCTTGATTTTTGGTTCTAGTTATGTGACAAGTGTAAGCATGTCAAAATTGAATTTGCGGTTTAATTTAAACCGAACAACTATGACCCAAATCACAGAGATAGCTAGGCAGATATGTGGTATATGACAAAGATTGAATGAAATTAGTCACCTATTCAACCATTTGCTCAGTATGTAAATAGGATCAGGCGATATTCGAAGGGTAAGGTTCGTCATCTAAAAATGGGTTACACATTATCTTCTATATGAAATGACTTTTTAATACAGATAAAATATTAGGAAAATAATTTTTACAGTCGGTCATAGAGAGCAATTATAAGACACTTTTCTAAATGGAGAATTGAATCTAACATATGAGCGTAAATCTGAATTATAGCTAAGATTACCGGTTACACTTTGAATTATATTATGGATCGTAGACAACAGATGAAAAGTAAATGATTATACTAAGAAATGTAATTAATTAGTACAAAAGATAAAGTGATTGCATTAAAGAATGTAAATGACTAGTAATTGAAAAGATAATTGAAAGATATATTGGGTTTGATTGGGTTGGCATGTGACAATATTTCTGCTGAATTTCTCTATTATTTATAGCCTTAACTTGGTCATTTGAATACTTCTTACGTTCTAACTGTTGCTGTAACCATAACCGTTTCACACTTATATATATATATATATATAAACCTTGTTTGATTATCCTGGTAACTACTTCTACACAATCGCTCTTCAATCAACCACTTAGTGGATGATGTGGTATCACTGAATGCACTCCAGTTGTATTATTATAAAATCCTATTCATATATCCTCACAAATTTTCAAATACACCATACAAATCGATTCAAATCACACGTAAGTCACTCTAATTAGCTTTCGTAAGAATTGGCGACACTGGGATAAACATTACCATGTTATGAAAAATATGCCTGATAATACTTGTTTTAGAATGGCGGTCATTAATTCATTATAAGCGCCAGTCAGTTAATTGGCTGCTTTTCTGAGTCTAGTGACTCACCCAAGGGTACATGTCTTAAACTCACCCAAGCAAGGGTGATTTGTCTGGTTGACTCATGTAGTCGAACTGGCTTGGGTGTGACCTAGTCTAGCTAAGTCGAATCATCCGAGTCAGATCCAACTCATCAGTCAATCTATGACTCATGCAGTCATCAATCTATAGTTATAGTTCATGAATATATAGCATAAGACATATTGAAGTTCATGGGCTACTTTGTGAAATTCACACTAATCAAATGATTTGATCTATTGGTAAGTTGGACATCTTTTTTTAGAGCCTCCCATTTTCTACAGCACACATTGGATGATTAAGCTTTTCTGAAATAGTTTTAATTTCTACTAATTGGATGGTTAGGATAATCCAATTAATTACATGGTAGCCCATGAAGATCGTGTTGGTCCTCATGAAAAGCTCGGATCGACTGATTAGCTTGATTAAGCGTCTGATGCTAGTTTGTAGATCCATGAGAGCACTGGATCATTTCTCTTTTCAACTGTAAGGTTTTGTTGTATTAGGGCCTGCTTGGCCAGTTGCATAGGAAAGGATTAGGTGAGATGGAATTGCATCTGGTCCTGTGCCAATTCCACTCTATGTTTGGGAAGAATGGAAAAGCCCGGGAGTAGATTAGACGGAATCGCATTGGGTCGCATGCCAATTTCACTCAATGTTAGCAAGTTATGTAGGTCCCACCATGATGTGTGGGCTATATCCACACTGTCTACCTATTTTTCGAGATCATTTTAGAACATCGGCCAAAAAATCAGGTAGATCTAAAGCTCAAGTGGACCCTACCATAGAAAGCAACGGAGATTGAATACTTACCATAGAAAACTTCTTTGGGGCCACATAAGTTTTGGATCTGCCTCATTTTTATGCCCATGCCATAAAATGAGGTTACAAAATAAATGAACAATTTAGATATAACACATGTGTGTTATTCTCAATAGTTTCAAATGATGGTGAGTATATTCATTCAATGTACCATCATATTACAAACACAGCATAAAATTAAGCTTATCCCATGGTAACGGGGAACAATCCCTGTCATGGGTAGTAATTGTGTTTGTTGAATCTCATCTCGCCTAAGCCTTTCCAATGCAACTGGCCAAACAGGCTCTTAGGGAATGTGATGTACAGCGGGTCGCGGATAGTTTCATGGCCAAGATGGATCAGAAAAGGCACGGTCGACGACAGAAGTGATCCGGACCGTCGCACCTTATATCGGGCGTATCTCGCAATCCGGAATGAGTTATCTGACGTAAAATATATGATTTTGGAATAGAACGAGCTACTTTAGCCAACCAACCCTGCTATGCCGGGTTATGCAAGCCAGATTTGTGGAAAAACCCTGGATCGACAGTCGTTTCCCTATTTTAATTTTGTTTTTAGACTATAAATAGTAAGTTTTAGTTTGATTATAACTCTTCATCCGTTGGGCTTTGGGAGTTGTGTCCAACATGAAAAGTGCTTAGAATAATTACGAGAACGGTTTGCTGAAGCCAAATAGGACACTTACTATTTTTGGCCGAAAACCTTGCGTACTAGTAGACATCACGACCGTCTATAAATAATAAGTTTACTATTTATAGTAAGTCACGAATTCTAGGAGTTTTAGTTGTAGTTTGCTTCAGATTTCTTTCCTATTGCTTGGTATCCTTATTTAAAGGGTTGTGAACTCATTTTTATGGATTTATTAATCAATTTCGAATTTTATTACAATTTATTTCTATTTTCTGCTTTCTTTCCTCCTGGATTCGAGAAGTCTCTGTGAGGAGTCTAGAGAAGTTCCATGGATTCTGAATAATTATCCTCTTGAGGAAGACAGTGCTCAACCTCACGTCCTCCCCTGCGTCAGTTTGGTATCAAAGCGAGGTTTTTTCTCGGGTAGATGGCTTTCAACGACAGGTCGGGCAACAATCGTATGAGCGGTGTTCAAGGGAATTTACCTTTAACGGCGGCAGCTTTCGAAGCAGTACAACAAGAGAATCAGTAAGCCATGCAAGGGGTGCAGACTTCCATGGACCACATAACGGATCTCTTAGCGGAAACCCTAGGGCAACTCCGTGTTCCTGGTGGTAATCCTCCACCGCCGATTGCTAAAACTTACAATCGCCCTGATCACAGGATAGTACCGGCAGTGCATCCACGGGTCATTTCTGAGTAAGGGGGTTCTAGTGAGGAGGAAATCAATGACATAATCTTCTAACACCCTAGACAAGGTGGCGATCGAGTAGATCGGATAGATCGAGAATTCAAGATGCGGGTTGATATTCCTAACTTCAATGGCCAACTACACATTGAGAATTTTCTCGATTTGCTTTCTGAAGTTGAACGATTTTTCGACTATATGAACATCCCCGAAGCAAAGAAGGTCAACCTTGTGGCCTACAAGTTGAAAGGAGGAGCTTTAACTTGGTGGAAACAACTGCAACTTGTACGAACTAGATAGATAAAAGCACCAATCCGCACATGGCAGCGGATGAAGTAGTTACTACGTGCTCAATTCCTCTTTAGCGGTTACGATCAGATATTATTCCAACAATACCAAAATTTTTGATAGGATAATCGGCTGGTAAGAGAATACGTAAAAGAATTTTACCACCTGGCGACGCGTAACGATTTAGTCGAGATTGAATCGTAGCAAGTTGCCTGATTCAACGATGGACTGCGTATGGAGATTTAGGATCGGGTTCAGATGTAACCCGTCTGGACGATGAATGATACGATCATGTTGGCCACTCGGGTAGAAGTACAATTTGAACGTCCTACATACGGCCCTATTCTACCACAAGGATCACTGCAGCGGCCCCACCCCAAGGAGCTCCACAGTCTAAGGGGAAGGAATCTGTAGGAGCTCATGCTCAACCTCCTACGTCTGAGAGCCGAGATCAGGAAAGTGAGCAAGCTAGACCCCAAATGGGTGTATCGACTGCTGCTGGTCCAAGTAGAATCCTGAACCCCTATGCTCGACCCCCACCTGACAACTGCTATCGTTGTGGCCAACCGGGTCACCTATTAAATACTTGTCCCCAATGAAAGGTGGTGAACCTCGCCATCAATGATGGTAGTACTGATAACGCCTATGAATATCCAGATATTGAAGAACAGGAGCATACTACTGAGGAGAAAGTATATGAATCAAGTTGGGTTCAGTAAGATCATGGTGAGTCACTCATCGTGAGGCTGCTATTATATGTGCCAAGAAAAGAAGTGCATCCACAGAGGCATAACATCTTCCACACTAGGTGTACGGTGAATCGAAATGTTTGTGAGGTGATTATTGACAGTGGTAGAAGCGAGAACATCGTCTCCAAGGTCATGGTGGAGAAATTACAATTGAAAACAGAGCGTCATCCCTCCCTATATACAATCGGTTGGATTAAGAAGGTCAGCGAACTAAAAGTAACTGAACAGTGTACCATATCCTTTTCAATTGGTAAACATTATAAGGATGAAGTAGTATGTGATGCGGTTGACATGGAAGCATGTCACATATTACTCAGTTGACCCTAGCAATCTAACCATGATGCTACTCATAAAGGGAAAGATAACATAAATATCTTCGTCAAGGACGGCCACAAGACCATATTGATCCCTATGGATCCAAAGGGACCACGTATAAATTCTTAAGTGGAGGGCCGTTTTCTCTTGATCATATGAGACTTCGTGGAAGAATACAAAGAAACAGGGCAAGTTTATGCATTAATTGTAAAAGGGAAAGAACTCGAGCCTACCATCATCCTTGAAAGACTAAGGCTCTTACTACATGAATTCAAAGAAATCTAGCTCGATGACCTTCTCGATGGGTTACCCCCCACGCGGGATATTCAACGCCATATCGATTTTGTCCCAGGGTCCAGTCTACTCAATTGGCCTCATTATCGAATAAGTTTGAATGAGTGCGAGATTTGTAAGGGCAAGTGGAGGAGTTAATCCGTAAGGGTCTTATTCGAGAAAGCATGAGTCCATGTGCTGTACCAACTCTATTAACTCTAAAGAAATATTAGAGTTGGCGCATGTGTGTCGACAGCCGAGCTATTAACAAAATCACCATAAAATAAAGGTTTCCTATACCACGATTGGATGATATACTAGATATGCTGGAGGGTGCCAAAATATTCTCTAAATTGGACCTGAGGAGTGACTACTATCAGATTCGAATACGGCTGGGTGATGAGTGGAAAATGGCCTTTAAGACCAAGGAAGGATTGTACGAATGGATGATCATACCCTTCGGTCTTTCAAATGCGCCTAGCACATTCATGAGATTGATGAACCAAGTTCTGAAACCTTTCATTGGGTGGTTCGTTGTGGTTTATTTCGATGATATTTTGATATACAATCCAGACGAAACTACCCATATGGAACACCTCAAGGTCCTTCAGATGCTTACTGAAAATAAACTGTATCTCAATTTAAAAAAGTCCAGCTTCATGACTAATAGCCTATTGTTTCTGAGTTTTATCGTAACATCCATGAGCATTCAGGTGGATGAGGAAAAGGTGAAGGCAATCAGAGAATGGCCGGTTCCCACAAATATTTATGAAGTGAGAAGTTTTCATGGATTGATGACATTCTATTATCCGTTTATGAGAAATTTAAGTACTATTATGTCACCAATCACAGATTGCATGAAGAAAGGACAGTTTCAGTGGACTGACGAAGCCGACAAGAGCTTTGCTGAAATCAAGCGCAGATTATCCACGACCCAGGTTCTTGTACTTCCCAACGTCGATAAACTGTTTGAAGTCGAATGTGATGCCTTATATGTCGAAATTGGGGGAGTTTTATCTCAAGAAGGTAAGCCGGTAGCCTTTTACATTGAGAAACTTATCGATGCACGTTAGAAGTGGTCTACATATGAGATTGAGTTATACGCGGTGGTCCAAGCACTGCGATACTAGCGACATTATTTGATTCAAAGAGAATTCATACTTTGCATGGACCATCAAGCTCTCAAATTCATTAATAGTCAAGCTAACATTAACCGTTTGTATGCTAGATGGATCTCATTTTTGTAGGAATTTACGTTTGTGCTAAAATATAAATCAGGACAACGAAACAAGGTAGTCGATGCACTGAGTCACCGTGCAACTTTGCTAGTTACTATGAGCAATGAAGTTATCGGGTTCGCGTGCCTCAAAGACATATATGCCGACGATGACGACTTCAAAGATGCATGGGTTAGATGCCAGGAAGGTCACTCCGGCGACTTACATATGCAAGTCGGGTTCCTTTTTAAGGAAAATCAATTATGCATCCCCAACAGTTCGCTAAGGGAACAAATAATCCAAGAGTTACATGGAGGTGGCTTTAGTAGACATATTGGGCGAGACAAGACGCGAGCTCTTATGGAAGAACGGTATTACTGACAGCAATTAGTACGTGATGTGGGAAAGTCAGTCCAACGTTTTTATATTTGTCAGACTTCCAAGGGGCAATCTTATAATACGGGCCTCTATACCCCGTTATCCATGTCTGATGGCCCTTGGGAGGATTTATCTATGGACTTCGTACTTAGTCTCCCACGAACAAAACGCTTCATGGATTCGATGTTTGTAGTACTAGTAGATTATTTCTCTAAGATGACACACTTTATTCCATATAAGAAGACTCTCAATGCAACACACGTGGCGAATCTATTATTCAGAAAAATTATGTGGCTACATGGGGTTCCTAAGACTATTACTTCTGACTGTGACACAAAGTTCATAAGCCATATTTGGCAGACTTTGTGAACTCGATTTGATACATGACTTTAGTTCAGCAGCACCTACTGCCCACAAACTAATGATCAAACCGAGGTTGTTAATCGCACGTTGGGAAACCTCCTTCGATATATTTCAAAAGAAAAACTGAAGTAGTGGGATAAGCTGCATGCCTCAAATGAAAAGTACAAGGAGAAAGTGGAAAAGCATTGACGACAAAAGGTATTCGAGGTGGGCGACCAAGTAATGGTCCATCTGCAAAAAGAATGATTTTCGACTGGAACGTACAATAAGTTGAAGAATAAAAAGATTGGACCGGTACCAATCATATGAAAGATCAATGACAACACTTATAATGTTAATCTTCTAGATGACATAGCGATCTCATGGACTTTCAACATCGCGGACCTGACCAAGTATCATGAACCAGAGCAGGAGGAGAACTCGAGGATGAGTTCTTTTGAAGTAGAGGGGACTGATGTAGAGCGGGTCGAGGACAGTTTCATGGCAAGGTGGATCAAAAAAGGCATGGTCCACGACAAAAGTGATATGGACCGTCGGACCTTAGATCGGGCGTATCTCGCAATCCGGAATGAGTTATCTAACGTAAAATATATGATTTTGGGGGTAGAATGTGCTACTTTAGCCAACCAATCCTGATATGCCATGTTGCACAAGCTGGATTTGCGAAAAATCTCTAGATCGACGGTCGTTTTCCTGTTTTAATTTCGTTTTTACTATAAATAGTAAGTTTTAGTTTGATTATAACTCTTCATCCGTTGGGCTTTAGGAGTTGTGTCCAACATGAAAAGTGCTTAGAATAATTAGGAGAATGGTTTGGTGAAGCCAAATGGGCCACTTACTATTTTTAGCAGAAAACCTTGCACACTAGTAGACATTGAGTATTCGCGGATAAATAGTAAGTATACTATTTATAGTAAGTCGCGGATTTTGGGAGTTTTAGTTGTAGTTTGCTTCTGATTTCTTTCCTATTGCTTGGTACCCTTATTTAAAGGGTTGTGAACTCGTTTTTATGGATTCATTAATCAATTTCGAATTTTATTAGAATTTATTTTTATTTTCTGCTTTCTTTCTTCGTGGATTTGAGAAGTCTCTGTGAGGAGTCCAGAGAAGTTCCATGGATTCGGAATAATTATCCTCTTGAGGAAGATGGTGCTCGACCTCACGTCCTCCCCTACGTCAGAATGATAATGAGTAGGCCACGTTTGGAAACCATGAACAGAAAAAGGGTTTTCTTTTAATATAATGATTTGCATGTATTGTTTGGATATTGACATAAGAAATTGAGTATTCGTTGGAAGGAATATGAGATTTCTACTGGCTATTCTAATCAGAGCACAAAATTGAAATTCATGTTTCAATAGTCATATGGAAGACATCATTGGACAATTAGGGTATTGTTCTTTCATTTTTCTTTAAGTTCAATGCATCACTTTATAGCTTGTTTAGATAAGGGGAAAAGAAAAATTACAATCAAATGACCTTTTCTACCATGAGATGTTCCATCATGTTTGAATAGTTAAATTTCAAAAATGTAATTATTGTCCCCAACTCATAAACAATTTCTCATGCAAAATATAAGATAGCTATCAAGAGTTATAATCGTATATACACTTGTTATCAAAACAAGACCTTACAAAATAAAATCAATATTTACGATGAAATTATAAAAATTATTATTAAATAATCATTACAATTTTCTTTCCTATTCTTTTCTTAGCATCCAAAATGCATTTAAAGAATTGTACAGTCAAGTTCCTCAGGATCTTTGATTTTACCAAAAACTGCCTCCATTATATGAAAGTCCAAAATGGTGCCTCTTTGAGCTGAATTGGCCAAAATGCCATATGTATATTTTTATTTATTTATTTTTCCAAAAGGCAGTGGAATCAAAACACCTGGGGCCACGCATTGTTTATATATGAAAGCCTACCTGTCTGGCAGGTGGATCACACCATGATGATCAGACAAACCAAAACCAAGCAGATCCAACCATCATGTGCCGACTTTTTTACTTCAATAATAATCCGGTGGGGTTTGGACTGGTTGGATTTAGTAACACAAAACACACACATACACACCATGTAGGCGCCACAATGCTCAACTCTGCTACTTATAGGAAAAATAGGTGAAGCGTATTTTGGTCATTTTCCCTCTGATAAGAACAGTTTTGTGATTTGAATTACCAGAGAATTTTGCTGTTTTTCACCCGTTACTTCACATGGTCTGAATAATTCTCCATTTTTACCATCTTTTTAACGTAAATTCAACCAGGAAAGGCCAAATATTCCTCGATAGAAATGAACTTGTTGGCTTCCATGCACGTAGATGCATTTAGAATCGTTGGTGTCTGCATTACCTATCTGGAAGTCCATTACGTTCAAATATGCAAAAACTACTGCAATCTGATGGTCCTCAACATCTGTCCCTCGACCTATCTTTGATGAATGATCCCGCCCATCCATCTTCGCGTGCCATTGACTTTACGGTTTTGATCATCCAAGCAATAAGATTTTTTCTCAAGGAAGCAACTAGGTGCATGTAAAGGTTTCCATATGCCTACCCCACCGGATCATTTCTTTTCTTTAATTAGCAAATTTAAAAATTGGGGATTGATGCATAGGCCATGTGCGGCAAAGCTCGTCATGTCAACGGTTTGGGAAGGGATCGCCCCGGCAGATGCTCTGGCCCGCCAGGGTAGCGTGAGTCAGTCCTCAGTCTCGTATGTCCGCTCCTGTGATCTCCCGTCCAGGATTCGAAGTCTCTTCTTCCTAGACAAGGTGGGTTTGGGGTCGTTCAGAGGTTCTTGGCCCGGCGATAGTTTCATCTTGGCGTGTCGTCTGGCCTCCCCCGGTTTTGTTTTCTTCTTATTTGATAGGTCTCCCAAGGTCCTTTTTTCCTTGAGGAGGCCGGAATTCTGTCTGTAATTTCCTGCTGCTTCACTGAAATTCTGGTTTTTTTTTTTTCTTAAGAATGGCGTTGAAGATGCCATGCTTCATCTGATAGAAAGCAAACTACAACTGGAATCCTGGATTTTCTTATGGATGCAAATTACGACTGAGTGTAAGGCCTTTCGTCCTAAAAAAATAAAATAAAATAAAATAAAAATTAAATTAAATTAGAAAATAAAAAATAAAAAATGTCAACGGTTTGGACAACTAGGCAATGGGCCCCACTTGTAGAAACTGAAATACCAAACGTTCTTGCTACCTCTATATAAAGACCTATCCTTGAATCCAAACTAGATTCAGATCTTCTAGGCATGAAACCAGCGAATATGAAGAAGAGCTCGATTTTTACCCTCTTCCTCTTCTTAAGCTTCCTCGATTCATTATCAGCAAAATCCGTGGAAGGGCCACTTGCACCGGCTCTTTATGTATTCGGGGACTCTCTAACCGATAGTGGCAACAACAATGGTCTGCCGACGCAAGCTAAAGCTAATTACACTCCATACGGTATTGATTTCGTCGGCGGGGTTACAGGAAGATTCACCAATGGCAATACATTTACAGATATCATCGGTAAACAAAAACAAAGAAAATCTTTTACATTATTTCGAAGAGAATTGTTTGTATGATAATGTTTGAGCTTTGAGTTCGTAAAAGTGGGGCCAGTCATTCAGTGATCCACATACCGAAAATCTCCACTATGGAAAAAAAAAAATCATAATCCTTCAAGGGGTGGCCCAATGACCAGAAGGTTAAGGAAAACCACAATAATGGTTGACATTCAACCGAAAAGATGGAAAAATATTCCATAGCTAGGATTCTCCAACAAGGGAAATTTTTGGTCAGTGCCCATCATCTTAATGGTTTGGATCACTGAACCATGGGCTACAATTGTACAGACTTTTTTACTTTTACTTTTTCTTCCTTTTTCTTTTTCCTTTTTTTTTTTTTTTTTTTTTTTTTTTTGTTACCGACTGAAAATCAAACATACTACACAAACTTTCAGCCTTTAATATCCAATTTCTTGCTTGAATGTAATGCAATAAATTCATCTGATGGTATGATAGAAACCATGCATCAGATTCATAAACATATATCTGGTGCAATAATATAATACAAATATGACGGACCATGTATCAAAAAAAGGTTGGTGATATTAAAAGGTATATATTGTATGGTATAGGAGGTGTTGAGAGATGCAATACATTCAAACAATATTTTGAACCTTGGCCAGGAGGTTGTGATCATCATTTGTTTTAGATCTTTATAATATCTGCTGTATAAACACCCGTAGTGGTGGACAGTTTTATCCATGCAATTAGTTTTTTCAAGAGAGTTGAACTTCGAGTGTTTAAAAGATATGAATAGGCATTTCAATTAAAGATATAGGTAATTTTGATAATTTGGAGGCTATGGCTGCTTGGTGATCTATGACTCAGCAGATTTAACCGGCAAAAAGCCTTTAGAACTTAACCCCCAAACGCAGATGTACCTTTTTCCCTCTTGATCTGTCTCCCAAGTCCCATCTCTTCTTCCCTTCCTTCACATGCCTTGCAATTGCCATACACCCTAGTAAGATAAGAGCTGCTACAATATTGTTTCCCCTTTCATATCAATATTTTAATTATGTGAGTGCACATCCATATAGCGTCCATACCATTCCCACCGTCGCTCCAACTGGGTCAACCCATGGCATCACTGTCCAGCTTGAATGGTTGATGATTGAACCAGAAAATTCATAAGATTCAAGTGGTCCAAATTCAGAAGAAGCTCTTATATAGATCTTGCCTCACTAAACCACCAGTTCGGTTCGAAACTGGTCCATACCATTCCACAATGTTTCCTCCCTCCCTCGGCTCATCAAGGGTAGTATTTTGTTAGATAAAACTGGCCTTGGGTCTGTCAGAAGGATTAAGAGATCCAATGTATAGGAAATGATAGGTGGGCCTTCCTTTCTATAGGCCCGCCCGAATAGCCTAGGTTGTACACATCCAGTTTTTGTTGAATATATTTGGTGAGCCCTAAGCTTTGGGCTGCTCAAAAAAAAAAAAAAAAAAAAAAAAAAAAGGAAGAAGAAGAAGAAGAAGAAGAAGATGTATCAAAAAGTAAAGTAAAAGACGTTTACAAAAGTTACGGAGAACATTTCATTCCTATTAAGGTCAGAATGTATGACTCATTTTCTTCTAGCTAAACAATATGGTTGACACAATTTTTTATTTTTCTTAACTTATTAATTACTTGGATTGGTGTGTGTGTGTGTGTGTCTGTTCACCCACATGCCCCATGTAGTGTATGATATTCAACAAACGTTGCATAACAATAACAGTGGGAGCCGTTGGGCGATAGGGGCTGTATCATCCATTCTGAAAATATTGGTTGATATGAGCCTGTGATGGTCCCATATAGTGCTGATGCATTCTTCATTTAAATTTCTTTTGACCTTGGCGAGTTCTAATGGTCCGATCCTAATGAACATAAAGTTGGTCCTTACAGCCATAATGTAATGTTACTGAGAAATATAGTTTCTCATGAGCAAAAAAATTATGCACATTTAAATTGGGACTAATCTCATTCTAAATGTGACAGGGATTCCCACCCATCATTGAAAGGATGGTCAGATATTTGGTTTCAAGTAACAAAAGTTAGGGCTCCTTTTCTGCTAATTTGGGTCATTTTCTTACTTCTTTTGTCTTGCTTTTCCATTGCAGCTCGGTTGCTTGGGCTACCGTTTGCCCCACCATACTTGGGCCTTTCAGAGGCTGAGAGATCAAAAATCATAACTGGTCTGAACTACGCATCTGGGTCCGCAGGCATTCTTCCAGAAACAGGAAGCAGTTTGGTAAGAAGGTTAGCAGCTCCATTCCAGTGTGATATATGGTCCAAATGGGCTGGGCTAGCATGTCCCAGATTGAGCCCAGTCCGCTTTCGATGGGTTTTATTTGAACCTTGTGGCCTGTGGGTAGACTGGCCCGATCATGCCTGAACCGGTCTAAGCCTGATTTAGGTCTGGCCAGGCATAGACACAGGCATAATTAAGTCATTCGCTGGTGTGGAGTGAGAGATTCAAACTACAATTTTATTTGGAAAGTCAATTGCTTCAACCAGTAAGATACACCTTTTTTTTTTTTTTGGAGCACACCACTTATAATTTTATTGATTTGAAAAAGGTTCTACACAGACATTCAGGTAGACACCAACAGAAGGGACATTGACCATGTCATATAGACCATCTAAACACATAAGAAAAGAAAAGAAAAAATAAAAAAAATCCAATATCACGGAACTAAAAAATAAAATAAAATGCCTCAGATGCATGCATGACCCCCACCCAAGCCACCAATTACTTTCACCTAACCCTACCAAGACATGCGCTTCATTTGTAACATGTACGTGAATTTTTATTCATAATCTATTAAATAGCTTCTATTACTTAAGTATCCTTATTAATTTAATAATTAAATATTAAGTTGAATTGAGTAGAGTATTTGAGTTGACCCAACCTGGGTGAACATTGAGTCGACTTTTCAGGTTCTTCAACTATGGACATAGGGACTTAGGTTCATGCGTTGAACATCTGTCTCTTGAAGTGGACAGAGGTGAAGAATGGGCCTATCGGTATTGAGTCTCTGCTATCTGTCTCGTTTGCTATCCTCGGCATCCCATGAGACAAGTCTCCTTCCCTTTGGTATCAGATTCAGTGCAGTTGTTTGTATTCATAGACCTGTCTGTGTTCACATGTCTCTGTTATTTCCTTTTTGGTAGAGGCTCCTTTTATTAAGCTTGATCTTGTATTTGCTTAGAGTCAGGTTGTGGCCACCGAGTCTATTGTAATTTCTTTTATATCATCAATAAATTTACAATTACAAAAAATAATAATAATAATAAAAAAATCATGTGTTGGACTTGGCCGATTTCGCCCAACCTGGTCTACCCAGTTGAACAACCTAGTGTTTAGCCTGTAAGGAATTGCAGCATAATTAAGTGGACCATCATGTTTTATACTTCGATTCGCTTCTAATGTGCATATGCTCATCTATGCATTGACATGGACCATCTGAACCGTAGACCTAGATGAGGGTGGCCATAATTCAAGAAAATATTGCACCCGTTGGATTATCCTAAGCACCCAACAGACAGCAGTTGTAACCAAAACGACTCGTCAGCCATGTTAAGAGTATATCATATCATCCAAATGACCTGATTTTTTGGTCTATGGGTCACTGTTGTTGGGGCTAACATGTTGCATTCCACAATGTCAGGATCTCACCAGTAAATTGTACATGATGGTTCAAAAGAATATGGTGGCAGTGTAAGAAGAAAGAACTGCCACTCTTTCCTTCCACACTAAAAAGGGGATTTGGACATATATATAAACCCCCATCGTTTTGTCCATTGCTATAAAAACCTCTTCCTTTAATATGCCTATTTCCAATTGATAGATCATCCATCTTTTATTCCATTTGCCATATAGTCAGTCTACCATTGCAAACCATTTACTGTATTTTGTCTGACCAAAATACCCATTAAGTCCTATTACGTTTGTATGCCATCCAACCTGTTGAAGGTTATTCCCACCAAGGAGGGAAAACACAAAGATCAGCCTTCCATCGCTAACAATCCTTTCTATCACTTTTCCATTAGATAGGGGTTTATTTTGAAATAACAATAAGGGATGGGTCTTTACATCAATGGACTAAACTATAGGGGCTTATATGTCAAAAAGGTCTTCATTTTGAATATAAAGAGGGCCAAAGAACCTTTTTTTTTTTTTTTGTTTTTTTTGTTTTTTGGGGCCAAGGAACCTACAACAACTAATATAGGCTCCTCTAACACTTTTGGACAACACTAACTACTGTAATACTAACCATATAAAAACTCACTTAGGGCCCTCCCATGGCTTTTTTTAAGGTAAAGATGGTTCAGTGTCATCGCAGATTATCGATAATACCCCATGGGAGGGCCCTACTCTACACATTAAGCAGAAACTATACAAAGATAACAAATTCATGTACAGTAGGAAATCCTTAATTAACTAAACTAACTTTATCTAAATAGAATTATTTAGACCTTTCTTTGAAAGATCTTCCACTAAACATATAAAGTCGAGTTTCCCATACTTATGAATATGGGGAAATTTCGCTCCTGTTTTCTTAGCCATTATTTAAATTTCTAACCAGGAATGCGGAATATGCCACAGAATGCTAGAACCTTACAGTAGACCATCTACTATGAGTTGGGAGTTACTTCTGACATTTCATTAATTCTTCAAACTCATGCAAGAAGAGTAATTTAGGTCATTATCAACCACTCTTGCTTCCACGACATCGGTAGAGAGTTCACAATAAAAGTGATGAAATGAGAAAATAAGATTCCTAAGGTGATCTCTACAATAACCCCTACCTCCTCTATGCTCCAATGATGAATCAAAGAATCCACACGATGTCCTTGTCAAGTTGGTAATTCGAATCAATCTGCAGAGTCCTGCTCCAAATTTTTCTAGATATAGTGACAAATACTTTACACACACACACACACACACACACACACACACACACACACACACACACACACACACACACACACACACACACACACGATGTCTTTGTCAAGTTGGTAATTGGAATCAATGTGCAGAGTCATGCTCCAACTAATCCAGATATAGTTACAAATACTTTATATATATATATATATATAGAGAGAGAGAGAGAGAGAGAGAGAGAGAGAGAGAGAGAGAGAGAGAGAGAGAGAGAGAGAGAGAGGCATGTGCATGTGCGCACCTTTGCACACGTGTCATGGGCATGTAATCCGAACAGTCCATGTGATGCGGCATCCTATGAAACCCCGAGGAATCAATTTTCACCCTAATCTAAAACTCTGGTGGGCCATAGTAAAAAATTGATGCAAATTAAAGGAGAAAATTGTAAGGTCCACCGTGATGTTTGTGAGAAATCCCCTCCGTTCATATGTTTTGCGAGACTATTTTAAGATATACTATAAAAAATGGAGTGAATTCAAAACTCGAGTGGGACATACATGGAAAATTAGGGAATGACTTTCCTACCATTGGAACCCTCCTAAGGTCCACGTTGATGTTTAAATGCCATCCAAACTGTTTATGAGGTCATCCATAGTGTGATGAATTAAAATCATGAAAAAGTTAGCTTGATAAGAAGCTTTTGTGGCTAAATTGATGTTTTAATGGTAGTCACTAAATCTCCGTTGTTTCTGCTCATGTAGCATACTTGAGTTTTTTATTTACTCTAATTTTAGCCTAATATACTAAAATGATATCGCAAATCGGATAAATAGGGTGGATATAATACATCACCACACAATTGCTATGAAAATTAGCCCAAATAGTTTTGGTCTCAGAGTGAAGGCAAAGAGAGAAAACTAAAGAGATACCAGTAGAGAGAGCGGAGTCTCCAGGGTGTTTTCAGATACGCTTGCCAAACCTCTTTTAATATGTATGCCAGATCCAACATCTGATGTTGACCGGTACGTAGTCGAGCATTCCTCTGTTAATCTTTTCACGCACTTTAAATGTCTCATTTTCATACCTTCTGCCAATGATTGAAACTCAAGTAGATAAGAAGATCATAACATTCTTTAATTTGATTTAGGAGAAAGTACCTTACCGTGATTTATAAGACTACAAAAATCAGGGACTATGGGTACTCGAACCCTTGACCAGGTGTTAAAACTCCTAGGAGCTTGCCACCGGAGCAAGTGTACGGACCCTTAAAAAATCTGGGTCTCAACAGGGTCTCAATTCACAAAAACGTATTCCAATGCTCTACAACAGAAAGGCATTGCTGAGGGGTAAAAATGGTCACATTTTGGAAATGGTTGAGTGATTATAAGATTCTCCATACATAGCCGGAGGTGGTATAAACATATCTTTATCCCAATAATCGTCTCCCACTGTCTCTTTTGTAAAATCAACTCCATATTTTTGTAAAATCATGGGGCTTAGGGTCGGCCACCTGTTTGCCTTGGAGTTCAATAAGCCATGATCTTCTGAAAGGTTTGGCACATGCAGCATTGGAGACTTGGTCATCCTAACTAGCATTAGACTCTATTTCATTCTAGTTTATTACTGGATGAGAAACTCATATTACATTCCAACTGTAACATCACAATGCAATAACATTACATTCTTTATTTCGTTCTGGTTCATTACAGAATAAGAAACCCATGTCACATTCCAATTGAATCCTGCATTAGTTGTTTGTTAAATAGAAGTGTGAGATTGCCTTTTTCTACTTGGGTAAATAGAACAATCACTGTTTTCACCAGTTTCACAATGATACATAGAACTTCCTACTATCTTTAACTTTAATTAATGATGTATGATAATTTCATGGATAAATATATGATTTTTGGGCATTTAATGGACTACCCAAAGAAAGAAATTAGACTAATATACAAGGAAATGGTATAGATGACGCCGGGCCATCTGAATTTACACCTAGATACCTGCAAAATTAGGCAATCCACCAAACAACTTGGATCTTGCATGAATCTCCTTGCTATGTTAGCACGCATGGACGGGTGCCTCAGATGGTTTCTTACTATTTTCTGGATTCGTGCAGGGAAAGAATATTCCGCTCGGGAAACAGATTAAATACTTCAAAAGGACAGTTAAAAAAGATCTTCCACAGAATTTCAAGGGGCAACAAGACCTTTTCAAGCACTTATGCGAGTCCATTTTCATCGTCTCAATTGGAGGCAATGACTACCTGAACAACTATCTACAGCCAGATTACTATAATTCTAGCAAACACTTTTCTCCGGAAAGATTTGCTGGATTTTTGGTGCATAGATTATCTCATCATTTGAAGGTAAAACTAGCTGAAACCATGAATATCTATTAAAATATAAAGAATTACGATCCAAAATCCTTAGTTTCATTGGAACATATGGATAATCCAATCAATTGATCTAAAATATCCATTAGCATTAATGCATCTTTAATGGAACATGGAGAAAAAATCACATGGATTGGACGATTACAACGATTTTTTTTATAGCCTGTAAAATGGCTGATCAATTCGGAAGATAGGTCCAATCAACTACTGAAACCATTCATTTGTGGTCCATTAGGTTGCTTGTGATCCTAAAGAATTGATTTGATCAGACTATGCTAGGTTCTCATTCATGGCATAGAGAATATATGGTTGTAAGGCCAAAGTTTGAGCGGACAATGAATGATAGTGAAAATCAATGATATGATTGGACTGATTTTGACAACGAATGGTTTGATTGTGATGAAATTGAGATACGATGATGATTAGTGGTCGAAGTTGGCTGATATTGATTATCAACAGTCTAATATTGAAGATGGACTGACTGAATGGATAAGATCAGACTGTTTGTGTTAAATATCAAACATCAATCAGACCAACCATATCGTTCATCTTCAATATTAGCCATATCAAACTGTTCATCTTTGTTATTGGTCCAATCTGATTGTTCGTCTTTATTATCTTTTGAATTGAACCTTCAGATTTAACTTAAATTCAATGGAACTGTTGATTCTTTTTTATTTTTTGTTTTTTTCAAATCAAACCATCCCACTTTAACATTGTTCCAATTCCACTGTTGATTTTTAATATCAGCCAATTATAACAATTTATCTCTAATCTCAACATAATCTCAACATGATCAGTCTCAACATGATCAGACTGTTCATCTTCAATATCAATCCAAATGAACCATTGATCTTTAATTTTATACTGCTTAAACCGACCATCTATGATACCAGTCCAATCAGACTGTCCATCCTTAATGTCGTTTAAATCGAACCATTCAGCATTGTCATCAGTCCAATCGAGCCATTGTTTTTAGTAACGGCCAAATGTGACTATTCATCTCCAATTTTAGCTCAATTGTACCATTGATCTTCAGTATTAGTCCAGTAGGACCATTATTGCTCAATTTGGACTAATGGTACTGCTTATCTTTGACATCGCTCCAATTCGTCTATTTATCTTTACATCATTCGGATCAGGCCATTTGGTTTTGAGATCAGTATAATTAAATCATTGATTTTTTAATATTGGCTTAGTTGGACCAATCAATGATAAAGACTAGATTTTATGTTAGGACTGTCCCATCAAAGTGATTCCTAGGAGTTTAGAGGCATATATCCATAGCTAGACACCTCAAATTAAGTAATCTTGCAAGGCACATTCAATAAAGAAGTCCATGTGATTGTCGGTCCAAATAGACCATCAGCCCTTTTTTGTACAACTAATCTAAGTCATCCATTATGAGATAAAATCCAACTCAAGGTGTGGTCATATACACAGATCCATAGCTCAAGTGGTTGGCTCAGTGAAAGATACCTTGTTTCAACACTGAGTTCTTGGTATCAGTTCCTAGTGGGGGTGGCTAACAGTGAAGTGTGAACTAACAGTGGGTGTAATAACAAGCTAACCCCCCCCCCCCCCAAAAAAAAAAGGTGTGGTCTAACCATCAATCGAGTTCATTTATTACTTAGGTCCCACTATTACTACAATTCAAATTTTTTGTGACAAGTCAACTCGTCACTAAAATCTCCAAACTCATCATTAAAAACTTTTTGTGACAAAATATGACATCACAAATTCTATTACAAATATAGCGTCACAAATTCTATTTAGCAACGAAAATGCCAACTACCAAGAATCGTTTTCATAAAGTAACAAAACACATTTTATTCAAAAAAATAATAATAATAAATAAAATAAAACTTCTAGGTGACTTAAATATAGTGATTGGTCCTCCTACGTTGATAGGATTGAATGATAAGGAGCAGATCAATATATATAGGTTACACAATGAGATGAAAGATTTAAAACAGTTAAATGGTAATAAACCCATGTTATTGATTGTACATTCCTTTCTGATCAATGGAAAGAAACAAACGTGAAAAAAAAAATAAAAAAAATCCATGATATTGATTGCTAGTAAACAATACTACTAATGCACATAGAATTCTTTAATCATTGTTGTCTTTTTAATCTTATCTATATACAATATTATATGATTTTTAATTGAGGTGGGTTCTTCTCTGAGTCCTTGTAGATTAGCCTATTCTATAAGGCTTGCAGTTAGGCCCGCCATACTGTGTATAGCATCCAACCTTTCCCGAAGGTGCAGCCCACCTAAAAACTTGGATGCCCCAAAGATCAGGTTGATCCAACTATCATGTGGGCAACCACTTCAATTTGGAAGTTTTTGAGTGGTTGTTAGTTGATTTCTACTATGTGACTCACCAAATGGTTAGATAGGCTTGATTTTTTTTTATTTTTTATTTTTTTTATTTTTTATTTTTTTATTTGGGGGGGGGGGGGGGGGGGGGGGAGGGGGGCGGGGTACACACCATGCCAGTACAGACGCTCCATGTTAGCCACCCCTGCTACGGATCGATACCAAGACCTCAAGCGTTGAAACGAGGTATCTCCACTTAGTTTGCCAGTTGAGCTATGGATCTGGGTACACATTGGATATAACTTATTACATGCGAGTGAATCACTTCTTGGATAAGCTTAGTCTCCGGGAATTGTAGAGGAATCAGAGGAATAATTTTGGGCCCACACGTTGGTATTCAGTGCTGTTCGTGATCTGGTTGTCCTACAATCAGATGGACCATGCTCTTATATCTCCGCTATCAGATGATCATATCCCATCTAATGATGAAAGATGGAGAAGGACAACCAACAGTCAATAGTTGATGGGCCTCAATTGGATAGTAGAATCATCTGTTGAGGAAAACCTCTGGGGCATATCAACCGACTCGTATGGCCCACTATGTGAAGAACATGACCACTAAAAGCAGGAAAAATGACAAATGATGCTACACCATGCCCTGTATTGAACTTGTTAGAAAGAAAAATTAATTAAAAAAAAAGGAAAAAAATTACATCGAGTTTTTCGTCTATTGTCTTGTAGTGGTGTTTTTATCATAAACTAATACACCATAGATAGAAAATGAGATGAGAAAATTTTTATATTACATGTGTGTTTGTTTTTCATTTCCCTCGTGTGAATACATCCAAAAGGGTAACAATTACCATTTATCCATGTTTGGTGCCATGGTAATTACCTCCATTTAAAAACCATTTGAAAAGTATCCATGTAAATTTGTGGGCCCTACTATGATGCCTGTGACATATCCATGCCATCCATCTATTGTAACAGAAAAATGAGGCAAATCCAAAGCTTGAGTGGCCCACACATAGGAAATCATGGTCGTAAAAAGTTTTTAATGATAGGCATTCAATCCTCTCTTTTGTGTGGTTTGGTCTACTTGAGCTTTGGATCAGCCTCAACTTTGAAATCATGCCCTAAAATCAGTTTGCAAAATGGATGGATGGCATGGATAAGCCATATATATTATAACAGCCTCACATGGAATTCACACATTCCTCTATTCTAGAGTCCATATATAATTAATCATTGCTCATT
Source organism: Magnolia kwangsiensis (assembly GCA_037074715.1). NCBI lineage: Eukaryota > Viridiplantae > Streptophyta > Magnoliopsida > Magnoliales > Magnoliaceae > Magnolia > Magnolia kwangsiensis. The sequence goes on from CM073582.1 coordinate 90,175,020, forward strand.
TGCATATAAACACGTGAGGGAATTGAGAAACAAACACCATATAATGCTCCTAGGATACTCAGTTGAGTGCAGAAAAACAGGAGGTCAGAACTCTTACGACACTCCCATGAGTGCAATCTTGGGAAAACAAGAAGATGTCAAATCCAATAGAAAGTTTGAGCTTAAGATACGAATTGATGTGTGGGGCCCACTGTGATGTTTTAAAATTATGTATCACAGCAAACCTAAGTTTTGGAATTGCCCCATTTTTAGTAAGCAACCATCTTATTAGGATATATCTCTCTATTATTATTTTATTTTATTTTTTTGTTACAAGGGTAAAAGACACACCACCTATAATTTTATTGATTAGAATAAAATTTACATCTACTAAGGGGAGAATTTGGAGGCACCCCTTGAGCCGATTCTATACCCTGAAGGGGTGCCGAATCTATGCGAATGGACAAACCCTCATGCACACGGGAAAAAAAAAAGAAGTGGGGGACCCTCATACATTAGGAAAAAAAAAAAGTGGGGGTTCCACCATGATGCCCAAAGGAAAGAAAACCAATGTATCTGGAACGTACAAAACAAATCAGGCCCACATACAATCTGGAAATGTGTCTAAAAGGTGGACGTCCCCATCCCAACCTCGTCTCTCTACCAAAATTTTTGGGCCGGATTATGTTGATGGCCTAGACCACCATAGATTTGTGCTTACCAATTAAGGAAATCATCCTTTTTTTAATTTATTTTCTTTGGGTGTAATTCTCAGACGTTGTATAAACTTGGAGCACGGAAGATCGTGGTATTTGATATTGGCCCAATTGGGTGCTCGCCGAGCATAACAAACGCAGTAGATTTCAACAAAGCTTGCGTGGAAGAAGTAAATCAGCTTGTATTGGAATACAATCGCCTGCTTAGACTTCTAGCGAAGAAACTGAAATTACTCCCAGGATCCAATTTCGTTCAAGGTCTAACTTTTGCATCTGGCTACGAGGTCTACCAAAATCCTTCCAAACACGGTGAGATTCCAAAACACTAATGTTTGATGAGGAGTGCTTGGTAGGACTATGGCACTAAAAGGTCGTTAATTGGTGATTTTTGCTTGTGAGACTCAATCTACAACAGATGAAATGGAGGGCTGAGATTGAATCTCATTGCTCAAAATGGATATGGTGCATTGATCACTTTAGCCAGACCTAATGCTTGAAATGGTCCAAATGGAAATCTCTCGACCATCTTTGCCTACGTAATCTGGTTCTGGGAACCACGCAGACACACACGAACTGAGAAAAAAACTTCGAGATTTACCAACCTTCAACTATTAGATCAGCCACGGGCAGTTGGATTTTTGTCTTTGGCTTACATCCGTGACTGTAGACCTCGGCTGAACCCCCCTTGTGGGCCCCACTTCAAATGAGTTCTGCTTCATACGAGCCACCTGCTTCAGACGGGTGGGGCTGGCCTCACACAAGCCACCGGCCTCGCACCAGCCACCCATCCCAAGTGTGCACCTGTGTTAATATCATGCCAGTCAACCATGTAGATGACCGGCCCATGAAAATCAGCAGGGCTAAACGTGTACATTGAATTCAATCAGGTTGGTAAGTTTTTCGAAGCATAACTTGTTCTTGGGTCAGGTCATCTACATGTTGGGGCCCACCTGGTGTATGGCTATGATGCACCGCACTGCATGTCGTGGTCCATGTGGATTCCCCTCTGATAAATCTAAACTGATGAGTAAGCGATCCATGTTGATTTTGCTAGGTTTCAAATACACGAACATACCATGCTGTGTCGTCAGCAACCATGGGACCACAGCTTGCCTTCCCGATCAACCACCGTGCCAGGACAGGGACCAGTATCTCTTTTGGGATGCATTCCACCCGACTCAAGCTGCAAATACCTTGATCGCTGTCGGATGCTTCAACCAGTCCACCACCATGTGCACTCCGATGAATATCCAACAGCTTGTGCAGGTTAAGGAAGCTAATACAGCTTCTTATAAGATATTAGTGGTTTGAAACTGCTACATTACATGGTCCACTTACAAAGATTGGAATAAATGTCTAGATTGCATCTCAAAATTCCCAACTTGTTGGTTATAATAAGAACAGTGCTTTTAAATATATAATTTAGAGCAGTGCTGATTGTTAGAATTATTAGTAGAGAGATGCTCTAGTGCTCTCAGAGCACTAAAAGTCATTGCGCTCCTGCTTGCATTGTGACAGTTGGTACAATCCATTGATCTAGACTGTTTATTGTGTTCAGCGAACATTCCTTGGGCTATTATGCAAGCATCATACTTATCCATTTAATGAATGGTTTTTAATATGGACAGTCAATATAATTTATACATATCATAAGCACATGATTTCTTATGATTCTAAAAAATAAGTTATGTTAGGCAATTGTAAACATCCCATCCATGGCTTCGAAAAACGGATGGTTGTGAAAAACTAAGGCCAAATCAAAGAAGGATTGGATCATACAATCAGTAAGATTTTAATACAATACCTATGAAATGTGTTATGGCCTTCACATATAGTTCCGATGGAATAGAATGTCCGAGTGAACTTAATTATGCAACTAAGAGCAATATAACTTACAATGCTACCAAGCCCCATTAAATTCATCAAACCTAAGGCTAACCTAAAACAGCCTTCCAAGGCCCATCTCAAGTTTAAGAATGGAATATGAGCTTGGTTAAAAGAATAAGGGACTCAAACCAACTCGTTTAGTCCGGAGTAGAGTTGGGATTCACCAGTTAAGGCTCACTTGGCCTGACTCAATCAAGTAGGGTATGTGCCACAAACGTCACTATGAATTTTTCAAGTACCATACATATGCTACTCTTTCTAAATTAAAAGTGTACATGTGTGTTGCATATGATTCTAAACCTCCATTATCATGATTTCTTAGCAAACAAAGATCAGTCCAAATTACTCCATGTCGACATGTACGCATGCACACACCTATAATGTGTGGGGACATTGCCCCTTGGTAGAGACTCTCCATACGGTCACACTATGCATACTGACAATGGATAAGTTATCCCGACTTACCTTTAGCCACGACAATATTCGAGGCTTATATACAACTGAACAAGTGTTCACTCCCCAAGTATAGGGTTGTGATGTAGTAATAAAGTCGGTAAGACCGAGTTCGAATCCACATGGACTGAAACTTGTACGTAATCTGAAATTAAGTAGAATTAAAACTACACTAAGACGAAATCTAAATTAGAGAGATTTTAAAAGAATAGTGGTGAATAGATTAATTAAAAACTAATAAAAATAAAGGTGAGAACTAGGGTGCCAAGGATCCACTTGTAGCAATTAGGAAGCTACCTTGCATTGATTCAAGGACACAATTGGAATTAGAGTCCTATCCTATCCAATTGGTACGAAGAGATTTGTCAGATCTCTGAACTTCTCTTGGATCTAATCCTCAATAGATAAGAATAGTGAAGATTTAGAAGTGATTTTGTCACCTAACCATGCCCAACAGATTATGACAAACAACAGAGTTCTCAAGTTCACAATCTCAATATATGAAAAGAGAATATCTCAAGCTGTTGATGTGAAAAACTTGACGCACCACTCCCTTTACTTCCCACCTTGACAGTGATTCAGGACAAAGGAAACCCTGGTTAGAGCCGGGGAACCTCCGATGCTTAAGTCAGTAATGAGATCAGGAAGAAGGTATTTTTAGGGTGTTTTTCTGCGTACCTTTAATCCTGGAGAGCCCTTCTTTTATAGGAGTGAGAGGTCCCGGCGTAAGGGGATTTTCTCCCTGATTTCTAGGAGATTTGATTAGCTTGTAATCTATTTACGGATATTTCCTGATCCCGAGATTTTCGAGATTGGGATTCCCTCTACAAGATTTCCGTGTTCGAGACAATATTTTAGTTTACACCGCCTCTTCCTTGCTTAAATCGGCCTCAACTGATTCTGATATCAAATTAGTCTAGGCTGGCTTCAAGGATGGAGGTTTTTACCTTCTGTTGGATGAATCAACATCGGTTTGGAACCAATGTTCTTCTTAATCCGATAACCGACACTGCAACTAGCCTAATGTGGGTCAGTTTTATGATCCGTCAGGTGGCTTCTAGCATTCGAGCCTTAATCGGCCCCTTTAAACGTTGATGTCTCGTTAGCCGAGTCAACTTCATTTGTCTTATATATATATTTTTCCTATGACTGTTCACTCCCCAAGTGCAGGGTTGTGATGTAGTAATAACTCGGTAAGACCGAGGTCGAATCCCAAGGGACTGAAACTTGTACGTTATCTAAAATTAACTGGAAATAGAACTAGAATAAGGTGAAATCTAAACTGTTTGTGATTTGAGGAATAATTGTGAAATTATTATCTAAAGCTTAGGAAATTAGAGATAAGGAAACTAGGGATTCAGAGGATCCACTTGTAGAGATCAGGGAGATCTTATGCCTGTTTCATGAATCAAAGAAATTAACTGAACTGTCATTGATCTAGTTTTCAGGAGATGAAAGGTATATGAATTAGAATGGAGTCCATCACCAAACCATGCCCAAGAGACTATGGCGAACAACAGAATTAAACTAATTACCAACCAATCATATGTATGAAGGTTAGGAAGGGTACCATCATCCAAACATGCCCTGGAGACTATGGTGAACAACAGGGTTTCCTAGCATCATAAACATGAAAAGAAAATAGAAATATTTAAAGCATCGCAGGCCCATTGTAATTTCAGTCACAACAGACCATTAAGAACTAAAAATATTCCCAAAATAAAATTAAATCAAAATCAGTTCAATATTAAACAAAAGGCATAATTAAACGTCTCCCATCACGCTACAAGCTTCACCTCTTAGCCCTAGCTAAGAGGTTTAGCCACACATAGATGGGCTGAACATCTTAAAAGAAAATAATTAAAAATTGAGAAAAATAAAACCACCAGCCAAAGTCTCTCTCTCTCCCTTGCTCTTTTGTTGGCTTCCCACATCCCAGCCTCCAAGCTCTGATCTTCCTCTCGAGACTTGAATGAATGCTCCCCACGTCCAAAATCTCCTTATATAGCTGCTGGAGTGGTGAAAATCGAGTTTGAATCGGATTTGGAAAGCTATGCATGTCCATTGAAAGCTTTTTGCAGTCAAGTTCGGTGCCTCAAAACACGCCACTTTTCTCGCTCAAATTCTAAAGAAACACTATCCCTTAGGATTTTATTGGATTCTCTACATGATAAACGGTTCAGATCTGCCATATGATCAAAGATGGTGGGCCAAAACCGCCTAGAAAAGTCAGTTTTCGTGGATGTGCGAAACCTTTCGCACCATTTGACTGTTGTGATCGGTGGGCCCCACAGAAGCATTTTATGGAAAATCCACCCCGTCCATTGGATTCAGGATGAAATTTCAATCAAGAATGGGTAGTTTTGAATGTCCATTGGCATGTCTCAGAGAAGAAATAACTAAAAGATCAGATTTGAACGCTACAGGGCAGCCCTTTTGTGGCCCCTGTATCGCACACGTGTGTACGCATGGATGTAAAAGGTTAGCATGGTTTTGTAGCTCTCGAAGCCCTCTACAAGATGGACGGCTAGGATCAGACGTACAGTTAATGGGTAGGGCCTACAACCGTCCGCAAAATCAACTACCCGTCGGTTATGCAGCCAGCGAAAAAAAAGAAAATTTCATTTTTTAAAATTCATTCGCGCAGGCGCTGGTCAGCGCTGCTGACCAATTTGGTGCTCGTCGCCACTTTATATAGTGTGTACACATACGTACACTTGTAGGACCAACTGTAATTTTTTGCAAAATCTGCACCGTCCATCCTTTTTCTCATGTTATTTCAACCGTCAAGAACAATTTTGAGGCAGTTTCAGATATCAGGTGGGCCCCAAATTGAATATTAATGGGTTGATCTGTCTGTTGGCCCACTTCCTGAGATCTTCAATGGCTGAAATTTTATATGTATGGTTAATTTATGGCCCTCATCACGTGTATAAATTTTTGAGTCAATTGGATAGCAGGAACCATGTGATCTTGCATTCTACACCAATTTTAGGCCATTTGCAAGTGAACGGCTGGAATTTCTCGGGTCCCTGGCGTGCATATTTGTCGATTTTAGTCCCTAGAGTCCGTCCCTTGCCCTGGTGATTATCAGAACGTTAAATCTAAGCTTTTGGCATCCTTTTTCAGTCAACTCTCCTAATCACACCCTGCAACAAAACACGATTAAAACCGGGCGTTAAATGGTATTATGCTCGTAAATCTAAGTAATAAATGGGGTCTAATATGCACTATTTGACCCTCAACACAACCCCCAACCAGCATTTTGCTAGTCCCGAGCAAAATATGCGAAAAATAAGTTAAGACTTATATGAAAATTTCTGTAAAGCCGAATGATTTTTGAGAAATAATCCAGGCATTAGAATTCTACCATCCATGAATGTTGGGCATTACTTGCTCTTGGACTCAAGCGCACGGTAAACTTCCTAATGAAGTTCAAGGTATTAATCCATAAATCAGACAAATTCTGAACATTATGATCCATGAGTGTATAGTGGAATCTCAGCTAATCACATTAAGATTGAATTTGTTATTTCAGGATCTCATTGGTAACCAGCAAGAGAATTCATGATAACCAAACTTGCCTCATAAATTTCATCTTTTGATCTTTTCAATTTTTTATTTTTTCATTAATAGTCATGCCAAAAAGAAGAATCAAATCCTTACCAATAGGGAGCAAACCTATGCTGAAGACCGTACTCCTAAACCTTTTTCACATATCATTCATGGAGAATTAACTCTACACCTATAGGGAGCAAACCTATGGTGAAGATTAATTATCCAACCTTTTCAATTTTTATACCATGATGGCAAGATATTTCAAGCTGGTTCCTTTCATGCTCAGTGATTACCAAGTTAATCCTTCGATATAGAACTGAAATCTAAATGTATAGGCGAGACGTGACATGTGAAATCATGACTTAATCAATGTTTACAACTTCTAATCATGGATTAATAACTCGATCTTAACTGCGAAATTTAACAGATACTGAATCCCAGAGTCCGAAATTATCAATATCACGTATCTTGAAAATATAAATTAGGGATATCTGTCAAAATCACTTCGAATTCACAAGAATTTTCTGAAAAAATTTTAAAAATTTTCACAATTTTTTCACAATTTTTTTTCAAGACCAAGAAAATACTGATTAGGAAGCCTAATCTCCCACCCCCAACCTAAAATCTACATTGTCCTCAATGTAAAAGATATGGGCATGTAATGCACATGGAACAACGAAAGTAAAGTGATGGGAAGATAGTACCTGGATAACGAATCAAGAGAGATTTTCCACGAGATCACAGTATGGAAGCTGGTTAGCACGAGAGAAAAAAAAAACAAAAATAATGAAAATAAAATCCTACCTATACCATTTTCGCAGGTGCTCTCGATTGCATTTAGCGTATGCAACAAGCCTTTAAACCCCTAGGTTACCCCTAGTGGACGAGTTGTAGTCTCGTGAGGGTTTGCAGTAATGTTACCCACAAACATTGACTATCTAACTAAATAAAAATGAAATGAAATGGAATAAAAAGACTGGGTTGCCTCACAGGAGCGCTAAATTTACCGTCTTCAGCCAGACAAATAAAGCAACTACCCTAGTTCTATGAAAGCGATAAACCTACCTATACCTCCCTCAGACTAGGAGATCAGTCCTGGTAAACAAGAGCAATCAGAGGCATGGACATGTCCTCTGAATCAAATGCCTCGACAAATGGCTTTAATCGATGTCCATTGACTTTAAACTCCTTGTTATTGTCAGGATCTCTTATCTCGACGGCCCCATGAGGATAAGCAGTAACAACAATGTAAGGACCGGTCCAACGAGATCGAAGCTTACCCGGAAAGAGATGTAGTCGAAAATCTTACAAAAGGACTTTCTGACCTGACGTGAATGATTTTCGTAGAATATGTTGATCATGAAACGCCTTCATCCTGTCCTTGTAAATTCTCGAGTTCTCATATGCATCGTTCCGGATTTCTTCAAGTTCATTCAATTGAAGTTTGCGTAACGAACCAGCGTTGTCCAGATTGAAATTTAGATTTTTGATCACCTAGTATGCTTTATGTTCCAATTCCACAGGTAAGTGACAAGCTTTTCCATAGACAAGTCTAAAGGGAGATGTTCTAATAGGAGTTTTGAAAGCAGTACGGTACGCCCATAAGGCATCGGTCAATCGGATTGACCAATCCTTACGGTTAGGGTTAACCATTTTCTCCAGGATATGTTTGATCTCTCTATTGGAAATCTCAGCTTGTCCACTTGTCTGTGGATGGTATGGGGTACTCACCTTATGAGAGATACCGTATTTCTTCATTAAACTTTCAAATGGTCTATTACAAAAGTGTGAGCCCCCGTCACTAATGATGGCTCGAGGCGTTCCGAACCGCGACAGGATATTTTCTTTCAAAAATTTAATGACCGTGTGATGGTCATTTTTGCGGCACGGAATTGCTTCGACCTATTTAGTGACATAGTCTACGGAGAGCAAAATATATAAATTTTCAAATGAATGGGGGAATGGCCCATGAAATCAATGCCCCAGCAATCAAATGCTTCAATGATAAGGATGAGATTCAAAGGCATCATATTTCGACGGGACAATGCTCCCAATTTTTGACAATGCTCACAAGTTTTGCAAAACTCATAAATGTCCCTGAACATAGTGGGCCAGTAAAAGCCATACTGTAGAATCTTAGCCATGGTCTTTTTAGCAGAAAAGTGACCACCACAGGCCTGTGAGTGACAGAAGGAGATGACACTTTGATGCTCATCGTCTGGCACACATCTCCTTAAGATTTGGTCTGGGCAATATTTAAACAAATATGGATCATCCCAGAAAAAGTTATGTACCTTGGTAAAGAATTTCTTCTTATCTTGTGACGTCCAGTGTGTCGGTATGGCACCTGTAGCAAGATAATTAACATTATCAGCGAACCAAGGTGAAAGGGAGACTCTAAACAGTTGTTCATCAGGGAACATGTCATTGATATGGGTCGCCTCAAGGGAATCAGAGGTATTAAGGCGAGAAAGGTGATCGGCCACTACGTTCTCTACTCCCTTTTTATCTTTAATTTCTAAATCAAATTCTTAGAGTAGAAGGATCCATCGTATTAGGCGGGGCTTAGAATCATTCTTGGAAAGAAGATACTTAAGTGCCGCGTGATCTGTGTAGATGATGATCTTAGATCCGATCAGGTAGAATCTAAATTTGTCCAAAGCGAACACTACGGCTAAGAGTTCCTTTTCCGTAGTCGAGTAGTTCACTTGGGCAGGATTTACAGTCCTACTTGCGTAGTGAATAACATAAGGTCGCTTATCTTTTCTCTAGCCTAGAACCGCTCCAAGAGCATAATCAGAGGCGTCGCACATAAGTTCAAAAGGAAGACTCCAGTCCGGTGGCTGCATGATAGATGCAGTGGTTAACATGTCCTTAAGCTTAGTGAAAGCTTCTTGGCACTGCTCAGTCCACTCGTATGGTGTATCCTTTTGAAAAAGATTACATAAAGGACGAGAGAGGAGACTAAAGTCCTTTATGAATCGTCTGTAAAAGCCTGCGTGTCCTAAGAAGGATCGCACATCTCTGATGTTCTTGGGTGGAGATAGGTTAGAGATAAGATCAATTTTTGCCTTATCTACCTCGATTCCTTTGGACGAGATGATATGCCCAAGGACAATTCTCTTTTGAACCATAAAATGGCACTTCTCCCAGTTAAGTACCAAATTTTTTTCTTCACATCTTTTTAGCACACATTTAAGACTTGCTAAGCACTCGCTGAAAGATAAACCGAAAACAGAGAAATCGTCCATGAAGACCTCTAAATATTTTTCCACCATGTCAGAAAAGATACTCATCATGCATCGCTGAAAGGTAGTAGGGGCATTACATAACCCAAATGACATCCTTTTGTAAGCAAAGGTGTCATAGGGACATGTAAATGTGGACTTTTCCTAATCTTCAGGGGCGATTTCAATCTGAGTATAACCTGAATACCCGTCAAGGAAACAGTAATAGGAATGACCAGTTAGCCTTTCCAAGATTTGATCAATGAAGGGCAAAGAAAAGTGGTCTTTCCTTGTGATGGTATTCAACTTTCTGTAGTTAATGCACATTCTCCAACCCGTAGTAACTCTAGTTGGCACGAGTTCATTATTGGCATTGGATACGATGGTGATCCCGGACTTCTTAGGAACCACCTGAGTTGGACTCACCCATTGACTATCAGATATGGGGTATATGATCCCCACTTCCAATAGTTTGAGAACCTCGGCCTTAACAACTTCCTTCATGTTTGGATTCAGTCTACGTTGTGATTGCCGAACAGCCTTTACATTGTCCTCAAGATATATGCGGTGAGTACAAATCGATGGGCTAATTCCTTTGAGGTCCCCTATCGTCCATCCAAGAGCTCCCTTATGCTCAATGAGAGTAGATATGAGCATACTCTCCTGTTCTTTTTCTAGGTGGGCAGAGATCACCACCGGGTATGTCTCATCTTGACCTAAATAGATATATTTTAAATCAGAGGGCAAAGGTTTTAGGTCAAGCTTCGGTGGCTTAAGGTTAGACGGTAGAGGCACTACATCAGTTTGGGGTAACTCTTCAATTTGTGACCTCCACCGGTTAACTTCAAGTACCGGTACAGTATCCAGAATGACACATGTCTCCCTAATTATATCATCATCAAGATCATGGGAGTGGGCCAGGCACGTCTCTAGAGGATCAGAGGATAAGGTGAGAGGTGTTCTATCTTCCACAAAAGAATCAATCATGTTAACATCATGGAACTCGTTATTATTCTCTGAGTTGCTGCCATTATTGAAAAAGATATTCGATTCCAATGTCAAATTTTCAAAAGACATAGTCATAACACCAATCCTGCAATTGATAATTGCATTTGAAGTGGACAGGAATGGGTGACCAAGGATGACGGGAATCTGAGTGCTCGTGTCATTGATGGGTTCGGTATCCAAGATGATAAAATCAACAGGGTAGTAAAATCTATCAACCTGGACCAACACATCCTCAATGATCTCTCTTGGTACACGAACAGAACGATCAGCAAGTTGTAGTGTGATTCGGGTGGGTTTTAATTCACCCAAACCTAACCGTTGGTATACCGAATAGGGAATCAGATTGACGCTTGCTCCTAAGTCAAGAAGTGCGTGATCAATTCGATAGTTCCCGATTACACATGATATGGTTGGGCAACCGGGATCTTTGAATTTTTGCAGCACATCTTGTTTTAGGATGGCACTCACTTTCTCAGTCAAGGAGATCTTCTTTTGAACACTTTTCCGTCGTTTGGTAGTGCATAAGTCCTTTAAAAATTTAGCATATAAAGGAATCTGTTTTACAACATCAAGTGGAGGAATGTTGACTTTCACTTGTTTCAACACCTCTAGGATATCCTGAGAGTTAGAGAGACGTTTTGGTTCATCCAACCGTTGGGGAAATGGAGCAACTGGCTTTTCTAAAGGTTCCGATTCAAATTTTTTTGGAGCGCCACTAGATCCATCATTGTTGTCCTCTTCTGGTTCTTGAGGCTTTTCGGGCCTAACCGGAAGGATTTTATCAATAACCTTCCCACTCCTAAGAGTGGTGATGGATTTAGCGTACCCCATTTGATTTGAAGAGCTGGGATTACCTGTCTCGTATTGCGGTTTAGAATTGGGGATTGGTTGTGAAGGAAGCATCCCCTTTTCTATAGCCGTCATACGTGAATCTATCTTTTGTATGAAATCCCGCATTATCTGCGTCAGCTCTTGCACAGAATTTTGAGCCGGTTCTTCTTGAGGTCTCCCCTGATTTAGATTTTGATTGAAGAAACCTTGAGGGGTAGCAGTTTGTCCGTTCCTCCAACTAAAATTCGGATGATTTTTTCAACAAGGATTGTACGTATTAGAGGATGATCCATTGAAAAGTCTTTGATAGTTATTTACGGCATTAGATTGTTCATTCAATACTTCTCGAAAGGCAGGTATTGAAGGACAATTTTCAGTAGTATGAATGTTGCAATCACAGATGCCGCAAACACTTTCATTAATCTTTTCCTTCCTTCCTTCCATGGCCTCAAATTTTCTGGTGAGATTGGCCACCTTAGTGTTAAGATCATTATCCTCTTTCAGGAGATATATTCCTCCTTTTTCCCTTAAATGAGTCGGCCTAGATGTAGTGTTCGTCCTTGGGTAATAGTCTCATGATTGTGTTTTTTCAGCGAGACTATCGAGATAATCTCATACCTCGTCAACATTTTTATTGATGAATTCTTCGTTACACATTGTCTCGACCATTTGGCGCATGAAAGATGTTAGCCCATCATAGAAAAAATTCGTAATGCACCATATTTCAAAGCCATGTTGTGGGCATGCATTAACCAGATCCTTGAACCTTTCCCAACATTGGAAGAATGTTTCATCTTCCTTTTGGGCAAAGTTCATGATTACTCTCCTGAGAGTAATTGTCTTATGATGTGGAAAAATTTTCTTTATAAATTCCCTCTGCATATCATTCCATGTGCCAATGGATCTAGGACACAGTGAATGTAACCACGTCTTGGCTTTTTCTTTCAAGGAAAATGGAAAGAGTTTCAGCCTAATAGTATCCTCAGATACATTAGGAAAGTATAAGGTGCCTATGATTTCATCGAACTCTTTCAGATGCAAGTATGGTTCTTCAGACTCAAGCCCATGGAACTTAGGAAGGAGTTGGATAACCCCTGGCTTGATGTCCATATGTCCTGTATTCTCAGGAAAAATCATGCATGAGGGCGTACTCACCCCCGCCGGTTGTAAATAATCTCATAAAGTACGAGGCGGGGGTGCCTGATGCATCTCATTCTCATCATGTACTTCCTCAACCCTTGGTTGGGGTAGTGCTTGAGGTTGATTTTCAGCCATAACGTCCTCTAACTCAGGAGAATTCAAGTGGTGTCTAGTCCTGTGATGGACAGTCAACCCCTCAACTAATCCTCCTTCAGTCACGAGACGTCGGGTGTTGTCGCGTGCCCACTGGGGCATAAAACACACTCAGCCCTCAAATTCTAACTTAAACCTAAGAGAAAGGAAGAAGAAATCTAAAAAATAAAAGGAAAAGATGGAAAGAAGTTACCAAATCGGAGTCCTAGATTAAGAATCTGCAAAACAAAACAAAATAAGTTAGTTTCTAAGAATAGAAAGTCCTAATTAAAAGTAAACTAATTTCTAGAGAAAAGAAGAAATTCCAAAGAAAGAAGAGTTAGAAAGAGCTTACTAAATTAGAAGCTTCCTACAAAACAGAAAAAAATTAGGTTAGTTCTAAGGATCAAATAGAATGAAGAATAACAAGTTTCTAACACGAAAAATAACTACTTCTAAACCTCGAATTAAAAATTCTAACGAAAATCTAATCTTAAACTAATCCCAAAACTAATTAATTTCAAAAAACATAGCCGACAGTCCCCGGCAACGACGCCAAAAACTTGTTCACTCCCCAAGTGCAGGGTTGTGATGTAGTAATAACTCGGTAAGACCGAGGTCGAATCTCAAGGGACTGAAACTTGTACGTTATCTAAAATTAACTGGAAATAGAACTAGAATAAGGTGAAATCTAAACTGTTTGTGATTTGAGGAATAATTGTGAAATTATTATCTAAAGCTTAGGAAATCAGAGATAAGGAAACTAGGGATTCAGAGAATCCACTTGTAGAGATCAGGGAGATCTTATGCCTGTTTCATGAATCATAGAAATTAACTGAACTGTCATTGATCTAGTTTTCAAGAGATGAAAGGTATATGAATTAGAATGGATTCCATCACTAAACCATGCCCAAGAGACTATGGCGAACAACAGAATTAAACTAATTACCAACCAATCACATGTATGAAGGTTAGGAAGGGTACCGTCATCCAACCATGCCCAGGAGACTATGGTGAACAACAGGTTTTCCTAGCATCATAAACATGAAAAGGAAATAGAAATATTTTCAGTCACAACAGACCATTAAGAACTAAAAATATTCCCAAAATAAAATTAAATCAAAATCAGTTCAATATTAAACAAAAGGCATAATTAAACGTCTCCCATCACGCTACAAGCTTCACCTCTTAACCCTAGCTAAGAGGTTTAGCCACACATAGATGGGCTGAACATCTTAAAAGAAAATAATTAAAAATTGAGAAAAATAAAACCACCAGCCAAACTCTCTCTATCTCCCTTGCTCTTTTGTTGGCTTCCCACGTCCCAGCCTCCAAGCTCTGATCTTCCTCCCGAGACCTGAATGAATACTCCCCACGTCCAAAACCTCCTTATATAACTGCTGGAGTGGTGAAAATTGGGTTTGAATCGGATTTGGAAAGCTATGCATGCCCATTGAAAGCTTTTTCGCAGCCAAGTTTGGTGCCTCGAAACACGTCACTTTTTTTACTCAAATTCCAAAGAAACACCGTCCCTTAGGATTTTATTGGGTCCTCTACATGATAGACGGTTCAGATCTGCCATATGATCAAAGATGGTGGGCCAAAACTGCCTAGAAAAGTCAATTTTCGCGGATGTACGAAACCTTTCGCACCATTTCGCTGTTGTGATCGGTGGGCCCCACAGAAGCATTTTTTAGAAAATTCACCCCGTCCATTGGATTCAGGATGAAATTTCAGTCACGAATGGGTAGTTTTGAATGTCCATTGGCATGTCTCAGAGAAGAAATAACTAAAAGATCAGATTTGAACGCTACAGGGCAGCCCTTTTGTGGCCCCTGTATCGCACACGTGTGTATTCATGGATGCAAAAGGTTAGCATGGTTTTATAGCTCTCGAAGCCCTCTACAAGATGGACGGCTTGAATCAGACGTATAGTCCATGGGTAGGGCCCACAACCGTCCGCAAAATCAACCGCCCGTCGGTTACGCAGCCAGCGAAAAAAAAAGAAAATTTCCTTTTTTAAAACTCATTCGCGCAGGCGCTGGTCAGCGCTGCTGACCAATTTGGTGCTCGTCGCCACTTTATATAGTGTGTACACATACGTACACTTGTGGGACCAACTATAATGTTTTTGTAAAATCTGCACCGTCCATCCTTTTTCTCATGTTATTTCAACCGTCAAGAACAGTTTTGAGGCAGTTCCAGATATCAGGTGGGCCCCAAATTGAATATTAATAGAATGATCTGTCTGTTGGCCCACTTCCTGAGATCTTCAATGGCTGAAATTTTATATGTACGGTTAATTTATGGCCCTCATCACGTGTATAAATTTTTGAGTCAATCGGATAGCGGGAACCATGTGATCTTGCATTCTACTCCAATTTCAGGCCATTTGCAAGTGAACAGCTGAAATTTCTTGAGTCCCTGGCGTGCATATTTGTCGATTTTAGTCCCTGGAGTCCATCCCTTGCCCTGGTGATTATCAGAATGTTAAATCTAAGCTTTTGGCATCCTTTTTCAGTCAACTCTCCTAATCACACCCTGCAATAAAACACGATTAAAACCGGGCGTTAAATGGTATTATGCTCGTAAATCTAAGTAATAAATGGGGTCTAATATGCACTATTTGACCCTCAACAATGACTCTTGATCCTTTAAGTCTTGGTCGATATTCATTTCCTACAATCCGAGCTAAGTCTCTCCTCTAGGCTTAGTCTTATTTTGGTTTGACCTGATGCCTCAGGCAGTGTCAGTAGAGTTGGTCCATTCCATAACCAAATCTCTGAATTTGTCATATTTTTCTCCCAATAGTAAGCCCCCTTACTTCTTGTGTTAGCTGTGCTAACACTTAAGGAGTAGCGAGTTTTTAGGTCAGTTTACACTGCGAACCAAGGTTATGATGGAGTATTTAATGCTTCTTGTGTCGTTCTTAACGTACGTCGATTCGTTGCTCTAGGTCGCACGAGCAGACAACCATCAGAACATTTTTCTCACTTATCAGTGTTGAACGTGTGGCAAAGGTGTTACTTGTGTTAGTCGGCATGCGCCACGTGTCGAGTGGGGGAGTCGAAACGAGAGTCGATTCGACTCCTCCTTAAATGCCCCTGCCATCTAGGAGGAGCGGGACTAATTTCTTCATTTTCGCCCGTCCGCTCCTTCTTTCGATTTCTCCTCTTCGCTGTTTCCGTTTTCCCCACCATTCTTGTCCTTCTTCCTCCTTTTTACCTCTTTGTCAGTGTGCTTTTCGCCTCTTCGGTGAGTTGTTCTTCCTCCCTATTCTTTTCAATCTCAATGGCAATGCATTCTTCAAGTCCCTGGGAGGGGATTTTTGGTGATGAGGATGAAACGAGGCATCTCTGGAATGTCTCGGAATCACCCTCATTGCTGGCAGAGATGGCTACTAGTGCCAACAAAGCTTTTCGGTTCTCTAAAAGAATATTTAGAACTTTAGAGGAATGTCCTGCCCCAGTAGGTCCTTCTGGCTTGATGCATGCCCTTGGCAGACCTACCCTTCATTTTCCCAGGGATGGCCTAGAAGAAGAGGATGAAGAGTTTGAGGAAGCCACTGAGTTGGTTCCTCTGCAGAAATTGGCGAGGACCGTTGAATCGGTGAGTGAGGAAGGAGAGGCTGAGGATGAACAAAAGGGTCCAGTTCCGTTGATCTTAACTGCAGCGGACTTGGATAGAATTCGAGTTGGGTACCATGTTTCCGACTCAGTTATTCTTCACCTTCCTCGCCCGAGTGAATTATCCAACCATCTTCCTCATGGGATGGTCGCGATTTTTCAAGTCGCCATACGGTGCAACTTGCGTCTGCCCTTTCAAACCATTGCTTGGGATTTTCTTTCCCGACTCCGAATTGCTCCCGGACAGATAGTTCCGAATGGGTGGAGGAACTTATTTGGATGTTTAGTATTGTGGGCTGAGGCAGAACAACCCCCACTGACCATTGATGAGTTCCTCTATCTGTACTAAGTACGGCCGAACCCTCAGCAGTGCGGTTGGTACTTTTTGAGCACTTGGCGGAACAAGGGCGGCTCTTTAATAACCAACCCTCCCACCTCCAACAAGCACTGGAGAGAGATGTGGTTCTAGGTGTGTAGTTGTTAGGAGACTGCCGAGCCTGAGCACTTTGAACCTCGCGTTCCTCGGGCATTCTTTGAAGCAGGTGACTCGGCATGTCCTTTTTGTGTCATTTCTTACTATAATACTTCAGAGTCTGACTGGACGTATTCTGCAGATACTCCCAAGAAAAGGCTGAAGTTAGAAGCCAATTCTTTAGCTTGGATCGAGGAACTAAGGGCGCTAAGTCTGGAAGATCGGTCTTGGAAGAATCTTCTTCAGCCAGAACGTCTTCTTCTTTCAGGCCTTGACTCTATAGTGATAGGTATTCTCTAGTTGTTCTGACGCATTTCTCCTGAATTTTACTCAACTCTTTACCTTGTCTGATACAAATATAGCTGAAGCTCAACCCCTTCTGAAACCAGTGTCCAAGATGAAGGCTCCTCCGAGGTCGGTGCTTCTGTCAGATCCTCAACCTTCAAAGAAGGCGAAGATGGCTCTCAAGGCTATGGAGCCATCCGCTCCAGTCGCCCCTGCTCTGATCGTCCCAACCGTCGTCATACTCTCTGACCTTGATGAGAGGGCAGCGGATGTAAACGCACTTCTTTCCGAGTCCTAGGTGATTCCTGAGCCAGGACCCGTTACAGAGCGAGTCTCGGAACTGAGAGAGGAGCAGAGAGGGAAGACCTCAAAGGGAGAGATGGCTCAACAGGAGACATCAGTCTTTTGACAGGCTGTATTTGACATGGTCCCTTGGGCTTTCTCTCATGGGAGCGAGAAAGAGTTTGCTTCCCTTTTTGAACCCTCTGGGAGTCAGATACTCTCCCATGCCATGAAAATTTTACTCGAGGTTGAACTCGAACTTCTCTCTCAGTTTGTTACCTTCTTCTGTCTTGTCCTAACTTTGTCGTCTTCTTCTGCAGCTCGCCCCTTGCCTGCTGAGGGCCGACGCAAATCTGACTGAGGCCCAGAAAGGAGTGGCGAATGTCGAAGCAGCTCAAAAATGGGTAGCGGAGGCAGAAGCTCAACTCGAAATCACTTTGGCTCGGGTTGGCCGACTGACTGGCGAGTTGAGTCTTGCTCGGAAGGCAGCTGAGGATGCCAAAATTGAATGTGCTCACATGGCCTCGCTGTTGAAGGACGCTCAGGAAGAAAGTCGAAAGCACCACCTGGCTCGTGACTCTTCTGAGGAGAAGTTGGCTCGGCTTAAAGATGAGACAAAAGGCATCCTCGAGGTGGCCAAGAAAAGGCCGAGGACAAGGTTGTAAAAGCCTTCCTTGAATCTCTAGAGTTCTCGGATGAGAGGGATCGCTTGTAACAGAGTGGGTACACAGCTTGTATCCAACTGATGAAGCAATCTTTTCCTGACCTTGATCTCTTAGGATTTGAGGAAGGAGCTTCCAAAGATCTAGAGGTAAAAGTTGTTGGGTCTGCTGATGCTGTGGCTGGGATCGAGGTCGAGTCTGAGGCAGCTCAAGGGGTTGCTCCGAGTGGTGATAGTAGCTGAGTCCGAGCCACCTCTTGAGTTAGCTCCTGATGAACCTTGGAGCTCGATTTTTGGCACTCACACCAACTCCATTTTTAGCACTCACACTAGCACTTTAAGCACACCAAGCTCCTGGGAAAGCTCGAGAATGTCTACAGTTGAGGAAGAAGTTTGCACGTCACGGCCGATCTTACTTTTACTTTTAACCCTTTTTACTCTATCAATGTGATGCTGAAGCAAGATGTAACTCAATTTAACAAACATACTAATGAATGAATATACTTAGTTTTCCTTTATTCATTTTAAATCAGTTTACATATTTATCATTTTTGAGTCTTTCCGAACGCTTTGCTAGGCCGACCTAAGGGTAGTAGATTTTTAGATGCTTGGCATTCCATGGATGAGGTAATAATTGTCGGGTTAGGTCTTCTAATTGGTACATTCCTGGTGGTGAGTCTCGACTCGAGGATCTAGTGTCTCGATCATAGATACCTCGGTCGGGGCCTTTACGGCTGTCACGTAGCAGCGCCTTGCATCTTACTGATCTTCTTTGACAACTCTTACTCCCGACTCAATCGAGAATTTCTTGAAGAGGTGATATGTAGATACCACAGCTTAAAGGAGACTTAGTGATGGTCTGCCGAGTATAGCATTGTAAATGGATGACTGATCGACTATCAGAAAGTCGACCATCACTGTTGCTCGATGTGGAGGGTTTCCAACAGTAAGTGGTAGTGAGATGATTCCTTCTGGGAGTGTCTGTCCTCTTGAGAATCCGATTAATGGGTTACGAACCGGCCGTAATGCCAATCGTTTAATACCCATTTTGTCAAAGGTCTGAGTGAACAACATGTCAGTGGACGATCCTATGTCGACGAGTATGTGAAACACCTTTCGGTTTACAATAGTGAGAGTAACGACCAACGCATCATCATGGGGGTGATGGATGCCTCAGGCATCTTCATCAGTGAATGAGATGCAATACTTTTCTCTATTCTTTTCCTTTGAGGGCCGACCTAAGGTGAGGATCTCGGACTCAGGTCGACTGATGCTCCAAACATGGTTCTTCCGAGCATTGTTGGAGTCGCCTCCGCCTCGGGGGCCACCGACGATAGTCCGGATTTCTTCCGTGGGTCAGTTGTCACCCGGGCGTTCTTTCGTTATCCCGGTTCTTTCAACGTGTTTTGTGAGCCAGCCTTCTCGAATAAGCCTTTCGATCTCTTCCTTCAGGCGATAACAATCGCTCGTATTGTGCCCGTGATCTCGATGGTAGTGACAGTACTTATTTTTGCTCTGTCGGTTGGGATTGCTCTGGAGCCTATTGGGCCAATTGACAAACCCTTCGCCCTTGATTTCCATCAGCACTTGCTCTTGAGGTTTGTTGAGTGGAGTATAAGTTGAAAACTTTTGGTTAGGTCGTTTGCCCAACTTACATTCATAGCGCCTTGGCGATGGATGGCCGACCCTTGGGAAGCTTTTGGATGGTCCAGATGGATAGTCCGATCACCTCCATGATCGTGCAACAGACGGAAGTCTGGTCTTCTCTCGGGCGTGCGTATCTTAATGCAGGGAGCTATGCTAATGCTCGGTGGGGCCCATGATCGGTGATGCCTGGAAAATCCATTGTCCACTGGATTCCCCTCGCAAAACCAGTCGGGTATGGATGACTTCTGCTCAGTTTTGGTGTGGCCCACAAACTCTTTCACTCTGCCGTCCGACTTGTGTTTGGACGATTGGAAATCATTCGTCGATGCCTTCTTGAAATCTGTCACCTAGGTCGTGATCATAGGATCCTTTAAGATCTGATAGACGGTCCGGATCAAACCTTCAAATCGTGGTGGTGGCCCACAACAGAGGACCGCAGGTCCCTGTTTTCAAAATTCGTAGCGAGAAGTCGCTGCTGCGTAGGAGCACGGTCAGCGTTGTGTTGACCGACTGCTGATGGTTCGGTGTATTGCGAGTGCACAGCTATTGTGCACTCACATTCACATAAGGTGGGTCCCACCTTGATGTATATCTGAAATCTGATCCGTTCATCCATTTTTCCACCTCAATTAAGGGGTTGATACCAAAAGTGAAGCATATCCAGATGTCATGTGTGCCTCAGATTGACAATTCATGGGCTGATATGACCATTGGACCACTTCTACAGAGATCTGAGGCTTGAGATTCGACGTGTACAGTTAATTTATGATCTTCAGGCCCTGTATAAAGTTTCGAGCCGAACGGATGGTGCGAACCTTGTGATCTTGTGTAAGACCCGTATCCTAATTCGTACTGTTCCGTAGACTTCCGCGGTCTTACCAGTAGAAATTTCGGCAACCTTCGACCCTTAACCAATATTTACGCGCGACCCTGATTCATATGCCGTCAACCTATATTGACTCAACCCAAGACCATTACCACAGCGACCGCACCATCGCTGCGGTTCCGATGCCGCGACTTGCGCTCCGAGGCGATACCCTGGTCAAGAGATTGGGCCAACGTTCGGTGCGAGGAAGACGCCGCGCGTTACAAATATCGAGGAAATCTCTACGACACATCACATCGGTCACATCAATCAAGTACACATCACTCCCATCACTCATACCCATCCCCAAGTACAACCACCCTCTCCAAAAGTCAACTTTTCTTACAACAAAAGTACTCCCTTACATCACTCACCATCCCATCACTCCACCTCACCCTTCTCTCTCTCATTTTCTCTCTTATCATTCCAAGAAAACTCCCATGGAAGCAAGCCACGTCCAAGCTCCCCATGAGAGAGCTAGTGTGGCCCACCTTCCTACCATAAAATCCAACCCTTGGACCATCATCTCAACCGTTGAAAATGTCCTCTTGGAGCTCTAGAGTGCATAGGGGGAAGAAGGAATAGGCGATCATAGTGGGTGCCTCTCTCTCTCTCTCCCTTTATTTTGTGGCCCATTCAATGAGTGTATGTGGTGTCTCAACCGTCTATCAAATGGACCCCATGGCTATCTAAACATGGGGACCAACCTACTTTTCCACCCCTCTTGGAGGGTCCAGATGATGTAAACACACATATCAAGTTGATCCAAATCACGTGGGCCGCGTTCATGTGGGACCCAACTTGATTAAAGTGTTTACACCGTCCGTCCGGCGTCCATGGACGCTGAACATGGCCACACGAAGGAATGTATATGGGCAGTGAGGTGCGCTGAGACCAACAGAGCCTAAATAAATAAATATTGGTTTGGTTTAAAGTTTTGGAGTGGGCTAGGTATGCAGGCCTCACCTTGACACATTGGCCTAATCCATGCCATCCATTCTACTTCTCAGATCATTTTAGACGTTGATCTGAAGTATGAGGCAAATCCGATCTTTTTGGCGGGCCCTATCATGGAAAATAACGATTTTTACCTTTAAAATCCGTGAGGACCTATCTTGATGTTTCTACTTGGCCCAAACATACTGCATATTGGACTCATTTAGTCGATCATAAGCAGTAGAATCTAATGAGTGGAGTGGATCCACCTGTAGCAGGTTCTATCTATGGAAAACTGCAAAATATTTGTTTTCAAAAAAAATAAAATTCATTAGGCAGCAGCGTCTGTTGCTGCCGCTGACACCACAGGACGCAACAGCGTCCTTGACGCTGGGCTGGCAGGGACTGTGGGTCCCAGCTGTGGGCCCCACTACATCATGTGTTCCACATCAACACCGTGCATTTGCTCGGTCTCCTCTGACAAGTGGGCCACCCCAAAAACCAACCATTCAGGGCACTTAGGTGGCCCACACGGCATGAAACAGCGTGGATTGAATGTCTACCATTGAAACCCTTTTTAGTTTGAAGAAGTTTTAAATCAATATGAAATTTGTTTTTACTGTTCATCCAGGTATGCGTGACCTCTTGAATGGATTGGATGGCTGATAAACATTACGGTGGGGCCATGTGGGACCCACAATGATGTCTGTGTTTTATTCGCACCGTCCCCAGTACGGGACGGTGGAACTCACCTGGTGTACGTGTTCTCACGGTGAACCCCACCATGATTCATGTGTTTCATCCACACCGTCCACACCTGGACAGTGGGACCCACCATGATGCTTTTATTGTTTATCCACTTCGCTACTACGTCCAGGACAGTGGACCATATACAATGTATGTGTTTTATACACGCCAGCGTCCAGGTCTGGATGATGGACGTCCTTCAATATAAATAATAATATTATTATAATAATATAGGATATATTATATATGTGGGAGGCCCCACGTGGGGCCCACCAGATGAATGGAACAGCTTGGCTGGTTAACCACACACAGCTATAAGCTGTTGTGGTGATGCCAGTGAGTTCCGTGGGTCCCTCAAGATGTATGTGCTTCATCTATACTGTTCAGTATGGTGGGACCCACCTACTGTGATGATGACAACAAGCCCATGGAGTCCCATCTCAAGGTAAATGTTATATCTGAACTGTCCAACCACTTGACAAGCTTGTTTTAAGGTTTGAGACTAAAACTAGGCAGATTCCAAATCTCTGGTGGGCCATCACGTGGACACCACCAAGATGTATTTATTTCATCCACACCATGGTGCTGGACAATGTTTGTACGGTGCTTGGTCCGTGCTGATTTGCATGGACAATGTCCGGACAGCGTTGTCCAATGTTTGGACGGTGTAGATTCACATGGATAGTATTTGGACGGTGCTATCCAATGTTTGAATAATGCTGATTTGCATAGACAGTATTTAGATGATGCCGTGGACTCCATCGTGATGTAATTGTTATCCACGCCGTCCATCTCATGCAATGCGGCCCACCTTGATACATGTGTTCTATGTTTACACCGTACATCATTGGTTGGTGCCATGTGGGGCCTAGCATTGTGCATGTATTGTATATCTCCGTCATCCGCCTCTTGGACATGTGGCCTACTTTGAAG
The DNA here is from genome assembly GCA_037074715.1 of Magnolia kwangsiensis. Taxonomy (NCBI): domain Eukaryota; kingdom Viridiplantae; phylum Streptophyta; class Magnoliopsida; order Magnoliales; family Magnoliaceae; genus Magnolia; species Magnolia kwangsiensis. The sequence continues at coordinate 90,198,405 of CM073582.1, forward strand.
TACGTGTTGTATTTAAACCGTCTAGCCATTTGGATCACCCAGACAGCCCAAATCATGGGGCCTACCTTGATGAATATGTGGCCCATTTGATGACACCCGATGAAATGTAATTAGGGCCCAGGCATGAGGCCTATTGAGATGTATTTGCAGCTCATATATAAGGTAAAATGTGATGTATTTATGACCCATTGGTGCGGCCCATCAGGATGTATTTTGGCCTGTGGGCAGGGCCCACCTGTTTGTATTGATAGGCCCAGATACGTGACCCACACGTTGTACATGAGGCCCACATATGGGGCCCATGGTGATGCATTTACAGCTCATTGGTATGGCCCGTTGGTGCGGTACATTAGTGTCACGCCCCAAACTCGGAAACCGGGCTCACAGAATTCCCGATCGCCGAATCTGGCGCCGACAGCCTCCGTAGAACCCCATTCTCGGCCCCTAGCTCTCATTCGCCAGGTTCCGATCCTGGGATGCTACGAGGAGGATTTTCAATGTCAGTCTGATTCGTAATAAGCATAACCAAAGGCATAACCCACAAACAACAACCAAGAACTCCATTACATTTCCACTATGATAAAAAACTTTACAAGTACAATGAGCATAAAGGGAAATACAATGGTAAAGAACTAAAAACTCCAAACGCTCTGCAACGTACTCCTGCCTCAGCGCTGCTGCGATCCAACGTCACCTGCACGCAACGGTCGTGCATAAGCTTACAGAAAGCTTAGAGGGTGGTGAAAGTGTGTGCGCAAGGTAGTAATATGAACATGCAATGTCAGAGTAAAGAGGAATATGCAAATGGATCTATAATATCATGAGCCATAACAAGGCTATGCGATGCAAGACATGAATGGTATGTGCAATGCAGCTCAAGCATACAGGTCCTCATCTATGTCCACACATCAATACAGCTCAAAATATGGAATATCATCGGGGTCTAGTACACTCTAAACCAGATTGCCGCCACATCACGCGCAATAAGGTAAGTGGAAGAGACCTCACTATCCGTCTGCCAATATCGGGCGCGACTCGTCGATAGCGGACCCATTCCTCGATCTGGTCAAACTCAGCCTAGCATTGCCCCCTACACTCGGGCGGGTAAGGCCTCACCCCCTTCCAACCGACCACGACACAGTGGAGAGCGTAACCGTCTGGTAGTCGGCACTCAATGCTCATCTACCCACTCGGTCTAGACATTGGAGCAACCTCTTGGTACCATAAGGGTTTAGAGACTTTCACCCAGGGATATTTATAGTACCCCATGTAGAATAAGATTTTCGGTATCCAATCCTGCCAACCACGATGCGTCTGTGGAGGTTACGGCCCTGATGTCGCTAGGGCGTACAATAACCATGTCACATAAATACGAAATGCATGATTCACACTATCCAATCATGCAACAGATCCTGCGCATATCGTGCGCTCAATTAGGGCAACACCGCCTAACCGGGAGCCCATAAACAACCTGCCCGAAGGCAAATGCTATGATCAGACAATTCTCACGTCAAGCATACATATGATGCGTATGATCATGAGTCATGAAACTGTACTAAACATGTTATAATAAAATGAACTATCTTACAATGCAGATGGACCTGGACGGCCTAAACACGATAAGTACCGTCTAGTAATGGGCTCTAAGGAGAGTCGTAAAGTGGACATCCAACCAACATTACACTCGCAATGTGGACGTCAAACCAACATTGCATCCCAGGTACGATCTTCTTCAATATCGCTACATAATCGGATTGGGATTACACATTGCAATGGACCATAGGTTCATCCCATTGGAATTTTCATATATATGTCAAATGGGCCATATCCAATGGGCCTTTTAATCATCAGATGGGCCACATAAATGGGCCACAACAATGGGTCTTATGTGCATTGCAATGGGTCAAAACCCGTGGGCCTTGGATTGCATCAATTGGACCTAGTCATATGAGTGTAATATGTATCAAATGGGCCACACCAATTGGGCCCCCAAATGCATATCAAATGGGCCTCAACCCAGAGGCCTTAAATGAATTGAATGGGCCTAAATCCCTAGGCCTTAAACAATTCAAATGGGCCTAATCCATGAGCTTGCATGCATATCAAAGTGGGCCTAATCCCATGGACCCTTTTATAATCAAATGGGTGTAGTCCCATGGGTCTTACAATATAACAAATGGGTCAACTTCCATGGGCTTTAAGAATGCAACAAATGGGTCCAATTTTATGGCCCTTGAAGTACATCAAATGGGCCTAGTCCCATGGACTTGCAACACATCAAATGGGCCTAAGCTCTTAGGCCAAAAATGAATCTAATGGGCCTAGCCCATAAGCATTTTACAAATCAAATGGGCCTAGCCCATAGCCCTTTTAAAATTAAATGGGTCCCGACTCATGGGCCTTACAAAATATTTATTTCCATCTAAACTATTCATAGGGACACATGGTTTAGGGCCCACTACAATTTTCATATTATAAAATATACATTTAAACTATATAACATACATAAATATATATAATATGGGTAGCTGGCAGTGGGCCCCATCATCAAAGACAGATGGATGGCGTGTGTAAAACACATGCAACAGGGTGAGTCTCACCGTCCACGGGCTGTGGACGGTGAAAATAAAATACATACACTAACGTGGGTCCCACAAATGTGGCCCACCGTAATATTTATTTGAAATTGAACCCGTTCATAAGGTTACCCAGACCTGTATGAAGTGAGGATATAAATTTCAGGTTGTTCTGAAACTTCTGTGGGCCCAAAAATAGATTTTAATGGTAGTTGTCCATTCACACTGTTTCCTATAGTGTGGGCCACCCGAGCGTCGGATCGGCCTAATTTTTGGAGGGGGCCCACCTGAGGAGGGGACCCAACAAATGAACAGCGTGGATTAAACATATACATCATGTGCGGCCCACGGCAGCACCCGTGGCTAGCTGGCCGCCCGCCCGTCCGTGCGCTGGCAGCGCTGTCAGCGCTCCTTCATTGCTTCTCTTTTTTTTTTTCTTTTTTTTATAGCCTGCAAAATCTCACAGGTGGGGCCCACTGCTCGAAAATCCAAACCGTTCAAAAGATTTTAGGGCCCACAACAGCCGTACAAGTAAAATTTTTGGGTTTAAATTGGCGTGTAGAAACAATAAAATGGGCCTTAAAAGCCTTTGAAAGGTTAGAAATACCATTTTCTATGGTATGGCCCGCCTGATCATCAGATTGATCTCATCCTTTGGTTCAACGCCTAAAATGGCCTTGAAAATGAAATAGGCGGCGTGGATTGAATACCTTCATCAGGGTAGGGCCTATGAAGGGGGCTCAACCCAAAAGCCCCCCTTTTTTTTTTTTTTTTTGTTTACACAGGAACGTCCAGCGTCCCAGACGCTAGACGTGTAGGTCTAAAAAAAAAAAGAAAAAAAAAAAGAAAAGAAGAAAAAGAGCATTTGTGGTGGGCCCTGATTAGGTGGGCCACCACTGTTTGATGATGTGGGTCTAACATTTAAGGTGGGCCCCACTTGAAGAAAACTTGGACTAAATAATTGCTTCAAGGTGGGGTCCATTCAAGTGGGCCACACAACTTATCACATAAAATAAAATAAATTAAAATAAAATAAAAAGAAATAAAAGAGAGAGGGAGAGAGACATGGAGAGTGGGACACGGCTTGTGATGGAGGGACCCCGACATTATGGGCCCTTCCTTACATGAAATCATACATCAAGTGGGCCTTAAAGCATGTGGGACCACCAAAATTTAAAATCAACGGTGGGGATCCTTTCCCCACCAACATGGACGGTCTAGATGACCTTTGAAGAGAAAATAAATCTCATGATGGGGTCCATGGAGAATGGCCCCATCATGGAATGATCATGATGATCCAAGTGGTCCATCGGCCACATTTTAGGGTCCCAATTGAGATCCATACCATTGATCGGTGGGCCTCACTTGGTCCACCATAAAAATAAGGAAAACTACCCTATAGAGGCACCCACCGTCCGATCTTCTCTCTCCTAGGGGTTCCTTGGCACCTTAGCTTCAACTTCAATGGTTAAGATGAAGAATGGAGGGGTGAGACGGGAGATTTTGGGGTAGGAAGGTGGGCCACTTGGAGTTTAGGGAAGCTTGAGAATTTCCATACGTGGGATCTCATGAAATTTTTTTGTTGCTTGAAAATTTTGAAATGAGAAAGAGAGAAAGAGAGAGAGTGATGTAAAGGGAGAGAGAGAGAGTGATGGATGGATAGGTGAGTGATGGTTATGTAAGAAATCTTTGACTTTTGAGGCTTTTGTGTAAGATAGGTATGGGTGGTGAAGACTTTGGTAGCTTTTTGTGTAAGAGAGGTATGGGAGATGAAGACTTTTGTGATTGCTTGGGAAAATGGAATAAAGTGATGTGTACTTGACATGTGATGGATTGATGGGTGATTGATTGATGTGATTGATGTGACATATCGTTGAGATTCCCTTGGTTTTCGCAACGCGCGGCGTTTTCTCGCACCGAACGTTGGCCCATAACTCTTGACCAGGGTATCGCCTTAGCGCGCGAGTTGCGGTATTGGAACCGCAACGACGGCGCGGTCGCTATGGTATTGGTCTCGGGTTGAGTTGACTCGGGTTGTCGGCATATGAATCAGGGTCGCGCGTCGATATCGATTAAGGGTCGAAGGTTGCCGGAATTCAACCGGTAAGACCGCGAAAGTGTACGGAAAGGTACGGACCAAGATACGGGTCTTACAGCTCTCCCCTCCTTATAAAAATTTCGTCCTTGAAATTTACACAAGCATCGCAACTAAGCATTACCAATGAAAAAGAAGCGATATAACATCATCATATAAAATCAGGGACAGCGTACAAAATACATCACATGATCAACCATCAAAGAGATGAGGATAAAGCTCTCTAATCTCAGCCTCACGCTCCCAAGAAGCCTCCTCAACAGAATGGTGACCCCACTGCACCTTCACCAATGGAATGACCTTAGTTCTGAGGACCTGCTCCTTCTGATCAAGGATACGAACTGGCTGCTCAATGTAAGAAGCGTCCTCACGAACCTCCAACGGCTGCCAATCAATAACGGAAACTATGTCTGACCCACACTTCCTCAACATAGAGACGTGAAAAACGTCGTGGATGCCAGACAACTGTGATGACAAGGCAAGCCGATAGGCCACGGCGCCAACGCACCCAGTGATCTCAAAAGGTCCTATGAATCTCGGGGCAAGCTTGCCCTTCGCTCCAAATCGAACTACGCCCTTCATGGGCGAGACCTTGAGATACACATGGTCCCCTACATCAAACTCCAAGGGACGACGCCGACGATCAACAGAACTCTTCTGTCGGCTCTGAGCTGTGCGCATCCTCTGCCTGATGATGTCAATAGCCTCTGAAGTCTCCTGCACAAGCTCGGGACCTAGGAGACGGCGCTCTCCAACCTCGGTCCAACAACTCGGTGATCTGAATAGTCTGCCATATAGTGCCTTAAAAGGAGCCATGCCGATAGTCGCCTGATAGCTGTTATTGTACGCGAACTCAGCCAATCGCAGATGCTCATCCCAGCCACCTCCGAAGTCAATCGCGTAGGCCCGAAGCATATCCTCAAGTATCTGATTGACCCTCTCAGTCTGGCCATCGGTCTGCGGATGGTACGCGGTGCTGAGCTGCAAATCAGTCCCCATCGCACGCTGGAAGCTCCTCCAAAACTGAGACGTGAACCTCGAGTCTCGGTCAGAAACGATCGAGACTGGAACGCCATGCAGTCTCACAATCTCCTCAATAAATAGTCTCGCAAGCCGGTCCATAGACCAAGTCGCACGCATCGTAAGAAAATGTGCCGACTTCGTCAGACGATCCACAACAACCCAAATGGCGTCATGACCGCGCTGAGTCCTCGGTAAACCCATAATGAAATCAGTCGACACGTGCTCCCACTTCCACATCGGGATGCTCAACGGCTGCAATAGACCAGGAGGTCTCTGATGATCGGCCTTGACACGCTAGCACGTGTCACACTCGGCCACAAAACTAGCGATCTGGCGCTTCATCTGTCACGCCCCAAACTCAGAAATCGGATTCACAAGAATCTCGATCACCGAATCCGGTGCCGACAGCCTCCGTAGTACCTCATTCTCGGCTCCCACCGCAACATACGCCAGATTCCGATCCTGGGATCCTACAAGGAGGATTTTTTGAACGTACACTTGTCTTGTAATAAGCATAACCACAAGTTTACCCAAATTATAAAGGAAACATCATCATCACATATCCACTAATATAATCATTTGAGTACAATGCTGAAAGGGAATACATAAATAAAGAAAAATCAAGCTCCAGAAGACCACTGCACGCTCCAAGCTCAACACTGCTGCAACCTAACATCACCTGCACGCATCTATCGTGCATAAGCTTATATAAAGCTTAGAGGGTAGTGTAAGTGTGTGCATAAGGCAAACGCCAAGTGTACAGTATCAGGACAATGCGGAAGTATGTGGTAAGTCCATGAAAATACCAAGGCTATGTAATGCAAGGCATGATGCGAGATATGGATGCCATCGGCCACACCGATGCAATGCAAGGCCTACATAGCCAAATGTCATATTCGAAATGCAATCCAAGCAAGTCGGTACTCCTCAAATACGTATATCAGTACAGTTCCTCTCTGGATATCACCGGGGTCTAATACACTTCGCAGAGACTGCCACCTCCCTAGCTGTACAGTCAAGCAAGCGGATAAGACCTCACTATCCGCCTGACCAGTAGTATGCCAATACCTACCCGGCTCGTCGATAGCGGACTCATTTGCGAGCTAGTCAAACTCAGCCTAGCTTATAGCCCCCTCACTCAGGCGGATAAGGCCACACCCCCTTCCAACCGACCACGACACAGTAGGAGACGCGGCCTACCGGTATTCGGCACTCGGGCGCTCATGTATCCACTCGGTCTAGACGCTGGAGCATCTCCTGGTACCAAAAAGGTTCTGGGACTTTCACCCAAGGACATCCTAAGTGCCCACAGTGCTAGAATAAGTATTTTCGGTATCCAATACGGTCATCCACGATGTACCTGTGGAGCCACGGCCCTGATGTCGCTAGGGCGTGCAGTGATCAAGTCACACGTATGCGAGATGCATGAATCACTCTGTCAAAACATGCAGCAATCCAGCACGTATTGCACGATCATGTGGGGCACTCAGTCACATAATGAGTCCCGTAAATGGTCTGCCCAATGGCGTATGTTATGATCAGTCATTACTCATATCAAGCATACATATGATGCATATGGGCATGAGTCATGAGATTATACTAAGCATGTTATAAGGTAATGAATAGCAACAGGTATGGACCTATCAATGGGCCCTAAAGAGAGCTACAATGCAGACATTTAACCAACATTGTACGTACAATGTGGACGTCAAACCAACATTATTTTCTAGGCACGGCTTGCCGTAAATATCATTTCACGAACCATGATAGACGTACATTGCAATGGACCCTAAGGACATCCATTGGGCCTCGATCCCTAGGCCTTGGATATATCAAATGAGCCGAATTGCGTGGGCCTTACATTCTTCAAATGGCTACGTTAATGGGCCTCGCCAAGGAGCCTTATGTACATTGCAATGGTCCATGACTCATGGGCCATGAAATACATCAAAGTGGGACTACACACATGAGTTTTAAATATGTCAAATGGGCCATTCCATTTGCGCCCCTTGCACATCAAATGGGCCTGATCCCATGAGCTTTATATGTACCAAATGGGCTTAGATCCCGTGGGCCTTATATAGAATAAGTGGGCCGGATCTCATGGGCATTGTATATATCAAATGGGCCGAAACCCATGGGCTTTAGATATGCCAAATGGGCTTAATCCCATGGACATTACACATGCCAAATGGGATTAATCCCATGGTCTTAGATGTGCACCAAGGTGGGCCTAAATGAATGGCCATAAATGGGTCAACATGGCCCTAAACACATACCATGGTGGCCCATTTGAACCATAGATCTGGTTCATTTTGGCACAAGCCATGAAATAATTTTACAACAACAAATAAATGGGCGGTTTGGATGAAACTCATGCATCATGGTAGACTCCCATGTGGGGCCCACTATAACATTTATTTTTCATCCAATCCTGGGCCCACTGAAATGCTTATTTGCCACCCAACCTGTTATTAGGGCCGTGTGGCAAGGGGCCCACCAAAAATGTTTATTTTACATCCTACCTGTTGATAAGGCCATGTAGCAAGGGGCCCACCAAAATGTTTATTTTCCATTCAAACCTGCTGATGAGGTCATATAGACCCAGGGCCCACCGAAATGTATATTTTCTACCCAACCTGGGTCCACTGTACTATTTATTTGCATCCAAACTGTTCATAGAATCACATGGCCTAGGGCCCACTGTAATGTTTATTGCCATCCAAACCCGTTCATAACGTCACGTGGCCAGGGGCCCACGTGATGGACGGCATGGACATAACACATACATCTGAGTGGGGGCCACCGTCCACTGCCATGGACGGACGGCGTGAGTGAAACACTTGCATCACAGTGGGTGTCACCACCCACTGTTTTGACGGTGTGGTAAGCCACACATACCTCAGTGGATCCCATGTAGGGCCCACCAAAGTGTTTATTTGCAATCCAACCCGTCCATTATGTATGTCCCACCTGTTTGAGGGTTCACACCAAGTTTCAGCCACATTAAAAATTCAGGTAGGCCCCACCAAGTGTTTTATATGATTTAGGCATGTCTTCACATGATTTGGATGGTATGGCCCACCTGAGTTCAGTTTGTGGATGATTTTTTGGAGCCAACGCACCATTCAAGGGGACCTATTAAATGAACGGTATAGATGTAAAACATACATCATGGTGGAGTCTACAAGTGGGCCAATGCGGCCACGCTTTTTAACGTGGACGTATCTGGACGTCATGGCACAAAGTCATATCAAAAAAGAAAATTATTTTTTATCCTAGGTGGGACCCACATTAAACAGATCTACCCCGTCCATTGCATGTGTCTCACAAAATTAAGGGTCCAAACCAAGTTTCAACCACGTCTAAATTTTAGATAGGCCCCACCAAATGATTTTGTATGTTTCAGGCATGTCTCCACATGATTTTAGATGGTATGGCCCACCTGAGAATCAGATTGGTCCCAAACTTTGGCTCAACGCCTAAAATAGTCTGAGAAAGGTGGTGGACGGCTTGGATCAAGCAAATACCTCAAGGTGGGGCCTGCATCAGTGGCCCACTGTAAAAGTATACTTTTTCTCTTCTTTTTTTTTTAAGTGCAATGTGTTAACGCTGCCAGTCCGGCGTCCAGAGACGCTGGACGGCGTGCTTTAAACAGATACAACACGGTGGGTCCCACAGAGACATGGTCCACGTTCACCAAGGTGGGTCCCACATGATCGTGGCCCACCTTGCATGTACATATATATATAATAAATATCATTTATCTAATATGTAGTGGGCCACACCATTTGATGGATGGAGTAGATTTATCATGAATCGGTGGGGCCCACTTCATTTTAGGAGAAGGATAAGGAGAGAGAAAGAGAGAATAAGAGACGGTGATGGTGGGGCTTCGCTACTATGGGCCCCACATGATACAAATTACACACAAAAAAAATGAGTCCCACAAACAAGTGGTCCCTAAAAAGAAATTTAACGGTGGATCACCCACCTCTAAGCCTCCTCCTTGCTCCCTTGGCCTCCAATGCTCCTTGCCTTCGCCTTGGACGGTGGATGATGGACCTTTGATGGTGTGGATGAGAGATGAGAGGGTGGGCCACACTTGGCTTTTGGAAAAGCTTGGGAATGCTTGGACGTGTGAAATTTTTGCTTGGAGAGATTTTTTTGAGAATGAATGAGAGAGAGAGGGGAGTGATGGGAAAAAGGGTGATGGAGTGATGTATGATGGGTTTGGTGATGGATGAAGTGATGTGAGAGTGGACTTTGGGTTGCTTGTGTAAGAGAAAGGTATGGGCATGACATGGGTTAGTTGTACTTGGGTATGGAGTGACTTGACTTGTGGAGAAAGGAAGTATGGGTGCTTGTACTTGACATGAGAGGTGATTGATGGAATTGATTGATGTGATTGATGGGACACTTTGTAAAGATTCCTTGGGATTTACAACGCGCGGTGTTTTTACTCGAACTGAACGTGGGTCCGTATCTCATCGCCTGGGTATCGAATCGGTGCGTGAGTTGCGGCGTTAGAACCGCGGCGACAGCGCGGTCGCATTGGTACAAGTCTCATGTCGAACTGACTCAGACCGACAGAATCCATTTCAGGATTTCGTGCAACGCCGGTTACAGATCGCGAGTCGCCGAAAATCGATCGGAATGACCGCAAAAGTCTAAGGAACAGTACGAATTAGGATACGGGTTTTACATCATCTCCGCCCAAAAATACTGTCGCCTCATGTCACGGTACATCTTCGTCGAGCCCGGGTGAATAGAAAACCTCGATCGATGTGCCTCGGTGATAAGATCTCTGCGTAATTCTGGAATATCCGGGACACATAATCCGCCTCTGAAGCGAAGTCCACCTTCTATACCGATCTGCCAATCTGCCTGACCCTCAGATGCTGCCTCAGCCATATAACTCTGCAACGACTGATCAGTCTGTCGAGCCTCGATCACCCTAGCGACAAGAGAGGGTTGAATCGACAGGCTCGATAACTGTACGATGGAAGACTGTAGGCCGAACTCAAAGTCATACGCTACAATATCCTCAAGCATCCGCCACTCCTGAATCATCATGTGCGCCACTAAGCCTCGTGGCTGACGGCTGAGGGCATCTGCCACCACGTTCGCCTTACCCGGGTGGTACTGGAGGTCGAAATCATAGTCCTTCAGGAGCTCCATCCAGCGCCTCTGTCTCATATTCAACTCAGACTGCGAGAAGAGGCACTTCAAGCTCTTGTGATCAGAAAAGAGCTCGAACCTAACCCCATAAAGATAGTGCCTCCACACTTTCAGTGCGAAGACAACTGCAGCCAACTCCAGATCATGTGTAGGATAGTTCAGCTCATGGACCTTGAGCTGACGAGACGCAAAGGCCACTGGTCTCCTGTGCTGCATCAGGATAGCACCCAAACAGATATGCGAGGCATCAGTGAATACAATGAAACTGTCACTCCTAGAGGGAAGAGTGAGGACAGGAGCGGACGTCAGACGGTCCTTCAACTCCATAAATGCTAGCTCACAGGCGCCACTCCAAATAAACTCTGCGCCCTTCCGAGTCAACCTGATCAGCGGGGCTGCAATACGAGAAAAACCCTCGATGAAACGTCGGTAATAGCCCACCAAACCAAGGAAACTACGGATCTCTGTCGCAGTCGTGGGCTGGCCCCACTGACGCACTGCCTCGACCTTCGAGGGGTCCACTGCGACACCCTCCCTCGTCACCACGTGACCGAGGAACTTCACCTCATCCTGCCAGAACTTGCACTTCTCCATCTTCGCATACAGCTGGTGTGCGCGGAGGGTCTGCAAAGTAATCTCCAACTGCTGTTCATGCTCCTCACGAGTCCTCGAGTAGATCAGAATATCGCCGATGAAGACTACAATAAACTGATCCAGATATGGGCGAAAAACCTCATTCATCAGCTGCATGAAGACCACGGGTGCATTGGTCAGTCCGAAGGACATGACCTGAAACTCAAAATGACCGTAACGCGTCCTGAATGCCGTCTTCGGAATGTCCTCATCTCGGACCCGAATCTGATGATAACCGGAACGCAGGTCAATCTTCGAAAAGAACTGTGCACCCTGCAGCTGGTCGAACAAATCATCAATCCTAGGGAGCGGGTACTTGTTCTTGATCGTGACTTTGTTGAGCTCGCGATAGTCAACGCAGAGCCTCAACAAACCATCCTTCTTCTTCACAAAGAGAACTGGTGCTCCCCACGGCGAACTGCTCGGACGGATAAAACCCAACTCACGTAACTCGTCCAACTGCTTCTACAGTTCTCGTAACTCTAACGGTGCCATACGATACGGGGCCTTCGAAATAGGCGCGGTACCGGGCACGAGATCGATCTGGAACTCGGTGAGTCGGCGAGACGATAATCCCAGAATCTCCTGAAACACATCAGGAAAATCGCATACTATCAGCAAATGGTCGATGCAAACAGCAACAGGCTCCTCTATGGCGCAAGACATCAAACAAGACAACTGCTCTCCTCTGGCCTCTGCAACGAACTCGAACTGTGGCACGCTGGGTATACAGAACGTGACGGTCCTCGCGGCGCAGTCTAAAATGGCATAATACTCAGCGAGCCAATCCATGCCTAGGATGACGTCGAACTCAGACATCGGCAAAACAAACAGATCGGCAGGCAGAAAGGTATTCCCAACTAAAACGGGGCATGACAAGCAAAATCGTCATAACACTGTAGTCCTCCCCAAGGGAGTCGATACTGATAGGCCCTCATCAGCAGACTCCAACGGTAAGCTAGCCGATCGACAGAAGTTCTCGGCTACAAAAGAATGCGATACACCAGAATCAAACAGCACTCGTGCAATGCATGCAGAAACTGGAAGTATACCCTTAACAACTCCTCCAGAAGACTGAGAGTCCTGCTGAGCTGCATAAAACCTAGCTTGAGCCGGCTGGGGAGGTGTCTGTCCCCTCTGAGCGTGCTGCTGCTGCTGATGGGGTCGCTGAGGCAGTCGAAACTGCTGCCTCTACTGCTGGGACCTCTGAGGCTGGTGCTGATGCTGATGCTGCTGCTGAGGTGGCCTCGGTGGTGGAGGCTGCTGTCGCTGCTGCTGTGGGGGTCTCTGCTGCTGTGGACCTCTCTGCTGCTGCTGGGGGCTAGGACACTCCCATGAACGGTGTCCCGTCGCACCGCACCTGAAGCAAGTGCCGGTGAACTGCCTCTGAGGTGGTGGTGGAGGTGCTGCTGGTGCTACTGGCGCTCGGAAGGCTGGGCGACCTGTACGCCTCTGCTGCTATGGTCGACGCTGCTGGGAAGGACTGGAAGAAGCTTGCCTCTTCCGGTCTCCCCTCTGACCACGCTCAGATTGAGAACCGGCCCACTCAGTCTCTTAAATCTGAGCTCTCCGCACTACTGCCTGAAAAGTAGGGAGCTCATGCCCGATAACACGACCTCGAAGGCCGTAACGTAAGCCGTTCTCAAAATGGCGGGCCTTCCGCCCCTCGTCATCAACCATATACGGCGCAAATCTCGAGAGCGCCACAAAACGGGCCGCGTACTGTGCCACCGTCATGTCTCCCTGCACCAGAGTCTCGAACTCTAATGCTCGCTGACGACGGATATGGTCGGGGAAGTACCGCTCCTCGAATCGGTCCACAAAGTCCTCCCATGTCCAGACATAATCGGGTCTGGCAACACGGGTAACAGAGGTCCACCAATGCTCGGCCTCACCCTGGAAGAGAAATACAGCTAGCCGAACGCGCTGCTCGGTCGTACATGACATGGTATTGAAGATCTTCTCCACATCGGAGCGCCATCTCTCTGCGGCGGTCGGATCTGGCTCGCCCTGGAAACGTGGAGGATCAAGCCGTCTGAACTCACGTAGTAAGGCGCTCGCGAGCTCCTGCTCTGCCTGAGCTGGTGAAACAGCTGGGCGTCTGCCCTGTCCCTGGAGTGCGGCTGTCACAGCCTGTAAAATCTGCTGTAACTGAGAGGCACTAACGGTCACAGTCGGCTCCTCATCGACCTCAGGTGAAGGAATGTCATCCTCATGAGAGGAAGCAGGGATCTCTGAGGGTGGAACGGGAGATGCAGGGGATAAAGCTGGAGCCTCCAATGGTGAAGCAAAATCCTCAAGTGGTGGTGCGGAAGTCGATTGGGTAACTCTTCCAGGCGCCATGTCCTACAGGAAAGAGCGAAGGCGCCAATCAACTTCAAAACTCTCGAAGGTACACACGTTAACGGTCTGTATTGGAAGGTCGCGAAGCTATTCGAACTTCGAAACTTAACCATTCTATACTCATAGCAGACATGTAATGTTGTTCTCGGTTATTCTCAAGTTATGCTCTGATACCAACTTCTGTCATGCCCCAAACTCAGAAACTGGGCTCACAGAATTTTCGATCACCGAATCCGGCGCCGACAGCCTCCGTAGAACCCCATTCTCAGCTCCTAGCTCCCATTCGTCAGGTTCCGATCCTGGAATGCTACGAGGAGGATTTTCAATGTTAGTCTGATTCGTAATAAGCATAACCAAAGGCATAACCCACAAACAACAACCAAGAACTCCATTACATTTCCACTATGATAAAAAACTTTACAAGTACAATGAGCATAAAGGGAAATATAATGGTAAAGAACCAAAAACTCCAAACGCTCTGCAACGTGTTCCTGCCTTAGCCCTGCTGCGATCCAACGTCACCTACACGCAACGGTCGTGCATAAGCTTACAGAAAGCTTAGAAGATGGTGAAAGTGTGTACGCAAGGTAGTAATATGAACATGCAATGTCAGAGTAAAGCGAAATATGCAGATGGATCTATAATATCATGAGCCGTAACAAGGCTATGCGATGCAAGACATGAATGGTATCGGCCATCCCAAGGCCATGCGATGTGCAATGCAGCTCAAGCATACAGGTCCTCATCTATGTCCACACATCAATACAGCTCAAAATATAGAATATCACCCGGGTCTAGTACACTCTAAACCAGATTGCCGCCACATCACGCGCAATAAGGTAGGTGGAAGAGACCTCACTATCCGTCTGCCAATATCGGGCGCGACTCGTCGATAGCGGACCCATTCCTCGAGCTGGTCAAACTCAGCCTAGCATTGCCCCCTACACTCGGGCAGGTAAGGCCGCACCCCCTTCCAACCAACCACGATACAGTGGAGAGCGTAACCGTCTGGTAGTCGACACTCAACCCTCATCTACCCACTCGGTCTAGACGTTGGAGCAACCTCTTGGTACCATAAGGGTTTAGGGACTTTCACCAAGGGATATCTATAGTACCCCATGTAGAACAAGATTTTTGGTATCCAATCCTGCCAACCACGATGCATCTGTGGAGGTTACGGCCCTGATGTCGCTAGGGCGTACAATAACCATGTCACACAAATGCGAAATGCATGATTCACGCTATCCAATCATGCAACAGATCCTGCGCATATCCTGCGCTCATGTAGGGCAACACCGCCTAACCGGGAGCCCATAAACAACCTGCCCGAAGGCAAATGCTATGATCAGACAATTCTCACGTCAAGCATACATATGATGCGTATGATCATGAGTCATGAAACTGTACTAAACATGTTATAATAAAATGAACTATCTTACAATGCAGATGGACCTGGACGGCCTAAACACGATAAGTACGGCCTAGTAATGGGCCCTAAGGAGAGTCGTAAAGTGGACATCCAACCAACATTACACTCGCAATGTGGACGTCAAACCAACATTGCATCCCAGGTACGATCTTCTTAAATATCGCTACATAATCAGTATTGGGATTATATATTGTAATGGACCTTAGGTTCATCCCATTAGGCTTTTCATATATATGTCAAATGGGCCATATCCTATGGGCCTTTTAATCATCAGATGGGCCACATAAATGGGCCACAACAATGGGTCTTATGTGCATTACAATGGGTCAAAACCCGTGGGCCTTGGATTGCATCAATTGGACCTAGTCATATGAGTGTAATATGTATCAAATGGGCCACACCAATTGGGCCCCCAAATGCATATCAAATGGGCCTCAACCCAGAGGCCTTAAATGAATCGAATGGGCCTAAATCCCTAGGCCTTAAACAATTCAAATGGGCCTAATCCATGAGCTTGCATGCATATCAAAGTGGGCCAAATCCCATGGACCCTTTTATAATCAAATGGGTGTAGTCCCATGGGTCTTACAATATAACAAATGGGTCAACTTCCATGGGCTTTAAGAATGCAACAAATGGGTCCAATTTTATGGGCCTTGAAGCACATCAAATGGGCCTAGTCCCATGGACTTGCAACACATCAAATGGGCCTAAGCTCTTAGGCCAAAAATGAATCTAATGGGCCTAGCCCATAAGCATTTTACAAATCAAATGGGCCTAGCCCATAGCCCTTTTGAAATTAAATGGGTCCCGACTCATGGGCCTTACAAAATATTTATTTCCATCTAAACTATTCATAGGGACACATGGTCTAGGGCCCACTACAATTTTCATATTATAAAATATACATTTAAACTATATAACATACATAAATATATATAATATGGGTAGCTGACAGTGGGCCCCATCATCAAAGACAGATGGATGGCGTGTGTAAAACACATGCAACAGGGTGAGTCTCACCGTCCACGGGCTGTGGACGGTGAAAATAAAATACATACACTAACGTGGATCCCACAAATGTGGCCCACCGTAATATTTATTTGAAATTGAACCCGTTCATAAGGTTACCCAGACCTGTATGAAGTGAGGATATAAATTTCAGGTTGTTCTGAAACTTCTGTGGGCCCAAAAATAGATTTCAATGGTAGTTGTCTATTCATACTGTTTCCTATAGTGTGGGCCACCCGAGCGTCGGATCGGCCTAATTTTTGGAGGGGGCCCACCTGAGGAGGGGACCCAACAAATGAACGGCGTGGATTAAACATATACATCATGTGGGGCCCACGGCAGCACCCGTGGCTAGCTGGCCGCCCGCCCGTCCGTGCGCTGGCAGTGCTGTCAGCGCTCCTTCATTGCTTCTCTTTTTTTTTTCTTTTTTTTTATAGCCTGCAAAATCTCACAGGTGGGGCCCACTGCTCGAAAATTCAAACCGTTCAAAAGATTTTAGGGCCCACAACAGCCGTACAAGTAAAATTTTTGGGTTTAAATTGGCGTGTAGAAACAATAAAATGGGCCTTAAAAGCCTTTGAAAGGTTAGAAATACCATTTTCTATGGTATGGCCCGCCTGATCATCAGATTGATCTCATCCTTTGGTTCAACGCCTAAAATGGCCTTGAAAACGGAATAGGCGGCGTGGATTGAATACCTTCATCAGGGTAAGGCCTATGAAGGGGGCTCACCCCAAAAGCCCCCTTTTTTTTTTTTTTGTTTACACAGGAACGTCCAGCGTCCCAGACGCTGGACGTGTAGGTCTAAAAAAAAAAAATAAAAAAAAAAAGAAAAGAAGAAAAAGAGCATTTGTGGTGGGCCCTGATTAGGTGGGCCACCACTGTTTGATGATGTGGGTCTAACATTTAAGGTGGGCCCCACTTGAAGAAAACTTGGATTAAATAATTGCTTCAAGGTGGGGTCCATTCAAGTGGGCCACACAACTTATCACATAAAATAAAATAAAAAGAAATAAAAGAGAGAGGGAGAGAGACATGGAGAGTGGGACACGGCTTGTGATGGAGGGACCCCGACATTATGGGCCCTTCCTTACATGAAATCATACATCAAGTGGGCCTTAAAGCATGTGGGACCACCAAAATTTAAAATCAACGGTGGGGATCCTTTCCCCACCAACATGGACGGTCTAGATGACCTTTGAAGAGAAAATAAACCTCATGATGGGGTCCATGGAGAATGGCCCCATCATGGAATGATCATGATGATCCAAGTGGTCCATCGGCCACATTTTAGGGTCCCAAGTGAGATCCATACCATTGATCGGTGGGCCTCACTTGGTCCACCATAAAAATAAGGAAAACTACCCAATAGAGGCACCCACCGTCCTATCTTCTTGCTCCTTGGGGTTCCTTGGCACCTTAGCTTCAACTTCAATGGTTAAGATGAAGAATGGAGGGGTGAGATGAGAGATTTTGGGGTAGGAAGGTGTAACACCCTGAAATTCGGGGGTCGTGTATAAACTCAACTCCCGAGTTCCAGACCGTCACTTATGCAACAAAATGGTTATGATTCAATGTTGTCTGATTTAAAGCATTCACATGAGTAAAAGTATACCAAAACTGCAATTCATACTTCAGATCCAGTGATAAAAGCAAGCGGAAGACTAAACAATGTATATATCACTGTATGGAAAAATAAAGTAATCTCATCTGTCTCCAAAGTATGACTACATCTCTGAGTTTCATATACATATACATAACAAAAGAATAATGTTCAAAAAGTAAGTCCCACTGATGTCCCCTCGATCCAGGTCGCCTACGGGAAGCCGTCGTGGTACTGCATATACGAGAACTCATCCTGGTCCTCGTCGATCTCCGACTCCACCTCCTAGATCTCGGTCTCACCTGTACCTACAACAGGGTCTGGTGGGTGTTGCAAACACCATCCCGTAACGTGGGAGTGAGTGATCAACTCAGTAGAATCATAGAGCAAAGATTAGCATGTTCACAATTCAATCACGCGATAATAGTAAAGCAGTAAATCAGACAATCCTAATACTGTTGTTAATGCAAGATGATATGACGTGATGTATGCCCTCACCGACGATCTCCCTCATGCGGCAACATCTTACCACCGCGGCATGCCACACTCCCTAGAGTGCTCCACATCTTCCAGGCACATGCAATGCTATGGTGATATGATTTCCAAGTTGTTATTAAGTCCATTCAAACAGCAGGATTGGGAAACTAAGGTACTTCCCTTGTATCAATCCCAACACAGATCCTGTCTAGGGTCGTCACTCCTAGTAATCTCATACGATGTATATTTCGTAGGTCACTGCAAGGGCTGCCAGGGCTGTTGCTCGCACTCGTTGCACCGCTCCCCCATCACCTTATCAATACAGGCCTACCGTACTCTACTGCAACGGAAGGGTCGTCGCCTCCCGTGGACTCAGAATACGCTCGCGGTCACTACAAAGGGCTCGTCGCCTGATCAGTGTAGGCCGACAGCTAGAATATAGTGTCCCATACCACCATAATCTGCTCACGAGTTTAGGTGCTCACTGGTCACTACGGAGAGGTTTGTGGCCCCAGCGTAGGCCGACAGCTCGACCACGGTGTCCCATACCACCATGCCCGGCTCATGAGTCTTCGTGGATCAAGGTACCACGGTTAACAGGGTTTACAATGGTAAGTTCAGTACCCTAGGTTCAAGCAGTTATGACACATACAAGGTGAACAAACATCGGCCAGTCGGGTTACTTGACGGGCTCGACTAGCGCGATCGCATATCAAGTTGAACGACATGAAGTGCGTAAAACACTTCGCGTGGCCTAACCACTGCCGCCAACTCTAAACACGAATCACGTTCATCGACGCGTCGTTCGTGGCTATGACCAGTCAACCACGAATTCGCTCGGTTACCGACTGCCTGGACTAAGTCTAGTCCCACACATCTATGGAATCATATCAGCACTATATGCAAAGGTATTGGAATTGAAATACATCATGTGAGCATGTTAACACATGTTATAACATTCAACTTAAGCAAATCTTCAAGGCATACTTCCTATGCATGTAATACCATCATGCATAAGGTAAACATGTAGGAAATCATTTAGGTCAGCATTTTAATCATGAAATCAATCTCAAACTACTACATAACATCATTCAATTCAATACATACTAATACAAGCATTTATACAAACACATACACTACACACTTAAGTCCACATATAGTATGTCGACCCAAAGTGTGCAACTTGGCGAATCTGTTCGCCAAACTGATTAAGCAAGCATTCCTAACTCCCTAATGCGGCGACAAACCATGTCAATCACGTCAGCAAAATATGCATGTAGACCGTACTTCCTACAAATGACTAAAATGCCCTAAATCTCATATTCTTCGTTAATTTACGAAACAGGAAACGGAGAGCATGTTGTACATGTCAAACGGCGATGCCGTCGATAATCTACTATTAAACGACATTGAAAACGTTGTAAACTGTCAATCAAAGCGTCTAAAATCCTCACCTAGTCTCTTACGGTTGCAGGATTTCGAACGGAGCGTGTACGCTTCGTCTACGGCGGTAGGAAAGCCTGATTTATGGAATACGTTAGCTAACATGTTAAGCATCTAAGCAAACCCTAAATCAGCAAGTTTTGGGGGTTATTTTATACCTGAAAAAGTGGAGAAATCACCAGCCAGGTGATTGGAAGGAAGTGCTGAAGCAGCAACTGTCAGGGGCTCGGAAGCGGAAAAATTCTCTTCTTCTCTTTCTCTCAAACTCTCTCTCTTTTTCTCCTAGGGTTGTAATTTTCGGATGGAAGGGAGGAATGAGGGTTTTAACCCCTTTTATAAGCTTGAAATCGTCGAAAATAGGCTCCGGGATGAAGTTTACTTGGTGCCTATCCATTTCGGGGCTGTTTCAGTCCAAAAACTGCTTTCTGGTGGTCCCCTGGTTGATTGCGATCAGACTTAAGCTCATGGGTACCAGATGTACCTCGTATTAAGTTTTCAGTCTGGCAGGGTTCGCAGATCGCACGTGGCGGACCAGTTTCAGTTCAGCGGTCACCGAACATAGATCAGGGCTGAAAGTCTCATGATAGTAAATAGAAATTTTTCCTGATCCGAGGGTGTAATCTGGATGAATTCTGACGGTCAGAACGCTTAATACTGACGCGTCAAGTCGTGTGCCAGATTTGAATTTGAAATTCCAAATTCGTCCCTATTCGCGGTCGCTTCAGTCCGGGTTCAACGAAATCGTCTGTGATTATCGGTTTGACTTGATTTTTGAGATGATTGTCAAGTCCAGCTGGGCGGTTCTAACGGTCTAAGATAGGAGGTATCGGACTTTCGACGCGCGGTCTAAATCCAATACAAAATTTCAATATGGTCTAGAGAACAAACCTGCTTAGAGTTTGATCCGAGGTTATAGAGTATTGTAGAGTTGTTTGTTCTACTCGATTTGGGTCTTGCAGAACGTATTTAAAGTGATCAGGGACTATTTCCCAGCTACTCTAGCGTTGCGCTAGCTAACTTACGTTTAATTTCCATGGAATTTATTTCTACGCGATTTCGGGTCGAATTGGTACTCGAACCCAAGTACGGATTTTTCACGGGCGTTACAGAAGGTGGGCCACTTGGAGTTTAGGGAAGCTTGAGAATTTTCATACGTGGGATCTCATGGAATTTTTTTGTTGCTTGGAAATTTTGAAATGAGAAAGAGAGAAAGAGAGAGAGTGATGTAAAGGGAGAGAGAGAGAGTGATGGATAGATAGGTGAGTGATGGTTGTGTAAGAAATCTTTGACTTTTGAGGCTTTTGTGTAAGATAGGTATGGGTGGTGAAGACTTTGGTGGCTTTTTGTGTAAGAGAGGTATAGGAGATGAAGACTTTTGTGGTTGCTTGGGAAAATGGAATAAAGTGATGTGTACTTGACATGTGATGGATTGATGGGTGATTGATTGATGGGATTGATGTGATTGATGTGACACATCGTTGAGATTCTCTTGATTTTCGTAACGCGCGGCGTTTTCTCGCACCGAACGTTAGCCCATAACTCTTGACCAGGGTATCGCCTTGGTGTGCGAGTCGCGGTATCGGAACCGCAACGACGGCGCGGTCGTTATGGTATTGGTCTCGGGTTGAGTCGACTCGGGTTGTCGGCATATGAATCAGGGTCGCGCGTCGATATCGATTAAGGGTCGAAGGTTGACGGAATTCGACCGGTAAGACCGTGAAAGTGTATGGAAATGTACGGACCAAGATACGGGTCTTACAATTAGCACAGCCCACTTGATATATATATATATATATATGATGGCCCATTGGTGTGGCCCATTGACGTAACCTGCTTGATGTATGTTGAGGCCCATGGGTCGTAGCCCTTTTGATGCAGTCGAGGCTCATGGGTCGTGATCCTTGGTAATGTGTATTGGGCCCATGTATGCGGTCCGCTGTGATGTGTGTATTGTATATCTATAACGTCCATTCATGCGGTCCGCCATGTTGTATGTATTGTATATCCATGCCGTCCATGTGCGTAGCTCGCAGTGATGTATTTGCAGTCCATACGATGGGGCCCAATGTGGTATAGTTATGGCCCATGGTGATGTGTTTTGGCCCATGTGTGGGGCTCGCTTATTTATACTTTTAGCCTATGTAATGGGGCCCATCTGTTTACGTTTGAAGCCCATATGATAAGGCTCATCATGATGTATATTCGAGGCCCATATGATAGGGCCCACCGACTTGAATCTGAGCCCCATGGGCAAGACCCATTGTGATGTATTCAAGGCCCATGGTTGAGGCCCAGTGCGATGTACGTATGGCCCATTAAGTTGTGTATGAATCCCTTGTATAGGCCACTCCTTGAGAGCAGTGTTGGTTAAATGGCCACATTGTTAGGCAATGATAGTTAGATATCTACATTATGACCTTCCCTTAGACTTAGATAGGCCCATTCTCATCGTTCTCTAGTGGGTTAATCCGAACGCTTGGGCCCCATTAACATTGCTTGATCCATCATTGACTGTCCATCTATGGACCCCACCTTGTGTCGAGGTCGATTCTGACTGCCGATTAACGATTATCGATCGAGGCTGAGTATCGATCAAGGCCGATTGCCGATTCTCGATCGAGGCTGATTATCGATCAAGGCCGATTACCTATTTTGAATTGTCATGGCCGATTGTCGATTTTGATTGTCGAGGCCCAATGTGATGAACATGTGACCCGTATTTGAGGCCCAACGTGATGTGTATTCAGCCCGTGTCTAAGGCCCAATGTGATGTATATTGAGGCCTAAGTGATGAGGCCCATTGTGATTCATTTGAGGATCAGGCAAATGAGCCCATTGTGATGTATGTTAGGCCCATGAGCAGGGCCCACCTGTTGTGTACATGTAACCCTTGAGTAAGGCTTATTGTGTTGTATATTAGGCCCTTATGTAAGGCCGTGGGCCCATTATACGTTTGGATCTGTGAGGGTCACTCCTTGGGGCAATGTTTGTTAGATGTCCACATTGTCGAGGCCGATTGTTGATGCCAGTTATTGATACCAATTATGAGTATGTGACTGTATAGCATCATGATCCATGCCCATACGCATCATCTGCATGTCTGTTAGGAGATATGATTGACCATTGCATATGTCATAGTATTGGTTGTTATGAGACTCCCTGATAGGCGAAAATTGTCTCACATGAGCGCACGGTTTGTGCAGGATTGATGCATGACTGGATTGTATGACTCATGCATCTTGCATTGTGTGCTGTGATTACTATATGCCCTAGCGACATCAGGGTCGTAGCCTCCACAAGCATATCGTGGATGGCCAAATGGGACACCAAAAATCTGTTCTACATGGGGTGCTATAGATATCCATGGGTGAAAGTCCCTAAACCCTCTTGGTTCCAGAGGTTGCTCCAACGTCTAGACCGAGTGGGTAGATGAGTGCCGAGTGCCGATTATCAGATGGCTGCGCTCTCCACTGTGTCGTGGTCGGTTGGAAGGGGGTGCGGCCTTACCTCCCCGAGAGGAGGGGACAATGCTAGGCTGAGTCTGACCAGCTCGAGGAATGGGTCCGCTATTGACGAGCCGGGCCCGATATTGGCAGGCGGATAGTGAGGTCTCTTCCACTCACCTTGTTGCGCGCGATGGGGCGGCAATCTGGTATGGAGTGTAATAGACCCCGGTGATTTTTCAGAGAGGAACCGTACTGATATGTGGACTTATCGAGTAAGAGCTGCATGCTCATTCATTCATTCATTTACTTTCCACTCGGGCTGGTGGTGTGCAACTAATTGTTGTGTACCTTCGTTACGGCAAGGATTTCGGTTGGGAGCGCGACTAACCTGAGATCAGGAGTTTACCACGTTGAGCCTGACTATCCAAATTTAGATATGGGACTGGTTTGGATAGAAGTCCCTTGTGGTAGACCCCATAGCCTGGATACTACGTACTATCATCCCGACTTCACACTCCAGCATGATTATTTCATTCGCATTGTATATTGTATTGCATCCTCGGCATCCGATATTTGACTCTTTATGATTCCTTATCGCATAGTTGTTCTATATTGCGTATTCTGATATTGATTAACTTATAGACTTGTCCATACTTCCGCTTACTCTGTTATCGTATGATTTATATCTTGTCAGTATTTCTGCTTACTCTGATAATTCCTGCTCTTGTTAGTGTGTTTACTTATTTAGACATTGTATGGTTTATGGATTACCAGTTTTTCGGTATCGTATGATTATGGCAGTGTATTGAATACTTGACACTTACCTGGTGCACACACTTACACCACCCTCTAAGCTTTCTATAAGCTTATGCACGATAGATGCGTGCAGGTGATGTTAGGTTGCAGCAGTGTTGAGCTTGGAGCGTGCAGTGATCTTCTGGAGTTTGATTTTTATTTATGTATTTCTCTTTCAGTATTGTACTCAAACGATTATATTAATGGATATGTGATGATGATGTTGCCTTTGTGAATTGGGTAATCTTGTGGTTATGCTTATTACTAGTTATATGTATAAAAAAAATCCTCCTTTTAGGATCCCAGGATTAGAATCTGGCATATGAATGCTAGGAGCCGAGAATGGGGTACTACGGAGGCTGTCGGCACCAGATTCGGTAATCGGAATTCTTATGAATCCGATTCCTGGGTTTGGGGCGTGACATCTTATATTTTGGACGTCTTTTAGGTCGCTTAAGCTTCAATTTCACGATTTTCTTGGATCTCTAACGTGTAAATTCATCAATCTTTGTCTCCTGGGGTCCGTTCCATGCTTTAGTGAATTCTGAGCATTAAATCTCGGCTTTTAGCACCCTGTTTCGGTCCGACCTCGCAAATGTACCTTGCATCATAAACACGATTAAATCGGACCGTTAAATAGTACCATGTTCGTAAATCCAGGTAATAATTGGGGTCTAATATGCAATATTTGATGCTCAACATAGGCATACAATGGAAATTAGGTGATGGGTTGTAGGGGGTATCGGTTGTGGTTCAGGGGTTGCAGACAGGCAGTGCAGGTGGTTTCGATGATGGGTTGCAGGGGGTTTCGGTGAGAGTTTGGGCAGGAATTGCAGATTTTGAGGAAGGGAAGCAGATTGGCTGGTGTACCACACACCACCGATGTGGCTGGTGTGTTGACGTCACTAAGTTTTGTGGGTCGCATTTTTAGGTATGAGTTATATCCAAACCGTTCATCCACTTGGTGAGTTCGTCAGCTTGAATTGAAAAATAAGACAAATCCAAAAATCAAGGGGACCACACTGTAAAAAGCAGCGGGGGATTGAACACCTGCCATTGAAACCCTTTTAGGGTCACAAAAATCTTAGATCAATATGATATTTGTTTTTTAATCTGCATCCAAGTCCTTGTGACTCTATGAATCGATTGGATGGAAAAGTTAATGTTATGCTAGGCCTATGAATGTTTTAACCGTCAGAATTATTGTCCCCAACGTGAGAATCATTGTCCCCCGCTGCTATTTGATGTGGTCCAATTGAATCTCCGAAATTACATTTTTTGTTTTTGGGATTAAGATCTAAAATGATCTTGCAAATGGATGAATAGATGATAAATACATCATTGAAGGCCCTTGTAACTTGGATCTCCTTTGCACCGTTGGTACATCTGGAAGCTCGAGGAGCATCAGCGCGGGACGTACCCACACCAGCTAGGTTGGTGGTGCATGGTACACCTACCAATCCACTTCGTTTGGAAGAGTGCTGGTGATAATGGGAAGTGGATTGGCTGGTGTACTACACCACTGATCTGGCTAGTGTGGGCACGTGTCCAGATTGCTGCCACTCACTGTGCTCCAAGCTATATGAACTGTTCCATGGAGATCAAAGTTACGTGGCCCCTAAAAGGATGTATTTATTATATATACCCCATTCATCCATTTTGTGAGATTATTTTAGAGCACAACTCCAAAAATGATTCTTATCCAAAGCTTAAATGCACCACACCACAGATAAAAGAAGGGACAATGATTCTCACCGTTGAAACATTCTTAAGGCCCATCATAACGTTTATTTTCCATCCAATCTTTTCAAAATATTGCACAAACCTTAGTGAAGCGGACGAACAAATATCATATTGATCCAAGACTTCTGTGACTCCCAAAAAGGTTTCAATATTGGTAGACGATCAATCCTCAACTCCCCCACTTCTTTTTGCACTGTAGTCCACTTGATCTTTGGGTGTCAATTTTTTGCTTTAGCCTTCTGATGTGCCCGCCAAATGGAAGGGGATATAACACAATTTTTTTTTTTAAAAAGGAAGATTGTATTGATAAAACAAAAAGGATTTACAACCTCTCAGACAAAAACCAACAAAAAGACTCAGAGCCTGCCTATCATATACCCAAAACAGAAAAAGGAGGGCCACACGCAGAATCCATAAAGGGGGGTTAAGTAGATCTAATGATACCAATCCCCGCATTATCGAGAACCAAAGAGCCCCTAATGCTACGCGGAAGGTCAGCACGGGCCGTGTAAAGGTGGTCGGGACACCCTTCCGTAGTCATTCTAACTAGTGCATCCGTTACCGAGTTGCCTTCTCGGTAGATGTGGCAAAAGGAGAGGTGAAGAATGTGACTGAAATGGGGAATGGAGCCTAAGTCGTACCAAATATTCCAAGGGGAAGGTGTCGTGGGGTTTACAACTGCATCTGCAATGATCTTCGAATCAGATTCAACCACAACATGCGACAGGCCCAATTTGGAACAAATAACAATGTCATCCCGCATTGCCTGAGCTTCCGCCATCGTATCAGTTGCCCTACCGTATCTCCTATGGAAGGCAAGTCCCCGCAAACACCCCCACCGCCACTTTCTCATGGATTCCCATGTGAGGAGCCGTCAGTGTTGAGCTTTACCCAGCCATTGTGAGGCTTGGACCATTTAACAATAATCGATGTACCAGGATTGGCGGTTGGGGGAGTTTGCAAGCGAAGGGACTGGAATGCAATTGCTTCCGAGAAAGAGGGCAAGGATCGGTCTTGCATAAGGTTCCCAATTTCCTAGATCCACCTAGTGACTCTCAAGATGATCTGGCCAGCCGACATCTTCACCCCATCGAATCTGGAAGCATTTTGGATGAGCCGGAGCTCTTAGGAAATGAAAGCTGAGATGAGCCCCAACAACTGCTTGAAACAAGTGGATTTGAAGGCTTTGGAGGACCACTGCAGGATTCTTCTCTTAATGGACTGATTAGGAGTAAGAGACATACCAAAAATCTGGGAGAAGGGGATATAACACATACCTCATGATGGGACCCACATAACTTGGTGACATTAACACACCAATTAGATCGGTGGTGCATGTGGTATACGAGCTAATCCGCTTCCTTGGTAATGGCACGAATGGTTGTGCAATGATGGCAATCGGGCACAAAAATAGTGAAGAAAAATGACTTTTCCTAAATATGAGATGACGATGATAATGAAAATGGTAGCAAAGTGATAATGATGTCATTCAAAGATCGATGGATATCTCACCCCAGGTGGCGGGTATTCGTGGTGGTGGAGAAAAAGATAAAAATAAAAATAAGGGTTAAGGTTTGCAAACCCTAATTTTAATACCCTGAAGATTTAGAGGATTTGGGACTCCAACATGAATATTCCATTAATTTATAGAGTAAAGAATTATACAAATATGGAATGTGTATAGGTAATAAAGCATACAAGCTAAAATGGAAGGTATCATACGATAGTCTATATTACCACATATGCCTACACCAATAGTTAGGATCATCAAATTAGTGCCATTTTTACATGGTAGGCCAAAGTCCATGTTGGACCCAATGGGAAGCTCAGATCGCCTGATTAACCTATTTATAGATCTATGAGAGCATGAGATCATTTCTCTTGTTCAACAATAATGTTCTGTGGTGTCAAGGAATAATAATCTGTGAGCCATGTTTTAAAACTATTGATTCTATGTGAAAAATAAATGGAAAAGGAAAGAGGGTTTTCCTAATGTGACGATTTGGATTTCTTTGGATTTTTTGGCACGTGAAACTAGGTGAACATCACACAGAGAAATATGAGACTTTATATTTAAATAAGAACTAAAATTGGAATCCATGAACTAATAGTCCTTGTGGTAAACATCATTGGACAATTACTGTATTTTCTTTTCTTTTCCTTTACACTCCATGCATCCCCTTAGGGCTTATTTGGATGAGGGGTAAAGAACAAAAAAACAAAATGAAAACCTTTCTCAAGACAAGTTGTTTTACCATGTTTAAATAGCAAAGAAGAATTTTTATTTTTATTTTTTTAAAGCAGAAAAATTCCATTAATTTCATTAATCACAGCGATCTACATTCATTCGGGTGGGTCCAAACCAAAAAAATCGGACCACATCTATCATGTTGAGATGTGGAGCCACATTTGAATGGCCGCTCGACCAGTCGTGGACTGGCTCGACTCATTTTTCAGCTAGTTGGGATTTTAGATTTCCGAGGTGCTCGATCAGTTGTGGGATGTGTTCAACCGATCGAGGGTGCCACTTGACCGGTCGAAGACTCCACACGACCAGTCGAGCTTACGCAGATTTGAGTCCTGATTTGACATGGAGTGCAGAAATTTGATTCGATTTTCGCAGAGGTGCGAAAAGGAAGTTGCCTAAACTATAAATAGGCATCCCTAGGGCTTTTCTAGGGTATGAGAAAAAATTCTAAGGTGTGGACAAATGATTTTCTCTATACTTCCAAGGGAGAGGTTAGTATATTGCCTTGTAATCTTCTTTTTCTTCATAGTGGAAGTTTGCATCCGTGCTATTTTACTCTTGTTGGGATTTTTTCATGTATATCTTGTCTTGTGGTTTATTTGGAATGCTTTGATTCTATTTCTAGTCTATATCTCTTCTTGTTTATCATTTGTGGATGAGACCGAAAATTAGATCTCGGTTCACTGTGTTGTTGGCGTGTTGCATAACAACTGGTATCAGAGCTATTAGTTTTAGTTCAATTGAGAGCGATGACGGAAGAAGAGAATACTAGAATTGAGAAGTTTGATAGTTCAAACTTTGCCTTCTGGAAGATGTAGATGGAAGATTATCTGTATCAGAAGGACTTTTATATTCCTTTAGGAGGAAAAAAGAAGAGACCAAAAAAGATGACAAATGATGAATGATTTTTATTAGATCGGAAGGCTTTAGGAACGATCCGACTCTCATTGTCCAAGAGCGTTGCCTTCAATATATCCAAGAAGAAAACTACAAAAGAATTAATGGAAGTGCTAGCCACCATGTATGAAAAATCCTCAGCATCCGACAAGGTTCATATTATGAAACAACTATTCAACATGAAGATGTTAGATGGTGGAAGCATGGTTAAACATCTAAATGAGTTCAATACAGTCACGAGCCAGTTGGAATCCATTGGCATTATTTTTTAGGATGAGGTCAAGGTGTTATTGATTTTATCCAGTCTGCTAGACAATTAGGATGGTTTAGTAAATACTGTGAGCAATTCTTCAGAGTCAACAAAGTTAAAACTTTGATGATGTGGCTGACCTAACTCTCAGCGAAGAATCTAGAAGAAAGGCATCAAGAGTTTTAGAGGATTCAGGGATGCTCTAAATGTTAAAGGAAGAGGAACATAGCTGAACAAATGAGGCAATAAATACAAACATTCTAAGTCGAGAAAGAAATCCAAGGGACTGAAAGACAAAGACAGGCGTTGGCATTACAGCAAGAAGGGACACATGAAATGTGATTGCAGAGCGCTTAAGAAACAAGAAGGAAGCTCTCAAGGCGGGAAGGATTCAATGAATCTATCTGAGGAGAGTGACACAGAGGTTTTGATCTTGTCTCTTGATGCGTGGAATAAGTCTTGGGTTATAAACTCAGGTGATTCGTTTCATGCCACTTCATGTAAGGAAGTTCTGCGTAACTATGTATCAAGTGACTTTAGGAGAGTCTACCTGAGTGATGATGAGCCGTGCAGTATTATTAGAAAGGGAGACATTCATTCAATTAGAAAGATGGAACGACTTTAAAAATCGAAGGATGTCAGACATGTACCAAGTTTGAAAGGAAACTTGATCTCAGTGAGGCAGTTGGTTGATACCGATTATGTGACGACATTCACCAATGATTCCTGGAAGATCACAAAAGGTGCCTTGGTGATATCTTGATGCAAGAAGGAAGGTACTTTATACGTGATTACAAGATCATATAGTTCACTCGCAGTCGCATCAACAGGAGTGAATGGGCAGTAATGGCATCAAAGGTTGGGACATATGAGTGAGAAAGGGATGAAAGTGTTATTGTCAAAAGGGAAGCTACCAGGGCTGAAGTCTATTGACTTGAAATTCTGCAAGGACTGCATGTATGATAAGCAGAAGATGATAAGTTTGAAGAAGACAGGATGCGCTCCAAAGACGCATCTTTTGGAGCTTGTACACACTGATGTATGGGGACCAACACAAGTATTATCTCTTGGTGGCTCACGTTATTTTTTTTATTGATGATGCTAGTAGAAAACTGTGGGTCTATTTCTTAAAGCATAAATCTGATGTATTTGATGTATTTAAGAAGTGAAAAGTTATGGTAGAAAACGAGACAAGTAAAACAGTAAAGTGTTTGAAATCAGATAATGGGGGAGAATATTATAGTAAGAGTTTGAGGAGTATTGTGCAGCAAATGGAATCAAACATCAGAAAATGATTCTAGGGACACTACAGCAGAATAGTATGGCTGAGCGCATGAACAAGACCATCATTGAGCATACCAGGAGCATGAAGTTACATACAAGGTTGCCAAAGACCTTTTGGGCAGATGCTGTGAATATTGTCACATATCTCATCAATAGAAGTCTTTTAGCACCATTGGATGGTGGGTTACCAAAAGAAATGTAAACTGAGAAAGAAATGAACCTTGCACATCTCAAAGTGTTCGGTTTCACTTCATATGTTCACATTGATGCAGAGCATAGAAATAAGTTGGATGCGAAGTCCAGGAGGTGCACATTTATAGGCTATGGGCAGCATGATTTTGGCTACAGATTTTAAGATGCAGGAAACAGAAAAATCATCAGAAGCAAGAACAGTCTTTAATGAAAAAGTGATACATAAGGATAGTGTGTAGGAAAATAAGGTCGAGGAGAAAGAATTCGTAGAGTTGGAAGAGTTACCGGACACGGGTGTTACAGCGTCACAGGATAATCATACACAGGATCATTATGAGGCAGAGCCGTATACACTGGTTGTGAGGAGGTCTACTTGGAAGAGGAGACACACGGTTTGATACTCATCCTCCTTAAATTATCTACTGGTAACAGATAATGGTAAACCAGAGTGTTTTGAAGAGGCATTACAGTCGGATACACGGGTTAAGTGGGAGCAGGCCATGGATGATGAGATGGACTCTCTTAAGTCTAATCATACATGAGAGCTAGTCACTCTACCTAAGGGTAAGAAAGTTCTTCATAACAAGTGAGTTTAAAGACTGAAGGAGGAGCACGATGGTTCAAAACGGTACAAGGTTAGGCTAGTTGTGAAAGGGTTTCAACAAAAGACAGGTATCGATTTTACTGAAATATTTTCATCAGTAGTGACAATATCTACAATTCACATGGTCTTGAGTATAGTGGCTACAGAGGACTTACATTTAAAATAGCTAGATATTAAAACAGTCTTTCTTCATGGAGACCTTGAAGAAGAGATATATATGCATCAGCCGATAGGATACGTGGCACCAGAAAATGAGAATAAGGTGTGCAGACTGAAGAAGAATTTATATGGCCTGAAGCAGGCCCCGAGGCAGTGGTATAAGAAGTTCGACAATTTCATGTTGGGAAACAGTTTTAGGAGATGTCAAGCGGACCACTATTGCTATTTGAAGAAGTTTGATATGTCGTACATCATCCTTCTTATGTACGTTGATGATATACTTATGGTCGGTTCAAGCATGAAGGACATCTCATATTTCAAAAGACAACTATCTAGAGAATTTGTCATAAAGGTTTTAAGAGCTGCAAAATAAATCCTAGGCATGAGGATAAAGCATGACAGGGAAAATAAGAAACTAATTTTGTCACAGGTTACATAGCCAAGGCACTTGATCGATTCAATATGGGAGGTGTTAAGCCGGTTAACACTCTATTAGCCAACCACTTCAAGCTATCTAAGGAGCAAAGTGCAAAGACGTAATAGGAACGAGACTACATGGCTAAAGTCCCATACGCATCAGCTATTGGGAGTCTCATGTATGTTATGATGAGCACAAGGTCAGACATTGCTCAAGTAGTGGGAGTTGTTAGCAGGTTCATGAATAATCCCAAGAAAGAACATTGGGAAGCTATGAAGTGGATCCTCAGATACCTAGTAGGTACCGTGGATATAGGGTTGTGCTATGGTGGATCAGAAATCAAACTACAAAGCTACATAGATTCAGATTTGGCAGGAGATATCGACAGTAGAAGAAGCACTATAGGTTATGTCTTTACTGTAAGTAGTGTTGCAGTCAGTTGGGTCTCTTAGATACAAAAGATAGTATCTATCAATACGACGAAAGTAGAATATGTTGTAGCTACAGAAGCGTGCAAGGAGATGGTGTAGATGCAAGGTTTCATGGAAGAGTTGGATAAGAAGCAAGCAGATTATAAGCTATATGGTGACAGTCAGAGTGCAATACACTTAGCTAAGAATTCAGCCTTTCATTCAAGAACCAAGCATATTACCTTTAGATATCACTTCATATGTTTGTTACTGGAAGATTGATCGATTGCTCTAAAGAAGATTCATACAAGTGAGAATCCTGTGGATATGCTGAGCAAGGCGGTCACACGGGATAAGCTAAGGCATTGTTCAGCTTTATTTGGTCTTCAAGCTTGAAGACGGGGAGGTGGTGTACTCTGGTTGTAGAAGATGAAGGTTTATAGTGATGTGTCTCCAAATGAGAGATTGTTAAGATGTGGAGCCATATCTGGACGATCGCTCAACCAGTCGAGTGACCTGCTCGACCGGTCGAGTGGCCCACTCGACCAGTTGTGAACTGGCTCGATTCATTTTTCAACGAGTTGGGATTTTGGATTTCCGAGGTGCTCGACCAGTCGTATGATGTGCTCGACCGGTCAAGGGTGCCGCTCGACCAGTCGAAGACTCTACACGACCAGTCGAGCTTATGCAGATTTGAGTCCGGATTTGATACGGACTATAAAAATTTGAGTCAGTTTTCGCAGAGGTGTGAAAAGGAAGTTGCCTAAACTATAAATAGGTGTCTCTAGGGCATTTCTAGGGTATGGGAAATAATTCTACAGTGTAAGCAAAGGATTTTCTCTGTACTTTCAAGGGAGAGGTTGTTGAGGGTCAAATATTACATATTAGACCCTAGTTATTACCTGGATTTACGAGCATTGTACTGTCTAATAGCCCGATTTAATCGTGTTTGTGATGCAGGGTGTCTTTATGAGCTTAAACTGAAAATGGATGTTAAAAATATGGTTTTAGCGCTCAAGATGCACCAAGGCAAGTTACGGGACTCCAGGGGGCCAAGATCGACTGAATCACATGCCATGAACGAAGAAAACTGAGAAACTGAAGCTTAAGTGACCCGAAAGACGTCCAAAGTGAAAGATCACAAGGTTCCCACCATCTGGTCGGCTCGAAACTTCATACATGACCTGATGATCATAAATTAACTGTACACATCGAATTTCAACCATTGGATCTTTGTGGAAGTAGCCTAACGGACAGATCAGCCCATAAATCAGCAAATCGGCACCCACATGCTGTCTGGATACGATTCATCTTCGGTCCTCACGGTTGAAAAGAGATGGAGAATAAGATGGACGGCGCAGATTTTTCACAAGCATCTCAGTGGACCCTGAATGAATAGTGCATGTACATGGTGTACAGGCACCGGCTGTTCACCGGATGGTCAGCTCGGTCAAAAGACGAGCTGACCCGTCTCTCCTTCTTCTTCTCTGTTTCAAACAGCGGACGCGCCAACGTCCACCGTTTTTGATCATGGGCCCCACCACTCATCTATATCAGGAATCTGGACTGTCCATTGTGTTCAGAGGGGGGGTGTAACCCTTACCTAGCTTCCCTTTTTGGCCAATGAACGTGTACGCACGTAGATCTCTAAAAAACGTAGGATAGACGGTGGAAAGATGTGATTAGATGGGCCCCACTAAACCTGAGAAAAAACATCCTTTCTCAACTGAAATTCCGAGAGGAACTCAATGGACGGTTCAGATCTCATGTTTGACAGTGTTCATGGGCCCCACCGTCAGCCAGCAGTGCGTACGCAAGCTCTATTTACGCAGTCTGAGAAAATCAGGACTTCTGAGCCGTTCCATGATCAAGATAACGATCGGATCCATGATCCAGACCGTCTACTGCTCAGTCAGGGGGTCTTTACCCCAACCACGCAGCCAAAATAGGTTTTTTTTTAGCTATATACAATTCCGAAATTCAATCCAGACGCAACTTTTCTTGTGTTTCTTGCTGCGAAAATCTGAGCGTGCGCGTGAAGTTTTTCTACGAAAACAAAGGTCGGTTCTGTTACCCGACAGACTCTCCTAAGGCTATTAAAGAAAGAACAGGGGCAGGCATTCACGGAGAGCTGAAGGCTGGGCTTGAACGTTGGAAGCAGAGGGAAAGAAAGAGACAGGCAAGAGTTTGTTCTTTTCTTTTCTTTTTTTTTCTTTTTCTTTTTTTTTTTATGAGATCTAGGCCCATCATGGTGGGCTAAACCTCTTAGCTAGGGCTAAGAGGTGAAGCTTGTAGTGGGATGAGAGATTCTATTTTATGCTTTTAAATTAATTTTAATTTTTGAATTGATGTTGATTTTGGCTTTATTATTATGGGAATGTTTTTAGTCTTTAATGGTCGGTTGTGACTAAAATTACAATGGGTCTGCAATGGCTTTGATCATGTCCTTCTTCCTTTATGTTTATGACGTCAGGATGACCCGTTGTTCACCATAGTCTTCTGGGCATGGTCGGATATCGATACCCTTCCTAACCTTCATAACATGTGATTGGTTGGTAATTAGTTTAATTCTATTGTTTGCCATAGTCTTTTGGGTATGGTTGGGTGATGGAATCCATTCTAATTCATATACCTTTCATCTCTTAAAAACTAGATCAATGACAGTTCAGTTAATTTCTATAAAACAGGCATAAGACCTCCCTGATCTCTACAAGTGGATCCTCTGAATCCCTAGTTTCCCTTCCTCTGATTTCTCTTAAGTTTAGATAATTATTCCATCATTATTCCTCAATTTATACTTGATTTAGAATTCATCTTATTCTAGTTCAAATTCTATTTAATTTTAGATAACGTACAAGTTTCAGTCCCTTGGGATTCGACCTCGGTCTTACCGAGTTATTACTACATCACAACCCTGCACTTGGGGTGTGAACAGAGGTTAGTATTTTACCTTGTAATAAATATTTTTCTTCATAATAGAAGTTTGCATCCTTGATTTTTTACCCTTATTGGGGTTTTTCCACATATATTTTGTCTTGTGGTTTGTTTGGAATGCTTTGATTCTGTTTCTAGTCTATATTTCTTCTTGTTTATCGTTTGTCGGTGAGACCCAAGATTGGATCTTGGTTCATTATGTTGTTGGTGTGTTGCACAACATATCATATAACTAAGGCCGAGGCAAACAAAACCAACCTGAAAACTTTAAAAATAAAAACCGTTGGAAAGCCCTCAGCTAACAGCCCGAGAAGGGGAACTAGAACAGCTCAAGACCTTCTCAATGTCCCAAGGCCTACCATGTCCAGAAGGAGAGCACCCCTAGTTGACCTTGGAAGGTCTAATGAGAGGATAAAAGTGTTGTTCGAACAACCGTCGCTGGCCTCCCTAGCCAATGCATCCGTCACCAAGTTTCCTTCACGAAAGATATGATTGAAGGAGAGATTTAAGCTCTGACAAAGGAAGTGGATTTTTCCCATTGTATGCTAGATTTTTCAAGGAACGGGAGCTTGAGGAGGAGGGGGGGGGGGGGGGGGGGGGGGGGGCTTCTTCCACCGTCGCAATGATTTTAGAGTCGGACTCGACTATAATGTTGGAGAGAGCCAGATTGGAGCAAATGATCAGCCCATTAAGCATCGCCTGGGCTCCCGTAACCATGTTCGACCCTGACCTGTAGTATCTGTGAAAAAAAAAGATGAACCTTTCGAGGTGGTCCCTATAAACTCCCCCACCACCACTCTCCCCTGGGTTTCCTCTTGAGGAACCATCTACATTTAATTTCAACTAGCCAATTTTGGATTTCACCCATTTGATCGAAGAGAAATCGCCTTTCTGAATGGGGTTGGAGCCGTTAATACCCAGAGTCTGGATGGAGATTCTCTCATGCAATGAATTCTTGTCCGGGATTGTCACGTCCCAAAACTCGGATATCGAATTCACAGGAATTTCGATTGCTGAATCCGGTGCCAACAGCCTCCGTAGTTTCCCATTCTCGGCTCTCAGCGTCCAAACGCCAGATTTCGATCCTGGGACCCTACAAGGAGGATTTTTTAATGTACATTTAACTCATATAAGCATAACCACAAGTTTACCCAAATCACAAAGGCAACATCATCATCACATATCCACTAATATAAACAGTTGAATACAGTGCTGAAAAGGAAAATACATATGTCAAAAATCAAAGCTCCATAAGTCCGTTGTACACTCCAAGCTCAAAGCTGCTGCAACCTAACACCACCTGCACGCATCTATCGTGCATAAGCTTATAGAAAGCTTAGTGGGTGGTGAAAGTGTGTGCACAAGGTAAGTGTCGAGTAAGCAATATCAGAGTAATCAGAGTAAGCGGAAGTATTGACAAGTCCATGAATCATACAATATCAGGGTACACAGTGAAAATCAGTTATGCAAATGTGGAGTCAAAGCGAGCCAAATATTAGATACCGAGGATACAATGCCATAAATCTTAAAATATCGAAATAAGCAGAAATATACTGATAAGTCTATGAGTGTGATCAGCCGTACCAGGGCAATGCGATGCAAGGTATGAGTACTATCGACCATATCAATGCAAAAACATGGCAACCCAAAATACTAACTAATGCAGATGTAATGTAATATGCGGTGCGAATGAAATGACCAAGCTAGAGTGACGTCGGGATGATAGTACGTAGTATCACAGGCTATGGGGTATATCACAAGGGACTTCTATCCAAATCAGTCCCATACCTAAATTTTGATAGTCAGACTCAATGTAGTAGACTCCTGATCTCAGGTTAGTCGCGCGCCCAACTGAAATCCTTGCCATAACAAAGGTACACAATAATTAGTTGCGCACCACCAGACCGAGTGGATAGTGAATGAATGAATGAATGACATGCAACTCCTACTCAATAAGTCCACATATCAGTATGGTTCCTCTCTGAAAAATCACCGGAGTCTATTACACTCAAAATGGAACTGCCGCTCTCCCTAGCCACACAGTCCAAGTGAGCGTAAGAAACCTCACTATCCTTCTAGCCAATAGTCTGCCAATACCTATCCGGCACGTCGATAGCGGACCCATTCCTCGAGCTGGTCAAACTCAGCCTAGTAATGCCCCCTACGCTAGGGCGGGTAAGGCCACACCCCCTCCCAACTGACCACGACACAGTGGAGAGTGCAGCCATCTGGAAATTGACACTCAACGCTCATCTACCCACTCGGTGTAGACGTTGGAGCATCCTCTAGTACCAAGAGGGTGTTTAAAGATTTTCACCCAGGGCCATCTATGGCAGCCCGATGATCGAACAGATTTTTGGTGTCCCATCTGGCCATCCACGATATGCCTGTGGAGGCTACGACCTTGATGTCACTAGGGCGTACAGTAATCACAACACAATGCAAGATGCATGAGTCATACAATCCAATCATGCATCAATCCTGCACATGCCGTGCGCTCATGTGAGATAACCTCCGCCTATCAGGGAGTCTCATATCATCCTGCCCAATGATATATGCAATGGTCAATCACATCTCATAACAAACATGCAGATGATGCGTATGGGTATGTATCATGATGCTCTGCAGTCACATGCTCATAATCGGTATCAATAACCGGCATTGACAATCGACATCGATAATGTGGACATTTAACTAACATTATCCCCCAAGGACTGGCCCACCTAGAAGTAAACACATAATAGGCACATGGCCTCACACAAGGGCCAAATATACACAACAGGTGGGCCCTGTTCATGGGCCTAATACATATCACAATGGGCCTTGCCCATAGGCCTCATACAATCTCAATGAACCACATATACATCACATTGGGCCTTGCCCCTGGGCCTCGAACACATCACATTGGGCCTCGCCCATGGGCCTCGAATACATCGCAAGTGGGCCTCAAATATATAGAACAGGTGGGCCTCAACAATGGGCCTCATACACATCAATGTGGGCCTCAACAACGGGCCTCATACACATCAAGGTGGGGCTCAATAACTGGTCTCATACACATCAAGGAGGGCCTCAACAACGGGCCTCATACACATCAAGGTGGGCCTCAATAACGGGCCTCATACACATCAAGGAGGGCCTCAACAACGGGCAACGGGCCTCATACACATCAAGATGGGCTTCAACAACTGGCCTCATACACATCACGGTGGGCCTCAATAACGAGCCAAATCAAATGGGACGAATCAAATGAGTCAATCAAATGTGCCGAATCAAATGGGCTATATAAACATCATAGGTGGGCCGTATCCACGGGCCACACTAATGGGCCTCAAATACACAATAGGTGGGCCCTGCACATACAGTAAATGGGCCCCGACAAATGGGTAGTGGATACAACGTACATAACAGCGGGTCCCACTGCCCAAACAACTAGACAGTGCAGATGTACAGAGGCATCAGGGTGGTTCCACGTATGAAGCAAAATGGATGAACAGTGTGAATACAATACACACTTCATGGCAGGTCTCACCGTCCACACCTGCTAAACGGTGTGGATGGTAAACTAAATATATCAATGTGGGCCCACATCCAGATAGTTGGACGGCCTAAATATGACACATACAAGGGCCCCACGCCCAGCGTGATCTTCGACGTGGATATACATAACTGTGGGCCCAGCACCGTGCACAGGCTACTGAACGGTGTGGATTCATGCATACGTCGTGGGGGGGTATCCACTGTCCAAAGACTGGATGGTGAAAATACATGATCAAGACATCAAGGTGGGCCACGTCCAGCGCTGCTGGATGCCTCAAATAATCACATACGCCATGGTGGGCCCCACATAAGTGGAGGGTGTGAATACACCACATTCATCAGACAGACCTCACCGTCTAGATCTGTTGGACGGTGAGGATGAAATACATAAATCATGATGCATTCCGCCATCCTTGATGGATGGTGGATGCACAACATACATTAGGTGGGCCGAGCCGAGCCGATTTGACCAAACAATAACAATATCAGGTGGGTCGAGCCAACCTGAGCAAACAACAACATCAGGTGGGCTGAACCGACCTGACCGAACAACAACATCAGGTGGCCGAGCCGACCTGACCAAACAACAACATCAGGTGGGCCGAGCTGACCTGACCGAACAACAACATCAGGTGACTGAACAATACAACATCAGGTAGGCCGAGCTGACCTGACTAAACAACAACAACATCAGGTGGCCGAGCCGAGCCGACCTGACCAAACAACAACATCAGGTGGCCGAGCTGACCTGACCAAACAACAACATCAGGTGGCCGAGCCGAACTGACCAAACAACAACATCAGGTGGGCCGAGCCGACCTGACCAAACAACAACAACATCAGGTGACTGAGCCGAGCCGACCTGACCAAACAATAACATCAGGTGGCCGAGCCGACCTGACCAAACAACAACAACATCAGGTGGCCGAGCCGACCTGACCGAACAACAACAACATTAGGTGGCCGAGCCGACCTGACCAAACAATAACATCAGGTGGGCCGAGCCGACCCGACCGAACAACAACATCAGGTGACCGAACAATACAACATCAGGTGGGCCAAGCTGACCTGACCAAACAACATCAACATCAGGTGGCCGAACCGAGCTGAGCCGACCTAACCAAACAATAACATCAGGTGGCCGAGCCGACCTGACCGAACAACAACAACATCAGGTGGTCGAGCCGACCTGACCAAACAACAACATCAGGTGGGCCGACCCGACCCGACCGAACAACAACATCAGGTGACCGAACAATACAACATCAAGTGACCGAACAATACAACATTAGGTGGGTCGAGCTGACCTGACCAAACAATAACAACATCAGGTGGTCGAGCCGAGCCGAGCCGACTTAACAACAACATCAGGTGGCCGAGCCGACCTGACCGAATAACAGCAACATCAGGTGGCTGAGCCGACTTGACCAAACAACAACATCAGGTGGGCCGAGCCGACCCAACCGAACAACAACAACATCAGGTGGCCGAGCCGACCTGACCAAACAACAACATCAGGTGGGCCGAGCCGACCCGATCGAACAACAACATCAGGTGACCGAACAATACAACATCAGGTGGGCCGAGCCGACCTTGGCCGACAACTCTACTTTGGCCATAGTTACTCATAGCATGTATCATCATACACTATAATTCCATGGGGTTCACGACACATCAGAGAGGACCAGCACTGCACAGACATTGTCCGGACACACACCATGTTAGCCACCTCCACAGGGATCGATACCATGACCTCCAGCGTTGAAAAGAGGCATCCTTCACTCAGTCTTCCAGTGAGTTATGTATGTGGGCATGGAAGTGGGCCCCACACGGACATGGTCCGCCATCCAGAATGGTGGACGGTTTGGATAGAACACATACATCAATGGTGTGGCCCAAATCAAGGGTAGAGGACGTAGATGGGTCCTATGGACCCCACTTTTCATACACACTCCACTGCAGCTACACCCACTGTCAGCTACACTCACGGTCAGTTAACACTTCACTATTAGCCATCGTCCCTAGGGATGGATGCCAAGACCTTAGTGTTGAAATGAGGTAACTTCGCTCAGCCTACCAGTTTAGCTATGGATCCGGGTGTAAACACGCATCAAGGAGGGTCTACATGGACGTGGCCCCACCGTCCAGTTATACCAATGCCAGAATACACCCATGTCGGGACACACACCATATTAGCCACCTCCACAGGGATTGATGCCAAGACCACAAGTGTTGAGACGAGGCATCTTTCACTCTGTCTACCATCTGAGCTGTGGAGCTGGGTGGGTCCAACGTTGAAACGATGTATCTTTCACTCAATCCACCACATGAGCTATGGATCTGGGCCCACGTCAGATCACACTTCACTGGTAGCCACGCCCACTATTAGCTTTATCAAGGGGGGCTCCCTATAGACGGTAGGGATGGCACATAAACACCATGGTGTGTCCCACATGGATGGGGTCTACACGGTGACTGCAAGCTATGGATCCGGTTAATGTTTACGTTTCTTACAAACAGGCATATTCGAGTAGGTGGACGGTCCTTCTGCTGCTGTCATGGTGCAACCCACCAATTGCCAGATCTGAGCCGAGCAGATGGATGGTAAGGCTGTCCTACTTGCGGACAGCGTGGGCAAACTCATATATCTGGTGGGCCACAAATAGGAAAGGGGGAGAGAGAGAAAGAGAAAGAGAGAGAGAGAGAGGAGAACCCACCAATTGGCCTTCTTCTTGGACTTTCTTCTTCCATCAACGCACCCAAGAGCTCCAAAGGGTGCGATTCAACGGTCGAGATTATTTTTAGGGGGTGGGATTGGGTGGTAGGGAGTGGGTCATGCTAAGCTTCTCTCATGGAGCTTGGACGATGGGCTCCCATGGGTTACTTGGGATAATGAGAGAGAGAGAGAGAGAGAGAGAGAGATGGGTGTGATGGGTGATGTGTACTTGTGTAAGAGAGTGTTGACTTTAGGGGTTGCTTGGGGAATGGGGTTGTACTTTGACATGTGAGGTGATATGTACTTGATAGATGGGATTTGATGTGATGTTCTCTTGGGCTTTGCAACGTGCTGTGTTTTTCTCGAATTGAACACGGGCCCACATCTTCTGGCCAGGGTATCGCCTCGGCGCGCGAGACACCGCATCGGAACCACGGTGACGGCGTGGTTGCACAGGTACAAGTCTCGGGTCGAGTCGACTCAGGTATACGAGACAGGACTTAGGATCGCGTGGCAATGCCGATAACAGATTGCGGGTGATCGAAAATTCGACCGAGAGGACTGAGGAAGCATACGTAACGGTACGGCCTAGGATACAGGTCTTACAGGGATGGGAATGAAGGAGCCAATCTGCCTCAGCCAGTTAGAAGCTTTGGAAATGATTTTTGGAGTCGACATGATTTTGCCCTCAAAATGAGCAGCATTTCTAGCGAGCCATAATTCCCATATGACAAAACAGGGGACAAAACCAATTAAGAAGGAGAGCCTGGATTTTGACCTGGCCTTGGATGTCCATTGAATAATTTTGTAGAGAAAGGACTAGTTGAGGATGTGCGGCATATTAAACATCATCTCAAAGAACTTCCAAACCTTCGTGGCGATGGCTCCATGGCAGAATAAATGGTCCAGATCATCCTCTGTTGCAGGCCACCGGTCTTGAGCATAGGTTGTGAGCCGATCTCTTGCCATAACTGAGTCAGTGTCTGAATCGAAGGAGGCAGGTAAGTGAGAAGAAGTCCGAGAGAGGCGCTGAAAGTTGGGAGACAGACTTTGTTACAGCCGTTGATCAGGAGGGAGGTTTCCACAACACTCACATCTAGAGGCAAGAGAAACTCCCACTCTCTAGATAGTTTTGTCAATAGGGATGGCCCCATGAATGGCTTTCCAAGAAAAAATCGCTAACTTAGGAGGGAGATATTTGTTCCAAATCCATTTGGCTCAATGGATTTTTGAGGAATGTTACCTAGTCCCATTCCAAGCTGATTTAAGGGAGAATTTTCCTGAAGTTGACAAATCCTAGATCAGTTTATCAACTCTGTTGGAAAGCGGCACTATGTTCTCTGATATAATTTACATCGCTGAAGGAGGAATGATATGGAGAATGTTTGAGAGTCTCCACCTGCTGGACTGGGTGGAGAAATCTACAACAGAGGCGTTCAGCAAATGGTCTGGAATTGGGCCTAGTACAGCTGCTACAATTAGACCTGCTCCTGTCCAGTTCTAGTGCCAG
This sequence comes from Magnolia kwangsiensis, assembly GCA_037074715.1. Taxonomy (NCBI): domain Eukaryota; kingdom Viridiplantae; phylum Streptophyta; class Magnoliopsida; order Magnoliales; family Magnoliaceae; genus Magnolia; species Magnolia kwangsiensis. The sequence continues at coordinate 90,241,365 of CM073582.1, forward strand.
AAGCTGATTTTTCCTTCACCGACTAGCCACCTAGAATGAAGAATTGTAAAAGGCAAAGAGCTGAGAATGTCCTTCCATCCAGGAGATGAGACCGCACCTATAACTCCCTTCTTTGCAATCAGCTTGTGGAAGAATTTAGCTGAGATAAAGGTGGCCCAAAGGGATGTACCCTATAGTAGTTGTTAGCTCATTCTAATCTTGAAAGCTCACATCACATCCTGAAATTTTCAAATGCTCAGGCCCTCTTCTTGCACCAGGGTGCATATCTTCGACCACTTTATCCAATGTCTCTTATATCCACTCTTTGAACTGTCCCAAAAGAAATTAGCAAGGATTCAATCTATAGATTTGCTAACTGCCTTGGAAATATTGACCGCAGACATCAGAGGGATGGGCATGCTGGAGAGTACGTGCTTAATCAACACCAACTTTGCTGCCGGGTTGAGGATCTTGGGCTTCCAGCCTTCTACTTAAGAAGCAATCTTCTGGATGAGCTGATGCAATTCTAGGCTTTTAATTATACCTTTGGTGAGAGGAACTCCCAAGTAAGTCGCTAAGAGGAAGGCTTGTTTGAAATCCTGAAAGATTGCACAACTTCTGGACTTTACTGCTGGATGTGGACTTAGGAGCATTGAAGGAGGTTTTGGAGGCATTGACCTTCTATCCTATAGCCTCTTCATAATCTCAGACAAACCTGAGGGCGTGGCGTACATTGGGAAGACTGTCATTAAGAAGAAGGATAACATCATCAGCATAAAGAAGGTTAGAAATTTTAGGACAAGATTTGGAGAGTTTGTACGGTTGGCAGCTCCCTGTGGTAGAAAGATTGTTGACACCTCTGCTAAACACCAGCAGCAATGATAAAGAGAGATAGAGATAACGGCTCTCCTTGCCTGAGACCTCTGCTAGCTTTGAAGAAACCAAAACTCCTACTATTAATTAGGACAGAAAACCAAACGTCTTCCAAACATCGTTGAAGTTGGGCAATCCATTAACTATGGAATTCGAACTTATGAGTACCTTGAATATGAAGTTCTATTTCATACGGTTGTAAGCCTTCTCCATGTCAAGTTTGATTATTAAGTTACCCCCAAACACCTTACAATCGATCTCATTAGCTATTTCTCTGGTAATAGATACATTCTCAACAATCGATCTACCTTTTACAAAAGCGCCTTGCTCTTTAGAGATAATATCTGAGAGAGTATACGCCATCCTTAACGCCAGAATTTTAGAAAAAATCTTCATAATACAATTACATAGGCTTAACTGTTTGAAATCGGTGATGAGCTCCAGGTTCTTTTTCTTTGGAACAAGATACAATTGGGTGCATTGGAATGCTCTTAGAATTAACCCTCCTTGGATAAAATCTTTAGCAGCTTCCAACAAATCTTCACTAATCACTTCCCAGCACGATGAGAAAAAGGCTCCACTGAAACCATCTAAGCCAGGAGCACTATTAACAGGGATAGATGTCACAACATCCTTAACTTCCTTTAGCGTGAGAGGTCTCAGAAGGGTAGCATTCATTTCATCTATAACCATAGAAGGGATATGGTTGAGAATTTCTTCATTGGGGATGCAACCCTCGCTTGTGAAGAGGCCTTTGAAGTACCTCACAGCTTCTTCAGCAATATCTTTAATGTTTTTCATCTGCTCAACTGAAGATTTCTTTATATTTTTTTATCACTAATCTTCTCTGGTTGTCTAGCACCGAGTCATGAAAGAATCTGGTGCTCCGGTCTCCTTCTACTAGCCATGTGTTCCTGAATTTTTTTATTCCAGAAGATTTCCTCCTGAAGGAGGGCCTTCTTGAGCTTGGCCTGGGCTAGATTGAGTTGGATTGGTCACGAGCTGAGAAGGATAAATTCGGCCTTGATGACATCGTCCTCTACTTGTTGAACATTTCTATTGACATCTCCATAAACTTCTTTGTTCTAGGTTTTTGTAACACCCTGAAAATCGGGGGTCGTATATAAACTCAACTCTCGAGTTCCAGACCGTCACTTCTGAGTTAAAGCATTCACATGAGTAAAAGTATACCAAAACTGCAATTCATACTCCAGATCAAGTGATAAAAGCAAGCGGAAGACTAAAGAATATATATATCACTGTATGGAAAAACAAAATAGATCTCAACTGTCTCCAAAGTATGAATACATCTCTGAGTCTCATATACATGTAAATAATAAAAATCAAATGTCAAAATAGTCCCACTGAGTAGTCCCGCCAATCCAGGCCACCTAAACAAAGCCGTCGTGGTACTGCATATATGAGAACTCGTCCTGGTCCTCATCATAGTCCGGCTCTGCCTCCTGAATCGCTGCCTCACCTGCATCTAAGACAGGATCTGGTGGGTGTTGCAAACATCATCCCTTAACGTGGGAGTGAGTAGCTAACTCAGTGGAATAATAGAGCAAGGATTAACATGTTCTCAAATCAATCATGCGTAATAGTAAAGCAGTAAATCAAACAATCCTAATACTGTTGTTAATGCAATATGACATGACATGATGGATTCCCTCATCGACGATCTCCCTCATACGGCACCATCTTACGCCCGCGATATGCTTTCATCCCACAGTGCTCTACATCTTCCAGGCACATGCAATGTGATGGTGATATGATTACCGAGTTATTATTAGTCCTTTTCATACAGCAATATTAGGAAACTAAGGTACTTCCCTTATATCAATCCCAACACAGATCCTGTCTAGCGTCGTCACTCCTAGTAATCTCATACGATGTATATTTTGTAGGTCGCTGCAAGGGCTGCCAGGGCTGTTGCTCACACTCGTTGCACCGCTCCCCCATCACCTTATCAATACAGGCCTACTGTACTCTCACTTCTACGGAAGGGTCGTCGCCTCTCGTAGACTCAGAATACGTTCGCGGTCACTACAAAGGACTCGTCGCCTGATCAGTGTAGGCCGACAGTAAGAATATAGTGTCCCATGCCACCATAATTTGCTCACGAGTCATAGGTACTCATTGGTCACTACGAGGAGGTTTGTGGCCCCAACGTAAGCCGACAGCTCGACCACGGTGTCCTATACCATCATGCCCGGCTCATGAGTCTTTATGGATTAAGGTACCATGGTTAATAGGATTTTTAATGGTAAGTTCAGTACCCTAGGTTCAAGCAGTTATGACTCATACAGGGTGAACATACAAAGGCCAATCGGATTACTTGACGGGCTCGACTAGCATGAGCGCATCTCAAGTCGAATGACATAAAGTGCGTAAAACACCTCGTGTGGCTTAACCACTACCGCCAACTCCAAAACACGGCTCTCGTTCATCGACGCGTCGTTCGTGGCAAAAATAAGCCAACCACGAACTTGCTCGGTTACCGACTGCCTGGACTAGGTATAGTCCCAAACAATTATGAATCCACATCAGCAATCATGTAAGAGTATTAGAAATGAAATACAACAACGTGAGCATGTTAACACATGTTATAACATACAACTTAAGTGAATCATCTAACACATGCCTTTCATACATATAATGAAATTATGCATATAGCCAACATATAGAAAATCATTTACATCAGCATATTAGTTGAGAAATCAATCTCAAACTAATTCATAACACCATTTAATTCAATACATACTAATACAAGCATTTATACAAACACTTAAACTACACACTTAAGTCTACATATAGTATGTCGACTCAAAGTGCGCATTTAGGCGAATCTCTTCGCCAAACTGATTATGCACGCATTCCTAATATCCTAATGCGACAAGAAGCCATGTCAATCATATCAGCAAAATATGGATGAAAACAGTATTTCCTACAAATGACTAAAATGCCCTAAATCTCATATTCTTCATCTGCTTACGAAACAGGAAACGGACGGCATGTTGTACATGTCAAACGACGTTGCCGTCGATAATCTACTATTAAACGACATTGAAAGCGTTGAAAACAGTCAATCAAAGCGTCTAAAATCTGCACCTTTTCTCCTATAGGTGTATTAATTTGAACGGAGCGTATACGCTTCGTCTACGGCGAATAGGCAACCTAATACACAAGATTCATAAGCTAACATACTATGAAAATGACGGAACAACAAATCAACAAGTATTTAGGATATTTGCTTACCTAGAATCATGGTGAAATCACCGGCAAAGTGATTGAGGTGCGTGGCTTAAACACGTGCAACAGGTAGCACAAGCAGCAGGGAAAACTCTCCCACCTTCTCTCACAAACTCTCACTTTCTCTCTCACTCTTGCTAGGGTTTCTAGTAAATTCGGATGGGTGAGAGGAGTGAGGGTTTAAGCCTCTTTTATAACCTAAATCTTGCCCAAAACAGGCTTGAGAACAAGGTTTACTTGATACCTAACCAAATCTGGGCTGTTTTGGTCTAAAAAGGCATTTCTGGTGGTCCCCTGACCGAACGCGATCGGACTTAAGTTCAAACATGTCGGATGTCGCTCACATCCCATTTTCAGACCAGTAGTGTTCGTAGATCGCACGTGGTGGTCCAGTTTCAGTTCGGCGGTCACCGCACGTAGATCAGGTCTACAAGTCTCATGATATGAAATAAAAAATTTTCCTGATCCAAGGGTGTAATTTGGCTGAATTCTGACGGTCAGAACGCTTAATACTGACGCATCAAGTCGTGTGCCAGATTTGAATTTTAAATTCCAAATCTAACCATATTCTCACTCTCTTCACTCCATGCTCAATGAAATAGCCTGTGAATGTCGGTTGGACTTGATTTTCGAAATGATTGCCAAGTCCAGCTAGGCGGTTATAATGGTCTAAGATTGTAGGTATCGGACTTTCGACGCGCGGTCTAGATCCAATACAAAGTTTCAAAAAGGTCCAGAGAACAAACCGGTTTAGAGTTTGATCCGAGGTTTTAGAGTATTATAGCGTCATTGGTTCTACTCGCTTTGGGTCTTGTAGAACGTATTTAAAGTGATTAGGGACTATTTCCCAGCTACTCTAGCATTGCGCTAGCTAACTTACACTTATTTTCTAAAGGAATTAATCCTACGCGATTTCTGGTCGAGTTGGTACTCGAGTCCAAGTACTAATTTTTCCAGGGCGTTACAGTTTTCAACATAGACTTCAAAATTTTCATTTTGATGAAGAATTTGTACATATGAGTCACTACAATATCTGTATCCCAAGTAGCCTTGATTGTTGGAATGAAGTTGCCATGTTGAATCCACATTTTCTAAAATCGGAATGGTCTCAGAAAGGTCGCTGATTCATCTAGGAAACTGAGTAGAATAGGGGAATGGTCTAAATGAGATCTAGAAGATGTTCAACCTTGAACCGAGAGAGAACTCCCATCCAGTCCACATTATAGATGTCACGCCCCAAACCTGAAAATCGGATTCACAGAAATCCCGATCACCGAATCCGGTACCGACAACCTCCGTAGTACCCCATTCTCGGCTCCTAGCATTCATACGCCAGATTTTCGATCCTGGGATCCTACAAGGAGGATTTTTTTTATACATTTAACTAGTAATAAGCATAACCGCAAGTTTACCCAAATCATAAAGGTAACATCATCATCACATATCCACTAATATAATCATTTGAATACAATGCTGAAAGGAAAATATATATGTCAAAATCAAAGCTCTAGAAAATAGCTGCACGCTCCAAGCTCAATGCTGCTGCAACCTAACATCACCTGCACGCATCTATCATGCATAAGCTTATAGAAAGCTTAGAGGGTGGTGTAAGTGTGTGCACGAGATAAGTGTCAAGTATTCAATACAATATCATAATCAATATAATACTGGAAAGCTATTAATCCATAAATCATACAATGACTGAATAAGCAGAAACACTGATAAGAGCAGGAATAATTAGCGTAAACAGAAATACTGACAAGATTATAATCATGCGATAACAGAATAAGCGGAAGTATGAACAAGTCCATAAGTTAATCAATATCAGAATACGCAATATAGGACAGCTATGCAAATAATGAGTCATAGATAATCAAATGTCGAATGACAAGGATATAATATAATACACAATTCGAAAGAGCTAACAAATATCATCACTCTCATCTAAGTCACAGGAATAAAGAAACATAACAACCCACAATGTCACACGCTGAAGATGTAATGGAATATGCAGTATATGGTGCTAATGGAATGACCATGCTGGAGTATGATGTCGGGATGATAGTACGTAGTATCGCAGACTACGGGGTCTACCACAAGGAACCTTTATCCAAACCAGTCTCATACCTAAATTTGGATAGTTTGACTCAACGTAGTAAACTCCTGATTTTAGGTTAATCGCGCGTCCAACCGAAATCCTTGTCATAACGAAGATACACAACAATTAGTTGCGCACCACCAACCTAAGTGGAAAGTGAATGGATGAATGAATGAGTATACAACTCCTACTCAGTAGCCTGCCAACTGCTGGTAGCTCGCCTAGTGTGGTAGCTCGCCCAGGCCTCAGCCCCCACCCACATCACACCCGCCCACATCAGTGTCCTCCCACGTGCGCCCGCCCACATGCACAACAGTGACGGGGTGTCATAATATCATGTCAGTCCTCATATCAGTACGGTTCCTCTCTGAGAAAATCACCGTGGTCTATTACACTTCACACCACCTGCCGCCCCAATCAAGCGCATAACTGGGTAAGTAGTCTGTCAATACCTACCCGGCTCGCCGATAGCGGACCCATTCCTCGAGTTGGTCAAACTCAACCTAGCAATACCTACTCCCTCAGGCGGGTAAGGCCACACCCCCTTCCAACCAACCACGACACAGTGGAGAGCACAGCCATCTGATAATCGGCACTCAACGCTCATCTACCCACTCAGTCTAGAAGTTGGAGCATCCTCTGGAACCAAGAGGGTATTTAGGGATTTTCACTCAGGGCCATCTATAGCGGTCCGATGCTCGAACAAATTTTTGGTGTCCCATCTGGCCATCCACGATGTGCCTGTGGAGGCTACGGCCCTGATGTCACTAGGACGTACAGTAATCACAACACAATGCAAAATGCATGAGTCATACAATCCAATCATGCATCAATCCTACACATGTCATGCGCTCATGTGAGATAATCTCCACCTATCAGGGAGTCTCACATCATCCTTTCCAATGACATATGCAATGGTCAATCACATCTCATAACAAATATGCAGATGATGCGAATGGGCATGTATCATGATGTTATGATGTCACATACTCATAAACGGTATCAATAACTGGCGTCGACAATGTGGACTTTTAACCAACATTGCCCCCAAGGAATGGCCCACATAGAATCAAATATATAATGGGCACATGGCCTCACATAAGGGCCAAATATATGAAACAGGTGGGCGCTGGTCATGGGCCTAACACATATCACAATGGGCCTTGCCCATAGGCCTCAAATACATCTGGATGGGTCGCACCCATGGGCCTCAAATATATCACAATGGGCCTCAAATATACTTTGCAGGTGAGTCATATACCTGGGTCTAATACATATCAGTATGGGCTACATCACATAGGCCTAATATACATCACTATGTCCATAATTCATGGGCTTTAAATACACAATAGGTGGGCCTACACATGGGCCTCAAATATATATCACGGGTGAGCCTCAGTGGACGGGTCACCAATACAACAGGATGGGCCTAATGACATCGACCCCATAAATATATCGAATAGGCCGCACCAATTGGGCCTTACATACATTGCAATGGGCCATGACCCATAGGCCTTACATACATCACAATGGGCCTTGCAACATGGGCCTCATATATATTTAAGGTGGGCCTCAACAATGGGCCTCATACACATCAAAGTGGGCCTCAACAACGGGCCTCATACACATCAAGATGGGCCTCAACAACGGGCCTCATACACATCAAGGTGGGTCTCATACACATCAAGGTGGGCCTCAACAACAGGCCTCATACACATCAAGGTGGGCCTTAACAACGGGCCTCATACACATCAAGGTAGGCCTCAACAACGGGCCTCATACATATCAAGGTGGCCCTCAACAATGGCCCTCATATATGACCTTAGCAACAGGCCACAAATATATCAAGATGGGCCTAATCAATCATATGGGCTAAATCAATCAAATGGCCGATACGAGCAGGCCGATGAAATGGACCGATACAAATAGGCTGTGCGTCATAGAGTTATACTAAGCATGTTATAAAGTAATGCCCTATCCTTACAACGCAGCTGGCCTAGACGGCTTGCATACAACAAGCACGGGCCTACTAATGGGCCCTAGGGAGAGTTACAATGCAGACATTTAACCAACATTATACTCGCAATGTGGACGTCAAACCAACATTGCTCCCAAGGTGTAGCCCGTAGTGAATAACATTACGTAAACTAGGTTGGGATCACACATTGCAATGGACCTTAAGTACACCCCATTGGGCCTTAAATACATCAAATGGGATATGTTATATGGGCCTTTTACTCATCAAATGGGCCACATCAATGGGCCGCACCAATGGGCCCTATGTGCATTGCAATGGGTCATAACCCATGGGCCTTAGATTGCATCAAATGGTTCTCGACCCATGGGCCTTATACATATCAAATGGGCCTAATCCCATGGGCTTTAAAATATATCAAATGGGTCCAATCCCATGGACCTTGGAATACATCAAATGGGTCCACTCCATGGGCACTAAATTACATCAAATGGGCCTAATCCCATGGGCCTTGGAACACATCAAATGGGTCCACTCTATGGGCCTTAAATAGTTCAACAACTAGCTACATTCATGGACCCAATTAAATTCAACTATGGTGGGCCTCAAAAGTGCATTCATTAAGCCCAACATTTAAGGAACTAAAGGTATAAATCATTTCCTCTAAGATCTATATAATATGGTGGGCCCCACTCCTCAAAATTTCAGCCCAAGGCCAGCATAATTATAACATGTTGCTGTCCTAAATTTGGACACTCCATTGGAGTGGGTCTAAGGCCTCTAAAACTCTGAAAATTGAGGGTCAAGGTCCCTCATAATACATACAATGAGAAGAAACCCAAAAAGGTGGCCCACCATCAGAAGAAATATTTTGAATTATGGTTTTTTATCAAGGCATATTACTGGACTGCACAGCAAAAAAAATCTGGGAGTCCAACCATCTTAGCCCATTATTTTGGATACCCAAACGGGGTCATTTGAGGCTGAAATTTTACAGAGTGATACTTCCATAGGTGGGCCACACCCCCACAAAATTTCATAATTTTTAAATATCTCTAAGTATTTTAATTAATTTAAACAAAATAGACTGTCCAGAAAAATCGGACAGACCTGGATGTCCCAACGTGGTGGGCCAGTCCGGCTCTCACCACGGTGTGTATAGGGGTCCGTTGGCCCTAAAATTTGGTAGGTGGGTTCTAAAATAAGTGGACCACATTATAAAAAATTTCAGAATTTTTGGACATCTTTAAATATTTTAATTCATTTACATAAGTCAATCTGTCCTGAAAATCGGACTGATCTGGACACCATATTATAAGGGGCCGATCCCGCCATCACCATGGTGTGTACAGGCGTCCATTGGCCCTAAAATTTTATAAGTGGATCCTACTATAAGTAGGTCACCCCCCTGAAAATTTTTATAATTTTTAAATACCCATAGGTATTTTAATAAATTTTAAAAATCCAACTGTCCATGGTGGAATGTTGCTGGAACAGTGCAGGAAATTCAGACTTTCCACCTCACTTGGACCACACCTTTGGAACCCCAATGAAGGTCAGTTGGGGCTGAAATTTGGAGGACATTAAGATGATATTCCCACCTTTCAGAAAAGTATATTTAATAGGTATGAATAGTCCCCCAAACAGTCCTAAAATCTGGTCCAAAAATAACCAGAAACTATCCAGAAAATTCTGGACAGCAACATGTACTTAGATAAAATTTATTATATAAGTTAAATAAAAAGGAAAATACATTAATGGGCCACACACATCAGGAAATAAAATGAGGGAAAAGAGAGATAGAAGGACAATCCGGCCATAGGGAAAGGGGCTCCGCCACTATTGATCCCTCCCAAGATCAATCACACCCGCACATCATACCTAGATTTACATTTACAACATGAATCTTGCACATGCATGGCCTATAATTAAAATACATGGTGAGGATGTCATCCCCACCATGGTTATAAGGTCTAGATGACCCAAACATAATATGATATGAAATAAAACTATCATGATGGGGCCCATAGAGAAAGGCCCCATGCATGGATCATGCATGCATAAGGTAGGCCATTAGGCCACAACCATAGGATTGTGTGGGATCTCCACCATTAATTGGTGGGTCCTACACTTCCCTCATGAAAGAAAAAAAATATCTAGGCTATAGAAATTAAATTTTTCACATCCAGAGGAGCATCCACCGTTCGATCTTCTTGCTCCTATGAGTTCCTTAGCACCTTAGCTTTGATTCTAATGGAGGAGATGGGGAATGGATGGTTAGGATGGAAGATCATGGGGTAGGAAAGTGGGCCACTTGAAGTTTTGAAAGAGAGGGAGAGGCTTGGAGAATTCTCAGACGTATGAATTTCTCTCCTTAGATTTTTTTGAGTTTGAAAATGAGAAAGAGAGAGAGAGTTATAAAGGGAGAGAGAGATGGGTGATGGATGTGGTGAGTGATGGGTGTAAGAAAATCTTGACTTTTGTGGCCATTTGTGTAAGAAAAGCATGGGTGGTGTAAGAACTTTTTGACTTTGAGGGCTTTTGGTGTAAAAAAGGTATGGGCTTGTAAGAGATTCTTGACTTTTATAGTTGCTTGGGAATGGGTGAAAGGTGATGTGTACTTGACATGTACTTGACATGTGATGGATTGATGGATTGATGGGATTGATGTGACACCTTGTAGAGATTCTCTTGGATTTCGCAATGCGTGACGTTTTCTTCTCACCGAACGTTGACCCACATCTCTTGACCAGGGTATCGCCTCGGCACGCAAGTCGCGGCATCGAAACCGCAGCGACGACGCGGTCGCTATGGTAAAGGTCTTGGGTTGACTCGATATGGGTTGACGGCATACTAATCAGGGTCGCACACAAATATTGGTTAAGGGTCGAAGGTTGCCGGAATTCGACCGGTAAGACCGCAGAAGTTTATGGAACGGTACGATTTATGATACGGGGCTTACAATAGAGCATCCTATCCAATCGTGCCCATCTACGGCTTCTGTCTATTCTTTTTTTGCACCATGTGAACGAAGATCCTGAGAAACTAGCGTTGATTAAGCCCGTGTCATTGATCATGTCTTGGAAGTCAGTCATCATGCCTGTCATCTGGGCAAGCCCTCCTAAATGCTCGTCCGGGCGGGTAGTGGCGTTGAAGTCTCCACATACCAGCCACAGACCCTTAAAAGATCTATTGATACCCCTCAAATCTTCCCATAGAATATTCCTTTAGGCCCAAAAGTAGCTAGCATAGACAACAGTAATTAAGGCAGGGTGGGGGAAACTGTCTGTAGAAATTTTAATTGTGATGCTTTGAGAAGTGCTGGTAGTTTGGACTTGGATGTGGTCTTTTGTTAAAACCCATATCTTGCTTTCTTTCGAACCTGTTGTAGCATAACCTATGCAACCCAGTTTAGCTACCACTGCTATCCTTTTGGACTCCCAGATCATAGGTTCCTGAAGAAGAAGAACCATAATTTTGTGCTTCCTGATCAGCCTTTTCAAATATTGGGTGGTATTAACATTACCAACCCCTCTCACATTCCAGGAAAGGATACTAATCATCTGTAACCCATCCTCTCTGCTCGGCCCTTCTCTTTAAGCTTTTCAGTCTCTGACTGTAACATCCCGAAAATCGAGGGGTCGAGCAAAAACCCAACTCCCGAGTTCCAAAATGTTATTTATGCAACATAGATATGTATGATTGAATGTTGCCTGTGATAACGTATTAAACATGAGTGAGATTAATCCAGAACAGCATATCATACTCCAGAGACAGTTAAATTTATAAGCGGAAGACTGTGATAGTATGTATAACATATATAAACTGTTGTATGTCTCCAGAGTGTGAACATGTTACCAGGTTATACACATACATGTATAATCCAAAAGTAGGTGAAACGGATATACATGAGTGCGCTAAAAATATAAAATGACAAATCTCAAAGTATCTAATCAACCTCCCTGTAATCCCGTCAATCAGAACATGCATATAGGAGGAATCCTCCTCATCATCATCAAATCCAGCTCCCCCTCACAGACCGCGACATCATCTGCAATCACAAAAAGGTCTGGTGGGTATCCAGGAACACCGTCCCATAACGTGAGAGTGAGTAGCTAACTCAGTCGAATAATAGAGCAAAGATTAACATGTTATCAAATCAATCATGCGATAATAGTAAAGCAGTAATTCAAACATTCCTAATACTGTTGTTAATGCAATTATGACATGACGTGATGTATGCCCTCACCGACGATCTCCCTCATACGGCAACATCTTACGACCGCGGCATGCCATACTCCCTAGAGTGCTCCACATCTTCCAGGCACATGCAATGTTATGGTGATATGATTTCCGAATTGTTATTAGTCCATTCAAACAGCAGTATTGGGAAACTAAGGTACCTCCCTTATATCAATCCCAACACAGATCCTGTCTAGGGTCGTCACTCCTAGTAATCTCATACGATGTATATTTTGTAGGTCGCTGCAAGGACTGTCAGGGCTGTTGCTCGCACTCGTTGCACCGTTCCCCCATCACCTTATCAATACAGGCCTACCGTACTCTACTGCAACGGAAGGGTCGTCGCCTCCCGTAGACTCAGAATACGCTCGCGGTCACTACAAAGGACTCGTCGCCTGATCAGTGTAGGCCGACAGCAAGAATATAGTGTCCCATACCACCATAATCTGCTCACGAGTGTAGGTGCTCACTGGTCACTACGGGGAGGTTTGTGGCCCCAGCGTAGGCCGACAGCTCGACCACGGTGTCCCATACCACCATGCCCGGCTCATGAGTCTTCGTGGATCAAGGTACCATGGTTAACAGGGTTTACAATGGTAAGTTCAGTACCCTAGGTTCAAGCAGTTATGACTCATGCAGGGTGAACATACAATGGCCAGTCGCGTTACTTGACGGGCTCGACTAGCGCGATCGCATCTCAAGTTGACGACATGAAGTGCGTAAAACACTTCGTGTGGCCTAACCACTGCCGCCAACTCCAGAACACGGCTCGCGTTCATCGACGCGTCGTTCGTGGCGAAGATAAACTAACCACGAATTCGCTCGGTTACCGACTGCCTGGACTAAGTATAGTCCCAAACAATCATGGAATCACATCAGCATTCATGTAAGAGTAATGGAAATGAAATACAACCATGTGAGCATGTTAACACATGTTATAACGTACAACTTAAGTAAATCATCCTACACATGTCTTTCACACATATAATGAAATTATGCATATCGCCAACATATAGGAAATCCTCTCCATTAGCCTATTAATTGAGAATTCAATCTCAACTAAATCATAATGAAATCATCAAGTACATGTTATAGCATACCACTTAAGTGCAACATCAAACATATGCATTTCATACATATAATGAAATCGTACATACGGCTAATATGTAGGAAATCATTTACATCAGCATATTAATTGAGAAATCAATCTCAAATTAATTCATAACACCATTTAATTCAATACATACTAATACAAGCATTTATACAAACACTTACACTACACACTTGAGTCTACATATAGTATGTCGACCCGAAATGCGCATTTAGGTGAATCTCTTCGCCAAACTAATTATGCACGTATTCCTAACATTCTAATGCGACAACAATTCATGTCAATCACATCAGCAAATTATGAATGAAAACAGTACTTCCTACAAATGACTAAAATGCCCTAAATCTCATATTCTTCGTTGATTTACGAAACAGGAAATGGACAGCATGTTGTACATGTCAAACGGCGTTGCCGTCACGAATCTACTATTAAACGACATTGAAAGCTTTGGAAACAGTCAATCAAAGCGTCTAATATCCGCACCTTGTATCTTATGGATGTTGAAATTCGAACGGAGCGTATACGCTTCGTCTACAGCGAATAGACAACCTGATTTGCAAGATCTGTCAACTAACATGCTTTGAAAGCAAGAAAACCTTAAATCAACAACTTATTAGGGTGTTTTCTTACCTGAAAATGCGGAGGAATCACCGGAAAAGTGATTGGAGTGCGTCGCCTAAGCACGTACAGCAGCAGCAGCAGGTGGCAGGAAGATCTCTCCCACCTTCTCTCACAAACTCTCACCTTTTCTCTCTCCCAATCTAGGGCTTTTTGGAAATTCAGATGGGAGAGAGAAGTGAGGGTTTCAAGCCCTTTTATAAGCCCAATCTTGTCCGAAATAGGCTCAGGAATAAGTTTCACTTGAGGGGTAACCAAATTGGGGCTGTTTCGGTCCAAAAGATGCTTTCTGGTGGTCCCCTTGTCGAATGCGATCGGACTTAAGCTCATGCGTACCAGATCTAGCACGTATTAAGTTTTCAGTCCAGCAGGGTTCGCAGATCGCACGAGGCGGACCAGTTTCAGTTCAACGGTCACCGCACGTAGATCAGGCCTGCAAATCTCATGATATGAAATAGAAATTTTTCCTGATCCGAGGGTGTAATTTGGCTGAATTCTGACGGTCAGAACGCTTAATACTGACGCGTCAAGTCGTGTACCAGATTTGAATTTGAAATTCCAAATCTGTCCCTATTCGCACTCTCTTCGGTCCGGGCTCAATGAAATGGCCTGTGATTATCGGTTTGACTTGATTTTCGAAATGAGTGTCAAGTCCAGCTAGGCGGTTCTAACGGTCTAAGATAGGAGGTATCGGACTTTCGACGCGCGGTATAGATCCAATACAAAATTTCAAAGTGGTCCAGAGAACAAACCGGCTTAGAGTTTGATCTGAGGTTATAGAGAGTTATAGGGTCATTGGTTCCACTAGCTTTGGGTCTTGTAGAACGTATTTAAAGTGGTCCAAGTTAATTCTACTGAGTATTCAGTTTGGTACTCAACCAAATTCTACCCTAATTATGGCAGAATACGGTCCTAGGGCCATTCTATCCCCCATTTTGGAAACTTTTAGGTATCATATTATTTTTATTATTTTTTTAGGGGTTCATCATCAAGTTTACCCTAACTCCTCCAAATTTCATAAGATTTCGAGTTGTAGAAAAATTCTAAAAATTCCAGAAGCAGCAGCTGTCCAACAAGTGATTATCGGATAGTTGCTCACAATGACCTACTTTAAACTATATTAAATATTTTATTATATTTTTCACATATTTTTATATAAAACTAGACTCATTTAGCTTCAATCTAGTTTTTGAATCACCTAAATTGGAGTTATAATAAAAGAGATATGATTTTTTAAAGTTCGAAGAAACGCACAGGAAAAAAGGTACAGAAACTCGCTATACGGACGAGTTCGGCGATGCATCGCCAAACCGGCAATGGCATCGCCGACCACTGACCTGTTTGGGGTGATTTCTCCATCTGATATTTAAAATGGGTGTATTTTAGAACCTGAGATGAGTTATTTGACATGCAATATATGATTTTGGGGTAGGAGAAGCTGATCTATCCAATTAATCTACTTATTTAGTGAGACTTCAAAAGGTTAATGGCTAAAAACCCTTTTCATTTATTTATTTACTATTCATAGTACTTTTTAGCTTAAGTATTGATCAACATCACCTAAACTTTAAGATTTGTGTCTAATGTGAGAGCTCTTAGAAAATTTTGAAGGATAAAGTAGTAAAAGGTGAGATTTTCGAAGGAAATAGGGATTTGAGACTTTTGGATTGAGTTTTGAGAAGTTAATCAAGTGTTAGGATAGACTCATTGCCTAAGGACGTCTAATCCCAGGTTGGCAAAAATCCGGGGTGTTACAATCTACCCCCCTTAAAACACAATGTCGTCCCCGACATTGGCGAAGGATAAAGAGTACCTAGCAAGGCTTCAGTCTTGATAGTGTAAGGAAGGGTTCAAATCTTATTTAACAACCTAACCTTTATGTATAACCTAACTCAAAGGTTTCGATCTTGGGCCAGTGGGGAAGAGCCTAACCACGCTACCGCTGCGCTACTCTGATCGAACGGTAGCGTTGACTAACCTAACTGGATTAGACTCAATACGTTCTACCCCCCTTAAAACTTGGTTTTACTTAAGGTTGAAGAATCTTAACATCGATCCGTATATCAGAACGAGGCGCAACTTAGGGGCTATCCTTAACCTAAAATGGAAACAATCTTTCTCTACATGGTTTTCCTTGCTAATGATGCGTTCTATGGCATTGGTACTTATTATCATAGAGATGAGCCTAATCTCTATTGTGGTTAAGTTTAGGGGCAGGTATGAGTTGGTGGCAAGATGTCGAATTCTCTACTGGCTTTAAGTCCTTAACATTTATCAAGGGCAAAGTAATAACTTGTGGTTGTAGGTGGTCGAGCCAACACGGAAGAAAAGTTATGTAGTGGGTTTGAGCCGGATACATAGACTTTCTGTCTAGCTAGAACAGAAGATTTATTGTATCAATTCTTAATCCGAGTCGATGCCGATCTTCTGCTTGATCAGAGCATTGGATTTATTGGTAACCACTAGGATTAGGAAGTCGATTCAAACCGCGAATACATCGCTTACATGTAGTTCCTTTATTCCGCATTTCCGAATGCAATAAGCCCTTGGGGAAGGCAATTCTAAGGGGCGTGCTAGTTTATTCTAAGTTCAATCTGAGGGAGTTATAAATGTTCCTTGAGAGTGTATAGTTCCTTCCTATGGGCAACAACAGAAGTCTATAAGTCATAAGGGGATCTATCGAAGGAAGGGAGTCTCATTCCAACCAAATCTAACCCACTATCCCTTAGCATATATAGGCCTTACACTGCCTAAGTCAACTAGTAGCCTAGTCTGTAACTCAGTAGTTATAATCCAAAGCCTAAGTTTATACGTTAAATGGTTCCATACTATTTCTACTACAGGGAAGTCTTCTATTGCTTAGGGTCAAGATTATCTAAATGGAATTGGATTTCTTATGTCGTCAGATCCTTCAAATCTAGGAGTACTATCGCTAGGTCCAAAACGCCAAGGGCCTATTGGCCAGTAGCATTAAGTTGTATTAAATGGAACCGCATTCCTAATCCCATGTTGGGATAGGGAGTGGCATGCTTGGTAGGAGGGTGGGGTGGGATAAAAATTCATTTGTAGACTAAATCCCGGGAGTTACTATACTCCCAATCTAGGGACAATACCTTACAACGAAATGAAATGGTATGTATTCCATCTAACCAAATTTCGTCACAATATATGGAATAAAGTTTCACATGGATTATGACAGAGATGCATTCGGCTATGCTAAGCCCAAACCACTGACGCAATACATTGTCTACCAGTAACATCACTAGACCCAATAACAACAAAACACAGAAATCCTTAAAACAAAAATCAAACAATCTACAGGGCAAAGGCATAGATGCCTAACTCTACCAAAGGACTTTACCACAGTCTCGACTTACCTTCTTTATCCCTGTCGAGTCTAATATTGTTTCTTGCTCACTAGAGCTCTCTCGGCCATATATTTTCAGTATCCCTTAAGCAAAGAAAATGGAGAAATAGGATTGAGAGGGGGGATGGTGAAAAGAGAGAAAAAGGCTAAAACAGCTTACCAATAGCCATGAAAAATGGGGGAAATGCAAGGAAATGGCTAACCAAACTAGAAAAGAAAGATCTAGGCATTGTAGAGGGATACTTCAAGCTCCCCTAGGCTGGATTTTTAAAAAGAAAAGAGAAGGAAAAAAGGGAATGGAGCACCTCACGAATTCAGCTTGATTTGGGGGTTTTTGGAGCTCCAAGAGACGAAATCTTCAAGAGGGAGGGCTACCAACTGAAATAGATTGATGGAGGGTGGTCGTTTTTGGCCAAGGATGGATCTAGGGTGGTTTGGAATCATGAATTTTTGGAGATAGTTGCTGGAAAATGAAAATGGGGCTAGGGAAGGGGCTGTTTGTGAAGGAAATACCCCTATTTGGGGTTTTCTATGGACGAACCACCCATGGGGGGAGTGTACAGGCCACATGAGGGCGTGCGCCCGGAAATCAAACCAAGTGGGCCCCACCGGTCGACGATGCATCACCGAACCGGCGATGGCATCGCCGGCCATCTTGCACGGTGGCCGGTGGGACCACATGGGTCTGGTCCCCCATGGTCCAGGGACTCCAAAAATGTGTGGCCCCCACCTTGGTTCATCGTATTTTAACCTATATAGGCCCAAACATGTGTTCGGGGCCTTCCGGGACCAATCCACAATTCCGAATACAAAACTCTATCATACAGCATATGATTTTGGGGTAGAAGGAGCTAGTACATCCATATAGATCCTTAGTTGCTAAAGAAAGTGAAGTTAGAATGGCCTTATGGCCATTTTTCATGAAATTTTACTATTCACTGTACCATTTTGTGAAAGTACTAATTTGTGTTATTTTCACATTAGGTTTGATGCCTAACATGAAATGGATAAGAAAGAAATGAAGATCGGAGTGTTTAGAGGAAGAATTTTGAAGATTTTTGGTGAAACGGGATTTTTAAGCCCTGGCGATTGAATACAAGAGTCGTGGTCATCCCACAGCCCAAGGATTCACTTTTATAGTTTAAAACTGCTCATAGGACGTCTCAACCTGACTTCCTACGGCTTAAAAGCTATTTGGGTTGCTTTACGCGACCCGAGATGCGTTACAGACTCGATCTTGCGATCGATTCTAATAGACTTCGTCTATCGGCGAATCTGCGATCCTAGAAGTGTTTCTAGACCCTTCTCGCACCCACCTAAGTCAAAGAAAGCGACAGCGTACGTCGCGAGACCATAACCCAGGCCCAGTATACTCTCATTCATGCTCTGATACCATCTGTAACATCCCGAAAATCGAGGGGTCGAGCAAAAACCCAACTCCCGAGTTCCAAAATGTTATTTATGCAACATAGATATGTATGATTGAATGTTGTCTGTGATAACGTATTAAACATGAGTGAGATTAATCCAGAACAGCATATCATACTCCAGAGACAGTTAAATTTATAAGCGGAAGACTGTGATAGTATGTATAACATATATAAACTGTTGTATGTCTCCAGAGTGTGAACATGTTACCAGGTTATACACATACATGTATAATCCAAAAGTAGGTGAAACGGATATACATGAGTGCGCTAAAAATATAAAATGACAAATGTCAAAGTATCTAATCAACCTCCCTGTAATCCCATCAATCAGAACACGCATATAGGAGGAATCCTCCTCATCATCATCAAATCCAGCTCCGCCTCACAGGCCGCGCCATCATCTGCAATCACAAAAAGGTCTGGTGGGTGTCCAGGAACACCGTCCCATAACATGGGAGTGAGTAGCTAACTCAGTGGAATAATAGAGCAAAGATTAACATGTTATCAAATCAATCATGCGATAATAGTAAAGCAGTAATTCAAACATTCCTAATACTGTTGTTAATGCAATTATGACATGACGTGATGTATGCCCTCACCGACGATCTCCCTCATACGGCAACATCTTACAACCGCGACATGCCACACTCCCTAGAGTGCTCCACATCTTCCAGGCACATGCAATGTTATGGTGATATGATTTTCGAGTTGTTATTAGTCCATTCAAACAGCAGTATTGAAAAACTAAGGTACCTCCCTTATATCAATCCCAACACAGATCCTGTCTAGGGTCGTCACTCCTAGTAATCTCATACGATGTATATTTTGTAGGTCGCTGCAAGGGCTGCCAGGGCTGTTGCTCGCACTCGTTGCACCACTCCCCCATCACCTTATCAATACAGGCCTACCGTACTCTACTGCAAAGGAAGGGTTGTCGCCTCCCGTAGACTCAGAATACGCTCACGGTCACTACAAAGGACTCGTCGCCTGATCAGTGTAGGCCGACAGCAAGAATATAGTGTCCCATACCACCATAATCTGCTCACGAGTGTAGGTGCTCACTGGTCACTACGGGGAGGTTTGTGGCCCCAGCGTAGGCCGACAGCTCGACCACGGTGTCCCATACCACCATGCCCGGCTCATGAGTCTTCGTGGATCAAGGTACCATGGTTAACAGGGTTTACAATGGTAAGTTCAGTATCCTAGGTTCAAGTAGTTATGACTCATGCAGGGTGAACATACAATGGCCAGTCGGGTTACTTGACGGGCTCGACTAGCGCGATCACATCTCAAGTTGACGACATGAAGTGCGTAAAACACTTCGTGTGGCCTAACCACTGCCGCCAACTCCAGAACACGGCTCGCGTTCATCGACGCGTCGTTCGTGGCGAAGATAAACTAACCACGAATTCGCTCGGTTACCGACTGCCTGGACTAAGTATAGTCCCAAACAATCATGGAATCACATCAGCATTCATGTAAGAGTAATGGAAATGAAATACAACCATGTGAGCATGTTAACACATGTTATAACGTACAACTTAAGTAAATCATCCTACACATGTCTTTCACACATATAATGAAATTATGCATATCGCCAACATATAGGAAATCCTCTCCATTAGCCTATTAATTGAGAATTCAATCTCAACTAAATCATAATGAAATCATCAAGTACATGTTATAGCATACCACTTAAGTGCAACATCAAACATATGCATTTCATACATATAATGAAATCGTACATACGGCTAACATGTAGGAAATCATTTACATCAGCATATTAATTGAGAAATCAATCTCAAATTAATTCATAACACCATTTAATTCAATACATACTAATACAAGCATTTATACAAACACTTACACTACACACTTGAGTCTACATATAGTATGTCGACCCGAAATGCGCATTTAGGCGAATCTCTTCGCCAAACTAATTATGCACGTATTCCTAACATTCTAATGCGACAACAATTCATGTCAATCACATCAGCAAACTATGAATGAAAACAGTACTTCCTATAAATGACTAAAATGCCCTAAATCTCATATTCTTCGTTGATTTACGAAACAGGAAACGGACAGCATGTTGTACATGTCAAATGACGTTGCCGTCAAGAATCTACTATTAAACGACATTGAAAGCTTTGGAAACAGTCAATCAAAGCGTCTAATATCCGCACCTTGTCTCTTATGGATGTTGAAATTCGAACGGAGCGTATACGCTTCGTCTACGGCGAATAGACAACCTGATTTGCAAGATCTGTCAACTAACATGCTTTGAAAGCAAGAAAACCTTAAATCAACAACTTATTAGGGTGTTTTCTTACCTGAAAATGCGGAGGAATCACCGGAAAAGTGATTGGAGTGCGTCGCCGAAGCACGTACAGCAGCAGCAGCAGGTGGCAGGAAGATCTCTCCCACCTTCTCTCACAAACTCTCACCTTTTCTCTCTCCCAATCTAGGACTTTTTGTAAATTCGGATGGGAGAGAGGAGTGAGGGTTTCAAGCCCTTTTATAAGCCCAATATTGTCCGAAATAGGCTCAGGAACAAGTTTCACTTGAGGGGTAACCAAATCGGGGCTGTTTCAGTCCAAAAGATGCTTTCTGGTGGTCCCCTTGTCAAATGCGATTGGACTTAAGCTCATGCATACCAGATCTAGCACGTATTAAGTTTTCAGTCCAGCAGGGTTCGCAGATCGCACGAGCCGGACCAGTTTCAGTTCAACGGTCACCGCACGTAGATCAAGCCTGTAAATCTCATGATATGAAATAGAAATTTTTCCTGATCCGAAGGTGTAATTTGGCTGAATTCTGACGGTCAGAACGCTTAATACTAACGTGTCAAGTCGTGTGCCAGATTTGAATTTGAAATTCCAATTCTGTCCCTATTCGCACTCTCTTCGGTCCGGGCTCAATGAAATGGCCTGTGATTATCGGTTTGACTTGATTTTCGAAATGAGTGTCAAGTCCAGCTAGGCGGTTCTAACGGTCTAAGATAGGAGGTATCGGACTTTCGACGCGCAGTCTAGATCCAATACAAAATTTCAAAGTGGTCCAGAGAACAAACCGGCTTAGAGTTTGATCTGAGGTTATAGAGAGTTATAGGGTCATTGGTTCCACTCACTTTGGGTCTTGTAGAACGTATTTAAAGTCGTCCAAGTTAATTCTACTGAGTATTCAGTTTGGTACTCAACCAAATTCTACCCTAATTATGGCAGAATACAGTCCTAGGGCCATTCTATCCCCCATTTTAGGAACTTTTAGGTATCATATTATTTTTATTATTTTTCTAGGGGTTCATCATCAAGTTTACCCTAACTCCTCCAAATTTCATAAGATTTTGAGTTGTAAAAAAATTCTAAAAATTCCAGAAGCAGTAGCTGTCCAACAAGTGATTATCGGATAGTTGCTCATAATGACCTACTTTAAACTATATTAAATATTTTATTATATTTTTCACATATTTTTATATAAAACTAGACTCATTTATCTTCAATCTGGTTTTTGAATCACCTAAATCGGAGTTATAACGAAGGAGATATGATTTTTCAAAGTCTGAAGAAATGCGCAGGAAAAAAGGTACAGAAACTCGCTGTACGGACGAGTTCGGCGATGCATCGCCAAACCGGCGATGGCATCGCCGACCACTGACCTGTTTGGGGTGATTTCTCCATCTGATATTTAAAATGGGTGTATTTTAGAACCTGGGATAAGTTATTTGACATGCAATATATGATTTTGCGGTAGGAGAAACTGATCTATCCAATTAGT
Organism: Magnolia kwangsiensis; assembly: GCA_037074715.1. Taxonomy (NCBI): domain Eukaryota; kingdom Viridiplantae; phylum Streptophyta; class Magnoliopsida; order Magnoliales; family Magnoliaceae; genus Magnolia; species Magnolia kwangsiensis. Next base: position 90,264,087 of record CM073582.1, read on the forward strand.
CTACTTATTTAGTGAGACTTCAAAAGGTTAATGGCTAAAAACCCTTTTCATTTATTTATTTACTATTCATAGTACTTTTTAGCTTAAGTATTGATCAACATCACCTAAACTTTAAGATTTGTGTCTAATGTGAGAGCTCTTAGAAAATTTTGAAGGATAAAGTAGTAAAAGGTGAGATTTTCGAAGGAAATAGGGATTTGAGACTTTTGGATTGAGTTTTGAGAAGTTAATCAAGTGTTAGGATAGACTCATTGCCTAAGGACGTCTAATCCCAGGTTGGCAAAAATCTGGGGTGTTACACTGACTTTTCCTCTTAATGAGAAAAAGTTTCGGGAGCTTTTTCCTCTTTTTCTTTTCTAGTCTGTTTAGTTCTTCATCCTATGAGCTGTTGCTATGACCTGAGCAGCCTCTTTGTGTTTTGTATTCCCTTTATCACTGACAACATGTTTAGCTTGTGGCTCCTCTCCGCATTCTTGGTAAGTGGCTAGAGTTTGAATTGCATCCTAACTCATTGCAGTGTCTGCCTGGTCAGCCTGATAGACCCTGTTCTTGGAACGCGCTGAGGAAAAGAGCTGAGATATCATATTTGTGTCTGCATTGATATTACTTCGAGTTGAGGGGTCTATGGCTTCCATCCTGGTGGCCTCTTCATTGAAAAATTCCTTTATCCCTGATAACCATCTATCCCAGACAATCATAACCTCGTGTGAAGTTTGGTTCCATAGATTTGGGGGTTGCTGCAGATTGTGAAGGTTGTTATCTTTAGAAACGGCCTGAGGAGGAGTAACTTCTGCTGAATTACTTGACTGGAGAATGCAGCTTTTCAGAGATTTTGCAGGGGCTATGGCTGTTTGCTGGACTTGTAAAATTCTCTGAGGGTGATCAGGATTGATGATTATGGCTAAGGCGAGGCTGCATTTCTAGGACCTTGTGGCCAGAAGCTGGGACCTGACCGTCTTCAGTGTGCTGATATTGGAATGGGCCAATGGAAGTAATAGGATTGAGCTGCATATCTAAAGTTTGGGGATCCTCAATAGGTGTAGATTTGGGGTTACGGGTTAGGTTCTGGCTTGGGATAGGGGGGATCCAAATGGACAATTCATCGTTCGTCGACTGCAGCGTCAGTGACACATTTTGTCGAACTGGGGATCAGCTACAAGATTGTGGGCCAGTTCCCCTGTCTTCGGATGGAGATAGCTTCCCATTACCTTCTTGTTCTTTTGTCGGATGATTCTTGAATGCTCGAACAACCCATTATTTAGTGGTTTCCTATCCTATCTTGGTCAGTGCATCTCATGTGTTGGCTCCTACACGTTTTTCCTGGATGAAGGTTACGAAGTGCAAGGTTATCAGGTGAGCTCTCCCTTCTACCAAGAGCTTGGTCGTCTTGTAAGCTGGAGAATCGGGGTAAGGATTGATCTTAACTCTCGCATACCAGCGATTTGGACCATCCAGCAATTTCTTGTCTATTTCAATAATAGTTCCTTTTTGTTCTGCGATCTGCTGGATAGTATGCTCGCTTCAAGCATGGATAGGAATGCCTTCTATCCGGATCCAAACTCCCCTACCTGACATCAACGTGGCTGGGCCCCACGATCTGGTATTCTTCAGGGCCATTCTTTGCTGTAGGATTTTGTCCTGAGAAAAAGCAATAACACCCTCTCTGGATTTGAAAATGAAAATATAGGTAGATGAAGACAATCTGAAGAGTTCAACCTGAGATTTATAAAATAAGGACTGTCTTAGGGCTTCAAGAAAATAATTAGAAATGTCATATGTGCTCTACACCTCCCACTAGGGCATAGTTGGGATTCGATCTTCCTCAATCGGATATCCATTTTGGGACAATAATCGAGCTGGTGGTGGTTGGTGGATTAGGGGGAGATAGAGCTTCTACATATGACATACTATTATCTCAGTTGGGGATGTACCGCGGTTGATTTCTTCAGATCTGTTGGTTGGCCATCACCATTTCGGGGGGGGGGGGGGGATCTTCTCTCCCTGTCCGGTGGAGTATGGTTCAGATCTAGGGATTCCTATAGCAATTCTTGAAACCACGAGATTGGGTCTCTGAAGTGCATCGTTGATCAGCATCCTTCGGTGACCTAAGAAACGCTCATTTAGCTGAAACTTGGCCGATTAAGCATCCTCCTTCCTTCATAATCCAACAAATGCAAAACCCCATGTTCTCCCCGAAGAAGCAAAGGCTAGGATGTAGATGTTGGAGATGTCTCCAAACTGTCCGAATCTTTTGTTGAGATCATCCATTATGATGGTAAATGGAAGGTTCCCCACAAACAAACTTCCCTCTTCCTCCCGGATTTGTTTTTTTACTCACCTTCTGGCATTCGCCCTCTTTTGGGGTCCTCTCAACCCTACTTCTCCGGTCTGGGTCAATTAATGACAATCCTTAATCATTGGTGTGTTGCAGGAGTTGTCGTTAAGGATCGCCGTGGAAATCACCCTAGCTTCATTACCGTGGAAATCGCCCTCTAAGGCATCATAACCTTTTAAGCCTTTTCTCTCTTTTCTTGCTTCTTCTCACGTTCTCTCTTTCTCGTTTGCAATTTAACTTAAAGAAAAAAAATTAATATTGTAAGGTAACTGTTCATGCACTGGAGAAATAACAAAGTAGAATTAGATAGTAGAATATAATCATTATCCAACCCCATAGCCATCATGCATGAGGTGACTGTTGGGGGACCATGGAAGTATAAAGAGATGAATCAAGTAGGGTAATCCAATTGCACCAAGAAAGCATAATGCCAACACTCCAAATTTTAACGTAGAAAAATTCTTTCAAGAAAAAACCATAGCACAAAGCAACAGATATCACTATGAAAGCATAAAAGTGCAAAAGTAGAGAGATTACCTGATTCGAACCACTTCAAATTAACCCAAGCTAAACCCTTGAAACCCTAGAACGAATTAGAAAGCCTTGGAATTACCTCCCAATACTGATTACACCCAAATATATAGCTTTCAGAAGAATCACAATCAGAAAAGAAAATAAATTCCGCCCTATTTCTGAATGATTTAAGACTTCAAAAATAACAATTTCCACCATGTCTTTAATCATTAAAAGGTAGCTTCTTTTCATCTTTTCTCATTTCTATCTTACACCATAACTCCACCATCGCTTCTCGTGCACACTCCGTCCTCTTTTTAGACATTCACCAAGCCCGGAGAAGTCACATAAAACTTAAACTTCTCTGTAGGAATCACCTTGGTGAGAATGTTTACTAGATTCACACTAGTGTGAATCTTCTCCAGAGTCACGCCTCTTTCCTCAAGCACCAGTCTAATAAAATGGTGACGAACATCAATATGTTTAGTACAAGAATGATAAATAGAGTTTTTAGTAAAATTAATAGTGCTCTCACTATCACAATTAACCAGCACGGCCTCCTGCTTAAGTCTCAACTGATTTATCATGCCTCTCAACCTTCCTTAAATGCCTCCGTCATTACCATATACTTTGTTTCAGTCATGAAAAGAGCCACCACGGACTGAAGCTTAGACATCCAACTAATTGATTCACCCGATAATACAAATGTGTAACTTGAAGTCGACTTTATGAAATCTACACTACCTGTGTTATTTGAATCTACATACCCAATTAACTTGCCCCTTTCTTCTCAAAACTTAAGACATAGTCTTTTGTACTTTGAATGTATCGAAGTAGCCATTTCACCGCTTCCTAATGTTTCTTGCCGGAGTTTGACATAGATATGCTCACAACACTAATTATATGTGAACTATCCAGTCTAGTACAGACTGTGGCATACATTAAACTGTTAATCACATTCGAATGTATCGAAGTAGCCATTTCACCGCTTCCTAATGTTGCTTGCCAGAGTTTGTAGCTTTTTAGTTGTTTCATGTATATTTGCTCTTCCAATTCCTTATGTAAAAATATAGTCTTCACATTCATCTGTTCCAACTCAAGATCGTGTTCAGCAACCAGTTCCAACATAAACCTGATAGACACTTGCTTTACAACCAGCATGAATATCTCTATAAAGTCAATAACTTTATAAAGTCAATAACTTCTCTCTGAGTGTAACCCTTCACTACTAACCTTGCTTTGTATATATCATGTTTCTTCTTAAAGTTCTACTTGCATCTGATCAATTTTTGGCCCAATGGAAGCTTCACTAACTCTCGTATGTTGTTCTTATATGAAGAATCCATCTCATCATCCATTGTCGCCTTTCACTTTTCTACATCAGGCTCATCTAGAGCCTCTTAAATAGTAGACGAGTCCCCTCATCTGTAATGAGGGCATATGCAATATTAGAGTCATCTCTGTATCTTGCCAATAGCTTGTGATCTCACGGTCGATTTCTCCTAAGTGGTTGCTCCACCTCTTTCTGTACCTCTGTCTGTGCATCTGTCTTAGCCTAAGCATCACCCGTATCAATATAAATTTCCACGACCAACTTTTTCAGTTCTTGTTGCTTATCTTAATCATTCTTGTCTAATAGGGAGCCTTCGTCGAATTCGATGTCCCTACTAATAGCGATTTTTCATGTGACTTGGTCATACAGCCTGTATACATTCACACCATCACCATAGCCGACAAAGATGTTCTTTTTGACTCTATGGTCTAGCTTATCTCTCTCAACTGATGATATACGAAAGTAAGCTTCAAAACTGAAAATACGTAAATTTAAGTAGTCCACTTTATGGCCACTCCATACTTCCTCTAGAATTTTACATTCAATAACTATATAAGGAGACTGGCTCACCAGATAGCAAGCCGTGTTAACAACCTCAGTCCATATGTCCTTGCCCAACCCAGCATTACTAATCATACATTCGACTCTCTCCAAGACAGTTTGATTCATCCACTCGGCCACAATATTTTTCTCAGGTGTGTAGCACATTGTGTTGTGCCCGATGATCCCTTTATCCTTATAAAATTAATTAAATTCACCTGAAGTAAAATCACCGCCATTATTTATTCTTAATACATTTACCTTTCACCCCGACTGCTTTTCCACCATGGCCTTCCATTGTTTGAAATTGGTGAAAATCTCAGATTTATGTTTCATAAAATAAATCCAAACTTTTTAAGAGATTCGTTAATGAATGTGACAAAGCATGATGACCCTCCAGCGAAAACCATGGGTAACTTCCCCCATACATCAAAATGCACATATTCAAGCACACTCTTATATACATGTTTTCCATATTTAAAAGATAACCTAGATTGTTTACCATATATATAATACTCACATATATTTAAATCAAGACTTTTAAAACTATGAATTAAACAACAATCAGAAAGTACCTTCATGCCCCACTCACTCATGTGGTCTAGAAGTGCATGCCACATACGTGCAAACTTGAAATTCGCTACAGCCTTTATAGCTCTACCTGTTGAAGTGCTCCCATTCAACCTGTAAATATTTTTGCGCCTGTGCTCTCATGACTACAAGCGCCCATTTTGAAACTACAAGGATCTAATTAAAATCAGTGAACTTGCACCCTATTACTTTAAGTGTACCGAGAGAAATTATATTCTTCTTCATGTTAGGAGCGTGCCTCACCTCACTCAAGGTACACTCCATTCTATTAAATATCTTAATACGGACAATACTAATAGTCATGATGTTACCGGCATTGTCATTGTCCATAAATACATATCTACCATCGCACTCCCTATAACTGACGAAACAACTCCGATGAGGAGTCATGTGATATGACGCTCCTGTGTCAAGAATCAACTCGTCTCTATGATCATCATATAAGTAGCCGATCATAGAAACTAACAACACATTACCTCCGCTTGTCTCTTCATCAGACATGATAGTATTAGCCTCCACGGAAGAAGACTTTATATTCTCTTTCGTTACTTTAGGATTTATACAATCCTTTTTCATATGCCCTGACATCCCACAATTGCAGCACTTTAACTTTCTCTTGCCCTTGACCTTGGATTTGGATCTCGATCTAGAGGATCATATGTCCCGTTCAAAATTTCTACCACTCGTAAACAAAACATCGGTAGAGGCCCCCATGCTACCATTATTCTTTCTCATTGCATTTCCCTTAAGGGTTGAGATAACGGTATCAGTACAATAAGGGTCATGTTACTAGTGCACAAGGTGTCTTGAAAAGACTCATACGAAGTAGGGAGAGAATTCAGCAAGATACATGCCTGATCTTCTTCATCGACCGTTACCTTCACATCCAACAATTTGTAGATTATCTTATTAAAATTATCAATGTGGGCTTTAACATCTCCTCTCTCTGCCATCTTGAAGTTGAACAGCTACGGATTCAAGTGTAGGCGATTTTTAAGGGACTTCTTAGCATAAATGTCTTCTAACTTTTCCCACAAACTTGCTGCAGTTTTCTCCTCGAAGACATTATAGAGAACCTTATCTATTAAGAGCAATTGGATTGATGATTTCGCTTTCTTATCCAGTTTCTTCCATTCATCATCATCCATAGATTTGGGTCACTTCTCAAGAACCTCATTCAATCCTTACTGAATCAACAAGCTAGTCATCTTGACCTTCCATAATTCAAAATTATTTTTCCAGGATTATTTCCCAACATCAAACTTAGGATTGGACACCATTGATACTCACTTTTAGATTCAAGCTTGCACCCCAACGATAGCTCTGATACCACTTGTTGGGGGATGGTGGAAGCACACCAAGATGAATCAAGTAGGGTAATCTAATCGCACTAAGAAAGCACAAATGCAAATACTCTAAATTTTAATGTGGAAAAACCTCTTTTGGGAAAAAACCACGGCACAAATTAAGTAACAAAAATCACTACGAAAGCATAAAATTGTAAAAGTAGAGAGATTACCCAATTCGAACAACCTCGAATCAACACAAGTTATACCCTTGAAACCCTAGAACAAAATAGAAAGCCTTGGAATTACCTCACAATCTCAATTACACCCAAATATATAGCCTTTGGAAGATTCACAATCAGAATAGGAAACAAATCCCAACATGTTTCTGAATGATTTTAGATTTTAAAAACAACAGTGACTAATGTGAGAGTTATATTTCAATTTTCACATATCATATGATAAATATGAAAGTCCGCATGGAAGAATGGGCTTGCAAGATACGACGATCTACATGATTTTGGGTGTGGTTGTTGATGCCATTGCAGGTGGCACCTGCTACTTGTGACGACAACGACCATAGTTACTGCCACTATTGCTAGCGGCAGCGGTCGCGATTGCATTTTTTTGGGTTGTTTAGGCCCAAATACTACCTCTCCCTGCTCTGTTTTTTTCTCTCTAATCCAATTTCAATTTCTCTAATCTCATCCAAATTATAAACCCCAAATCTCATCCAAATCATAAAACCCAAATCTCTTTATTATTCAAATCCTTGGTGTATCATATTTTAATATTATTCTCTTTTTTATTAATCTACATATCTCGAAGATTTAAAAATTAATAATAATAATGAAGATAAACACAATTAAGTTTTTTTTTCCTATTTTACTCAATTAAGAAGAATCTAATAGTGATTATCGATGTATGATTAAAATAAAAGTACAAAAAAAAAAAGATCAAAATGTTATGGAAGGGTCCTGACCTTTCACAACTAGTACACTAAATCAAAGATCCGTCGTTGAGTATCTGATACCATTGAAAGTCAGTGTGGAAGATGGATAATATTAGCCTCTATATTTTTCTCTCAAAGTTTCTGAGATGATTTTTTCACAAAAGATCCTCTTCCCATTTATAAGGAAGGTTGAGAAGTTTAGATGAGGCTGAAGATTATATGTTCTCATCATATCTCCTTATCCAATATACTTTTAAAAATTCAACTTCAAACCACTAAGAGAAAACATGGGTTTTAAAAAAAAAAAATCAAAGAAAAAGCTTTGTGGATCCATTCAATTATGATTGCCCACAAGTGGGCCTCATAGGCCCATGTCCAACAAAATACTATGAAATCATTATTAAATAATTATTACAGTTTAATTTTCTTTTCGTTTCTTTCCCAGCATTAGGGATGTCAGTGGGAGAAGCTCGGGCCTGAAAAATCAAAGTTTTAAATAGGCCTAGCCTAACAGCCAAGCCCAAAAGAGTTTAAAATTCGGGCCGAGAACTACCCCAGGCCTGGGCTATTGACAGCCCCACCCAGCATCCAAATGGCCCTTCTATGGTGGCTTGTCAAGGTGAAAAGACCAAAATGCCATTTGTGTATTGCTTTTCTAAAAAAAGCGGAGCAAGATCTTTTGGGCCATGAGATTTATTTATGAAATAGGTGAAGCCGATTTCCATCATTTTTCATCCAATAAATACACTTTGGTGATTAAGAACTATTGGGGAATGCTGTCGTTTCTCACCAATTAATTCACATGGGTTGAATACTTTCCATTTTTATAACCTCAATTCAACCAGGAAGATCAAACATTCTACAATAGAAATGATCAAGTTGGTGATGGGGTTTTCCTCCTCAGTTTAGAGGAGAGGTTGTGCAGCGCGAATGTCCTAAATCTTTCTACACTGCACTGCTTGACCAGTTGAGTAGCCTGCTTGACCAGTCGAAGGGGCTGCTCGACCTGTCGAGTAGCCTGCACGACCGGTCGAAGGGGCTGCTCAACCAGTCGAGGGTCGCTTAACTTAAAGTTCAACAAGCCATGATTTTTGGCCTCAACCAGTCGAGGGCATGGCTTAACTAGTTAAGGGTCCGCTTAACAAGTCGAGGCCCTTGCTCGACTAGTTGAGGGTTACACATATTCAGTCTAAATTTGGTGCGGATTGCGTAAATTTGAGGTGGTTTTCGCAGAGGTGCGGAATGGAGTTTCCTAAACTATAAATAGGGGTCCTTACGGCTATTCTAGGGTATTCTTAGGGCTTCCTAAAGTGATTCTAGAGGAAGAGAGAGAGAGAGAGAGAGAGAGAGAGAGAGAGAGAAAGAAAGAGAGAAGAAAGAGAGGAAGCTCATGGAAGGGAGGGTTCGGCTCGCAGAGGTGATCTACTGCGCAGTCGATGTCTTAGCGCTTATACACCCTCGTGATCGGTGAGATCTCTTCATTTTCTTTATTCTTTTATTATTCATCCACTCTTGCGTGAGTGAAGAAGGTTTGATCCAAGTAGTGTGTGCTTATGATCGATTATAACATTCTACTTCATAGTAAATTATTGTTCTGGACTAGGTCTCATGGTTTTTTTCCTCTTCAAGGGCTTTCTAAGTAATATCTCGTGTGTCATGTGGTTCATACTTTGATATATTTCATTGCTTTATTATATCCCATAATTTTAGTGTTTTTTTTTTGGGCGAGGGAGGTAAGATCCTAAGGTTTTTATGCAAAGCCACCAACAAAGTGGTATCAAAGCGCCAAGTTGGCTGAACGCAGTGGGATCAATTTTGAATTATGGAAGGTGGCTCATCAAGGATGATCAGTCTCCATGGTTCTAACTAGACCATATGGAAAGCTAAGATGGAAGACTTGCTTTATTGCAAGGACCTTAAAAATGGCCAAGCTATATGTCCTAGAGGGGGGGAGGGGAGGCAAATAGGACTATAGAAAATTAAAATAAAAAATAACAGCGGAATTAAAGAAAGAGAGATAGCCAAATAAAGAAATCAATTCACAATGTTGAATTAAAATGCAACCTCAAAATTCAAGTCTTGAGAGGTTGATACAAATGTTGTTCCAAGGACAACCTTACACCAAAAACCAGAGTTTATGGTAGGACAACCTTATTTCTAGAAAGGTCTTTGTATCAACAAATTAAACTGAAGAAGAATAAATAAATATCAAGGAACTGAAATAAATTGCAGGAATTTAAATCTAAATTATTACAATATTCCCCACTGTGCTTAAAATGTAAATATTACAACATTCACATCCACATATACATCCCACAATTCTGAATGATGGAAGATAGGAAATATAAATCACACATCCACAAAACATAAAGAATTAGAGTGGTTCACCTGTGTATTCACCAACTGTTAAAAAAATAGCCACACAGATTGCTACTCCACTCCTAATATCCTCACACAAGGGATATTAGCATTCACTATCAAAATAGGTTTTCACATGTTCACCCAAAACCTTCATAATTGTGTCTTTTAGAAAATGGCTTGCACAATCTAAAAACTCTTACTTCTGAGTTTTCTAGATCTCCTCAGATAACCAATGTAAGACCCGTATCTTAATCCGTACTGTTTCGTAGCTTCCCGCGATCCTTCTCGTCAAATTTCGACAGACGTTGCGCACGACTGTAAGTCGTATCTCATACATTTGAGTTAGCTTAATCCGAGACTTGTATCATTGCAACCGCACTGTCGCCTTAGTTCTAACGCCGTGACTCATGTACCGATCCGATACCCTGACTAAGAGATGTGAGCTAGTGTTTATTTCGAGAAAACACCACGCGTTTGCAATCCTAAGAGAATCTCTACAACATGTCCCATCAATCACATCAATCAATCCCATCAATCAATCACCCATCAATCACTTTATGTCAAGTACAAGCAACCATACCTCTCTTACATCACCCTTACCTAAAGTCAACTCTCTCCCTCTCTCTCTCTTACACCACCTTACATGTCAAGTACTACTCACATCACTCCATCACTCACCTCACATCTCTCCTTACATCTCATCTCTCTCTCTCTCTCATTCCTCAACAATTCCAAACAACCAAGAGAGCATCACACGTCCAAGGCTTTCCATGAGAGAAAAGTGATTTTTGGTGGCCCACTTCCCACTCCAAAACCCATCATCCTAGCCATCCATTTTCCATCTCCACCATCAAAGTGAAGCTCTAGGAGACCGGCATCCCGACGGATCAAGAAGATCAAGTGGTGGGCGTTTCCATAGACTACTTTTTCATATTTTTAAGATGGGCCAAGTGAGGTCAACCGATCAATGGTTTAGATCTCACTTGGGATCCTAAGATGTGGCCGATGGCCCATCTTGATCATCAAATCATTCCATGATAGGGCCATTCTCCATGGACCCCATCATGATGTTTACTTTTTCTTGCATTGAGAGGTCATATAGACCGTTCATTTTGGATGGAGAGGGATCATCACCGTTGATCTTTTGTTTGGATGGCCCATATGCAATAGGACCCTTTGATGTATGATTAGATGGTTGAAACGAAGGGCCCATAGTGCCAGGGTCCCTCCATCACGTGTGTCCCACTCTATCTCTCTCTATCTCTCTCTCCCTCTCATCTTTTATTTATTTTCTTGTATGATTAATGAGGCCATGTGGCCCACTTGAATGAGCCCCACCACGAAATATGTATTTTATCCAAGCCCTCCATGGGTGGGGCCCATCTTGATATATCATTCATCTTGTGGTGGCCCACCTAAATAAAGAAAAAAAAAGAAAAGAAAAGAAAAAAAAAACATCCAGACGCTGGACGTCATCTAGATAAAGACAAAAAAAATGTAGTTTTATTTTTAAACTTGGAGTGGGCTACTTGTAAAGACTCCACAGTGATGTATGTATATAATCCGAGCCGTCCATCCTTTTCCCCATCCCATTTTAGACGTTGAGCCGAAAAATGAGATTGATTGGGGTATCTAGTGGGCCATAGTGTTGAAAACAATATCGGTACCATTGAAATCTACCTAGATCCTTTCTACACGTTGAAAATGGGCCGATATTGGTCTTGATGAGTTTGTTTTGGGCTTGGGAATACAATAGACGGAGTGGATTTACTTGGGGTGGGCCGCACACATGAAAAACCCCAGGAAAAATGGGTTTTAAACATTTTTTTAAAAAAAACTACAGCAGCAATTGCTGCTGTGTCAGACGCTGGCCGAGCCAGCGGCTGGCGGGCGGACGCCAGCTGACCCACAGCCCTACACGTGGGCCCCACCTTGATGCTTATTTTTCATCTAAGCCGTCCAAATGGTGGGCCCCCACCTTAAGCGGGTCCCACCAAAAAATCTCCTCGATCCAGATCTCAGGCGGCCCACACCATAAGAAACAGTGTGAATTGAATTCTACCTTTGAAACCCTTTTTGGGGTCCACAGAGGTTCTGGATCAAGATGAAATTTATTTTTACCCTTCATTCAGGTCTGCGTGACCTAATGGACTGGTTGGATGGCATAAAATCATTATGGTGGACCCCACATGGGACCCACAGTGAAGTATATGCCTTAAATTCCACCTTCTGCCCGGACGGTGGAGCCCACTGCATTGTTTGTATTATCCACACCGTCCAGCCACTCTTGGGGCTGCTGGACAGTCAGTGGACCCCCACCCTTAGGCTTGTATCATATCTAAACCGTCCATTCATTGGTGGGCCGTTTGTGTGGAACCCACCATGATGCATGTGTTGCATTTAAACCGTCCATTTATTTTAAAAATTCATTTTTATGGTTGAGGTAAAAATGAGCCAGATCTATGGTTCAAATGGGCCCACTTTGGTATGTGTATAGGGCCCATGTTGATCCATTTATGACCATTCATTAGTGCCCACCTTGGTGCACACATAAGACCTATGGGATTAATCACATTTGGCATGCATAAGGCCTATGAGATTAATCCCATTTGACATATATAATGCCCATGGGATTCGGCCCATTTAATATATATAAAGCCTATGGGAATTAGGCCCATTTGATAAGGTCATAAGATTAAGCCCATTCGATACCTATACGGCCCAAGTTGTGAGGTCCACTTTGATGTATTTCAAGGCCCATGGATCATGGACCATTGCAATGTACATAAGGCTCATTGGTGAGGCCTATTAGCGCAGCCCATTTGATGTACCTAAGGCCCCTGGGTCGAGGCCTAACGGGATGACCTTAGGGTCCATTGCAATGTGTGACTTCTCATATTCATGTAATGATATATATGGCGGGCCGTGCCTAGGGAACAATGTTGGTTTGACGTCCATATTGTATGTACCGCATTGTAACTCCCCTTAGGGCCCATTGATAGGCCCATGCTCGTTGCTATCCATTGCCTTATAACATGCTTAGTATAATCTCATGACTCATGCCCATACGCATCATATGTATGCTTGATTTGAGTAGCGACTGATCATAGCATATGTCATTGGGCAGACCACTTATGGGACCCGTTATGAGACGGAGTGCCCTACATGATCGCGCAGTACGCGCTGAATTTCTACATGATTTGACGTGTGATTCATGCATCTTGCATACGTGTGACTTGATCACTACACGCCCTAGCGACATCAGGGCCGTGGCTCCACAAGTACATCATGGATGGCCGTATTGGATACCGAAAATACTTGTTCTAGCACTGTGGACACTTAGGATGTCCTTGGGTGAAAGTTCCAGAACCTTTTTGGTACTAGGAGATGCTCCAACGTTTAGACCGAGTGGATACACGAATGCCCGAGTGCCGAATACCAGTAGGTCACGTCTCCCACTGTGTCGTGATCGGTTGGAAGTGGGTGTGGCCTTATCCGCCTGAGTGAGGGGGCTATAAGCTATGCTGAGTTTGACCAACTCGCAAATGAGTTTGCTATCGACGAGCCAGGTAGGTATTGACAGACTACTGGTCATGCGGATAGTGAGGTCTATTCCGCTTACTTGACTGTGCAGCTAGGGAGGTGGCAATCTCTGCGAAGTGTATTAGACGCCGGTGATATCCAGAGAGGAACTGTACTGATATGTGTACATGATGACTACCGACTTGCTTGGATTGCATTTCGCATATGACATTCGGCTATGTAGGCCTTGCATTGCATCGGTGTGGCCGATGACACTCATATCTCACATTGCATGGCCTTGGTATGGCTGGTAGCATTCATGTTTTGCATTATGTAGCCTTGGTATGGTTGATTGTGTTCATGGACTTACCGCATACTTCCGCACTACTCTGATACTGTACACTTGGCGTTTGCCTTGCGCACACACTTACACCACCCTCTAAGCTTTTGTAAGCTTATGAACGACCGTTGCGTGCAGGTAGCATTAGACAGCAGTAGTGCTGAGGCAGGAACGCGTATCAGACCATTTTGGAGCATTTGATCATCTTGTATTTCCCTTTCTACATTGTACTTAAAAGTTTTTGATATAGTGGATATATGGTGATGTTGTTTTGTGACTTGGTTATGCTTGTGGTTATGCTCCATTATAAAAAAAAAAATCATTCTGAAAATCCTCCTTATATGATCCCAGGATCGGAATCTGGTATTTGATTGTCAGGAGCTGAGAATGGGGCACTACGGAGGCTGTTGGCACCGGATTCGGCAATCGGGATTCATGTGAATCCGATCTTCGGGTTTGGGGCGTGACAACCAATAAATTGAGATTTTTCTGGCTTAACCTCAAATAAAATCAAAATGAAAGGAATTTACAATAAATGTAAAATACATGAATTTCTCCTTTTGTTGCAGCCCGGAAGAACCAATCAGAGTAGATGATTGAATGTAGAAGTTCAAAGTCTAAAACTCACTTTATAATGGTTCTAGGTTCTAATTGATTTTAAATAAAACTAGTTGGGCTAACTATATTTGATTTTGATTCCAAGAAAATGGAATATCACAATTCCTCTTTTCAATTAAGATTGAAATATAGAAACAAAATCAAATCTATAAAGCTAACAAAAGAGAATATAAATTATGTACAAAGTAGCTTGAAATTAACACAAACTTATCTCAGAGTGATCCCTTGATATTTCTTGAATTTCTCTATCAAACTCTAAAATTCGTGTTCTATTTATAGTTGCAGAAATCGCACCTTCGACTGGTCTTGAAGACACTACGACTGGTCATAGGAGAACAGATTTTTAAATTTTTGAGCGTTATCGGATAAACCGTTCCACGACTGATCGTAGGGTGTCTACGACTGGTCATAGCCCCTCTACGACTGGTCGTAGTATTCCCACGACCGGTCGTAGGACCCAGAGTTTGGTTGCTAGACTTTGAGGCATAGAACCAAGACTGGTCGTAGGACGAGTCGACACTGTTCACACGACCGGTCGAACAGAGTCCAGGACTGGTCATGGATGAATAAAAAATTCTGAAAATTTGCAACAAACTTAGGACTGGTCTTGGAATCTCTTGGACTGGTTGAGGCAGTATTAGGACTAGTCGAACAAGGTTCAAAACTAGTCTTAGAAAAATCCAATTCCAAGTAAAATGATTCAAAGGAATTATGTATCCAAAATAACCTATCCTAAGGACAATCTAAGGTCAATCTTACCTTAAAAGTGAGATATGAACTTCAAAACTTCATATCTTCAGTTGATAAATGACCTTTGTGAAGCTTGAGAACTTTCAACATAATTTAGCACTGAAACAAGAGATCTTCTAAAGCTTGAATAACCATTCATCTTGTGTTGTACACTGGCTTAAGTCTTGAACAAGATCACTTCTACTGTTGTAGCTTGTATTTGCATTTCTTGAAGCAGTTTGTACTTGCATTTCTCATTCTTGGCTTGAAGTAAAGTACTTAGAGTGTTGAAGCAATGTCTTGAACATTTATAACAATGAGTTACACAAGACATAAATTGAGGTTTTGGCACCACTAAATTTAATAACCAAAGGAACATAAAACCATAGGACTTACAATCTCCCCCTTTGTCAAATTTGTGACAAAACACTCAACAATAATATAACCAATATAAATAGAAAGAATTATGCACAGGTTATAAAAGAAAAAATCAGTTACAGCCTGGTTAAAGAATCATGTATCAGTTTATTAATACATAACAAGATACAAGATGAAGTAAGCTTACTTACTCCCCCTGAGTAGCACACATATATCCAAAAAAAATTCTACTACACCTAATCAATTTTCAAATAATCCATATGCAATGCAAAACCATATAAATTCTCCTCCTTTTTGTCACAATATGACAAAGGAAGAAGAAAAATGGAAGAGGATAATAGACAGGAGTAATCAAGGGAGCAAGATATAAGCAAATAAAGTCCACATAGCATCAACTAGTTCAACCAAAGTCAGAAAACCACAATTAACAAACCAAATAAAGTTTACAACCCAACAAAAATAAACTTAATATTATTACAGACCAAAGAATTAATCATTCAATCAGATCCTGAAGAAGGAGCAAGTATGGAAGGATCAAGTTGATGCATGCCCTTATTTAAGTGCCTAAGATACTTGCGCATATATTTGAACTCTAAATCATGGGCAACATTCATATTTTCTACCTTCTCCTCAAGTGCACACAGACGAGCATCAAACTTAGATGGTTCATAATCAGGATCATTAATTAGCTGAATCAGACTCGATTTCATCAAAAATATCATCCATGTTTATGTCATCAGGAGGAAGATCATCAGCTTCTTCTCCATTCCCAACTCCAGCTCCATCACCACCATCCACTTGGCTAGGAGCCAATTCCAACTTCATTTTGTTTAATTGAAGTTGTTAAAAATAAGATTATGGATAGGAGCCTCTCTAATAGGCATAGCGACCAACATATGAGAAGTCAAAATAGTCATAAGATAGGCAAACGGTATATCACTATGACCTAAATGGAGACGAAACTGAATGATGGAATGACATATTAAAGATGGAAGACAAACTTTAGTACCAGAGACGACAAAATGCAAAACACGAACCATAAAGGAAGTTAATTCTGTTTTATTACCAGAGCGCGGATATAGATTTGAAGTAAAAGATCCCATGGAGGACTCTGTATCTGGGTAACAAGTACTTTGAGGGGAGCACATTCCCTTTATGAGTCCATTGCACATTCATGTTACATAATGCTTTAGTGAGCATTCATTTTTCAGATTCAGAGGCTTTTTCTGTTAGAATATGAATGGGGGGGCCCTCATCATTAACAGGTATTTCCATAAGGTCAGATATTAGATGAAGGTCAACATCATAAGGGCCTTCTCTAGCATCTATTTTAAATGTTAAATTTTCAGCAGAAAAGTCAAAGATGCATGCAAACATGGACTACGCAATAGATTAGTATGCATGTCCACCCCAATGTAAGATGTTATCCCATCCTATAGCTTGGAGGAGAGAAAAGATACCAAATGGAGCAATGTGGTTAAGATCAACAGCTCTTTCAACAATAACCTTGCGCAAACGCAAATCCTGTACATATGAGGGATCATTTTCGAGTGAACGAAGATGGTGCTAAGTTATTAGAGCTAATCTAGAGGATGATGGACCACGGGCTATTTTCTTTTTTCCTCTAGCATCCATTTCCATAAAGAAATATGAAGGAATAAGAAATCACAAAGGAAGTAGAGATGGGTTTTTCTAGATCAACAAATGGAGAAGAAAAAACTCTAAAATCTCAACAAAGCTTGAAATCAAGTACACTAAAGAAAAGATTGAAGCAAATACACCATAAATCTACAAGTAAGACTGAAAAAGTAGACTAACCTTGACGAATCACACTGTAGGGTTCGACTAGTTGTGCCACGGCTTATTGGAGAGCAAGTTAGAAATAAGGAAGATGAAGATTTTCTCTAAATTAAAGAAGACAGCACGCTCCATGACCGGTCTTATGCTGTCCTCGACCGGTCGTACCAGGACTGGTCAAGTACACTTACGACCGGTCGAGTACCGACTACAAATGTACATTTTTCATAAAAATTAAAATTTAAACATATAAAATCTAAAAAATATTTACACTATGATACACATATGCATGAATAATCAATTTAAATTGTACATACTAAGATCAAATTTTAATTTATTAAACCTGTTTTTGTCGAGCGGTTTAGTGAAAATGTTAGCAAGTTGAGTCATTGTAGGAATGTATTCTAAAGATATTATTTTTTCTTCCACTAATTCAAGAATATAATGATACCTAATATCAATGTGCTTGGTACGTGAATGGTGGATTCGATTTTTTGAAATATTTATTGCATTGGAGTTATCGCAATATAAAATCATTGAGTCCTGTACAATTCCATAATCGCATAACATACGTTTCATCCAAACAAGCTAAGTACATGCATGCGATGTATTCATCCTCAGCTGTAGAGAGTGATATAGAACTTTGTTTCTTGCTAAACCAAGAAACCAAGCATTTCCAATATAAAAACAACCACCACTGGTTGATTTCCTGTAATCAATATTACCAGTCCAATCAGCATCAGTGTGCCCTCCCAACTGAACACTAGTATCGATCATATGAATACCAAAGACCCAAATTAACTGAACTTGTGATATATCGCATAATCCGGTTAACAGCAG